>CAWUFW010003235.1:0-600000 GCA_963921515.1 Calotriton arnoldi
CTATTTAAATGCTGATCTCCTCTATTCCCCGCACATACCATTACAGGATAATCCCTGCCTACCTCCTACCACAGAAACACTCACCAAGCGAACCCTAAAAATGTGTAAACTGCATACTTTGGGTGACCTTTTTCATGATACCCAACTGCGCACTGTCGCGGATTTAACTGCGGGACAGGACGTATCCTACATGTACAGGTTTATTTTGCATAGATTGCATAATTCAATGTGTGCTGCACTTCCACCTTCCCCTGAGGAACCAACAGAATTCACCCCACTTACAGTAGTTATCACGTCGACCAGCGGGGCACATCTGGTTTCCCGACTTTACCAGTTATCGTTATCACTTCGTCCAGCAGTCGGGGTAGGGGCCCGGGCAGCATGGGAGAGAGACTTGGGCAACCCCCTACCAGAACAGACATGGCTTTATAGCTGCGAGCAAACACAATACATCTCTAGCAATTATCGGCATAAATTGGTACCTTTTAAATATCTACATAGAGCTTACATCACACCACACCTATTAGCAAAGATGGACCCCACCAAATCACATAGTTGCTCCAGATGTATAATGGTCCATGCTGATTTTTCTCACTTGGCGTGGAGCTGCGCACCTATACTGGCATACTGGGGTGAGGTTTTTCGCCACCTATCCCGGATGATTGAATCCAAATTAAGTCCAACCCCCTGCTGACCCTGTTAGGCTATGTCAGTCCTCTACCGGCGGGAGTAAGGAGATTCACTGCTTTCTCTCTGCTTCTCGCTAAGAGACAGATCTTGCTACATTAGGGCGGATCCACTGTTCCAATGGTGAAGGCTTGGGTTCGGGACTTAATATATTGGACACTAACAGTGACACGTATGCCACATTACAACCACATACTGCTTGCCCCAAAAATATATGACAGCCATTTCCTTCAATTGCTATTCCAAAAATGACTGATGCCACTCAATCCTTGTTCTGATGGTGTGGATATGTTCTCCACCGAATATATTGTATACTGGTCACTGATGCTGCATATGCTGGTACTATTATTATGACATTATTATTTTTCCTTGTATTTTCTCTGTTTGCTCTTTCTTTCTCTTCTTTCTTCTATTCTCTTTTTTAAGAAGTTGATGGTTTCTGTTATCTATCTGAAAACTTAATAAACAATTAAAAAAAAGAAAAATGGAAAATGTCTGACAGAGTTGGAGAGGCAGAAAAGATATTGTCATAATTAGGAATCAGAAGTGGAAGAACTTATAAAAGTGTCTGATTTACCTGAATAAATTAATTCCTTAGAATGTAGAGTGCATTGTGCCCACAGGAGCAACATCCACACGACTGCTTTACTGGTTGAAGTTGAATGCCAAGACACACCACTGTTCTTAGAGAACTGGATGAGCATAACAGTTGACCCACTACATATTTTTGCAATAAAAGGGTACAGAGGGCACCGGTTCTTCTAACACTATAGGCTGCTTGTCCTAGTCAAATAATTACAAAACTGCTTCATTATTGGAACCATAATGTTATAATGCAGAAAGCCCACATGGTCCCTAAAATTGTTAATGCTCACATTCTGATAGTCCTGGTCTAAATAGCTGTGGTACAATTCTAATAATGAACATTACTCGAAGTGCAGGAAAAAAGTCTGTGAAATGCAGATTCATTACGTTTTACTATTCCCAGCCAAACTTAAGGTGATTTGTGCATGCAAATCTACGTATGTACAAAGGCCTCAGTGGTCTGGAACTATGTGACAAACCATGGGGAGCACTTGGGTGATGAACGTAGCTGTGAATAGCCTGTACCCTGGCTATGCTGGTTACCTGTAAGATGGAACAGGGAATCCAGATGGCCTTCTCCCAGCCCGGGGCTTGGTTTCTGACTAGTAGTTGTTGCAGCAGCATAGGCCCTGAGAGAATCATAGGAGGAAGTGACTCCAAATGAGTTCAAGAAGATAATACAACTACTAATTTGCTTTCAAATGAATGGGGCCTGTGGTCACCCCATGACCGCTGACTTCAGTCAATAATGGTATTCACTAGAAAAATTAAATACCTGTTATGTGCTTCAATTGGAGAACCGGTCCACAGAGTAACTTCAGGAGGTTGAGTTAATGCTAAATATGGCAATATTAAAATGATCTTTTAGCCAATTATCTTCCATGGTATGAGAAGGATGAGGAATGGTTATATTACTTACTGGTAATCACATTACTCCTAGTCCTACTCTCGCTTATCTCCATTACGCAATGAGGCCCCTGCGCCTCGTAGACACATACCCTACCAAAATAAAAAGGCACTGCCCCCTCCACAATACCTGTACGTACCAAGCCACCGTAGACACAGTTGGCCGGGCCACCGGGAGGGAGTGCGGGCCGTAATGGAGATAAGCGAGAGTAGGACTAGGAGTAATGTGATTACCGGTAAGTAATATAACCATTACCACCACGTCCCTCTCGCTTATCTCCATTACGCAATGAGACATACCAAGCCAAAGAAAAACCAGGCCAAATGTCCAAGCCCAAGCCCAGAAAAGCAGAACAAAACGCGCCAAAGAAGGGCAAACAAACAGGAACAACAAGCCAGATGCAACACAGCCGACCGCATCCCAGAGGCAAGCCCAGCCCCAAAAACGGGCAAGAAAGAAGACCCACCAAAACAAGCAGCCGAGGACCCCCGAAGCCAGCAAGCCAACACAACAGGACGAAAAACCAGCAGAGCCAGAAAGCGCAACCCCCCAGAGAGGAAAGAAAAAGGGGAACACCAGAGAGCCCGCCAAACAGGAGGGAAAGCCCCAAGAGGGACACAGCCATCGAGGGAAGGACCACCCCACAAAGAACCAGGAGACCAGACCGACCAACAGACCCCAGCAACAGGACCGCAAAGCCGAAAGGCCAGCCGGAGCACCAGAGGCAAAGAAACAGAAAAGGGAACCACATGCGCACGAGCCCACCAAGACCCAACCAACAGCCAATGCAGAGCCCAAGGAGACCAGGCAGGCCCCCAAAAAGCACACGCACAGCAGAGGAAGCCATAGCCGAGAGACCAAGGTATTGCCAGCCACCAAGCCCCAAGAGCAAGACGCCCACCCAGGAACGCCTGAGAAGGCACCCGGAGAAAAGGAAACCACTGGGCCACAGAACCGAAGAATCCAGACCACCACCAGCTCCAACAACAGAGGAACCAAAGGAAGAGGAAAGGCAGGAGACCCCAGCAAAGCCAGAGTCCCAACCCACTGAACCAGGCCCCCGGAACAAGAACAACAGAGGAACAGCCACCAGGGCAATCCACACCCAGGCCCCACAGCAAACAGCCCAGAGCCCAAACAGCAGGAACTGGAAAGGCCCAGACAGAACAGCGAACCCCAAACACTGCAGAAGATGCAGACATATGGGGACACGCAGGAAAGCAACCCGCAAAAAGAAAGCAGGCAAGAACGTCCCAGAGGCAAAAGGCAAAAACCCCACCAGGGAGAACCACCGCAACCCACCAGCCAAAGGACAGCTGCACACCGGACAACCCAAGCTCGGAGCAGAGCCAGAGGGACAAGCAGCATGGCGGAAACCAGCCGCCAACCACAACCAGGCCAAAACAGCCCACAGAAGGAAGAGGAAAGGGGTACAGCACACAGGAAAAATCCAGGGGACCCAGGCAGGAACAAGAGGCAGCCACAACAGCCCACCAGCCGCCAAAAGGACCCAGCAGGCCAGGACAGCAGAAGAGGCCGCCATTGGTGCCCCAAGGACCGAAAGAAGCAGGGCCACAGCACCGCCCCCAACCACCCAGAAACGGGAGAAGCAGGAGCCGGAGAACCCTGCCCAACCACAGAACCGAAGAATGCGAAGCCCAAACCGGACCACAGAAATCCACAAAACACAGACCACCGGCCAGTAGAGCCAAGCCAATAGCACCAGGCACACCTAGGCGGGCCCCCACCCAGGCACAAACCAGGCCCAACCCCCGGGAGCAGACGAGAACAGGCAACTCATGGCGGCAAGGCCATAGGAAGAGGAGGCAGCAAAACCCAGAGCACCCGGCAAGCCCGGACAGACACAACCAGGAATGAACCAGGGCCGACAACGCCGAACACCCAAGAACAGACGCGGGCAGGAGCCACCAGGGCGAAAGGCCGCAGGACACAGAAGCCCCCTACCAGAACCGCAGACGCAACACCCCGGAAGACCACAGGACGGGACAACAGCATCCGGGAAACTGGCATACATGCCCCACCGGCACAACAAGGCAGGCGAGGCCAAAACCAGAGGCCAGCAAAAGACAGACAAGACACCAGAAGCCGGCCAACCACCGGAACAGCAGGCAAAAGAGCCCCAGTACAAGACACAGCCAACAGGCGGAATCAAGACGGAACCACCAGGCAGGAAGAAGCAAGCCCGGCACCCCACAAAACACCACGCAGGGGAAGCCGAAGAGAAAGACCACCGCCACACACAAGGAGGAGAACTGCAGAGAAGCCCCCGGAGCGACGAGCAACAGCCCAAACCGCAGGGGAAGGCCAGCCCAAAGCCCAGCACAGCATCCAACACGGACGCCCAGCAAACGGGGAGACGCCCCCAGAAAAAAAAAACAGCGCCAGGCCGCAAGCACCGCAACGCAGAGCACAAAAACCCACAAGCAATGGGAAAAGGACAGCCCACCCGTCAGGAAACAACCCAACCACGAAAGACAAAGGCAATAAACAAAGGACGTCCAACCCAGACGGACGGAGGGGCAAAGGGAAAGGAGCACAGCACCCACCACAAACAGACCCCCACCACAGAGGCTGAGAGGCCCAGCACCTGAAACAAAAGGGCCAAAAAGGGAGCAGAACCATCACTGAGGGGCCCAACAAGTCACAGCAACAGCCAGAGAACCGCTCCAAAGTGCAGCGACAAGCCCAGGGACAGACGCAGGCGAAGGAGGCCCCAAAACCCATGAACCATGGCAGAGCCAAACCCGCACCCGGAACAGAGCAACGCCAGACAGGGGCAGGACGAAGGGAAGCCCCCACAGCCACTGCCAGAGGACAAGCCCCCAACAAGGAGGGAAAGGGACGAAACCCAGAAGAAAAAGGCCAGGCGGACAGGGAAAGCCACAAAGACGACCCGGGAAGACAAAAGGCCCAAAGCAGCAAAGCAACCCCACCCGAGAACACAGGAGAACAGGGGAGCCAGCCGCAGGTCAGGCACCCACAGCCAGAGGCCACAGCCAAAGACCAGAGGCCGACCAACTCGTGCAGGAGCAGGCCTGCACCAACCCCTGAGGCAGGACCGAGACCCCTGCCCGAACGCCAAGCCCAAGCAAGAGACAGGCGCCCGGGCCATGGAGCCTGCACGAGACCGCCGCACCGCCAACGGCCAGCCAACGCACCCCACAAAGGCATACCAGAGGAAACAAGCCAGAGGCAGCCACAAACACCCCCGGAACACCACAGAGAGAGAAAACCGGCCCCAGCGCACCACCGGAGAAAGGCACAGCCGACCACCGGGCAGGAGAACTAAACCAGCACAAACCATTGCACCGTGAACAGGCATAGTACACCACACGGGCCACAGGAAAAAACATGACAGCACCCCAGGCCTGCCAGGAGAGGGCCAAACCCAGCATCTGCCCCCCCCGCAACGCCAGCATGAACAAAGAGGCGGGAGCAGGGCAAGAAGGGAACACACCGAGCACGACAAACATGCACCAGGACCGCATGCACAGCAAAGCGGAGGAGTAACCATGCGCCGTGCCAGGGGAGCCGACAGCACCAGGGAAACCCAGGCAGCAACCCCAGCAAGGAAACAAGCGGGCCGAACCCGTACAACTGCAGAGAGCAGACGAGAGCAGGAGCAAGCAAGAGGAAATGGTGGGAGGCCCAACAAACACCCCCTCCAGCCACCCCAACACAAGCAACTAGCGGCTGGAGAAATGGCCAGCAAACCCCCGGCCGGCCGAACAGCAGCCCCGGACACAGGCCACACCCACCCTGACCAGAGCAAGGCACCGCCGACCTCCGGCCTGGGAGCAAAATACCCTGCAGAAACACACACACCGGCCGGAGAAAAAGCACAGCAAACCTCCGGCCGGTGGAAAAGACCCGCGCTGAAACCAGCCGAGCCGCCGCCCCCTCCACCAAATGCAGGCAGAGGCGACAGGAAGCACCCAGGAGCACCTGACCCCCAGGGAACCAGGATAGTTCGACATAGCCGGCCGGAGGCAAGCACCGCAGACCTCCGGCCCAGCCGCAGTCAGGCAAGAAGGGGAGAAAGCCGAGCAGCCGCATCGCAGGCCGAAACGCACCCCCAACACACACCGGAATAGCCAGCCCCAACCGCACGCCACATGGCCAAGGAAACGCACAACCGAAAAGGACCGCCCACCAAGGAACAGCAGGCAGAGCGCAACACCGGCCATGCGGACTCCCCAGCCGGCACCGCGCAGCAGGGAACAGAGCGCCGACAGATGCTGGAGCACACGCCCGCCACCAGGCCACGGAGAGCAGGAAAACTGGAGCACAAAAAGGAACCAGGCACACACAGGCCGCCACCCAACACCCGTAGTGCACCACAAGACAGGCAGCCCCAGCGCAAGAAGGAAGCGGGGGACCGTGAAGAGAGGACGACACAGCGGGAGCAACACTCCCAGCACACGCCCAGAAGTCGGCCGGAGGCAAGCACCGCAGCCCTCTGGACCGGCCAGACAAGGGAATGAAGAAGGCGCCCACGCCCATAGGCAGACCCACTCCCCCACTCACCGGAAAGTCAAGTCCCACGCAGCATGCCCGAAGACATACCAACCACGGCAGCCACCAAGCCAGGAACAATGGAGCACACCAGGGCACAATCCGCACCAACAGTAAGCCATACGCCGCCCAGGGCAGCGAAGAGGAATCACAAAAAGCAAACAAACAAAAGTCACGCGGGAGTGAGCGCACCGCACCCACCCGTACTGTGTCTACAGACAAAAGAACAGGTATTGTGGAGGGGGCGGTGCCTTTTTATTTTGGTAGGGGGTGTGTCTACGAGGCGCAGGGGCCTCATTGCGTAATGGAGATAAGCGAGAGGGACGTGGAGGTAATACACAATACCATGTACAATGTATGCATTGTTGTTGTACCGCAACAATTCTCATTTTCTTATCACTGTAGTGTTTATGTGAAGTTGCATAGTTTGTTGTAACATATTATTAGTGTCTGCCACCTGGCACTCTGCCCAGGAGTAACCTATGAAGTAGCTTACACTGCTGTTAGCTATAAGAGTGAGGAGTGGATTTCGCTCCTTTCAAAAATAAATGAGCCAAGTACCTAACAAACTTGACCCACGGTGAGAGAGTTAGAATATACTGTAAATGTGGAAATAGTAAGAGTGGTTAGATGAGACAAAAAGGAGTTTCTATTGTATGCATCTCCCGTTTTATACATGTTCATTTATTTAGGTGTACGTTTGAAATATAACTACAGATGATAAAAAAAAGTGATTGGTGTTTGGGGGGGAGGGAAAGATGTTACACCCTTTTTCCATGAGATCTGTTGGCAATAATCAATACGGTCAGGGAGGACTGGAGCAAAGCATGAGCCTTCATGCGGATCTAGTAAGAGAACCATAGCTCCTGGGCAACAAACCTGGTGCCAAGCGGAGCAGCACAGTCTAATATCCCACTGTTGCTTACGTTCTTGTCCAGGATTTCACTGCAATCACAAGGGTAGGTCAGAGCTGCTCTGGCTTTTGTTATGGGCTCAGCAGTTGAGATTAATTCAAGCATTCCTTCCATCACCTTGTTGTTGTTGCAGTTATTGCCCTAAGTATGATGGGTATGCCCAGATGTGGATACTGTGCTACTGGAATCAAGCTGTACCCGGCTGATGAGCCCTTAACAGGGCAAAACCGGTCCTAGGTTTCTTGTGCTCCGGTTCAGGGAGGACCTTTCTTGGCATTTTGGGCTGGACTGTTCCCATTAGAGGAGGATCATGATTGAAATGCATATGGCTTGATCAAAGTGAGGTGGCATGTTGGGTGAAAAACAATGGATTGGAATGCGGCCCGAGCGATTGCCAGTGGCTCAGATTAATTCAAGCATTCCATCCATCCCCTTGTTGTGTTGCTTAGCGTGACATGGTCCGTATTGTACCAGATACAGGCATAGTTATGCCATATGTAGCCATAGTATGAGAGAAATTGCCACCACTATGCCTGGTCAGCATTATACTAGGAGTGGGTGCCATCATACCATAGATGCCCACAGTAAATTAAGAATTACAAAAATATGCCAAGGCCAGTCATATAAAATGGGTGGACGTTCATCATGTCATGGATGCCTATAATATTGCAAGAATTACCACCATTATATTTAGGTCAACATTATAGCAGGCGTGGGCACAACATACAACATGTGAAAACACACACATTATACTCGTGAACGCACGCACAAGGACGCAATCCAGCAGTATTCAAGAAATCTTTTGTATACTTCATCACCAAGTTGGCCTCTGGCAGTCCTCCGAATCATGCTACTCCCACTTGGGTCCTGCCTTTTTGTGGGCTCTGTGTAACAGTTACACTATGGCTATCAACTCATTGCCTGTATCACAGTCTATAACCTTGTATCGTGCGCTACATTAAGACTGGATGTTAAAGGCCCAGTACTGCTAGTAACACTACAAGAATGGCACAAGTCTGGTCACTGGCTTTGGAGCACTACAATAAGCTGTGAAATGTTTTCAGGCTCCTGGGGGCATATTAGCAAGGGCGTTATCGCCGCTTTAGCGGCACTTTTTGCCGCTAAAGCAGCGATATTTCTATCGCCCTATTAGCAAGCTGTCGCTAACAGCTGTTAGCGACAGCTTTATGGCGATAGCGACCGTTTTGGTGCCGCTTTGCATGTCAGCGATATTTATCGCTAATGACATGCAAAGTAGGCGTTCCCAACTAAAAGCGACTACAAACAGTCGCAAACACAACTTCCCCCTATTACCAATGCCCGAGAAGCGATAAAAAAAGTCGCGATTATCGCTGGAATTTAACACCTGATAAAAACTTGACTTAACCATCTTGTCAATGGGAGGTGGATTGTAAGGTTAAGTCCTCACCTGCCTATTAGCGAGCTTTTCATTAGCGCAGTGAATTTATCGCTGGATTTCTCGCGCTATTGCTGGGTTTCGCTGCTATCGCTGGATTTTTTATCGCCTTGGAGATAAGCGTTGATAATAACGCGTTATCTCCGCGATGGAATCCAGCGATAGCCGGCGATAAAAAAAACAGCGCTAAGCGCGCTTTGCGATAATTATCGCAAATCCTTGGTGATATGCCCCCTGGTCTCTTACAGAGCACTACCGAATCCCTTCTCCTTACAACACAAACTGTGCAAGTGTGAAACCACAAACGTAGACCACCAACCTCTCAAATGTGTAGCTCATTCCCTCGCCACGCTGAGGGAGTGGACTAACACTGCAGACCCAGCTATGCAGAACTTCAGACTGAATTGCTGAAGAAAAGCACAGGAAGTGCGCCTATAAACGACTAACCACTGTGTTATATGTAGAGGCCCGGATAACATTTTCAAGGCAGTCAGGAAAGTCATTTTTTTGTTTGAATCTGTTTATTAAGTAAAATTTTCTTTTTTTTTACCTTATTACTTTTTTGTTATGTTTACATTTTCTTTTGGTGTTAGTAGATTGCTCGCCATACAGTATAAACAGTTTACAATTATACAAAACTACAAACATCATCGTTGTCGGGCTATATAACACTCAACATGGATTAGAGTTTAAAGTACCCCAACTGTAATACACAGTGAGAAAGCTCAATGAAGTGCATGTTTCTAACATGTTCCGATTTACGCGGAGGTGTGGCTATCAGTTAGAAAATAGGGTGTTGCACGTTGAGGAAGGAAAGCTTCTGTGCATTGAGTACTCATAATTATTACTGTTAGTCCTTCCACAGGGCAGTTCCCAACATGACTTTTGCCATGCAAAACATCACACATATTTCAGCTTATAGACCTCGACGTCCAAGCAATCCACTGCCATTGGGTTGCTTCACACATTGTGTGACAGGCTGTGTGTAGTGGTGGTGTGTCTGAAAGAGACGAAGGGGCTGGAGGGGGGTGGGCAGAGGGACTAGGGGTACCAAGTTAGTGAGTAAAGGACTAAGGGGGGAGGTCCCAGTCCCTCTCAGAGAAGATCACACCTGGGCCATGGTCAAGGTGTCAGTTGTCCCTGTCGCTTCCTCTCTGTGATCGTTGTGTAAGGCGAGGAGGATAGTGTCAAGTACGTGGCAATAGGATATTTTCGCGGACCAAGTGTGTCCTCCCTATGTAAAGTCACACTTTCGGCTTGTACTTAGTTGTTCATTGAGCAGTGCCAAGTCGCAAATGTACTGGGTGTAGGGGATTTCCTTTTTCTAGTTATAAGACGTTTGGCTACAATGACCCCCAAATCCAAAAAACATGTGGTCACCCTGTGTTTTTTACTCCTGCGAAATAAGCCAAGAAGGCATGTTTCCCAATGATGTATGTCTGGGTGCTCAGTGCAGTCAGATAAGGCTATCGTGACAGCACTAGTTGTGTAGTGACGAGCAAGCCCATAGCATGTGTAATAGGTTTGCATCAGCTCATAGGCAACGTGGGCATGCAGCATCTGTTCTATGATAGTACCTATTGATATTAGTAGCAGTAAGATATGCCCTATGTATTATGTAAAAGTGTATAAGTTTGAAGCAAGCGTTGCGCAGGACATGCTGTGGGCCCTCCAGAAGTGAAGTCCATTCTCTGTCAGTGCAGGGGCAGGACAGATCTGCTTCCCAGTGCTGTTGCAACTTGTGGAGATCGGGAGCAGTGTGTGAATGAGTAGAATCTGTGAGCCAGCGCTTGAGGTATCTGCTACCCTCATTACTTGTAAATATTGTACTGTGAGGTGTATTGGGTGTTCTAGGGTCATATCCCCCCAGTGATATCGTAGCATGGCTATCAATGACTGGTGGAGTAGGAAGTGAATCTTCATTCGTCAGGCTCTCAATTGTTGCCAAGGTACTATCCCTATAGAGATCGCCTACAGTATGTATGCCTGCCGCGTGCCATACTGTCAGTTCTGTCGATGTCGCTGGTCCAGCAGCCCTGGGAGTGCCCAGTAGTCCCAGTCCTGGAGCATATCATATGGTATAAGATGTTTAGTGAGGTGTAAGCACCTGTGGTGGCATCTGTAAGCCACTTCTAATAACAGGGGCTCCGACGGCTGAGCTTTCCTGCAAGGGAGAAATAGGTGCGTTATTTCAAACAAGGATAATCCAGGTCCGCACGTGACTGATTCAAATAGATACCGGCCCGATAGCCAATGTGCGATCCACTGCATTTGTGCAGCCAAATAATAGTGCTCAAACTGCGGGGCCGCTAAGCCTCCATTGTTCGTGAGGGCACATTGGGGCAGATTTACAAGGCCCTTGCGCCACATTTGCGTCATTTTTCCCATGTTAAAAATGACGCAAATGTGGCGCAAGGGACTTGTAAATCTGCCCCATAGTTTTGCCAGGGCAACTCTCAGTGGTGGCTGGTGACATTTGAAAGTGGTGGGGCGTAAAAGCTCGGGCAGAGTGCCCTGAGGCGAGTGAGCGACCCTGAGAAAACTCTTTTTTTAGAGTGGGCAAATGGTGCACTTTCAAGCAAACGTGAGAAAGCAAGAAGGTCAACAATGCACTTCTGAGTTTCCACTCCTCCACAGCTCCTCTCTCATCCACCTCAGACTCTGCTCTCCCCCAGCCGCTCTCTCCCTCACCTCCAAGCCTCCACTCTCCCTCCAGTCTCTCTCGCCTCCATCTTCAAGTCTCAGCCTCTCTCTCTCTTCCACCTCCAAGGCTCCGCTGCCTCTCAGTCTCTCCCCTCTCCACCCTCAAGCCTCTGCTCTCTCTCAGTCTTTCTCCCTCCTCCTCTTCCAAGCCTCCGGTCTCCCCCAGCCTCCCCCTCCTTCTCCTCCAAGTCTCCAATAGATGAGCCAGCCAAGGCCAAATGTAGACTTTTCAACATTTCAAAGGCACCCACAATGGAGAAAGAAGCAAGTGCCCTACAGAGGCACGAGCCCTACAGAGAGGCACGATCATCATCCCTACAGATGCGAGCCCTGCAGAGGCACGATTAGCAGCGAGCACCGGGGTCACCTCTTCTCTCCATGTGGCCAGGAAGCCACGTGTGCCTGAGTGTCCCTGTTCAGTTCCAGATGATTGCCATCAGGTGCGTTCATTCAATGCAGCTATACTACAGCGCCAAAACACCGGCGCCCAGAATGCAGTAGGCTGTCAGATTAAAACTCAAGCCTTACAACCAGGGGCGTAGGAGACACTAAAATTCTGGGGGGGACAGGGACAACCTTGTGGACTTTCCAGTGACCCTATGCAAATCACCGCCCGTTAAACAAATACAATCACATACTTTCGAAGTGAAATATTGAGTAAAGCAGGCATGTAGTCACAGTTTTCATGTATGCTTTATTGTTATTTACATCCATATAGTAATCAGACCAAATGTTAAAAAACATGTATATGAATCTTGCATCTTCATGCACCAAGCAAACAGAGGTCGCTGACTTAGGGTGGGGCGTCGTGTTTGCAAGTGCATTATGGTTTGAAAAGTACCTGCTGCTGCATTCCTGGTCTCCAGCAATTTTCAGGCAACAATAAAAATGTGAAGATAACTTTGGTGATTAATGTTCTTTATTGAGAGAGATCGGAGGTTTGTCTAGTGGAAGTTTTTACTCATGGTAAGGTAGCCACAGTGGGGTAATATGCCTGCTGCAAAGAACGTGTACCACGCAGATCACAAAATGCATATCATGTAAATAGGTCAGTGAGTTACTGCTTTTGTCTGAGAGATTCTTTTGGTAGTTGCAGTTTATAAGTTAAAATCCTAAAATTGAACAGTGAGCTATTAACCGTCATCAAAGAGCTGCATGAAAACTTCAAGGTATAGATTAGAACGTTATGATTTTTCCCCAGTCTTTCCTTATCCTAATGTTGGAAAATGGGTCCATTAGGATAGAAATCAATTCTGATTATTAAAGAGAACCCCCCAACCATGATGTTCTGAGTTTGTGCTTCTCTAGTGTTGCAAAGCCATCCTGTGCCCTGGGCACTCCCCAACTTTTTGCTCACTGGTACTGGTGGTACCTGACTCAGACTGACCCTGGCCTCTGCCTAAATAGGCCCAGGGCCATTGCTATTTTGAAAGAGACACTTAATGATACTGTGAAAACACCTACATACACTAGGGCGTACTATGGGTTAGGGTACCCCTATGATTGACATGACCTCTCCTATAAGGCCCTAGTACATAATAGGGCAGGGGGATTAGAACTACCTTTAAGTCCCTAGAATATAATAGGGCATGGCAGTTTAGAGGCCAGCAGCCCTTTCTACGCTTGCATGTGTGCACTGCTGAAGCCTGAGGTCAGTTTAAAAGTAGCCCTGTGTTGTAGAACTGCTTTTAAAATGCAAATTGTGCCCAAACTCGACTTTTGGGTTTGGGGAACTTACAAATTGATCAACTACAATGTTGCGGCAAAATTAAGTTAAGTGGAAAAATGTTTTCCACTTAACTATGGCTGTATCATATTTGCCACATAATACATCATCTGCTGCATAATCAAACGATTTCACCCAAAACAATTTTGTAGCTCAAACGGATCAAAAATTACTAAAAGAAATGTGACTTATGTTGCTGTGTAGGGCCCTTTGCAAAGGTTGACTGGTCACCTTTCCCACTGCTGCATTTGTATGTTACACAGGTACTAATGAGGCAAAAGCTTTGCAGAGGCTGTTAGTATGTATAAATATGTCAAGATAATAAAGTATCATAAAATGTACCGCATTACTCTGCAGCTTTTTTATTGTTTCATAATTTAGTCAACACTGCGACATAATTTTGGCCTCCACCGCAATGTAAAAAAGGGACATGTTACATATATCACTGCACTACGTGGCAGGCACAATGCGGTGCCTGCCACATGGTGCAGTGATATGTAGGGGGGCATCATAGATGTCCCCCAGGTCCCATGTCTGGGGGCTGGGGGAAAGGGGCCTGCTATGGACTCCCAATGTCCCTTTCCGTCAGCTTTTCCATGGCGGGTGAACCGCCATGTATAGGCTGGCGGGTAAGGGACATCGTAATCCCTACTGCAGTGCCTGGTAGGCACCACCAGCATTGTAGGAACCACGAGCCCCTCCACCACACTGGCGGGCTCAAGGAGCCAGTCGGGTGCGTGGCGATTGGTTTTTCCGACCGCCAGGGAACCACCCACCATTGTAATATGGCGGGCGGTGATGCAGTCACCGATGGCGGTGGGACCGCCACTGACGGGGTGACGTGGCGGTCCCACCGCCATTATAATCACCCCTAAGTTTGGTGTGCATGCAAATCCTACATTGCCAACCCCTGGTAAGTTGCACTACTACTGCTGAAAAAGGCCAATGGAGGTACCAATGGGTGAGGTGGACTGGCCTCAAGGGTCTTGTGACCTCAGTGACATAGTCACTGTCGATCTAGGGTGTGCTTCTTCGTATGCCTGCTCGCAAGACTGGAGGTGACCTGCAGTATGGATTGTGGTGGACAGGCCTTCAAGGTTAACTCACACTTGCCACTGTTAGGGTCCACCTGCGGGTGCTAAGACACCAGGGCTTCTAAGGTCTATCGGGCCTTCTAAGGTGTAGCATCGGAATGAGCTCTGTCAGGAGTGTGGTCTGGTGGACTGGTCATGAAGGCTGAACATGGTTCTCCAGTTCCAAATTCAGCAGCTCTGGCCAGAGTGCCACATCCTCTCCCACACTGAACACCATACTGCCCCACTGAGAGAAACTCGCACTGCCTTCAGCTCCAACTCAATTGTTCTGCGACTAAATTCAAATTATGCACTAGACAACAGTAAAATGCTGCCTGAAAAAAATGAATAACACCCTGGAAAAAGCAAACACTCATAGGGAATGCAAGAATAAGCAAAGCATGTGAAATGTAATCAGGAACAACATGGTTACCTTAACGGTTTTAAACTCATTATTCAGAAATCAGTAAGTGATTTTGCCTGAAAAGTTCAGGACATGACTACAGGACCAGGAAGGCACCCGTTTCAATGTCCATTGCTTATATCCTTTCAAAATGTAAGCAGTTTGGTTTAAAAAGACCACATCCCCGAACACAGAGCCGCAGTACACATTTTATAAGCTAAAATAATTAAAACAGTTGAAAACTATCATATTAAACGTTTCCACTCCACCCATCAACCAGGTATTGCAGTCCCTTTAGGAATGGTGCACTTCCCCACCCTGGGAAACCTATGTTGTTCAAAGAAAGAAGATAAAAAGAAAGTAGCGCTTTCACTGGCAAACTCTGTAAAGTGGCGCTAATGTGTGTGGGTGTAAATAACAATCTGGCCTGTCTGCTGACCACTCTGTATTGCTTTATTTAGGTATTTAATTATTTTTCTCTCCGTCCTGAGGTTTTCTTTGGAATAGAAAACGGTCAGAAAATGAGGACATTTCCAGCCAAAGTGTTCCGCCTTTTTGGATCAATTTCACAGGGGAACAAATAAAGAAAAGGAGAGGCAAGAGAGAGTTCGTAAGAGCTGTCTCTTGAAATCAGCACGTAAGGAGGAGCGAGACAGAGACAGAAAGAGATGGAGGAATAAAGAGAGAGAGAGGGGAGGAGGGCAGCTGCCCGAGGCAGATCAGGAGAAGTGGACACTGTCCTTGCCTTCTCTGGGCATGAAGGAAAAGAGACAGGGTTTTTCTCCCTCTCTGCCCTTCCCAGAAAGCAGAGGCTTACTGCAGCATAACAAAAGGTAGAGGGTGGGTGGCCTCTTTGACTCCAGGCAGGTCAAGTGCAGGGCCATTAGGTCGTGCTTTCGCGTGCTAATGGCCCTGCGAATAACAGAAGGGAGAGGGGAAATTCTTTTGTCCCCTCGTCCCCCCCACCCTTGTCCCCCGTGTCCCCCCCACTCCAAAATCTGGGGGGATGTATCCCCTGCGTCCCCCACACTTCCTACGCCCATGCTTACAACATGCGACTCTGACGATATGGAGCCAGGTGATACCCCCAGTTAGTAGCACTGGATCTGGTTTAACCCCTCGTAAGCAGCACAAGGCCCCCCAAAACTGCGGCGCTTGAACTGAAGTACTTTTAGCCTCAACTCCGGATATTGCCCTGCGCTTGGCTTCTGTAAATTCTGCGAGGGGGCATTAATTGTCACAGATGCCCCTGCTGCAGGGGCAATCTTCACACAACAAAACACAGGGTCGGGTGTGTGGTGGGGTTGCTATGGAGAAGAAGGGCTGTATCACCTGGGTGAGAGGTAGTGTCAGAGAAGCTTGGCACGAGAACGTAGCAATAGAACGTGGCTCGAAGAAGCTGATAAAACACTACGGGGAAGTTAGAGGGGCCGAAGAGAGGGCGCAGGGGAGGACAGCCGGGTGGGGAAGGATTGGAGCGAGAGCACGAGACGGGCAGGCGAGGTAGGACAGGAGAGATGAGAGGGAGGGACAGGGAAAGCCAGAGAGAGGCGGGAGAAGCGAAGAGAGTCCCACGCAGATCCATGCTAATGAAATCCCTGGCAACCTTATTGACTGGCAAATTTTATCACTGGCGCGCTAGCCCCTGCCGTTTCACTCTCACTGAGCCGAGAGACAGCTGCTGGCAGCCCACTGCACCCGGCTCTTCAAAGCCCCATAGCACCCCATCACACCCTCGCACTGGCCGCCGCCCGGCAGCTCGGCAACGTAACCTGCCGCGCAGGAATGCCTCGGAAGTGCGGTCCTAAGTGCTGAAGGGAGGAAGTGTAAGTGTCCCGTGGATCATCGGAAGGAGAGACTGCATCCCCAGTCTGTGCGGGGTTAGATGACAGCATGGAGGGAGGGTCACATGCAACTTTAGCAGGAAGAGAAGGGCTTAGAGCAGCCGCGGCCGGCATGCTCGCGGGAGGGGGGGGGGTATAAAAAATTAAAAATGAAACTGACCTTACTGCCGGTTATCGAGCCGCCTCCGCTCCTGGCTGGCCAGTCGGGTCACAGTGTAATGGTGCAGCTAGGTCCCACTCCCCCCTGTTCCTGCTGCAGGAACAGGAAGCAGCCAGCAGGCAGCTTCCCTCCCCTACCCAAGATTGGTGAGGCGCAGCAGGAGAGCCCCCCAGCCGGGCCATTTTCTCTGCATAGAGAACAAGCATTGGCATAGCCAATAGGTCTCGCTTTTGGGACCTTATAAGTATTTAGTTATGCAGCACAATATCCTTGGTGCAACAACATAAACTGTTGCATGGCTAAACACTTATAAGGTCCCAAAGCGAGACCTATTGGCTATGCCAATGCTTGTTTTATAAGGGTTTACGCTGCTAAACTAGTCTTTTGAAACCAATGCAGGGTGCCTGGTGAGTGTTCAGTTTGAGGAGGAAGATTTCTTTCTGCATGCAACCCTTCGCATTTTGTTATCATGGAAAGGCTGGGTGCTGTGCCGACTCCATGTTGTTTTTAGGTTGATAGGTTAAAGTCAGTAATAAATGAAGCACAAGTAGCTGGAGCCTCACCAGGACAAAGTGAAGGGTATGGATATATCAACAGTGCGTGTATGGTTGGGGAAAGAAGTAATCGCATGCATGGGTAATCATGCTATACCATAAAAAATAAATATGTAGAAAAGACAAAGAAATATGCACCATGTTCAAGAAGATATAGGCCCACTATTACGACACCAAGGCAAAAGAGAAATAAAGACGAAGACCCAAGTACAATAAAAAGTTACTTGTAATGAGGACACCAATAGTCTTAAGAGAAGACAAAGATCTATATACACACACCTACTGGATGGAAACAGAGATTAAGTCGTGGTGATGATTCTTATGGCTGAGATGAGTCCGGGACTAGAGAGTAGTCCCTAGTCAAGTGTGGATTCTAAGGATAAAGGGCATAACATAAGGCTGATGCGAAAGAGCCTACCATAAGGTACAGAAGGCTCAAATATGGCTATATGTCTGGAGAAGATAGAGAATTATAAATAGGCCACATCGTAGGATACGCACGGCCCTAGGGTTAATAAATAAGTGTGAATGGTTTAAAAGAAGCTGATGTGAGTGATGAGAGATACCGGTGGAACACATAAGCATGTATTTAATAAAAGAACGCTTACCTTTAAGGTGAAGCAAGATAGAGTACACTATGGAAAGGTACATAAAATCCCAAGTAGCACCGGATTAGGGCTGGACTAACGGGTCTGTAACAATAAAGAACGAAAAATTGAACCGCAAAGATAACAGAAAAATTGCTAAAAGAGTACAAAACAAACATGGGCAGGGTCTTACCCGGTTGTCTCAGATGAGACGCAGTCACTAAGGGCTATCGAGAGAGAGTGCTACGAGAGAATTGTGCACTCTGCGGGTCGGGAGGGTACTGCCCACTAGAAAGAAATTTCCTAAAAGAAAAAATGGACACAAACCATCAAAGGAGAAAAATGAAGAAACATGAACGCAAATCTGAAGGTGGAAATGACTACAAGGTTAGGACAAAACTTACTTGTATTTCTCGACCAAGTCACAAACTCTGGGTCCACAAAGGAAGCCGAACATCCACCATGTAGTCGGTAATCACATGGGCCAAGGACGCTCTATAAGTAAGCAGGAATGCGCGGACGGTAAGCGGTAGATAGCACTCACCTGTGAAGCGATTAGCGCAT
The DNA here is from genome assembly GCA_963921515.1 of Calotriton arnoldi. NCBI lineage: Eukaryota > Metazoa > Chordata > Amphibia > Caudata > Salamandridae > Calotriton > Calotriton arnoldi. The sequence goes on from CAWUFW010003235.1 coordinate 18,661, forward strand.
GGAACGTGTAAACAGATGAAGCCGTCACACTATGGACGCCATCTTAAGCGTGCAAATAGGAAAGTGGCCGCCATATGTAAATGTACAACCAAAAGAATAGGCTAATCGGTAGATGTACTGAGCAAATTAGAAAATAACACATACTAAAGGGGATAGTGAAACCCATAAGTAAAAAGTACCACAGGAGAGAATAAAATATATTCGGCCGACTGGATACGGCCGAAACAGAATAAACATACTAAAGCAGAGTAAGGAAAATCGTACATACAATGAATCCCAATATAGGGAAAATAACTGGCTGAGTACATACAGAACGAATCAACTGGAAGGCCGTGTTAAATATAACCAATAAGGACTCTGCCAACAGGAAAGGATAGTGAGAATGATGGAAAAAAAGACAGAAATGGGGTCGGTGAAAATGTAGCAATGAACGGCGTGAGGGGATAATACTTAAGCGAGAAAAACGGGAAAAATTAAAAACAAGCCCGGGAATGGTGTGCGCGCGCGCGCTCTAAAACGAATTATTAAAAAAAAGCATGGCGAACTAACAACTATTGACAAAGCCAATAGTCCTGGCTTGTAGGTGTAATGTTACTTATGTGGAGGCAATAACAGAAGCAGCGAAATACCAGTCGGGCGGCACACTGTGCTGAGCGGGAAACAACCTTTACTACGCATGCATTACATCGCATGCCATTAGATAGCGGTCTTTACAACGCAAGTCGTTACAATGACTTGCGCTGGACGGCGCTATAGGACAAGGAATAGTTTAATTTACTATCCAACACCTTCCCTACTGTACGTAGGCTGGAGTTGGAATAGTAAATTTAACTACTCCTAAGTCCAGCGCCCTCAACGAAAGTCGTTGTAACGACTTGCGTGGTAAAAACCGCGATCTAATAGCATGCGATGTGAATGCATGCGTTGTATAATCATACAACTGTGCTGAGCACAGATTTTTAGTTTGTGTTTTAAGCCACGCCTTTGATTAGATTGGCCACGCCCCTTAGAGCGACCTCCCAGCGTTCTCAACCCACTTAAAGCCCTGGTTACACAGGTAGCTGAAATTTAAATTTACAAACTTTATACTTTTCCAAAGGTTGCAATGATTTGTCAAGTAGCATTTTCCAGCAAAATCTCCTTTTTGCCAAACTAATTTTCAGGATTTTCTTTACCACGTTTTATTTAAAAACGTGCAGCCTTAGTAATGTTTGTAAAGCGGCCCCTCCCAATCCAACGTCTACTGCGAGTTTTGCATCTAAAATCCCGGAATCTAATGGAATGAATGAATAATCAGTGATTACCCGCTCTCTGGTTGCCGAAGGAAGCGCTGGTTCATTCCAGTCGGAACCCGGAAATGCCCTTTGCTTCATGGCTGAACCATTACTAACCTAATGAAACCTTTCCGGTGAATTATTTGCAGTTTTTAACATCAGTGGGAGTCGGGTTATGCAGTTGCTTCAGTGGTTATGAGCATTTCTTCATGTCCTCGAATAAGCCGGAACTAATGTGATTTCTGGGGTCTTGGCTTTCATTAGTAATGCATAGGCACCGCGCGGACTGTGACTCAGACAGGCATGCGCTCTGCCAGCCAGAGGCCGCTCGCGACGCTTGGGGGTCTTGGAAGTGTGGCACTGGAGGCCAGCTTAGGATCCGTGAGTCAGGAGAGCTGTCGGTGGGTCAGTGCTGCCACCGCTGGTTCATCTGCAGAGAATGCCGCCAATCACTAGTTTCGTGTGGGCGAGATACTGAAGACTATCACCGACCTGAATTAAAGGATGCTGATGCTGACTAGAAAATGATATAAAATGCGCGCAATCTCACTTTGAACGATTGAAACTGCGACAAGTAAACTGCAATTCCTTCAGGGACATCAACGGAATCAGCGCATTCAAATAAATTGGCTGAAGACACAGAAACAACAAGCATTGGCCGCGCAGCCGTGAAACTGACATGGCCGCGCGGCCGCGAAAGTGAAAGTAATCGCGAGGGAAGCCATATGGCGCCTGATCGCGCGTGCACGCTCGCGTGAACGCAAGCTGGTCGCCAGCAAAAGCCACTGCTGTTTGCACTTCCAAAACCCGCTTACTAAAACTCTCGCCAGAGCAGCGCATGCGCTGGCTCAGGCGAGACCTAAAAAGGGAGAGTGGGCGGTCCTGCTCGAGGGCAGGGGAGTGGCTTACCCACTGTTGTGGGTACTGACTGTTTGGTCGGCTCCAAACAGTCAGTACCCACAACAGTGGGCAAGCCACTCCCCTGCCCTCGAGCAGGACCGCCCGCCCTCAATCAGGCACTTCTGCTTTCTCGCAGTGCGAGAGCAGAAACATAAAATGGTAGTTTTACCATTTTATGTTTCTGCTTCTCGCACTCGTAGCAGCAGTGGGTAGACGCCGAAACGCCCCTATGGAGGAGCCGCCGCTGGCAACTCTGCATCTGGAGTTGATCCAAATAAAACCCCGGACTTGTTGTTCAAGTTTCCGAAAGAACCCGGGTGAAATGTATAAAGGGAGAGTGGTGAAAAAGTAAAGGACACGAGGTAAGACCACCGCTTTAAGCAGAGACACCCTTCCCACAGCAGCGTCCGTCAAAACGCCATTTGTGCATGTAGTGGTGTAACCACTCTGGTGATGTTGCCATCAAATAGATATGACGTGGTGTGATAAACCTCTTCGCCTAAATACCTAAAAGTGTGTTGCTGCCAGTCCAGCCATGTCATCCTATCCTGAAGTCAGGATTGGTTGTGCTCGGGAGAAAGGGAAAGACGCAAGACTTCGCCCAGTTAACTCGCAGGCCGGAAATGTCTGCGAATTGTGCCAGGGTGGAGCCAATTGCAGTGGGAACATCGTGTATGTTCCTTATGTATATCAGCATCTCGTCAGCGTACAAAGAGACGACATGTAGGCCATCGCCCATCGTGATACCCCAGGAGGCTCCCCAGTGATGTAGCATTACTGCCAGTGGTTCAATGGCTAATGAAAACAATAGCGGCAATAGCTGGCATCCCTGTCTCATGCCTCTATGTATGGGGATGTCTGCTGATATAAGGGGTCCTGTTTTGACTCTAATCAGTGTATTGGAATATAATAGCCTAACTAGTCTAGGGAATCGACTGCTATATTCATATTGGGTCAATGTAGCGAATAGATATTCCCACTCTAGAGAGTCAAATGCCTTCTCGACATCCAGCATCAGGCATCCAGCTCGAGATCAGTAAGTGGGGGTGTATTTCAGGATTCTAAAAAAATGGCACAATTTCAATGAAGTGTTGTGCGTGGGCACAAATCTGTTCTGGTCGGGATGTACCAGTGTCTGGACCAAGGGCGCCAAGCGTTCGGCAAGAATATTTTCTAATACCTTATAATCAGTATTAATCAACTCTAGCGGGCGATAAGAGCCGGTGAGTTCAGGGTTTTTATTGGGTTTAAGAAAAGATATTACAGTTGCCGCTATCTGGGAGTCTGAGTGTGCCCAAGGAAAAAGCTGTGTCGTATATTCTTAACAGGTGTGGGGCGAGTTGTGCATTAGATGTCTTGTAAAATTCAGACTGTAGTCCATCTAGTCCTGGAGTTTTACCATTGGCCAGTGCTTTGATAGCGTTGCGGATTCCAGTCAAAGTGATAGGTTCATCTAATGCCAGTCGCACATGGATGCTGGGTATGGTGATGCCAGCAAAAAATGATCTATATTTGTCAGGTTGCGAGTCAGTCGTCGATTAGTAGACTGCAGTATAATTTTTGGCTAGTTCACCGTGTATGCCAGTTTGTGTGTAAAGCAGGAAACCCGTACTTCAGCGTAGTGTAGTGATGAGTCAATGTGGTTGGTCCTGACGAATTAGCCATGCCAGCAAACATCCCGCTTTATCTGCCGTAGCATGCGTGCGTGCTGAATGTGCAGCATAATTGAGGCAGCGCAGGCGTTCTAACAACACAGCATGTTCACGTCTCGAGTCAGCGAGTGAAGTCACATCGTCCAAGCTATCCACTGCCCGAGTCTCCAAACTTAAGAGTTTGCATTTTGTAATTAAGCTAGTGGAAGCCGTACCAGTGTTTCATTGGGAATAGTCATCAATGATTGAGCCGAGTGATTCTCGAAAGAGAGGGTTCTCCAAGAGCGTTGGTTGGAACCACCAAGGGGAACAGGAGGGACCACGGTCTCCCATTGCAGACAAAAACATTGTGGATTATGATCAGAGCGTATTCGTCCCAAATAGTCTATTTCCGTTATGGAAGGGAGGAGGGAGTGGGTGGTTACCAGTCTGTCAATGCAGACATGTAGCATATGAGGTACAGAATAAAAGGAATAAACCCTCACCATTGGGTTGCGTTGTCACCATGCATCTACCAGGTGCCATTGTTGGAACCAGTCAGTTAGCATGCGGGTGTTAGAGGTGGCAGGTGTGTGAGGTAGCGGAGCAAAGGAGCAGTCAAGCATGGTGTCTAGTACACTATTAAATTCTCCTCCAAGTAACCACGGTAGGTCATTCCAGCGGGAAAGAGTTTGTGCTAGTGTTTGGAAAAATGAAGACTAGTCTGTGTTTGGCGCATAGATGGATCCCAGTAAAACAGGGCGGCCGTCCAATCAGCCTCCTACCAACACATAACGGCCTCCGGGTTCTATGATCGAGTCCTCTGCTACAAATGGGGTGCCGTGTCTAACCCACAGTAGTGCTCCACGAACATAGCTAGAATAGGCTGTGGCTTGGATCTGACCCCTCCACCTTCTCTGCAGTCTATTGACTTCCATTCATGTGGGATGTACTTCTTGCAACATTGCCACATGTATTGAGTGTCACTTTAAATAAGCGTACACAGAGTAGCAACGTGACGGGGTGTGCATACCCCGAACATAACATGTTGTGTTAATTGTGCAACGGGTAATATGTGAAGATGCCCATCCCCCTCGTGTCATCGTCCTGCCAACAAAGGCGTGAGTTTTTGGGCAGGGAGTAAATATTATGTAACGTGATTGTTAGTGTCCGGAGAGGAAGCGGGTCATAACAAACAATCAAATACATATTAACAACTAATGCAAATATGCAAATTCCAAAAGAGCAGAAGCACAACATATGTCCACCCAAACAAATAGTAATGTCTTGCAAAGAAAGTCAGTTAGGTAGTTGCCTAACAGGTGGGAAGCAAGGTGCTAGTCGATGTTTACCCCCCAATGGCATAAAGACTTTTCCGGGGACCCATATTGTGCCTATACATAGATCATCTGACCCACACATCTATGTCAAGACCAATCGCTGGAGGGTAACTGGAGCCATCTCCGCAATTAGTAGTCATGCATGCCACATACCTGTAATGGTTGACAAACCAGGTGGGGTTCGGCCAGGACAGTGTCTCTAGACTTAGGTAGAAACAACATATAAGATGCAAAGCATGTGCAGGGATCATGGCGGTCCTCACACAATGTCATCAGATGTCTGTGGTGTTACATCGGAAGGGGAGTCGAGTCAGTCCTGGAAGGGACTGTAGCCGATCAACCATCATCGCTTAGGGACCGGACAGATTCCTCATCGACATTGCAGTTCGCAGTGCCTGTCGTCGTTCTTGAATCATTTGCTCCAGATCAGGGACAGCTTTAAAGGAAATTTGTCTCATTTTTGGGTGTTTATATCAGCGTCGCCTCTCAACTCTGTCTTGATGCTCAGTGTCCGTGAGTGGTGATCCAGCGTTTGTCGAGGGGCCCGTGGATTCCAGCCAGTCCCAGACCATTTCAGGGGAGTCAAAAAAAGTGTGTTTTTCCTTCTGTTGCAATATGCAGACATGCTGGGAACAGAAAAGAGTATGTGATGTCGAGGTCGAGCAGTTGGCGCCTAACTGCGAGGACGGAATTGCGCTGCCTCTGTGCCCCCAATGTTTAATCCAGGAAGAACATAATCGTGGCTTTGTCAACTTTGATTTCTTGGAGTTGCTGTGTCTGCTTCAAGCTAGTTTCTCTGTCCCTATAATGCAGCAGATAGAATAGAAAGGATCTGGGATTGGCCCCCGGTCTGGGGTGGCTGGCTGGTATGCACACTGAACCGTGAAATATTGTGAACGTGCATCTTGAGGTAGTGACTGCCACATCCATCGTTCCACATATGCGGCTGCATCAGACCCTCCTGGCAAACCCTCCACTCGCACGTTATTACGAGGTGATCTACCTTCTGCATCTTCTACTTTAGGCTCCAGTATGTCCACCCGGTCTGTCAGTAAGTGTAGCGTGGCGTCCATATCACAAGTTTTCAATTGTATTAGTGTGATAGATTGCTCAAAATCTAGAACTTTCTCCGCAACTTTGCAGCGTTCAGGATGGAGTAGCATTAGGTCAGATGTAACTGCATCTATCTTGGTTTTGAGTGAGGCCCCCGCTGCCTGGACCTGCTCCAGTTTGTCTCCAAAGGAAGGTGGGGGAGCGGCAGCTCCAGAGTTGTCCATGTTGTCCTGTGGTCACACTTGTCCAGCTGGAGATGTAGCAGGTGTACACTGGGTAGCTGCACGTTGTCGGCCCATGCCTATAGATCTCGTTGTCATAGAATTATACAGTGGCGTTATCGCAGCAGGGGCCCACTTGCCAGCATTCAATGTAGGGGAGTGTGGCAGCGTGAGGAGCCCCCCAGGGCTCGGTTCTACCCAGCAGGGACACAAGGACAGTGCCCAACTGTCAAATTGCAAAGCTTCCTTGAAGCACGGTCAAGCATCACTCACCGTTCATAGTGGTACGTGGCTACAGCTTATCGACTGGACGAAGCAGCCGTGATTGTCGAGGCTCCTTTGTTCATACAGTGTGTAGTGCGATATGCAGTGCTGGGTCAGCTTTACCAGGGCCGGCGCTAGGCATGGGCAGCGTGGGCAGCTGCCCAGGGCCCCGCGCCTGCTCGCAGCCGTGGGGCCTCGCACCTTTAAAGACATCAGAAGTTCCGAGGCCCAGGAGGCCCCCTGAGAGTTTATATTTTTCTTTTTTATGTCAATCTCCCCTGCTGGCCTGTCTCTGTGGGCATAATGGCTGCATCTGCATGTTGATGACAGCAATCAGACAGGTAATTTGAGTGCCCTTGCCTGTGAAGTGGCCCTGCCCCTGTATGAATAAAAGACAGAATATCCTGCAGGGGCACAGCAAAGGATAGAGTGGCGATGGCGGCGCATCACAATGGAAACTGCTCACCAAGGACAAGTGGAAAGGGAGCAGAGAGGCGAATAAAAGGGGCAAGACAAATGGAATACAGTGGGGGGGGAGCAGATAGGTGTGTGCACGGCATTGAGACAAGAGGTGCAGGCAGAGGAGCAGAATCCGGATGCAAAAGTGGATGGAGCTGGGTTTAAAGTCTGCTGGGTCACTCAAGTCTTAGACCCGGTAGTAAATTAAAATGGACATTGAAAAGGGGCCCTATATTCATGTCCTTAACTTTGCCTGCAAAAACATTGATCCAGTGTCTGCACAATGAATGAAAGTTCTGAAAAGCAGGTGATGAGACGGGCCCGCTCTCCATTTTTGCACTCACCCTCAGAGGGAAAAAACAAATCTTAACTCTGCAGCATTGCCACCCTTCGCTACCTTTAATGCAACTTCAGTGAGACTCGTTATAGTTCTTTCACAGTCTCATCATGTCAGAACTGGAGCATTTTCAATATTATATACAAGGAAGCTGTAGATGCTGCTTATTCATCTTATGCAACTAATAACCACTGACAAAGCCAATAGTACTGGCTTGTTCTAGGTGTAATTTTACTTGTTGTAATATTTATCTGGAGGCAATGACAGGTTTATTCATCCCACTTAAAGCCCTGCTGTCAGGTCTGTATGTAGGCCGTTTTTTGGCTAGTTGTTGACCTGCTTTATTGTCAGGTGAGCCGGTTTTTACTGTTGATTTTTATGATAATAAAGCAAACATTGCCTGCAGCAAACTCAAATCAGTGCAGTCTTCCATACCTTACAAAAACTTATACAGCAATTCTTTACAAGTTTAAAACTGTCCTAGTTTGCAAACATGGGACACTTTTCTAGCTAACTAACTCCCTAATGGGGGCCCCTTTTATTTTGGTACAGAGGCCTATTTTCTGTCCCAGTCTGATGCTGCATGTTAGGCAGGGCCACTGGAATTATGCGATTGTGCGTTGGCGGCGATTTCTGCATAATTATGCATTTGCTTTACTATTGAGGTATGCAGGCATGGGCACTTTGTGGGCAGTGCTATTTGCTAGGAAGGTTAGGTTAATCCAGATGTCTTAAGACTGGCGTCGGCCAGAGCCCAGGGTGTCGGCCTCCGATGACCTCAGGTCCGCACAAGTCGTTCCTCGCTGAGAATCGGGGGGGTTGATAGTCAGTTGAGGGGAGGTCACACCAGCGATGTCTTATCGGTGTGCATGCTCAGCGCACCGAGCCCGTGGTGGAATCTCCAATCCACAAGCAACCCATGGGGCAAACGCCTCAAAGAGTGTCAGTGCCTCGTTCACAAACGCTCCCCCATACCGTTGCTCCACAATCTTCGGTTATGGCATAGTCATCCAGTGGTCGCGGCATCAGGCCTCCTCCACCGCCTGCGTTCTCCTCCCTTCACCAGCGCATGGACTTCCCCTGCAGCAGTGCCATCCTGAGGACCGATAGTCTGGGCACGTACCTCCGGTCTCTGATTTCGTCTCTGCAGGTTTCTCCCAGGTCAGCAGAGGAGGTCCGGAGTACCCAGAAAGCAGCAGTGGGCCACAAGAGGTAATTTGCGAGTACTTATGTTGGGTCCCCGGCAGGAGAAATGTAAATTAAGCTGTGCAATCTGTGGAGCTCGCTCAGATCACGTCCGCCATGTTCGCAGCTTTGGCCACGCCCCCGACAGTCAGGAAAGTCATGATGGGCAAAGGGGAATGTCTAACCAAATCACATGTCTAATTTTTAATGTCCTTGAAAACTGCGAATCCATCTGTTGGTGCTGATGTATATTAGTACTTAACTCATGTGCACTCCTTTTATTGACCTGCGAATGACAAATGGCTGAAAGGTCCCACCGGGACTGAGTTAATCGCCAGATCGTTAAACATATTGTAGGAAAGTAGGATCTGCTTCTTAAGGTTACCCCCACTTTTTGCTTGATGGCACACTGTTTTTGACTAGTCTGACTGGGATCCTGCGATTCAGGACCCCAGTCTATATGCTTTCTCCCTAAACTGTTATGTACTTAGGTACCCTCCAGATTGGATACTGGGGTGCCCTTGTCAGTCCCTAGTATATGGTACACATGTACCCAGGGCATAGGTACCCCAGAGGCCTCCCATGGGCTGAAGCATGTATTATGCCACCTATGAGAGGCCATGCAAAATGGAACTAAAGGCCTGCCATTGCAGCCTGTGTAAGTTGGTGCATGCACCACTTACTTAAGATATAGGTTTACTATATCTAAGGGTTACTGCACTTAAAACCTATAAGTCACCCCTATAGCAGGCCTTTACAACCCTGAAGGCAGGGTGCTTGGTTCTAAGTGAGAGGTTGCCACTCCATGAGCAGGACACCCCTGCAGCCTACGGAGTCTAGCCTCCTGGGTTGTCAGTGAAGCAGCCATATGCAACATATAGAGGGGCATTACGCGACCGCATGATGACCTACTCTAAAACGGCTGAAACAAACCCTATCGTGTTTGGTGTCAAACATGTTGGAATCACACGATTCCACCTCTCAGAAGCGAGCTTCGTGGGGTCCCTGGTGTTCCCGGTACCAGCCTTCTAACCTTGGACAGCACAAAATGGTTGCTGCCGACCAGAGACCCATTTCTGCCATCCTGCTGCTGAGCCAAGCTTGAGCAGGGGTAGGCAGAACAATAGACATCCTGTCACAGGGAGGTGTGACCACCTCCCAGACAGGATTTAGTGTATTAGAGCTGGGTGGGTGCGCTTGCCAGTGGCTGAAAGTCTGCATGAGGGGCACATTTGGTGTCCCTGTGCATAGTCCAGTTCGTACCAGTCCTCGGAGCCGTTGGCTCCCACTCTGGTGCGAAACTGGACAAAGGACATGGGAGTAACCTACCTCCTGTCCAGACCCTCCCCTGGGAGGGTCCCCTGAATCTTTCAAACCCTCTCCCATGGGTACTTAAGGGCTGACCTGACTGTAGGACCTTAGATTCGTTGTGGACAAGATTCTAACCTCAAACAACTGCACTTCGACTGTCTGAGCACTCTGGACTTCGCAGGACTTTGTTTGGGCCTGACTCCATCTCCCTCTCAGTCTGATGCATCGTCTGTGCCTGTGCACCATACAGGATCCGTGCAGGAGCTGTGGTATCAAAGACAACTGAAGATAATCTCCTTTGGAGTGAAGGAGTCACTCCCCTGCATTCGCAGGGACCGCAACACTGCTGACTGGTCTCCTGATCCCAAGCTCCGACGGACTCTGAAAGGCTCAGCAACACAGGAGGTATGTTTCCACATCCCTCAAGGCCCGAGCTGCCCTCTCACCAAGGTTGAGGCCAGAATCACTCATAGGGGCTGCAATACCCGAACCCCTGTGCACCGCATACTTTTGCAAGTGCATGCACTTGTTGGCAATTCTTTAACAAGTGCATTGGGCTCTGAGTAGCCCCAACCTCTGGCGTCTTCTTCCACAAAGATCTTCATCCACCTCACACCGTGTGCTCCGTGGCCTGTCATTTTGTGATGCTGCTCAAGGTTCTCTCGTGACTCCTGTGCCTCCTGCTTGTGGATCCATTTGAGGGTCAACTTTGCTTTTCTTGGGCTCCCTTGGTTGTTCCAGGCTTTCCCTGACTCCCCTGTGTGTGGTGAGTCTCCTGGATCTTGCTGGTCCGAACCGTACACTTCTTTGACCTTCTGCATGGGTTGGGGTTGCCAAGGCTTGTCGGTGCTCCTGCCGGACACCGACCCCTCAGCACTCGACAGCCTTTGTGGGACAGCTCGCATCCGGCTCCTGGTTGTCCTCAACATTGCGTGGTCCCCACAGCTGCAGAGTCAAGGTCACCAGCAACTATCCTGAAGCACCCAACATCAGTGGTCATTCATCTACCGAGCCCCTGGTCACTCCCAAGTGACCCAGACTCTGGCCCCTCTGCTTTCAGGTACTCCTTGACTAGAATCCATGTTTGTATTCCAACAAACATTCTTCTCCCTTCCAGCAGCGGCTCTTCTTTGAAGTCCTCCATTGGGTTCGAATGCGGTTTCCGACGCCACTTCACACCTATGCACTCGGCTTCCCTGGGTTAGGTAACTTTGGTACTTCAGTATCCATGGGTGGGGTGGCTCTCCAAACTTCTGTCTTCCACGGGGTCCCTTTGTAGTCCACTGGGAAGGGTCCTTAATCTCTAAAATTCCAACCGTGACTTTCACATAGAGTTGTATGGAGCACGGCGTTGTGTTCCCACACTGCACCCATCCTCCGTGGGGACCCTATCTACTCACCTTGGGTGGTTCCTTGGGGTCCCAGTGATTCTACGTCCTCTCAACATGGTCCTGACTTGAGTCGTGGTTCTTATACCACTTTCTTAGTATATGGTTTGGTCCCCCCCTGGGGCCCACTGTGTATTAGTGCACTTTACTGTCATTCCTTTGCTTAAGTATTGTGTGTTTTGTGTCTGTCTCTGTGTAGGAGATACTGTAACATACTAGATAGTGTTATATAATAAATACATATTTTTGTAACTATTGTGTGATTCTCTTTTCATTTAATCTATACTATAAGATTGTATTCTGGTGAAACAAGCTACTTTACACTCCTTCAAGACTTAGCCTGAAGGCTGCTCTCCACAGCCACCACTTTGATAGCTTTCGAACGTTGTATGAGACCTCCTAAATCACCATAAGTGTTGTCTGGACTGGTGCAGGGTGCCCACTTTAATTAGTGGACAGCATACACCAGGCCAGCCTCTCACATTGGTGTGCAGCGGTTGGGATTCAAGCCTGCATTGTTTTACCAGATAAATCTTTGTATTGATTAACTGAAAAACCACTAAGTACTAGGCACATATAATACAAGCTCAGAATAAGTAAGTTCTATTGAACTTGGGGTTGGGTAGTTAAGGGTCTAGCACACCCTTTCTCCAACCTAAGAGAGTTTAGCTCCCACTAGGTTAGGTAGGTGCAACACCACACCACACTTAGTATGTCTACTAAAGGAGATGCCAGTGGCTCTCTGCCTTCTAGATACAGTGAACGTTTGTTCCAAGGACTGAAAGCACTGTGTGCCTATGGGAAGCTGCGGACAGGGAGGAGTGCCAACACTCAACGCCTGGTAGAGGTGTTACTGTTAGATGACCTAAGGAAGACTCCTGGGTCAGATGAACAGGACAGAGTGGGTGGGCCAGGGAAAGAAGATAGGATTGGAGGGGACCCCTCTTTGACCTAGAATCTAACCTGGACCAGTGGGAACCTGATGGCTCCCACCTGGACAACTCAGATCTTCAAGAGGAAGATGGAGAAGGCCTTGGGGGGCCCTCCTTTGTTCCTCCTGAAAGAGTGCAGAGTTTACCAAGGAGATCTAGATTTCCCTCTACAGAGTCTAATCACTCAGGACAGTCTGTAGGGACCTCTGTATCTAGCAAGAGGGACCACTCTTTTGATAGGGAATACCAAGTCCTTGAACTTGAGAAAGCTAGGCTTAGGCTCAGGAAAGAGCAGTTGGCCCTTGACAAAGAGTCCCTAGAAGTCCAGAGAGCTAGAAAAAAGTTGGGACTAGAGTCCCATGGTGGCAGCAACAGTGTTCCTAGAGTTAAGGAACATTCCTTTGATCATAGGAACCTGAGCAAGATTGTCCCTCCCTACCATGTTGGGGATGACAGCCATAAATGGATAACTGTTTTAGAGATGGCCTGTAAAGTTCAGAAAGTCCCTCAAGAGCAGTGGGAAGCTATCTTGTGGCTCTCCTTTGCTGACAAAGGAAGAGATTTTAGAGAAGAGAAGAGGATGCTGACAATTATTTGTATGAGTGCTCTCATTGATGGGTTTGGCTTAGCCACTGAACAGTACAGGATTAAGATCAGAGACACCCAGAAGACACAGAATCAGGACTGGGTAGACTTTGTGGACAGTGCTATTAAGGCTCTGGAAGGTTGGTTGCTTGGCAGCAAGGTGCATGACTTTGAGGGACTCTACAGTTTGATTATGAGGGAGCAGATCCTTAAAAATTGCCAAAATCGGCTGTTGCTTCAATACCTGGTGGACTCAGATCTGACGTCTCCCCAACAATTGGGAAAGAAGGCAGATAAGTGGGTCAAAACCAGGTTGAAGCAGAAAAACCACAACACTGGTGGTGACCAGAAGAAACAAGATTCTAAAACCCAAGATATGGGTGGGGACAAGGGTAAAGACAAGAAGGAGTCTTCATCAGGGCCCCAAAAACCTGCATCTGGGGGGGAGTCACAGTCCAACAAAGGTAAAGGCAAAAAGAAACCTTGGTGTTACTATTGTAAGGTGAAAAGCCATTGGACAAAAGATGCTGATTGTCCAAAAGCTAAGGAAAATCCTCCTACCACCACTGCCCCTAAGGAAACTGCGCCCCCTAGCACAAGTACAAGTGGTGGTACAGGGAACAAGGGATTCGTAGGGTTAACCTTGGGCTCTGAGATGGGTTCTGGCCTAGTCAGAACTCCAACTCAGGCTGTGCTTGTCTGTGATGGTGGCATGGATTTTGCCACCTTATTTGTCAGTCCCAGTAACCTGGGCAAATACAGGCAGCAGCCTTTGATAAATGGTAAGGAGGCCATGGCATACATGGACACATGTGCAAGTGTCACTATGGCGACAGAAGATCTTGTGGCCACTGACCAAATCATACTTAGAGAGATGTACCAAGTGACCAATGCAAACAATGTCAGGACTGACCATTCCTTGGCAGTTGTTAATTTCACCTGGGGAGGGGTAACTGGCCCTAAAAAGGTTGTGGTAAGTTCAGACCTACCAGTAGAGTGTTTGTTGGGCAATGATTTTGAAACTTCAGCTTGGGCTGAAGTAGAACTAAGGACTCATGCAGCAATGTTGGGCATCTCTACTGATGTGTTTGCTGTGACTAGGTCACAAGCCAAACTGTCAACCACTTACCAGGCCCTGGATCCTGGAACAATCGACCAAGGGCCTTCCAAGAGAAGGAGCAGGAGGGGTAAGACTGTGTCTTCCCCCCAGACTCAAAGTGAGGATCAGTCTCTAGAGGGAGATGATCTAAGCCCCTGTGAAGGGACTGTCTCAGATGAGCTTGAACCTCATCAAGTTGAGTTCTTCAGGACAGGGGGCCCTTCCAGGGCAGACCTGAGTTTGGAGCAGCAAACCTGCCCCTCTCATCAACCCCTCAGACAGCAAGCTGCTGCTGAGGCTGCTGGAACTGTCAGGGGGTTCAACAGGATCTACTGGGATGAGGGACTCCTTTACTCAGAGGTTAGAGATCCCAAACCGGGTGCCACCAGGAGGTTGTTCATACTTCTGAAGTTTAGGGGCTTCCGGCTCACCCTAGCCCATGACATTTCATTGGCAGGACACTTAGGCCAAAGTAAGACTTGGGACAGGATGGTCCCTCACTTTCACTGGCCTCACATATCTGAGGACACAAAGGAGTTGTGTTGCTCCTGTACCACCTGCCAAGCCAGTGGTAAGTCAGGTGGTACCACAAAGGCCCCCCTCATACCACTAACAGTGGTGGGGGTTCCCTTTGAAAGGGTTGGGATTTACATAATTGGTCCCATGAACCCCCCAACAGCATCTGGGCACAGGTATATCCTAGTGGTGGTGGACCATGCCACTAGGTACCCAAAAGCCATTCCCCTTAGGACCACCACAGCTCCTGTGGTGGCCAGGGCCCTCCTGGGAATTGTTTCCAGAGTGGGTTTCCCTAAGGAGGTCTCAACTGACAGAGGTACAAACTTCATGTCAAGTTATATCACGGCAATGTGGAATGAGTGTGGAGTGAACTACAAGTTCACCACACCCTATCACCCACAATGCAATGGGTTAGTTGAAAGGTTCAACAAAACCCTCAAGGGCATGATCATGGGCCTCCCAGAAAAGCTCAGGCGAAAATGGGATGTTCTTTTGCCCTGCCTTCTCTTTGCCTACAGAGAGGTCTCACAGAAGGGGGTTGGCTACAGCCCTTTTGACCTTCTGCTTGGGCATCCAGTTAGGGGACCCTTGTGTTTGGTTAAGGAGGGATGGGAGTTACCTCTCAAACCTCCCAAGCAAGATATTGTGGACTATGTACTTGGTCTCCGCTCCAGGATGTCTGAGTACATGAAGAAGGCCAGTAAAAACCTTGAGGCAAGCCAAGAATTGCAAAAAGCTTGGCATGACCAAAAGGCTGTTCTGACTGTTTACCAGCCAGGGCAGACGGTATGGGTGCTGGAGCCTGTGGCCCCAGCAGCTCTACAAGACAAGTGGAGTGGACCCCATACCATAATTGAGTAGAAAGGTGAGGTCACCTACCTGGTGGACCTTGGCACTCCTGGGAGCCCCAAATAGGGTGCTCCATGTGAACAGGCTCATACCTTTCATAGACAGGGCTGACATGGGCTTGCTCATGGCAACTGATGAGCGACAGGAGGAAGAGAGTGACCCTCTCCCTGATCTCCTCTCACAAAACCCTGATTATGGGTCAGCTGATGGTGTAGTCTTGGCAGACAGCCTCACCGATCAACAGCAGATTGATTGTAGTAAGGTCCTCAATCAATACAGGCATTTGTTTTCTCTGACACCCAGTCAAACTACCTGGTGTACCCTTGAAGTGGACACAGGTGACAGTCTACCTGTCAAGAGTAAAATCTACAGGCAGCCTGACCATGTCAGAGATTGCATCAGGACAGAGGTCAAAAAGATGCTGGAACTGGGAGTGATTGAGCCCTCAGATAGCCCTTGGGCTAGCCCAGTAGTCCTGGTACCTAAACCTCACACCCAGGGTGGTAAGAGAGAGATGAGGTTTTGTGTCGACTACAGGGGACTCGATGCAGTCACTAGGACTGATTCCCACCCAATTCCTAGGGCAGATGAGCTTATTGATACTTTGGCCTCAGCCAAGTTTCTAAGCACATTTGACCTAACTGCTGGCTATTGGCAAATCAGACTAGCTGAGGATGCCAAACGAAAAACTGCATTTTCAACCCCTAGTGGGCATTATCAATTTATTGTGATGCCCTTTGGTTTGAAGAATGCACCTGCCACATTCCAAAGGCTGGGGAATAAAGTTCTCACAGGTCTGGAAGCCTATAGTGCAGCATATCTTGATGATATCGCTGTCTTTAGCTCCACCTGGGAGGATCACCTGGTCCACCTGAAGAATGTTTTGGAGGCCCTGCAGAAAGCAGGCCTCACTATCAAGGCTACTAAGTGCCAGATAAGGCAGAGCAAGGTTGTGTACTTGGGCCACCTTGTGGGTGGAGGCCACGTTCAACCATTACAGAGCAAAATCCAGACCATCATGGACTGGTTTGCTCCAACTACCCAGACTCAGGTCAGAGCTTTCTTGGGCCTGACTGGGCACTACAGGAGATTTGTAAAAAAGGATATGGGTCTATTATGACTCCCTTGAATGATCTCACCTCTAAGAGAATGTCCAAGAAAGTTCAGTGGACAGTTAGCTGTCAGAAGGCATTTGATGATCTTAAGCAGGCTATGTGCACTGCTCCCATTCTGCAGAGTCCTGACTACTCCAAGCAATTTATTGTGCAAACAGATGCATCTGAGTTGGGGGTAGGGGCTGTGTTGTCACAACTAAATGCAGAGGGTCAGGATCAACCAGTAGCTTTTATTAGCAGAAGGTTGACCCCCAGAGAGAAACAATGGTCAGCTATAGGGAGGGAAGCCTGTGCTATGGTCTGGGCCCTGAAGAAGTTGAGGCCATACTTGTTTGGCACACACTTCATTGTTCAGACAGTCCATAAGCCCCTCTTATGGCTAAAACAGATGAAGGGTGAAAACCCCAAACTTTTGAGGTGGTCCATTTTCCTATAGGGGATGGACTATACAGTAGAACATAGACCTGGGAGTAACCATGCCAATGCAGATGGACTCTCCAGATATTTCCATTTAGAAAATGAAGACTCAAATGGGCAAGGTTAGTCTCATTTCTTTACGTTTGGGGGGTAGGGTTGTGTAGGAAAGTAGGATCTGCTTCTTATGGTTACCCCCACTTTTTCCTTGATGTCACACTGTTTTTGACTAGTCTGACTGGGATCCTGCTAATCAGGACCCCCGTCTATCTGCTTTCTTCACAAACTGTTATGTCCTTAGATACACTCCAGATTGGATACTGGGGTGCACGTGTCAGTCCCTAGTATATGGTACAGATGTACCCAGGGCATAGGTACCCCAGAGGTCTCCCATGGGCTGAAGCATGTATTATGCCACCCATGAGAGGCCATGCAAAATGGAACCACATGCCTGCCATAGCAGCCTGTGTAAGTTGGTGCATGCACCACTTACTTAAGATATAGGTTTACTATATCAAAGGGTCACTGCACTTAAAACCTATAAGTCACCCCTATAGCAGGCCTTTACAACCCTGAAGGCAGGGTGCTTGGCTCTATGTGAGAGGGTGCCACTGCATGAGCAGGACACCCCTGCAGCCTACGGAGTCCATTCTCCCGGGTTGTCAGTAAAGCAGCCATATGCGATATATAGAGGGGCATTACGCGACCACATGATGACCAACTCTAAAACGGGTGAAACAAACCCTATTGTGTTGGGGGTCAAACATATTGGATTCATACCCCCACACCGGTAACCTGTGTGGGAGGTATGATTCCACCCCTCAAAAGCGAGCATTGTGGGGTCCCTGGTGTTCCCGGTACCAGCCTTCTAACTCCGGACAGCACAAAATGGTTGCTGCTGACCAGAGACCCATTTCTGCCCTCCTGCTGCTGAGCCAAGCTTAAGCAGGGGAAGGCAGAACAATAGGCATCCTGTCACAGGGAGGTGTGACCACCTCCCAGAGAGGTTTTAGTGTATTAGGGCTGAGTGGGTGCGCTTGCCAGTGACTGAAAGTCTGCATGAGGGGCACATTTGGAGTCCCTGTGCATAGTCGAGTTCAAACCAGTTCTGGAAGCCGTTGGCTCCTGCTCTGGTGCAAAACTGGACAAAGGACATGGGAGTAACCTCCCCCCTGTCCAGACCCTCCCCTGAATCTTTCCAACCCTCTTCAGTGGGTACTTAAGGGCTTTCCTGGCTGTAGGACCTTAGATGCGTTGTGGACAAGGTTCTAACCTGAAACCACTGCACTCAGTCTGCTGCATCGTCTGTGCCTGTGCCCCATACAGGATCCATGCAGGACATGTGGAGCATCAAAGACAACCGAAGATAATCTCTATTAGAGTGAAGGAGTCACTCCCCTGCTTTCGCAAGCACTGCAACATTGCTGACCGGTCTGCTGATCCTGAGCTCCGACAGACTCCGAAAGGCTCAGCAACACAGGAGGTGGGTTTCTACGTCCATTGAGGTCCGAGCTGCCCTCTCACCAATTTTGAGGCCAGAATCCCTCATGGGGGCTGCAATACCTGAACCCCTGTGCACCGCGTACTTTTGCAAGTGCATGTGCTTGTTGGCAATTCTTTAACAAGTGCATTGGGCCCCAACCTCTGGCGTCTTCTTCCACAAAGATCTTCATCCGCCTTGCACCGTGTGCTCCGTGGCCTGTTGTTTTGTGAAGCTGCTCGAGGTCCTCTCACGACTTCTGTGCCTCCGGCCTGTGTGTCCATTTGAGGGTCAACTTTGCTTTTCTTGGGCTCCCCTGGTTGCTCCAGGCTTCCCCTGAGTCCCCTGTCTGTGGTGAGTCTCCTAGACCTTGCTGGTCCGAACCGTACACTTCCTTGACCTCCTACATTGGTTGCGGTTGCCAAGGCTTGGTGCTCCCGCCGGACACCGACCCCTCAGCACTCGGCATCCTTCGTGGGACAGCTTGCATCTGGCTCCTAGTTGTCCTCAACATTGCCTGGTCCTCGCAGTTGCAGAGTCAAGGTCACCGTCAACTATCCTGAAGCACCCGACATCGTTGGGCGTCCATCTACTGAGCTCCTGGTCACTCCCAAGTGACACAGACTCTGTCTCCTCTGCTTTCAGGTACTCCTTGACTAGAATCCATGTTTGGAATCCAACGGACATTCTTCTCCCTTCCAGCAGCAGCTCTTCTTCGAAGTCCTCCATTGGGTTCAACTGCGGTTTCCGACGCCACTTCACACCTATGCACCCGGCTTCCCTGGGTTAGGTAACTTGGGTACTTCGGTATCCACGGGTGGGGTGGCTCTCTAACCTTCTGTCGTCCACAGGGTTTCTTCGTAGTCCACTGGGAAAGGTCCTTAATCTCTAAAATTCCAACCGCAACTTTGACATAGAGTTGTATGGAGCACGGGGTTGTGTTCCCACACTGCACCCATCCTCCGTGGGGTCCCTATCTACTCACCTTGGGTGGTTCCTTGGGGTCCCAGCGATTCTACGTCCTCTCAACATCGTCCTGACTCGAGTCGTGGTTCTTATACCACTTTCTTAGTATATGGTTTGGTCCCCTCCTGCGGCCCACTGTATATTAGTGCTATTTACTGTCATTCCTTTGCTTAAGTATTGTGTGCTTTGTGTCTGTCTCTGTGTAGGAGACACTGTAACGTACTAGATAGTGCTATATAATTAATGCATATTTTTTATAACTATTGTGTGGTTTTCTTTTAATTTAATCTATAGTTGTATTCCGGTGAAACAAGCTGCTTTACACTCCTTTAAGACTTAGCCTGAAGGCTGCTCTCCATAGCTACCACTTGGATAGCTTTCTAAGGTTGTCTGAGACCTCTTAAATAACCATAAGGGTTGTCTGGACTGGTGCAGGCTGCCCACTTTAATTAGTGGACAGCATATACCGGCCAGCCTGTCACACATATGTTTCTACTGAGTTATTAGACTGGCAAGCCCCTTTAGATAATAAATAATGTAGAAAAGTGCAGCAAGTAAGGTGATTCCAGCCCTCAATGGCATGATAATTTGTGTTAATAATTTCATTTTCATATAGCTGATAATTCCACAGATTTGTACTTTATAATGGTTGTAAATAACAGGCAATATTATTATTCAATTCAGTGGGACTCAATTTATTGACATGTGAATGATAAAAGGTTGAGATGATCCCGCACAGAATCAAAGCTTTGGAAGATGATAGAAGGCGTTAAATATCTGAAGAAATGCCAATTTTCAAAAAGGGCAATTAAGATTGCTTGCATAAGTTGATATCTGCTCAAACATAACAGGAATAATTAAAAATAAACCAGCCCAGACTCTGTCCCTATTGATTTTGATGTCACTCTATTTATGTTTCTTTCCATCCATCGCCCCACCATTTGCCACTCCGTTTCTTTCTTTCTAGTTGGCATTCCTTCTTCCTTCCCCTTATGTTCACCCTCTCCCAAGACCTTATCAGGTTCTTTGGCACTGCTTTAAATTATATATTTGAAACACCCTGTCTCCCTACACCTATCACTAACCAATTCACAACAGACACACCTATCGGAGAGCATTCCCTTGTCCCAGGGGGTCCCACAGGGTTCAATTTTGAGTCCCACTCTATTCAATCTTTATGTGGGACCACTGGCTGAACAAGTGGAGCAACATAATGTGTCGATCGTGTCCTACGCGGATGACACGCAGCTAATTGTGCTGCTGTCTCAAAATGAGGATCAGGCTGCAATCCGCTTCTCCAAATGTTTAGAAGAGGTGGCAGACTGGATGTCAAACCACTGCCTCAAACTAAACGGGAGTAAAACGGAGGTAATGATTGTGGGCAAGGCACCAACCATATGTTCATCTGCGTGGTGGCCTGAGTCACTAGGCCAACTACCCACCCCAAAAGCAGAAGTAAAAAACCTTGGAATATGGTTTGATGCCGAGATGACATTCGACAGCCAGATTCGGAAAGTAGCGGGTAAATGCTATGGGACCATGAAAATCCTGAGGAAGATCCTTGAACTTCTACCATCTATGGCCAGGAAAACAATAGTACACACGGTAATAACCTCCCAATTGGATTATGGGAATGTGCTATACCTTGGCGCCACAAAAAAAGGACTGTCCAAACTACAGAGGGTGCAAAACGCGGCGGCTCGATTGGTACTTAGTCTACCGAGAAGAGCTAACACGAAGAAAGCACTGATAGGACTACACTGGCTGCCAGTGGAAAAGAGAGTTATGTTTAAGGCAATGTGCCACTGCCATTGCATTCTCACAAAGAACGGCCCAAGATACCTTCAACCACTGCTAACCCAATACATCCCAGGACGGAGTCTAAGATCCATGGGGAAAGCTCTGGTGACGGTACCAAGAATATATAGAGCAAGAATGGGGGCTCGCTCCTTCAGATACCTTGCAGCAAAGACATGGAACACCCTACCGATGGCCCTAAGAACAGAGCCATGTGAAAGCAGATTCCGCAAACAACTAAAGACTTGGTTGTTCGCCAAAATGGAATAACGGCTACAACAGGTAGTCTATACTTCCTGGTAGGTAAGCAGATGATAGTACACCTCCTCAGATCCGATGTCTCAGCGCGGGGACACACCGTTGGTGTAACCAAGCGCTCTACAAATTAATAAATAAATAAATAAATAATTTGAAAGAAAAATTAGCAATTTTGACTCCTGACCTACCACAGATAGCAGGCGATTTTAGTGCCTTCCCTGCTTTATAGATCAAAGAAAGCAGACACCAGAAGCAGAATGCATTCCTAATTCAGGGGAGGCTAAAACAGAGCAAAGCATAGAGGGTACCCCTCTGGCAGCCATCGTTAATTGAGTATTTCAGACTAAAGGCAATAGAGCCCACATTTTGAAGCTTTAGAGATGTTTATGGCTTTGGTCACAGTAATGAGCGATAACTTAACCTCAGGGCAAGATTTGTGGTTATTCAGACTACTCCTCATCCTGAAAAGTCCAAATATAAGGGGCCATATGGTGCATTTTCTAGCATTATGTGTTGACAAGAAACGTTTTCAACAGAAAGAAACAGAAAGAAACCGGCAATTTTAAAAGGGAAGTCATCAAATATTCTACCAAGTCGGGTAGACTGTGACACAGTATCTAAGAGCATTACTGCTTCAGCAGCAAGTTCTCTAAAGCAGATGGATGAACAACAATGCTACAAGGCCATGCCAAGAGCAGACTGTGTGCTATACAAATGTCAGTAACATACTACATCATGTGTGTGCCAATCAGGAAAAATGTGTGTGTAAAGAAATATCGGGAACCCCTTGCCCCTTACCAGTACACCCGGGTGGGACTGACCTCAGGGAGCGAGGAGGTTGGATTCCGACGCAGGATCCAACGCGGAGGATGAGGACGCAGACAGCTTTTCGGAAGAGTGGTGGACACCACCAGCAGATGTGCAAGCATCATCCACAACTCCGGAGAGTTATGGCCCTGGCAAGGGGCACTGGTGGCGGACATCAACTGGAATCTGGGGAAAAAAAGGAGAGAGAAATCATTATCACCTTCCTAAAGAAGAGATTACAAAACAGGCTAAAAACTCAAACAAGCCACTAATCCTTAATTTTCTTTAGTATCATACCAATAAAGCCATCATATGTAAACTGGACAAGCTTCCTATGCCTTATTTCCGACTCACCCTCCACAGAGTGGTGTCAGAAGTGGGACTGGAGGAAATGGAGGCTGTCGTAGCTAAGATAGAGGAAAGACAACAACGGTTTGAGAAAATGCTGGAAATGTTTATGACAATATCGGGAATCGTTGCATAAGCCTCTTCAGAGTCAAGCAGGGCAGATGGACAAGGTGTCGCAAACTCAAGAAACTGCA
The DNA here is from genome assembly GCA_963921515.1 of Calotriton arnoldi. Taxonomy (NCBI): domain Eukaryota; kingdom Metazoa; phylum Chordata; class Amphibia; order Caudata; family Salamandridae; genus Calotriton; species Calotriton arnoldi. The sequence goes on from CAWUFW010003235.1 coordinate 41,387, forward strand.
ATCGGTAAACTGGCATTGGGGCAACAGCATGTGTATACTGCGTTTCCTTCTCTAGTATTACAGAAATATGTGAGTGCAGAAGATCCTGATTTCTTTTTGAACAACTTTGAACATTTAGCTCAAGCAGCTGCATGGCTGGCAGACCGATAGGGGCAATATCTGAGTCCCTTGCTAACTGGAGATCTGCAGACAGCATATCAGCCCATGAATCCAAGGGGGACAACTGCTAACGTTGACATAAAGAAAAATATATTAGAACGCTTAGGGGGAGATGATGAGACTTACCAGATTAAGTTAAGGCAAATTAAAGAAGGGCCCAATGAAACCCGTAAAGCCTTACACTACCAGGTGAAGGCAGGGCTGGCTTTAGCACTGGTGGTGCCCTGTGCTACAATGTTTGTTGGCGCCCCCCCTAATGACCACCTCTGCCACGGATTCCCTCACTACTACCATTTAACAGTGCCCCTCAAGTCTCCATAACCACTCTCTCTCGGATTCATTTAGTTTTATAGCACCACTCATATCAGTGTAAGGTGTCAGAGCACTTTACATCACACACACATTGCACAGAGACAGTCATACGCTTGTAAATCAGTGTATAGGAAATGTTACATAAGCTCGAGGACTACAAGGTGTAGGAGTCACATGTCATGCATACTGGGAGGCAGTATAGTTTAAGAGTACTTGGTCTGGAAAAGAATTTAAAATGTAACACCATTGTTATGGGTTCTCTTTAATAATAAGAATTGATTTCTACCCAAATGAACCATTTTTGCAAGATTAGGATAATGAAAGACTGGGCAAAAAAACATATAGCTCTAATATGTAACTTGCAGTTTGCATTCAGCCCTTTGATGACAATTAACCCGTTTGCTGCTTCGAACGTTCCGCGCCAGTGCGGAACGTTCTATTAAGTGGGCGGGGCTGCGTCGGCCAACGGACGTGCGCAGCACTACCGAGGTAGTGCTCGCGACGGCCGTTGGCCGACGCACGCAGCAAAAGGGTTAATAGCTCATTGTTCTATATTTATAAACTTTAAGTAACAAAAGGATCTCTCTGACAAAAGCAGTAACCCACTGACCTATTTACATTATATGCACTTTGTAATTTGCATGGTACATGTTCTTTGCAGCAGGCATATTAAACCTCTGCGCTACCTTAGGATAAGTCCAAACTTCCACTAGACAAAACTCTGGTCTCTCTTCCGGAGTTATCTTGACATTTTTACTAATGCCTGAAAATTGCTGGAGACAAGGAACCATGGAGCAGGTGCTTTTAAAATGACAATATACTTGCAAACATGACGCCCCCAAACCAAGTCAGTGCCCGGTGCGGTGGCACTGGTCGCACCGCTATAGAGCCGGCCCTGGATGAACAATATGATGGTAAGGGGGCTAAAACCTGAAACGCCACCAAAGAACAAATGCTAGAAAAATGTCTATCTTGAACAATTTTTGTTCTCCCTACACCCCTCGGTACAAAAATCGGTCAAGCAACACAGCCAGCTGACATTAGAGACTGCGGTGGAAATAACAGGTGCATACAATAGGGCCAAAGTGACCTGGTGAGTTTGAGATGAAGAAAATCCTAAGGGAAGGGGAATCAGTCCAGACACAACCCCAAGACCGATCAGAAATAAGAAACCCGACACTGTGTCCCTGAGCTCTGGAGCGTGTCAAATACATATTTCCCCTGGACCGCAGTGCTTTAATTGTGGGGGCATGGGACATATAGCCCGGTATTGTCCCCAAAAGGTGGAGTCAATGGGGATTGAGGTCTCCAAACCTATAGTGTATGCAAATCCAGGATTCCAACCCTGCTATCATTGTCTTTTAAGAGTGAATGGAAAACCCAGTGCCTGCCTTACTAGACACGGGATGTCAGAAGAGTGTGATGAGACCTCAGCTTCTTCACGAGGGACCTATAGAACATACTTGTTTGGTAAATATCCAATGTGTACATGGAGATGAAAGATTGTATCCAGTAGTGAAAGTAGATGTACAGAACAGATAAGAAAAGTGAATACCATTGCAAGTGGGATTAATCCCAAACTACCGGATCCCCTTATTACAGGAACTGATGATGCCAAATTGGGGTCACTGGTTAATGAGGCATATAAAGATAGAGATTCCAGGTGGGAGAATGCTCCTTTTTCTGGAAAAGAAGAAAATGGGAATGGCCCTTCTCCAAACCCAAGAAAAGCCAAAAACAGAGAAGAGCGGAAAAAATGCTACTCAAATATCTTTTTCTTTATATAAAGGTGATAGAAATTGGGAGGTGGACAGGAGTTTTAAGGCTGCCCAAAGAGAAGATCCTTTATTCTGAGAAGCATAGAGTAGAGGCCATGAAGAAGAGGATTTACAATTGGTAGGACTCCAGTTCTTTAAAAGGGAGGGCCTCTTTCATTGGAAAGGGAGAAAGACCCATCCTGTGCACTTATTGGAACCAGAGCCTTTCCGGGAAAAAGTCCTATTGTTGGCCCATAGTCATTTGTTGGGGGGCCATTTTGGGCCTGAGAAAACTGAAAAAGCTATTTTAACAAAATAATAAATATTGACTCCAACAGGCTCCCCTCTGCACATTGCCTATCATAGATGAACGCTTTTCCTGGGTGGGGATGGACATTATAGGACCTCTTATTCCCTCTACGATTGGATATTGATTTGTTTAGTAATGGTGGACTATGCCACATGGTATCCGGAAACAGTTCCGTTATGGCACGCCAATACTACGTAAATAGCTGAAGCTATGATTGAAATATTCTCAAAAGTAGAGTTACCCCGGAAACACTTGCAGGTAGCCCCTTTACATCCAGACTTATGAAGTAAATTTCCGAACAGTTAGGAATACACCAAGTAAAAACTGCAGCTTATCACCCCCAGACCAATGTGTTGGTTGAGCGATATAAAACTACCCTAAAATCTACGCAAAAAAAATCCTGGAACTAAGAACCAGGAAGTTGGAACAAATGTTGCCTGTGGTTCTGTTTGCTATACGTTGCAAAGAACAGATCAGCACAGGATATTCACCATTCAAGTTAATATTTTGGCAGAACCCCTGCACCCTCTTAGATGTGATTTGAGAGGTATGGGAACAAGAATGTGATGAGTCTAAACCTCTCCTAGTATATGTGAGTGATCTAAAAACTCGCTTGAAAGAAATTTGGGAACTGGGAAAAGAAGGAGAGAGAAATCAGTATCGCTTGCCTAAAGAAGAGACTACAAAACAGGCTAAAAACTCAAACAAGCCACTCATCCTTAATTTTCTTTTGTATCATCACTAATAAAGCCATACACATAAACTGGATGAGCCACCTAAGCCTTCTTTCCGACCCTCCCTCCACAGTGCACTCAATATACCTACAGAGTGTGTTGAGTATTCCACTGGGCTTTAGCTACTGCCAGGATATGTCTCTTTTGCCTTATTTTAATTGAGTAATAAATCATCAAACATGAGAGTTAAAACATGCCCATAGTGGACTGTGGATAAGTTTGGTTGGAGTTTTAGAGGGATCTCTATTTTATTGATCAGTGGTCTCCTTTTGGCTACGTTCATGCTATAGAAATATATAGAGATACATGCATATATCTTGTTTGCAGAGTACACCTTGACTACATTTCGTAGGACTATATTAATGCCTTTATTCCATGATATCAAAAGCCAGTGCTATCAAACAAAATGGGTAACTTAAAAGTAGGCTTTTCATACATAACATCAGATACATATTTCTTGAAAGGGTTTACAGATCACTCATTATATCCCAATCAGCGATGTTTCATTTGCTAAAAAATAAGAGGTCCCAAAGCTTTTCTTAGGGGCCCACAGCCAGTGCTGACGAATGCTTTGGATGTCAAATATCAAGGCTGCATTGTCCGGGTTTTCTCCTCATGCTTCTCTCTTCTAACATCCTACACTTCCTGTCTCTTTATCTGACCCTTCCAGTCCTGCTTTTCCTCTTTGTCACTGTTTTGCATTCTATCTCTTGCTCTGTATTAAAAACAAATTGTTAGAAATGGGGGTCTCTAGTTGGCAGAGGTAGGTACCTTTGTCCAAATAGGGACCCTTGCTTCTAGTCAGGATAAGGGGGATACACTCCTAAAATAACCCCTGCTCACCCCCTTGGTAGCTTGGCACAAGCAGACAGGCTTATTTCAGAGGCAGTGTGTAAAGCATTGGTGAATACATACAGTAATACAGTGAAAACACTACAAATGGACACCACACCAGTTTAGAAAAATAAGTAAACTTTTTCTAAACCAAAACAAGACCAAACGACAAAAATCCACAATACAGTAATAAAAATATGACTTTCAGATGGTAGAAATAGTTCCGTTCAATGCAAGTTGTAAATGCGACACTTTTCTCAAAAGTACCTTAGATGCGTCACGCAAAAAACAAAATGGCCGCAGGGAAGGTGATGCGTTGGTTCCTTACACTCAGGGAAGGTGATGCGTCGATTCCTTGCTCCGGGGGGGTGATGCGTCGGTTCCTTACTGCAGCGCAGGGGAGTTGATGCATCGGTTCCTTACCGGAGAGGAGGTGATGCGTAGTTTTCTTACTGCGTGGGGAGTTGATGCGTCTGTTTCTTACTGCGGACCTCAGCGATGCGACAGTCTTGGCGCCTCGATGCGATGCGTCGATCCGGTACGATGTGTGGTTTCATGCAGCTGCACAGCGGGCTTGCGTCGGGATCGGTGAGGTGATCTCGGACTTCGGAGATCGTTGCACCCGATGCGTTGTGCGGTGATTTCTCGAGCCACAGCAGGCGCTGCGACGGTTTCTTCGGCGGTGCGTCAGAAACAGGTGCAGATGCATCACGCTTCTTCGATGTTGCGTCGATTTTCCAGCTCCCAGCGATAAACAGTCTCTAGAGGTCCTAAACAGCAGCAGGCACCTCTTTGCAGGTTGGAATTCCCAGCAAGGGAATTCAGGGAAGCTGGTGGTGAAGTCTTTGTGTCCCTGAGACTTCAGAACAGGAGGCAAGCTCAGTTTCAAGCATTTTGAGATCTTCTTCTTCAAGCAGATGACAAAGCAAACAGCAAAGTCCTTTTTCTCCTTTCCTTGGCAGCAAGCAGCCACTGCAGGCCAACCCCAGACAGCAAACAGCAGAGGGGCAGTATTCCCCCTCAGCTTATCCGGCTCTTTTCCTTGGCAAAGGTTCCTCTTGATTTCCCAGAAGTGATCTAAAAGTCTCGGGTCTGGGCCCCTCTTTTTATACCCAAAAATCCTTTGTTTTCTGAAGGCAGAGAGTGTTTGTACTAAGGGTGGGCAGAATTTGCGTAGTCGCGTTACGCAAATCTCCGCGAAATTGTTAAAAATCTCCGCGAGCACGTAGAAATGCCGCGAAGTCGCGGAATTGCTGTTCCCGCCCATTCGCGATGTGTTTTTGCGTGCTCGCGGGGAAATATATCGCTAACTTGCCCATGCGGTCGCTAACGGGCGCGGCCATCTTGTTTTTCACTTGTCCCGCCCGCTCGCGATGGTTATTTCCTGTTCCGGGTCGCGTATTGCATGCTCCCGCCCGCTCGCGATGCTTATTTCCAGTTCTGGGTCGCGTATTGCATGCTCCCGCCCGTTCGCGATAAGTATTTCCTGTTCGGGAACGCGCATTACGTGTTCGCGACGCTTTTTGCGTGCTCGGGGGGAAAATATCGCGCAACCTTGCCCATGCGGTCGCAATATGCGCGGCCATGTTGTTTTTCACTCTATTGCTATGATTCTGGGCCTGCTTTTGAATCCTCCCTCTATCTTTTCAATCCTTTGTTTCTGTAAACTTTTTTTTGGTCTTTTTTATTTATTATCTATCTCTCTATTTTCCTGATTCTATATTTTGAATTTTTTTCTACTTTTTGTGTGTTTTTAACTACTTTTTCACACTTTTTCTATTACTTGCTTTTTAATTTCTTTTACTTACTTTTTTTAATTCTTACCATTTCTTTTCCGACCCCCGCCTACCCAGAACCATGGCAAAGGGCCACAGCCACAGGGCTCGGAGTCGTAGCCAGAGCCGCGACCGCCTTCCTTGCGGAAGGCGGCGCCAAAGAGGGGTGCAGGCACGGGCCTTATTCAGTGAGGCGGAGGTGGCCGCACTGTTTTTTTTTGTTCAGCACCACCTCTCCTTAACCCTGGCAGCAGGCGGCAGGCCTGGGTCCGGGTACGGGCTCCGGGAGCGTTGGCAGCAGTGGGGCATGGTGCGTCGGGCAGTGTTTCGCTGCTCTGGTGTCCGGCGCACCAATAATCAGCTGACGCACCGGTGGTCCGATATTCTGGACCGGGAGCAGGACCTGCTGGACCTGCTAGGAGTGGAGGTCCCGGGGCTTGGTGAGTAGCTATTTAATATTACTACTTTGTGTTCTTCTGCTGTGTTATATATTGCGAATATTTTTTTTTTCCGACCAGCAAGAATTCTGCTGCTTACATTGCAGGTAAATTACGTTTAAAAATCTGTGATTGTTATGACACAGGCGCTCGGCGCTACTAATCTTACTTGTTTGCAACTTTGCGCTCGCTTGGCCTGATGATTATGTAAGAGTTTACTTTAGAGAACTTAAGTGACGTAATGCTAGAGAGAGTAGTCCTTCCTTTGTCCTCCTGCCACTAAGAAGGGATAGTGGTGGATTGATAGGTTTAGTTACTTATTAGTTGGTAATTTTTAAGTGGTGTGCGTGACGCATCCTCTGTCACGTCACGTGCTGCTGAGTGCTGCTTACCCCAGTCCTTAGTAGAACCTTTTGTAGTTTGTTTACTGAGTGTTAATAGGCTTATATCATCACTAGCAGAACATCAGCAGCAACCAGCCAACAATTTGGTGTATGCAAAAATGTATGCATGTGTCCTCCATCTATGCATTTTTGAGGACTAAAATAAATGGAAATGCAGACTTACTGAACAATTGGCCCGTCTGGATTGGAATAGGTGGGCTAGGTCAGGTGGTAGTTAGGCTTGCTAGACGGTCCGTGAATCTTGCAATACTACCAGTCGATCAGATTAGATAGGTCAATTTTATTGCAATTGTTGTTACCAAAAATGTTTTTGGTGCGTATTTGAAAATATTTGATTTATTTCACACCAAACTTTAATTTTTGTCTCTTTCTTTATGAAATCTTACATGATCAGCACCCAGGGGCAAGAAGACTGGGTCACAGGCGGCGGGCCAAGAAGATCTCCAAGATGCCTCCCAGGGACAGGACCGCTCCTCTATCGAGGGCTCTGCTGCTGGCCCCAGTAAGTCCTCCAGTGGTTAATATTAATAATTATATTTCCCAAACTTTTCCTGCACCTTATTTTTTCCGAGCTATTATTTCGGTATCCTAATTCTAATTTTTACAAATTCTTCTTTGATCTATACTATCTGTTTCTAAATTCTTGTTATCCCTGCCTCTAACTGCGTCTGCTATGACTCTCTGTACTACTACTATTAGTCTGTCTGAAGCTAAGCTTGCCCAGTTGGCCACTCTTTATTTAAAATATTTTAAATAAAACTCAGATTCACCAATAGCTCTAGCCATTGAGTCCAGTCCTTTGGGTTGTCCTCTTCTACTACTTCTAGTCTTCTTAATCTTGAGGCTTTTCGACAATTCCCACCAAGAAAATGCCCAACCACATTTTACAATTTTTGATAGGATAGGACATACTACTACTGTTGTAGGGATTCTGCACATACAGAACTTTGCACAAGAAAATAGGACGTTGGTGATGGGAGGTTGGACCTTCCTCACACCTCAATCAGAAGCCACCATAATCCCCTGACCGACTAGTTATAGTGTCTCATTAGGTCTCCGAAACCCCCCAAAATACCCAATGAGTAGACAACCCAGAACATAACACTCCCGACCTCTGTCGCGGAAGCAATGCACACCCTTTCGCTCACTCTCTCGTGTAAGTCCACACCAAATACCACCGAGTCTATGTAAGTTCAAAAGGTTTATTTCCAACTGACAAGCTCTGTACGTTGTTCTATAATGCAGCAGCAACAGCAAAATGCATAAGATTAAAACAATAAACATTGTTACACTTAGTTACACTTACAACTACAAGTCCATAGAAGCCAAAAGGCGAGATCATGATAACTGAACAGTGGTGGAAGAACCACCCTCCCCTTGGTAGGAATCTAGTTTATATAAAATTATAAATGGAGATATGAGAATTCTAGGGGCCCCTCACCTTAGAAGAACCTAGTACTGGGTACATCATAAACTTTGCAATGCTCTGGTTCTTCGTATAAGGGAATCTTCCGTCTGTTATGAGAAAAATGGTGCGCGTTAGTATAGTGCAAGCATTTCTCAGTTGTGCCAAAAAGTGTAGTATTTTTATGGATAAGCAATATGGACTAACACCAGAACTCCATAACAAAGTGGCTTGTTTTTCGACCTTGTACGCAGCGCTCAGACAGTAGCAGGATGAGCTCATGTGGGCTCAAAGGCGTCTTTCACAACAAGCTGCGAGGTAACTTGCGCAAAAATAAAAGACACAAAGCTAAAATGGTTGCATGGCTCGGGGTAACTTAGCAAAGACTAGAATGACCCTAGGGACCATATAACACTACTAGTGTCTACTCTACTACCTGATTTGTACTAGTGATGTATGTTGTATATGTATTATGTATGTATTAACTTTTTTTTCAATCTTGCTAGTGAAAAATAGGGGAGGTGTATATGGCATCTGAAAAATGTGTAATGTTTTTCTAGGCGTACTACCGACCACCAGTACCGGGGCCAGCGGCGAAGGTGACGCGGCCGCTGAGGGTGTAGGCGATGCGGCAGTTGTAGGAGGAGCTGCAGGGGGTGAGCCAGCAGCAGTGGCGGGTGGTGGTAAGGTATATTCCTAATCCTTACTTATTGACATTACACTCGCTGCAAGGGTGTAATATATACTGTACTGTTGAGACTTAAGTAAGAAGTTGTTGTGAACGGTTGAAGAAGACACCCTTTACTTAGCATTAGCAATAGCATTAGCGACGGGAGTGTACTGAGTAACCAATGGCCTCTTCTATCGGACTTCAACTCAGCTGTGAAAGTTTTATGGAGAAGACTAAAAGTCAGATCAGATGACCATGATGGATGGGTTGAACGAAAAGGGAAAGAAGGGTGGAAGGAGGAAGGACGGGCGAGATTTTATATTTATGACTGGCAGAGAAGGATACGTGGGATGCATGCATAGGTATCTGATAGGAATCAGATGCATGGGTGGTGGAATGCCTGAAACTCCCACAAACGTTCGAGGCCGAGGTAGTGGGAGGATAGATATATACCACAAATGTTACGTACTGTGCTTGCTAGTGCTACTGTGCAACTATGTGTAGAATGAATTTGTCTGACTGTTTTGCTAAGAGTATATTTTACAATAGTCTTGTTTTTTCTTCTTGATATAGCTACTCCTTCCAAAGGTAAAGTCGACAGGAAGGAGTTGGCAGCCAAGGCCCGGCGCCGGAAGCTGGAGGCCATACAGGCTGAATACCAGCGGCTGGTGGTTCTAGAGGAGGAGGAGGAGGAGGAGGCGGCAGCAGCTGTAGCCTCCTCTAATGCCCCGGGCCCCAGCCACCCCCCTCCAGTGTTACGGCGCCACCGCCTGGCAGCCGCCCGCCACCACACTGCAAAAAGCACTGCTGCCCCCCCGTGGATGCAACTGCCGCGCGCTGAAGCGCCGCGTGGCCCGCCTAGAGGAGCGCATCCATGTCCGTGAGAGGCGAGCCCGCTGAGACCCCGTTTATTTATTGCCCCTTTTTTATAGCTTATTTTGGTGGGTGGGAATCGGGCGTTGGGTTTTGGACTATTGGACATTTGTTGGACTTTTTCGTTCCGGGACATGGACATTGGTTGGGGTTAGGGAGAGGGGTGGGTCAGGTGTTGTGGGATTTTTTTTACATAGTTTATTTTTGTTAGGGTATTAAATTACATATTTAGACTTTATATACGATGTTGTTAATGTTTTGTGGGTGGGGTTACTGTTTTACGTCACACTGTTTCCTTGCTGGTGCAGTGCCACAGCCAGTGTTTGATTTAAATAATGGCTTAGTTACTAAGACACAAACAGACAGATGCGGTACCCCTCACTGAGGGACTTGTCCTACTAGTACTGTCAGTCTCTCCTCCTAATCTATGCATTATGCAACTGGACTCCAGGGGTGTGTGAAATAGAATTAATGAAAAAAATTCCGTTTTTAATTATGCCTCCCCCAAACTTCTTCTCTTACCTGTGCTTGATGTTTAACTTGGGCACGGCGATGGCTGCATGGTGATGATGGTTTTCTTTCCCAACATGCCATGGTTGTGGTGGTAGTAGTAGTAGACCCTGGCAGTAGCATTTGCAAAAAAAAGAAAAAGAGACAGTCAGTCGCCTGAGAGAGACTGTGGGAGGAGTAGTAGAACGAAGTACAGTATGGAACTTACTGCCAAACAATAATATGACAAAATACAAGGAAACATAATGGTGGCGGGGATAGCCTAGTACATAGAGTTACAAACTCTAGCTGTGTCGAGTCACTCGACTAGGCCTACAGTACACTCGACACAAGCATAACCGTTAGTGCTGTTTCGGAGGATGACAACAAATCCAATCTATGCCGGCAATTAATGCTGATGGATTAGGTTCCTTTGGTAAAAAATTATCTCGCAAATATACTGCTCATAGGTGGGCAAGCAGAAAAAGATCCTCGCCCTGCCTTGAAAATGAATTTTTGTTGCTTTAGCCACATCCGCCCCAGCAAGCGTGTGATAAATTATTGGTGTACCTTTAATTTAGTCACACCTCAATAAGTCACACAGCCCGTGGGAAGAGGGTTAGGGTTTGATGAATGGTTGGGAAGGGGGGTTTTGGGAAAGGTTTGACAAAGAAAAACAGTACGCATGGACAACAACAAAACACAATCTTGGCAGACAACCATATCCATAAATCTGTTAAGGGAGAAAAGGAAATGCATGCATGATGATGATAACTTGATGGTTAATGATAGTACTTACTAACTACTACTACTAGACAATTAGACAGTACAGGGCAGCAGTATATTATGCAATTTGCCTTGCCTGTCTGCCCTCAGAGAGACCCGAATTACATACAGTTTCTGTTCTGTTGTACCGGCCCGGGCTTAAAGATAGCAAAGAAAAGTCAAAAATAGCTGCAGGGATGAATTGAATTATAAGCAGAGAGCAAACATAACAACAACAACAACACACAGTAGTAATGATTGAAGACAAAAAATGAATCAAATTTAAAAGATGATGAAAGTTGATACTGTTACTGTATGTTATCCTGGTCAAAATGGGGAGTTGCATCTCGGCATTCGTCTTGGTCCTCCCTTCCATGGACGCTCCGGCCATCAATCTTGGGTGACGCCACTGCCTGCCTGGCAGATGTAGATTCATTGGTAAGGTAAGTGAGAGTTGTTTTTCCCAGTGTAGCACAGGGTAAGGGCCGGCCTGTAATTGCAGATGGGAAAACAAAAGGGATATTGAAAAATCAAGTAGAAAAAAAATGCCTAAATTACGGTGGAGTGCAACAAGAACACTTTCAGAGGCGGCATGGATTTGGATACATCAAGTCTACTCTAGTCTGTTTCCAGCATTAACCTCCAACAACAACAGGACAGAGCAGGCCCACGGCACCCGTGACCCATCCTCCATTTAGCGTACTTTTTTGACAGAGGCAGACAAAGCAGATTTACAGCAACATAGCATTTTACAAATTAAGTGACTAAATCAATGCCCCGCTGTCAGTCATACCACCACACTCGACTCCACCACTACACAGACATGTAGGTCTGCAGTGGTTGTTGTTGACTTGGTTACCTTTTAATGCACTCATGAAACGCCCTGAGTTATTCCATCAATCAATCAATCAATCACAGAATTTGTAAAGTGCACTACTTACCCGCGAGGGTCTCAAGGCGCTGGGGAAAAAAGGGGGGGGGGGTGCTGCTACTGGTCAAACAACCAGGTCTTGAGTAGCCTCCTGAAGGTCAGCAGGTCTTGGGTCTGTCGTAGGCTTAGTGGAAGGGTGTTCCAGGTCTTGGCGGCGAGGTGGGAGAAGGATCTGCCGCCGGTGGTAGTTCTTCGAATGCGAGGGACGGTGGCGAGGAGAGGTCGGCGGAGCGGAGTTGGCGGTTGGGGACGTAGAAGAGGAGTCGTCTGTTGAGGTAGGCTGGGCCAGTCTTGTGGAGTGCCTGGTGTGCATGGATGAGGAGTTTGAAGGAGATTCTCCTGTCGACGGGGAGCCAGTGCAGGTTCCTCAGGTGGGAGGTGATGTGGCTGTGGCATGGTACATCGAGGATCAGGCGTGCGGAGGCGTTTTGTATGCGTTGCAGTCGCTTGATGAGCTTGGCCGGGGCTCCCGCGTAGAGGGCGTTCCCATAGTCAAGTCTGCTACTGACGAGGGCCTGGGTGACTGTTCTTCTTGTGTCTGTCGGGATCCACCTGTAGATCTTGCGAAGCATGCGGAGGGTGTTGAAGCAGGAGGATGAGACTGCGTTGACTTGCTTGGCCATGGAGAGCGTTGAGTCGAGGATGACTCCCAGGTTGCGTGCGTGGTCGGTGGGTGTCGGGGCTGCTCCCAGCGTCGTTGGCCACCAGGAGTCGTCCCAGGCTGAGGGGTTGGAGCCGAGGATGAGGACCTCTGTCTTCTCCATGTTCAGTTTTAGTCGGCTGATCTTCATCCAATCGGCGACGGCCTTCATTCCTTCATGGAGGTTGGATTTGGCGGCGTGGGGGTCCTTGGTGAGGGAGAGGATCAGTTGAGTGTCGTCGGCGTAGGAGATTATGTTGAGGTCGTGCTGTCTGGCGATGCGTGCGAGCGGGGCCATGTAGATGTTGAACAGTGTTGGGCTGAGGGACGATCCCTGGGGTACGCCGCAGATGATCTCGGAGGCTTCGGATCGGAATGGTGGGAGGCGGACTCTCTGGGTTCTGCCGGCGAGGAAGGAGGTGGCCCATTCCAGGGCCTTGTCTCGGATCCCTGCGTCGGATCGTACTGAGTGACTGCGAAGATATTATGTCACTGTGGTCATCATCATAGTGTGTTGTCCAACTCAGTGTGCAGTAGTGTACAGATTGAGTCCCCTTTCCATATTCAAAATGCAATGGATCGGCCTGCAGTAGAAATAGAAAATTGTTATTAAAAAACAAGAATGGAAACAAACATTGCATTGAGTTACTTTTAGTGTGTAGATTAGATAATAGTACACAATGAATTACCTTCATGCGCTACAAACAACAACAACACAAATCACTCAGTCAGCGTCCAATGCATGTCATCATTCATTACCTGTTCCTTCTCATCTTCAGTTAATTGGCAGTCTGTATCGGCTCGAAAAGGAGGATAGCTATAGTAGTCATCATCATGTTCCACTTCTTTTGGAGAGACTCAAGGAGGCAAGATTTTAGTTTTTCTTCGATTATGCTACATCCAATCATCATCTGGCTTGAGGGCAATAGATTTAGGTCGATTCAGGAGGATGGAGGAGCAGGACTCGGAGGAGTGGACTGAAATGCAGACAGCTGAAACTCATATAAGGCAATAAAATACGAAGACGGTGGTGATGGATTTGTTGTGATTTGAAGTTTCCAAACAGAAAGACAGACACACAAATAGAAGTAAATAAGGGAGAACCACAGTAAGAAGTGGAAGCCTAGTTGTCAGGGAAGTATAGCTCGTCCTCAAACTCTGGGGTTTCAACCAGAAGTAGGTAATCAGCATCCAACACGCTACTTCCGTCACCTGAGCCGCTGTCCTCATCTTCCTGCATTGATTCATGTATTGTGTAATTCGGTGGTATAAATTGCTGATTCATTTTGATCATGGTTAACCTCGCCACGTTTTTGGGTGAGAGACTGGTCCTTTTCACTGTTACAATGGAACCAGCAGCACTGAAAACACGTTCAGAAGAGACACTTGCGACAGGGCAAGCCAGATAGTTTATCGCCAGCCTGCTGAGCACTGGCCATTGGCCCCTTTTGCCATACCAATACCGCAATGGGTTTTGATCAATGTAGACCTCTGTTGGGTCATCCAGGTAGGCCTGGACCATTCAGTCAATGTTCAGGGGTGCTACACTTTGTTCGGCCTCTTTTGTCTTTGCATCAGCACTGGACCTAGCAAGTCCTTGCTGTAAATACCAATCCTGTGCCGTTTGTACTGGGGCTGGTGATCCGGTTCTTGCTGTTGTCGATAGTGTTGGTGACAGCTGTGAACCAAATGCACTGCCCACAGGCTCTGAAGTTGAACTTGACGCCGGATGCCCTGCTGCAGTACTTGACGTGGGTTTGAGGCCTTTAATTACCAGCCGTTCATTTTCCAATGTACTGGCTGCCTCAGCTATCCAAGTTTTGTACCGGGCAACATCCACTTCTGAAAAAGGGAGTAATGTCTTACTGTGCAGTGCCGATTTGTACCGTGGATCCAGAATTGTGGCACAAATGTAATGTTCTTGTAACAGAATCTTATTTTGCACCCTTGCATTTTCACTTAAGCGACATGATAAGCTCTCCACCAACTCATATGCTTCTTTTTTTTCCTCCACACCTATGTACGCTTCTGACACCTCCTTCAGCTGTTGCTCTAGCATGTGCAACAATGGGATAGCTTGGCCCATAGTACAGTCCTCCTTGCTGACTTCACGTGTGAAGACCTCGAAAGGAAGAAGCATCTCTGTAAGAGATTTAACTAGGCACCATTGGTCCATCTGAAGGGTCATGCCTTTCACAGTAGCATCCGCCCTTCGCATTACATATTCATTGATTGGTCTGTACTGCTCAAACAGACGGTCAAGCATGTAATACGTTGAGTTCCAACGTGTTGCCACCTCCTGGATGAGTGCTTTGACTGGCATTCTATAGTCACATTGAATGTTCCTCAGCTGCTTCCGGGCTTTAAAAGAATGGCTGAAATGCGTGCATATTCTGCGGCAGGTGGTCAGTAAGTTGCTGACTATGAGTTCTTTTTTCAGAAAGTCTTGAACTATAATGTTAATGCAGTGCGCCAAACACGGGACCCTGAAATAGGCACCAAGCGCCATGGCCTTAAGTATATTACTGCCATTATCCGTGGCAACAAAACCAATGTGAAGCCCTCTGGGGCGCAGCCATTCAAAGACCTTGCTGTTAAACTCTTCCAAAATGTTTGCAGCAGTATGAGATTTCTCCATGGCGAACATGGCTACAGTTGCATGTTTCCGAGAAGCATTAAAAATCTCAGCTGTGTCAACAGCACCTACTTCAGATAGCTTTTCTCTAACCCCCACAAAAGAGACCCAGTGTGCAGTGATGCACATGTAATCAGTGGCTTGGCAACTGGTCCACCTGTCTGTTGTCAGGTGGATTTTGTGAACAGCACTCTGCTGCAAAGCTTGTCCAACCAATTCCAGCACATCGTGATGTAGTGCTGGAACAGCAACTCGGGCGAAATAGGACCGGCTGGGAACCTTCCATTTAGGGCAGATGGCTGACACAAATTCAAGAAAACCCACCCCTTCCACAAATGAAAAAGGGAGAAGGTCCAGCGCTAACATTTTAGCCAGCTTCGCATTGTACAACCGTGCCGTTGGGTGGTTGCGTTGGTACTGCCCCTCTGACCTAAGCATGCTGTCAATGGTAGGCTGGAATATTTTCCTTTGTGGTGCACCTTTCTTCTTGAACCCAGCTAGGCTCAACGACGCTGCACTTTTGCTCATTGCAGTGCCCGGTTGCCTTGGTGTCTCAGGTGGACTCTTACTACGGTGCCACTGAGATGTTGCTGAGGATGTGGGCATTACCACTACACTGCTGGGGGTAGGGCTAGAAATGTCTCCCTCTTGTTGACCTTCCACCGCGATCATATCTTCCCCTACTTCTTCATCCCCAACAACAGCAATGGGTTCAGTTTTACTTTTTTCTAAGTGAAGTAGGTGAGCCTCCCACTTGATACTGTGGTGTTTTTTGAGATGACTTGTTTGTCCTCCGGTACCATAGTTTGTACCAAGCTTACCCCGCCTAACAGCCTGCTGACAAATTGAGCATATAGCAATGTTCTCCTCCTTACTGCTAACCGAAAAGAAGTCCAAAACTGGGGAGGAGAACTTTCTGGCGCTGCTGGAGGTGCCACTTTCAATACCAGATGAACTGGAGGGTGTGCCTGGAATTTGACTCTGTGCACTTACATTACCACCACCTACTGAGGTGGTGGTTGAGCTGGATGTAGGTTTCTGCCGGGCCTTTGCAAAGGCAAATATGGAAGCTGGAGGTCATGTTGGCATTACCTGTGTTGGTGGTATCCGTGCTACATCCCTCGCAGCGATTTTGGATAGTCTAATAATGTTGGTCTCCATCTCCGCAGGCCCACGAGTGATGTTCATGATGACTGGCTCTTCATCATCATCATCATCACCCCCCTCGTCTACATCTACCTCCATAACTCTAAGGCTTTCTGGAACCTTCCTTTTCACTAGCCTTGTCTTGTGGCGTGCATCACTCTCAGGCTGAGCTGGTGGCTTCCAAGTGGCATCTAGATCATCAGAAGCGGGGCTTGAAGAAGAAGTTGATGGACTAACCCTCCTTTTCCTTGCTGGGGGTCTGAAAGACAATGGATCTTCTGGAACAGTGACTTGCTCCTCTTCGTCTGCAAAAAGCTCGATTTCCTGAACTGCCCCTACTTCAGGTGGAACAACTACTATTGTGGGCTGTGGTTCCGGCTGTGGTTCCGGCTGCGGCTGTGGTTGCGGCTGTGGTTCCGGCTGTGGTTGCGGCTGTGGTTCCGGCTGTGATTGCGGCTGCGGCTGGGGTTGCGGCTGCGGCTGTGGTACCGGCTGTGGTTGCGGCTGCGGCTGGGGTTGCGGCTGCGGTTGCGGCTGGGGTTGCGGCTGCGGCTGGTGCTGTGGCTGGGGTTGCGGCTGTGGCTGGGGTTGCGGCTGCGGCTGGGGTTGCGGCTGTGGTTGCGGCTGTGGTTGCGGCTGTGGTTGCCCACTTATCTGCTGAGTTTCCGCCTGCGAGTGCGTGGATTGGGTACTACTTTGCGATAATGACATTTCAATATCACTGGTCGTTAGTAGACTGGCTACCTCTGCCACAGTCATGGGCTTGGGCCTAGGTTGCTGGGGTGGGCCCGCTGATGCGGAGGTGCTGCTCCCAGCTTGGTCCCCACCGGACACCGCTGCTGCAGGCGTAAGTTTTTTTTTTACCAAAAAACACATCGGCCGGCACACCAGTTTTGGCACGTGCCACTTCCTTCTTCTGTTCCTTCTTCTTCTCACTGGCAACTTTCTTGGTACTGGAGGACCTGGTACCTTTCTTTGGGGCCATCTTCTTCAGATGTCAGCAGGACGCAGGTGCACAAGTTGCAGAGATGTCTGTGGTCACACGTGGACGTGACGCGCAGCAGGACTTCTGCCTGGCAGTACAACGGGTGATGATGATGATGATGACACCTCCTCCTCTGTCTTTTGTGCACCTAAAAGCAAAGAAGCCAGGAGAAGAACATCAGTGAAATGTTGCATTTGTTGTTGTGGTTCAATTACTAGTAGTACAAACAAACAAATAAAAGATATA
The DNA here is from genome assembly GCA_963921515.1 of Calotriton arnoldi. NCBI lineage: Eukaryota > Metazoa > Chordata > Amphibia > Caudata > Salamandridae > Calotriton > Calotriton arnoldi. The sequence goes on from CAWUFW010003235.1 coordinate 58,894, forward strand.
AATTAGTGTAGCCATTTGTGAGACTGTCAACAAGGGCTTTCATGGTATACTGTGTACACTGTCAGGAAGGACAGGAAAGAAGAGGAACAACAACAAAAATACAAATGTAATAGAAGTGGACCCTGTTTGGCATTAAATTATTTGCTCATCACATCATTCAGGGAGCTGCAGCTGGCAAAGGGGATGGATGCAAGCAGTAAGCCAAGAGGAAAACCATGCCGGCCTAAATGGCAAAAGCAGCACACTTATAACTCCCACCAGAAATGGCCACCAGCCACATGGACACTCACAAATCACAAGCAACAAGCATGAGGCCTGGAAAACAGGCCTACGATAGCCAGGCAAAGGCTGCATGCTAAACCACACTGCTTTGCCTGTAATGTAATAAAATGCAAAAACGAAAATCCACAGGGCTAAACAAGGCCTGCAACACACCACACACAACTAAGGCATGTATTTAACACACAGCCCAAAAAAGTGAAATACACCCAAAAATACACATTTTGCAATTCAATCCAATGCCATCCATGTGCCCTAAATGATGTTTAAATTCAACAGAACACACAGAAACAGTTGTTTCATGCACCCCTGACTACCTCTGCGCCTACTGGATGAAAGGCCTGTTGGCAGACTAGGCCACAAGCTTGCAGGACTATGGATAAAAGCACACTACCGGGCTTCACAATGGCCAGGCCCACAACAACAAGAAACTGAAGACAGACAATGCAGGCCTATGGCAAAAAGCACACTGCCTGGATTCAAAATGGCCGCCAGCCTCATGGCCAGGCCCACAACAACAAGAAACTGAAGACAGACAATGAAGGCCTATGGCAAAAAGCACACTGCCTGGCTTCAAAATAGCCGCCAGCCTCATGGCCAGGACCACAACAACAAGAAACTGAAGACAGACAATGCAGGCCTATGGCAAAAAGCACACTGCCTGGCTTCAAAATGGCCACCAGCCTCATGGCGAGGCCCACAACAACAAGAAACTGAAGACAGACAATGCAGGCCTATGGCAAAAAGCACACTGCCTGGCTTCAAAATGGCCGCCAGCCTCATGGCCAGGACCACAACAACAAGAAACTGAAGACAGACAATGCAGGCCTATGGCAAAAAGCACACTGCCTGGCTTCAAAATGGCCGCCAGCCTCATGGCCAGGACCACAACAAGAAGCCTAGGCCACAAAGGAAACACATGCAGGCCTTACTATATGGCAAAAGCAGCACACTTATAACTCCCACCAGAAATGGCTACCAGCCACATGGACACTCACAAATCACAAGCAACAAGCAGGAGGCCTGGAAAACAATGTACTGAAAACAGGCCTATAATAGCCAGGCAAAGGCTGCATGGTAAACCACACTGCTTTGCCTATAATGCAATAAAATGCAAAAACGAAAATCCACAGGGCTAAACAAGGCCTGCAGCACACCACACACAACTAAGGCATGTATTTAACACACAGCCCAAAAAACTGAAATACACCCAAAAAACACATTTTGCAATTCAATCCAATGCCATCCATGCCCCCTAAATGATGTTTGAAATTAATAAATACATCACCCAGCAAAGGAACAGTTGTCTCATCATGTTTCATCATGCACCCACCCATGACTAGCTCTGGGCCTACTGGCTACCCACAACTATTTATTTTTAAAAATGATGAAAAGTACACAAATTGTAGTTGCAGCAACTGCAATGCCCCAATCAAACAACACCAACTTACTTGTAAAATTTCAAATCCCAAAATCCTCAAATCCAATGATAATGATGCAGCAGACACAAAGAGTGATCCTTCCAGCTCAAATCCAAGTGAAAAATGAACAGGAGATGGACAAAGCACTGGGAGGAGCCTGCTGGCCAGGAACAGGAAGTAGGAGACTCTGTGGCACTTCCTCCCTCTCCCCCCCAAAAAATTTGACAAAAAAGGACAGCCAAATATCAATCTGAGTTTTTTTTTTCATCCAAATCATCAATTTATAGAAGGTTTTATGCTGCTTGCGATGTTATTGTTCTCCAGATTGAAAATTTTACGTGTTCGGGATCGCGAGCTTTACCAACATTCCGCCGGATGTCCGATGGCGCGCCCGAATGACGTGTTCACGATCGCAATCTCTCTCGCGGTGCATGATGGCGCGGCGAATGACGTGTTCGCGATCGCACACTCTCGCGTTGTCCGATGGCACGGCGAATGACGTGTTCGCGATCGCAAACTCTCTCGGGATAACGCGGCCGGCTACCGAAATCTCGTGGCGCACGCGAACGGATAGGAAAACCCGTCGGCGAACGCAGGAATCCCGGTAAGTCGCTATCGCGCGCGCTAGAACGCATTTTTAAAGCGCGAACAGGAAAATAATTCCGCTACGCCGCGGATCGCGGAATTGTTGGCAATTCCGCATTCTCCGCAGAACGCGAAATTGCCTAAATTCCACAAATTCCGCGAGCGGAGCGGAATTGGATGCCCAGGGTTAGTCTGTACCCAGCCAAAACCAGTTCTGTGGGGCACTTTGCAAGTGCACAACAACCTCCATTGTCAGTGTGAGCTCTGATTCCAGACACACCACAGGGGGGCAGAGCCGTCATTGTGGAAGGCAGGCACAGCCCTATTCAGGTGAAGGTGCTACTCCTCCCACCACTCCAATTGCGGACCAAGCCTATTCAGCCCAGCCCGGACTCATCTGACTTCTGGAGCCGCTGCCCCTCTTCAGCCCCTGTCATCCAAAAGCCAGATATGCACTACACAAACCTAGCAGAGGCACACTGGATGGTTAGGCAAGAAAATACCTACTTTCTAAAAGTGGTATTTTCAAACACAGAATGTAAAAATCACCCTCACTAAAAGATGCACTTTAACATTCTGAGTTCAGGCATACTAAACTTTACTTTTCTATCTTGTTTCTAGGGTCAGTTATGTGTATAAGATGTTATAAACAAACTCCCCATTCTGTCCTATGGGAACAGATAGCCTTGCAATAGTGAATAACGAAATTGGCAGTATTTCACTATCAGGACATGACACACACATCAGGGCATGTTCTACCTTTCACATACAATGCACCCTGCCCACAGGGGTACCTTGGGCCTACCTTAGGGTTGACTAATATGTAGAAAAGGGAAGTTTTAGGGACTGGCAAGTATGTGCACTTGCCAAGTTGACATGGCAGTCCCAGACTGCACACAGGCTCTGCAATGGCAGGCCTGAGTCACATTTTACAAGCTGCTTCTGTGGGTGGCACAATCAGTGCTGCAAGCCCACCAGCAGCATTTGATTTACAGGCTCTGGGCACACATAGTGCACTGTACTAGGGTCTGACAAGTAAATCAAATAAGCCAATAATGGAATCACTAATCCATAACAATAATTTACAAAGGGAGCACTTGCACATTGGCACTGAACAGCAGTGTCAAAGTGCTCAAAGCATCGAGACCAGCAAAAAATGGAGTCCAACACACAGCAAAACACAGGAGGTAAAGGCAAAAAATGGAAGGGAGACCCACGCCAATTGTGTCAGGTCTAACACAAATGATGAAAAATAAGTTTCACTTTTCAGAAATGAGTATTAGTGCTAACCACTGGCATAATGTAGGAATTGCCCAGTGCTTAATTTGTAAAATAATAAGTGCCAGAGGCCAAATATTAGTTCACACACCCATGACCAGCACTATCAAAGCTCTGGGTGATGAAAATCAAGGCAGTAAAGTATTGTTTCCACCTCAAGTCTCTTAAACATATCACCAGACACTCCCTGCATCTTTCCCTCTCTCTTGCAGGACGTGTTGTTGTAACCTACTGTAGTGGGGAACCACAGCACTCAAAGGTTCCATGTGAGGCCATGGGTCCACCATGGTAACAATAGATCTGTATGGATTGATTTGGTAGTTGGCTGTTGAAGGGAGAAGAGCTAAGCCAGGCTGTGTGTCTTGTTGGTGGAATAAAAGAAGACTCAAGCTTTACACAGTGTCCAGTGTGCTTCTTAACATTGGCGATGAGTTCCTGTGAGGGGCAGGCTATCCACCAACACCCCCTAACAAGGAAATCCAGGTTTACCTATTATTGGCGCTTCATTAATGGGACATCGGTGGTACACAATTTTGACACAGTGAGTAACAGGCTGCTTTGAGCTGTGTGGCCTTAGAGACTGTTTTCCTGCTTAACTACATTTCTTGTGTCAGTTATCAGCGCTGTGAGTTACTGTGAGGCGATGGGCTGCATTTGAAGCACACATTGCTAGGGGCTACTTACCTGTGTGCGAGAAGTCCATGTGCTGGAACCTGCGTGCAAGGAGGCTATGGTGTCTGATAGAACTGATCCTGTGGGCAAGTTTGAGTGAGCGCCCCACTGTGGACAGAGTACATATCACAGACCGCTATCATAGAAATGTAGGTGCAGGCCACAAAAAGTGCTGTTGGAACCAGATTTCCTGGGTTTTGAGCATGGGCCGGATCCTGTATTATTATTTTGGATTGCTGTTTTAGCCTGTTATTTTTGGAGTTTTTGTTTTAGCTTATTTTTTTCGCAGTTGTTATTTTGACCTGTTGTTCTATCTTTCAATTTTGGTTTGTTATTTTTCCTTGGTTACAGGTCAGCATGGTGGCAATGACTATGTCTCAGCCTCCACAATTCTTATCTGACTGTGGGGAACCTCTCTTGCAGTGGGACAAATGAAGGAAACTTTTTGACTCATACTTAATTGCCATAGGGGTTGAAAGATTCTCAGCGGCCAGGAAACAGGGAATTTTGTTGCACAACTGTTGCATTGCTAAATGAATGAAGCAACTCCAATGAAGGTCAAAACTGTAGCTTTATTTTTAGAACAGGAACCAGCAATCTGTGTCACCTTCCATCCACTCCAGACCGCAGTATAACTGTCAGCTTGAAACTGCACAGCGTCACAGAAACATGACAACAGATTACACAATTACATTCCAAAGTCCCTAGACATAAACAACAGAGACTAGCCTACAACAAACACACAAGACCCACAACTACAATACAAAGGAGTAGGACACCACTAAAATAGGGAAAGAACACTAAACAACAGGAATGACACACACACTAACAACACACAGAAGCCCTACACTCAAGCATAACTGAGGAACATCACAAAAGTATAAAATCATTCAAATATTTCGGTAAACACAATTTTCTACCACGCCTTACTCTACTGTTTTCCACTACATCAGTTTCACTCCACAATACACTTAGTTCAGGGACTGAAACATTACCTGCCACCTGTGAACCTCGACTTCCTTCTCCCAGATCCGTATTAGAGTCCTTTTCTGCTCTTAGCATCAAAACAGACATCATAGGCTGCCATCCACTTCTTGCATTCCTGTTGTCGCTTTCTAGCTCTTCATGCCTGTCATTAGATGAAAAAATCCCACCCCCACACATTTTCCCATCCTGTCCACTTCGCAACTTGGCCACACTTCTTTTGCTCCACCATTTACCATTTTCCACTCGCACAGAATGTTTGGCCACTTGAATGATATTTGTTTTGGGGTAAAATTTGGAACCAGATCTTCCTTACCTTGACCTCCTTACCTTGACCTGCTCTCCCACTCAAAAATCAGTCTTCTTGACCCTCTTTATGTCATCATACTACTCTCTTTGGACTTTTCCACACGCTTCTTAACCAACTCAAAACCAGATTTTTTTCCATCCACCTTAGTTTTATCCAACACCCAGAGCGGAGACACTTCATTCATGAAATGTCTGCCTCTCAACATCACAAATGGAGCCACCCCAGTAGTGGAGTGTGGAGTGAATTCTTTCAGTCACCACCTCTTGAACATCCTTCTCTGCCCTGCATGCCATCTGAATAGTCTCCCTAAATATGAGGCTCACCCTCTGGAGCCTACCATTACCCTGTCGGCTATAGAGAGCAGTGGTGAGGTGTTTGATATCGAATTTTCTCAAATTACTCTCCATAAGATGACAGACAAAGTGCACCCCATCATCAGTCACCAAAAATCCTGCCACCCCTTTCTGTCAAAACAACTCCTTGAGGAAAGCGATAGCATTGTACGTGTTGGGATCCCTCAGAACTTATAGGAAATCCACTTAGAAAGGTAATCAACCAACACAAATCTCTTCCCATCACTCATTCCAGCAATCAGCCCAATAAAGTTCAATACCATACCAAGGGGCATATTCACAAGGAGCTATCGCCGAATTAACGGCATTTTACCGCAGCCAAAGTCGTGATAAATTTACCTCCCCAGTCACAAGCCGGTGCTAACAGCCCACAGCACCAGTTTACCCGTGATAGCAGCCGCAAAAAACATCGCCACAGAGGACCCCTGCAAATATCGCTAATGAGATGCAGAGTAGGCGTCCCCGTGACAAAATTCGAGACAACAGCACACCTCAACATTCACAACGACCAGCCACGTCCGCGATAAAAACACAAAACAGGCGAAAAGGCGCGTTAGCACCAGGAAATCTACACCTGCTCTGACCTGGTGTAAAGTCGGACGGCAGCCAGCACCACAAAAGGGAGCACAGCCCAGGGCCACATCCGAAGAGCAACAGATACCATGGAGCCACCCATCATGTGGCCCGGACACCCAAGAGGGCCACAACACCCACACCCACCTCCACCACCCCAGGACCCCAACCCACACCCGAACACCCCCCCAGACCACCACTGACGCAGCGCAGACAAAGACAGCTGAATGCCAGGAAACGTACCAGCCGCACTGACCCAACATCTGACAATGTCACCGTCCACTACAGGCTGAAAGGGACAACCAAACTACGCATCCTGACCATCATCACCTAACAGGCCTACGGCACCAACACAGCACACAACCAACATCCCACCACACACAAAGCTGATGGCATGGCTGCACCTGTTGGCCCCTGGCACCCCCCAACCAACACCCACCAGAGTCGGAGGAGTCTCACAGCCAGCCACATCCAAGTCCCCCACACCTGTCCTGGACATCACCATCACCCTGGTACCCCAGTCCCCATACGTACAACACAATGCGCAGGATCCGCTGGAGACCAAGCAAGGACCATACGCCCAAGCAGGATGCACACACGTGTTGGGGGCAATACACAGCACACATGAAAAAACCTGTGCCCCCGGGTGACACAGCACACAATCACCGCAACAGGAAGCACACGTCTCACACCAATGTGCAGGCAACAACAGAACACCGTGGAACCCCCAACAATGTCGCCTTCAAATACACAGCCACTGTGCATGATACGTTCATCCTCCGACAGTCCATCAACAACCAGCGTTCCCAGTATGGCAACAAGGGAAATGCACAGCCCCTTGGCAATATACAAATGAACCCCCCACACACCTCAACTCCACAACCATGCAACTCACAACGCTGGCAATGCACACGTCACAAAATCACATACAACAGGCACAACAATATGCCCACCCACCAGACACGGCAGAACAACTTACAATGTCCACATGGGCAAGCCCTGAACATGAGCCAGCTACGGCATGTCACCTCAGCCACATAATAGCCAAATGTGGGGAGAGGTGGCAACCAGGCATGTGTGAAGGATACAGTAGAACCATGATTGGGAAAGTACACAATGCCAAGAGTGCCAGAGATGTGCTGGACACCTCGCAGTATGCAGAACACACCCATATCCATGACGACATACACCGCTTGTGTATGGAGTGTAATGGACAATGGACGCCACCATGTCACACCAGCCAGTGGGGGACCTCGCGGAAATGTTGCCTGTTACGCCCCCCCAAGCGTCAGCGGGGTGGGATGGCCTGGTATACGCCAAGCCAGCGTAGGGGTGTGAATACAAAGCACGTGGGCCTGGGCGTGGTCCTCTTCCGGAAAGACCCACGTCTCTGCCAGGGCAGCGCCTCCTACCTCGCCACGAGGCCGACGCCATCATCGTGAGTGGAGTTGCCTGCGATGCCGTGCGCCTGTCGGACCCCGGCACGCTGGACCACGAACCCGTCAAGCCAGCCCCTGCACAGCCAGGCCACACTGATCACCTGCCAACACCGGCGTGTGTCAAGGAGGGCCCACCACGTGCCGACGCAAGCCCCAAGCCGGAGGCCTGAGACCTTGGCAGCCACCTCAGACCATCACGGCCTCCACGACACAGGCTCGCTTTATTCCTTTTTCGTTGATGTACTCCACTGCCGCCCCCGGCCTACACTTCGGACCAGTAGGTCCCATATGTGAAACTGTGTCCTGAGTCATGAATGGCAGTGACCCCAGATCCGGGCCAGCGGCCACGGCACCAGACCCCCCCGATCAGTGAGGCATAGTTCCATATTGGCATCTTGCGACACGTGGTGCCACTAACCCTGTTCAACGCCAGCCTGCTACATGTGTTGCCACTAACCCTGTTCAACCCCAGCCTGCTACATGTGGTGCCACTAACCCTGTTCCACCCCAGCCTGCTACATGTGGTGCCACTAACCCTGTTCAACGCCAGCCGGCTACACGTGGATGAGGGACCAGGACTACCCTGCTGACCAGTAGGTCACACATCCAGCACCTAGTCGCAAAGCACAAATGGCGGAGTCCACACCAGTGGTCGCACGGAGAGTTGTAGGAGGAAGATGCAGCTCAGTCCGGACGAATGCCGGGTCACATACACGGAGGTGACCTTAACATGTGGTGCCACTGAACCTGAACTACGCAGGCCGGTGGGGCCATCCAACCTATGCCGGAGACACCCGGTGAATGGGCCGTGATGACCGCTGCCTCAGGCCTACACCACGGTCAGGTAGGTCACACATTTGGAACTGAGTCTTGATTACACCATGGCAGTGAACATTATTTAAGGCAGAGAACAATTCACAATACACCCTCCGATGTGGTGGCAACAAGTCTGTGCATGGCATCACAACCACATGTGTCCATGGGCCTACGCGGACCACTGCCCTCAGCCTATGCTGCGCACGAGTGGGATCACAGATTTGGAACTGAACATCGGTAATTCAAAAGGCAGAATACATTTCTTCGCAAGCACGGAGGGGCGTAAGAGGGTGACACGTTGCAGTCCGGAGGGAACAGGATCAGCGTCACGGAGGTGATTGAACACTACCGACAACTGCCACTGTGCCGGCCGCAGTGCATCCGGGGCCACTAACTCTGTGCTGCTCAGGCCTGGGGCCCCTTCTTCTGAGACATTGAATGGCCTCTGTAGCGATGGTCTTGGGGTCATCAACGCCATGTGTCTGTGGCCCTGCGCTGTCCGCCTCATCCGGCCCCTACCTGTTTATACCACTCAACCGGTTTCTCTCTTAATCTGGGAAAATCATTTGTAAAGGACAATATATCCTGTCTTGTCCAAGGAACATGCACATATCCACCACCTGGAACTTCTCTCATCGGACACGCCCTTTCAACTTGTTCTGTCTCTTTTAACGGATACATTGACGTTCCATTACCAGCAGCTTCTTCTTTCTTTCTCGTACATCTACCTTTCCCTCGTTCCACATCTCCCCATTTTTTCAGAATATTCATCAACTCTTTTATTTGCAATCTTTTCCCAGACGCATTCAAACTCTCTAAATCCTTATCAGTGAAAGCCAATCTGTTTGATTTCTGCAACACTTTCGATTTTTCTATGTCTATTCCATACTCACTAGCAGCCTCTGATATTTTCTCATGTAGATTTCTCGCTCTCCAAGTAATACTTTTACACAAAACAACAACTCTTCATCTCGGTAAGTCCCTAATCTATCTGGATTTATCGTACCAGCAATCATCTCTTCCAAATCTACTTTCAATTGGCTCACGTTTATACTCTGTGGTTGAGGTTTTTGCCTTTCCATTCCCTTTATCCAATCATTCAATTCCTCTGGGGAAGGACCTGCTGAACTCCCTGTCGCTGAAATAACATTCGGTCCTATTCTCCTTGGATCTAATTGCACACTTCTTCTAAGGGTTTCTGTTATCATCTCACAAACTGGAAGATCTAACAATGTAGTATTTGTATCAGCCTGTCCATCCTCATCCACTACCGTCACTATTCCATTCCTGACGCTAATCCTAGGAACTGCTAACGTATGTACTTTTGATACATTCTGTTTTTCTCCATACAATGGAACTACGGGACCAATTGTTACCGGTACCGTTAATGCTTCTGCATTCAGACTTAACTGATTTAATTTCTGGACCTGCTCTAGCCTTGCCTTATTTAGTATTTCCAATTCCTTTTCTCGCACTACTCTAGCTATTTCTGTGTCTTGTGGAGTTAATGGGGCTCCCAATTGTGGCGCACTTGGGGATACCACACTTGGACTTTCTTGGTATGGCGGTGGTCTTTTGGTCATAATGTTCTCCAACAACTCATCATCAGAATCGTTTGCATCATCTCTTAACTTGAAGTTTCTATATATTTTTTTTTCGCTTTACATTTGCCTCCTGTCTGATCTTCAGCAACCAAAACTGGGTACAAACCTTCAGTTACCACAGCTCTCCTCCATCTTTTCATTGTATCCTCTCTTCTCTCAAAAGGGTACCTAGGCCCTAAACCTCTGTATCTCCTACCACCTCGATATCACTCTCTTTCGTATGCTTCTACCTCCCATTCCTCTAACGCTTCATACTGTGTAGGTCTGGGATTTGGCTCTAATGAACTCATTCGATTCCTCAAATTCTGCAAAATCCTCTTATTAAACGAACCATGCTGTGGGAAAGCTATAACACCATCATCCTTTGTATATTCCACCCAATTCTCTAACCATGTACACGTATGGTATCCTCGCTCCAACATCATATAAGCAGCTGGCGTTCCTGGAGGTGGAACAAGAACTCCCTCTCTAGTCACTATTGGTTTATCTTTGTTAAAGAAATTCTTTATTTTCTTTAACAACTTCATTTTTTTTTCTGACTCTTTACGCAAATGTATCACAACAAAACACACAAAGAATCCTTTCCGTAATTCTTCTTATTCTATTTGCTTGTTCTCGTCCAATACCAGCACGACTCACACCAACCGTCCAATCACGACTCCCTACATATCTGCTATCTCAACCAATGTCAGCGCGGCTCACACCAACTAACCAATCACAGCTCGGTACATGCCCGCTGCCTGACCAATGCCAGCGCGGCTTTTTCTGACGTCTGTATTACTCCTTCTACTGACCCTCCCTTTACAAAAGAATACAGCAATATTTTCTACGTTTTCTTAATCAAAAAATTCTGTTAGTAACAACACAAAACAATGCTACCTTGTCTGCTCCGCTAAATAAAGAGATAGTTTTCACTTTCCGATGAGAAGTTCTTTCACTTCAGGCAAAACGACGACCAGCGCTATTTTACCTTTCAAACAAGCTACAGGTGGACTTATTACTCCTCTAGGGATAAGGCCAAAGTTTCGCAAGTGGACTTTTTGGTGTAAAAAAGGTCTTGGTACTTCTCTAGGGATAAGGCCAGAGTTTCGAAAGTGTACCCTTTGCTATTTCAAATGCTCTTCTCACATACGAAATTGTCCCTAAAAATAACACCTACAGCCTTCCGCCGTATAGTATTATAACAACAGACAAAGTACTTCTGCAGTGTGATTGCTTTATCCACACTCTTCTTCTGCCTACTTCAGGCTAAATTTCCATGATTCCTCAGGTACCTCCGTACCTGTACTTTCTAGACAACATAGAACAGGATACTAACTTTTTCTTGTTAAAACATATAATCAATAATCAATAATTATTACCAAACTAATCAATAATTAAACCGTCCTCTGGTACCAGAAAAACTGATACAGTGCGACACTTAATCAGGGATCAATACTCATCAATATTTCATACAATGGCCCATACACATTCACCCAAATCCCTTATGCGCTGGGGGTCAAGTTTAAAGACGTGGAAATTGTTTTCCTTCACAGATTCATGCTAAATTATTCTAAATACATAACTAGACCTATATATATATATCAACTCTCTTTCCTCTCGGTCGATGGACCAATTAGTTGAGAAGTTGATGGTAATATTAGAACTAACTGACTATCTAACCAGCTAAATAACTACAAACTCTCGGTAAGTTTAAACAAAAGTTTATCTCAAATAATTGGTTATGCTCATCGTACACAGGTCACAATGCAAACAAAAAATCCCATACAAGGGAGAGAGAATCAAACAGCAATGCAAAAAATATCAAACTCATCAACAATTAACCATATGCATATATGGGAGTGGATAGATGAAGAGACATAAGTTTCAGAGACAAAAATCCATTTGCAATTAATTTATGCATAGTACGAGTCAGAGAAATAATACAAACCCAAAGGATCTGTGAAATACTACCCCCTTGGCCGAGGGGACAGTGGGGGTTCCCCGAACTAGAGTCAAGCAACAAAGATTTCAGAGACAGGAACGGAACAGGGACAGGAACAGCTAGGCCTCTCTGCAAACCGACAAACAGCGACGCTTCTCCACTCTCAATCTCCTACCGCTGCAGCCACCAACCAACCACACCCCCAAAGGCACCCCAATTATACCCTAAAACCTACATGTCCAACCCACATTAGTTGAAACATTTCACGAAACTCGACAGTTCATTGGTGGATTTGGGAGGTGGTCTGTCACACACTGTGATTTCATTCATTAGTTGTTCATGAATATAATTCTACATCCTTTCCCATTACCTAATAACTGACTCGTTCACATGATTTATTATATGATACATTTAATACATTTCGCACATCTTTTCCAACAATGTCCGCAGAAGCAGTCTTTAGTCCCACGGTCAGTCACCTCCTTTTGGCAGGCAATCAATGTCATGACATTTTCGCTCTCACTCCAGCCCCTCCTCTATCCGGCTAACTTAAGAATAATGGAGGCCCATTTCAGCTCACTACGGCAAATAGAACATAAGCATTCATTATTTACATAGAAATGCATTTTTCAATGTTTACCACCCACCTTTGCACTATCCCTGTTACATGTTTTCCTGGCAGAAGCTTAAGGCAAAAGCGGCATTATTCATTATTTTTAAAGCAAGATGCAAGATGCGAAATATAAAATGCAGCTTAAATATGCATTAATTCTGTTTCCTTCGAAACGCATTTTGGTTTGCGGCCTAGTTCTTTCATGCATTAGTTTACATTAGTACACACATGCGTAAAGCGGCTTCCCTCGTGTTCATGTAATGTGTATGTTAAACTGTCACTGCACACTGTTAGTACGTATTATGGGGGTGTTAATTTGAGCAGGTTTCATTTGTGCGAAACTCCGCTCCATCACAGGTATGGTCTTGTCACATTAGCTGCCGTACCAAAATCCTGCGCAGTGCAACTTAGCGTCTCGTATGCAACATAGCGCCTCGTACTTTGGTAGAACGGAAGCTGAAGATGCCAAAGCGTAGGGCCTGCTGGGGAGACAACAGTAAATTAGGGGCACTTAGCAAGCAGTAGTTATCATCACAGTAAGTGATGATAACTATCTGCAGAGGCACAATCAAGCATGGGCAAAGTTTTCACAGAACTGTTGTAAAATAAATTTGCAAAAAATGCCCTAGGTTTTCAAGGTGGGCTTCTGAAATTGTCCAGCCCTTTCATGGAGAGGTAAGCAAGGTTGACACACTGCATGGGTCTTCGGGGTGCACCCTGCCCAAAACGTTTAAGGATGCAGTAGCAATGCGGTGAAATTCTCGTCACAGCTTCACTAACAAAGGACTAAAATGCCAGTTTAGCTAATGGACTTTCACAAGTCCCGTCATTAGCTTCTTTCTTCACTTCTACATTTCTACTTCTTGACATTATGACATCCTGCCCGTCCAGATTCTCGTTCACATGTTATGACAGCAAATATCCCTTGAAGGTGCAGGGAGAAAATAAACAAATAAACACATTTCTTAAGCCAAAGCCAGAGCAGAGCTTCAGATTTTAAAGTCTCTCATCCAGCAGTCCTATTGTACATGTTTCTGACACCCTACAGGCTACAACAATCAGAGACCAGAGTATTTATTAAGTTTGTCTCCACAAATCAGATTTTCTATTTATGAAGAAATGTTACTATTTATTACAATGTATTTAAAAAATAACATTTATTCCCCAAAACAAAATGTAATCACTTTCATGAAATCAAATAAAATTTTGCCCTGAAATACTGAGTTTATTTTTTATAAACACGTTTGTTCCCCCCAATATCAGTTTGTCATTGTCATCAGTTCTCTACAACTACTTATGCACATGTGAATTGATTCTGCCTTGTAAGTGCATGTATCACCTTTGCATTCCATGGATGGACACAATATGGCAAAAACGTCCATCATTATGCCGTGGCCAACATTATGACAGGGATGGGCAGTCAGCACTCCAACTTTATACATATGCGTGGAGTGATGGAACAAATTTTGGAGCCATATCAGGAAAAATCCTAATGTAATAAATTACGAGATGTAAACGCAGGCCGAGTCTCTAAATCAGACGATGCTTTACAAATGAGTATAGAATACCTTAAAATTGCGACCACTTGAGACTCTTGACCAACAACCCGTAATCACCACACATTTGGTGGGGAGGGGCTGCATTTCCTCCCCTTTAAACCTGTTAACGCACTCACCAGGTTTAGTTTGCAGGTTTGTAAGGGTCTGCAAGTAAGAGGCTGGGCCAAATGAAGTCCATTCAGCTATAAGTGTTTAATTGTGAATGGACACTTCTTTCACCAGAATCTAATAGAGTTCCATTGAACTTAAATGGAAACCTAAGTTTGCAAGAGGAAGATTACATGTCTTTAAGTCTAGGCTTTGCATTGAATGGCTGTTTTTTCCAGGCACTCTCAACGTGAGGCAGATAATCGCACAGAGGAGCAGTGACAGAGTAGGGGCATAACGTAGTATGTCCAGGATCAAACAGATTGATTAAGTAGGATATACTGGCTTTAAAATGCAGGTCTGCTGGTTTTAAAGTTTGAAAATTAGATACAAGCCACATATCCTCTCCCAAGAGTTAATTAAGCTCAACCCAAAGCATTCAGCAGTCAATGCACAAGTCGGAAATCTTTAGAAAATTCACAGAATAGCTAGAAAGGGTCTTTCAGATCATGTAGAGGAGGCTGAGCTGGGCTGGGCCACTACTCTTCCGCCTGACCCCAGCTTAAAGTACTGTGTCCGCCCTCCCTGTCACTGTACTGCTGCTCCCCCTGTGCTGTCCCTGTGCTGCCGCTCCCCCTGAGGTGTCCCTGAACTGTCTGTTGTCCCTGCTACTGCGCTGCCGCTCCCCCTCTCCTGTCCCCGCACTGCCTGCTGTTCCTGCACTGCTATTCCCCAGGGCTGTCCCTGTGTTGCCGCTGCCCTTGTCACTGTGCTGCCGCTCCCCCTGCGCTGCCTGCTGTTCCTGCCCCTGCACTGCTGCTCCAACTGCACTGTCCCTGCATGGTCACTCCCCCTGTCCCTGCTCTGCCATTCCCTCTGCCATGTCCCTGGGTTGCCTGCTGTCCCTGGGCTGCCGCTCCCCTGCTCTGTCCCTGCACTACCTGCTGTTCCTGCCCCTGCGCTGCTGCTCCCCCTGCGCTGTCCCTGTGCTGCTGCTCCCCTGCACTGTCCCTGGCTTGCCTGCTGTCACTGCCCCTGCACTGCCACTCCCCCAGCGCTGTCCCTGAGCTGCCTGCTGCCCCGCCCCTTGCCTGGCACCCAGCACAACCAGGACCACTAATGGAGGCTGTCGCACAGCCACACAGCAATGCAATGCCGGTTGGACAACACCCAGTGCCAGGACCTCTGGCCCTCCTACTACCCGATGGTACACCGCCAAGGAACTCCTGGGCCCCTGATGTCAAAACAACAGCTGCGTCTCCACCTCCCCACTATCCACCAAAGGACCTTCACCTGCGGACATTGCCACTTCTCCTGCGACACAACCTGCGATAGATCCCACACCACTCCTGCCCTCAAGACCAAGAACAACCTGCAACTGCTCCACTGTATCCTGCTCAATGCCCGCTCCCTCCGCAAACACGCCACAGGAATCTGGGACACCATCACCACACTCGCCACAACGTTGCCTTCATCACTGAAATGTGGCTCAACCCCTCTTCCGAACCCAAACATCACCACTGCCACTCCCGAAGGCTACAAGATGTTAAACCAGGACAGCGTTAAAAAACAAGGTGGAGGCATAGTCATCATCTTCAAGGAATCCATCAGATTCATCATCACCAGTGACGACCCCATGATCCCATGGAACACCTCAACTTCCTTCTACAAACTGATGCGAAGACCACGATAAGAAGCACCCTTGCTTACAGACCCCTGAGACCCCAAGCAACATTCTGTGACGGTATCCCCAACCTCATCTCCCCCCAAGCAATCGACTCTCACTACTACATCCTACTCAGCGACCTCAACTTCCACATCAATGATCCCAAAGACGCCAACTCTATCGCCCTCCAGAATCAAATTCAGCCACACCACTGAACTCACCTGGACTGACCACACCATCTTACACTTCACCATCACCGATGCCCAGCTCACCAGGCGTCAGATCCCCCCCACTACAGCCGGAGCAAGGTCACCAAAATTCAGTGGTCACAGGCCCTCACCAGCTCCCAACCGAAGGCCTCAACATACCTCGACCGGCAAACATCAGTCAAACCATTACCACCTAGTCTCCGATCTCCGCCCTGAACACCTCAGCAATCATGTCTTCTATCGACTCCGGTGCACCCACTGACCCCTGCCCCCACCACAAACAAGTAAGTTTGCACCCCAGAACACAACACTCTAGTCTCTCTCAGGGATTGTGGTAGCAGGTCATCACCTTTCGTTCTCTCACTCATCCATGTCCACAAAAAAATAGAAAAAGAGACACAAAAAAACATACAATATTTTTTTTAACTATGGTGCTTCATCATAAAGCAACTGCGCCACAATTAGAAAACATACGCAGGTCAACAATGTGATTAGCATGATCAATACACTAGACACAATAAAAAGCTCTGTTATATTGAATGACAGATCTGCCTAAGCCTACCCTCACTACGGGAGCACAATGATATATTAGTGATCTCTGGAATTAGTGGGGAACTCCATAACTGGCATGCATAGGTAGCTGTTTTACATCACAGCTGTTGCAGCTCTTGTTATATTCCATATAGGTATCATAACATAAGCCCCGGTAATCTCATTACCCGCCACTTATATTCCCTCCCTACATTACATTTGTCACGGTTTACAGGGACTGACCTTTTACCTAGATATTACACTGCAGTCAGAACGCGGGTTTTCCCTAGTTTGAAATCTCATACATTATGCATGAGGATTCTTGGAAGCACAGCAGGACTACCCTCTCCTATATAAAATCTATGTACAAAGTTCATGCCCAACATCATCCTTAGGCCGACACAGTAACACAGCAAGGTAGGACCCCTGGGGAGACCTATCGGTATATATACATCACATCTTGCTAAGATAAGACAGAGGAGACCGAGACTTCCCGGCCGACACACTGACCAGAGATGCTGAGGTTCCTGCATGCAGACACTCCAGCTCGCAGTGGTCTAACATCCCTCGCGGGGTGTCCAGCTCGAGACCAGGACGGGGTCCCATAGTCTCTCACTTCAGATAATGGGGTTGACTAAATCCTAGAGGGATTCTTGGCTTAACACCTACATACTTGCTAGGTACACTTACGTACACCTAGATAGGGAGGCATCGTAGTAGTACGCATCTTTTATCATGTGTTTTATATACTCTAATGTATTCATGATTATAGTAAGATGGTACAGCTGTACCATCCATTCACCTTTATCGTACTGCTAATCATTTATATCTTATACTGCCTTACGGTTGTTGCAGCTCATTTATTCTACACCAGAATAACAACTGTTCAATAAATTCTTATTGAAAATGCCCAGCCTGTTTCTTCTGTGTATTTCTCTGAGACAGACTAAGTAAGAACGAGTGACTGAGCAAAAGGTAGTATATTGTTTCCATGGTCCTGATGGATCAGGGTTGTCATGTTCGAATGGTTGCCAAGAACTATTCTCTCCTTGGTAAGAGGGGATTCTAGTGGCACTGTGAGCTAGTTGGTACAAAAAGAGCCAGCATACCCGGTGGGGGTGATCAGAGTTTGTCTGACACCAATCCTACAGTGTATGTTGTCTAAACGCGCAGATCCTGTATACTTTCTATAGGAGCTACACAACACTCTCTCCGCATGGGACCTTTGCGCTATCAGAATTTCTCCTCTCTTTATTCAAAGCGACATGTCCCGGTTCATATGATAAGAATTGTCTGTTCAAAAACAGCAGCTGGATTTCACTATTATGTCTAGTTGTTAGTGTCCAACCACAGAGAATAAAAGGGCACAATGTTGTTTGACCTGGTATGAAATGTTCCAACTGAATCAAAGCAGAAGAGCTAAATAACAAGATATGCACAGCCTATTTGTAAAATAAGAGTGTGGCACAAAAACAAGCGTGATCTTTTGTAACATGTGTACAGTGAAAGTGGCCTGCAACATGCAGTTAGGCTAACATAGGTGAGAAACACAGTGGGCCCTGTAGGAAACTCACGACACACTAAGATTGCTTTAACACTGGGATGACGTTGCCACGTTTTGCTACTCTAAGGAGTGTGTTACTTTTGTACTTAGAAGAAATTATGGAACTTGAAATTCTCCTGCAGATGAGGTGAAGAGGTGTTGCTAGGCAGGGAACACAAGGCTAAAGTCCTTCACCGTGAGGTCAAGCTCAAGCTTCTTTTCTTGAGGCAAAAATCTCTGAGGGGATAAAACAATAATTTTTGACTGCCATGGTTGCATCTTATTCATGCAGCTGAAACAGCTGATCCCAGTCCACCAGAGGTTGATAATCTCACAGTCCTCTCGACAATTAACACTGGACTTACTGGTTGGTCACAAGTAAGATGTTCTTCCTGCCTTTATGTCCATGCAACATCACAAAACCAGCTTGACTGCCTCTTGAAAAGACCTTCTAGTTTTTGAGTGTAAGGGAGGGAGATGCAGCTCCTGTCCTGTTCCACTGAACTAGTAGTATGAGGCAACCCAGTATTCCTGGGAACTTGGGTACGTGTCAGAAACAATCAACAGTGGCTACCTTGGAGGAAGCGGTAAGCCTAAGTTTCCTAAGCAGAAAAAAGCATGTGCTTCCAAGTATGAACAGTTTATTAATTTGTGCATAAAAGTAGTATACAGACAGAATCCAAACAACAGATGCTCAAGAAAAGGGTGCAGTTCAAGTGATGAGTGACAGTAGTTTGTATAAGCTATTTACAAAAGCAATACATAGACAACATTGTTTACTCGATCGCGTTTGAATCTACAATAAATGACTCAGGTTTAGAGTTCAATTTGTTTACTATCGTACATAACAGTCAGCACAATAGTATATCGACAGTTCAACCCCTATACTTAACTGAAAAAATGGTCTTCTTCAAGACAATAGAGGAAGCACCTTACAAAAAGAGGAAGAAAACAAGGAGAGTAATTACCTAGGTGTAAGTGCATAAAAAAACGTTTTATAAAATATAAGAAAAGAGACTTTATTATTGGATTTGTCCCTCTCCACACTGCATGGATTACAGTAGAAAACCTCTTTATTTGTAGACAGCAAAAAGTCTGTTCCAATGTACAGACATTTAATGGACCTACAATTTGAAAGGGCAAGTGTGCATAAATCATGCTTGACTCAAAGTTATTGTGGAAACAATGTCCTAATTCTCATTAAAAAATATGAGATGAAAGTGAGCATGACTTGTGCACACCTGGCCATTCAAACTGTAAGAAAATTGAATGTACATAGATTAGAAATGAAAATTGAGTCATGGCAGTGGACAGCAGTGCATACTCCCTGTTGTCAGAGGAAAAAGGGCTTCTCTGACCAGTGAACGAGGCTTGATTGCTATTGCAGTAAAGGCCTCATGAGACTTTACTGGCTGGATTTTCTAACCAAATCAATCAGGTCCAATGGCAAAGTGGATGTCAGGTGGAGCAGTAACCTACCCTGGGACACCACTCTGCCGAACTCATAAACATGCTCTTAAATTACATATATGCTTTCAGACACAGAATAGAGTACACAAAATATGGACACAGATTACATTTACTTAATAGGCTAGATGATTATCAATTAGTCTAATGCTAAGAGGTAACACCTAACATATCTGCAGAATATATGTCGTTACTTCGCGAACCAAAACAACGCATACTTTTACAACTTTGTTTTTAGTTCGCAAGTACCGTTACTACGCAAGTTTTAAGTTTGCATACATTTACATTGCAAGTGTATTCAAAAGCATTTAAAGAGATATTTACCCCGCATATTTTTTCAACTCCTTTTTTGAATTTTAAAACCCCCCAACACTACGCTAAATAGTAAATACAAATACGCTACCCTACACATCACAAACTTCACAACACTACCCAAACCCTCAAACACTACCCCTCCACACTACCCTAAACCCTAAAACACTACCCTACACTACACAAACACCACAACCCTAAAACACTACCCCCAGCACGACACTGCCCCTACCCCCAGTCCGGTCCCTACACTGAAACACTACCCAGCACGACCCCCGACACTACCCTAAACCCTAAAACACTACCCTACAATACACAAACACCACAACACTACCCTAAAACACTACTACCAGCACGACCCTGCCCCTACCCCCAGTCCGTTCCCTACACTGAAACACTACCCTGCACGACGCACCGACACTACCCTAAACCCACCGACACTACCCTACACTACACAAACACCACAACACTACCCTAAACCCTAAAACACTACCCCCAGCACGACCCTGCCCCTACCCCCAGTCCGGTCCTTACACTGAAACACTACCCTGCATGACCCCCCAACACTACCCTAAACCCTAAAACACTACCCTACATTACACTAACACCACAACACTACCCTAAACCCTAAAACACTACCCTCAGCACAACCCTACCCCTACCCCCAGTCCGGTTCCTACACTGAAACACTACCCTGCACGACCACCCGACACTACCCTAAACCCAAATACACTACTCTACACTACAAAAACTCAACTACACTACCCTAAAACCTAAAAGACTACCCCCTGCACGACCCACCCCTACCCTAAACCCTTAAAAACTACACAGCCCCTCTTACCTCGCTCTCTTCGTGGTTCCTCTCTTCTCCTTCAAGCGTGGTTCCTCTCTTCTCCGGCTTCCAGTGCCGTCAGAGGTGCATGTCGTTGTGAGGAAACGGAAGCGCGTCCATTTCCTCACAACGATGTGGATAGCCATTACAACGCATGCGATGTAACAACTTGCGTATTAAAGGCTACGCATTGTTACATCGCATGCGTTGTAACGCTTGTGAAGTAATGGTATGCGGAGTATAAGCCGCAAAGTAATGGGTGATTACCATATCTGCATGGTAAGTGCTGAAAATGATCCTCTTTTAAATTTCTGCACTACAATTATACTGGTATTTCCTTTTGAGAAGGTTTTTGGGGCTTGTAGGTCGAAATATAATGTTGTATGAACCATGTCCATACATTTAAATTGCAGTATCTCCATGATTGCCAACACGTAAAAAAAAGCTGGTGCTATAGGTTGACAACAATGCAAACACATAATTTATCTACGTTTCTGGAGTTTCATAACGGACATACACAGGGGCGTAGCTTTGTAGGAGGGTGGGGGCGGGGGTTACACCCCCATTTTAAATGTATTATGTATAGTTGGGTACAGGTGCTTTCAGTCGGGTATGGTGAGGTGTCTGTCGGATTTCACACACAGACTAAAATACACACACTCTCTCCTCTCTGTTTTGAAGTTCTTAAAAAATTTCAGTTTTTTTACAAAATAGTTTGTTTTAAGTGCCACTAACTATCTGCACTGCTCTCCCTTTCCACTGCCCCTTAAGACCCCCTCATGTCCTGCTTCCCAGATAATGTATGCTAGCAAGATATAGCAGTGTGATTGTTGGGAAATGTGACGCTCCACCCCCCACCCCCAATCTTACTGACCAAGCTACGCCCCTGGACATACATTTCAGAGAACCTAAATATATTATTTTCTAATTCAATCTCGGCACAACACAGCAATAAAGGCTTGTACACATTGAGGAATACCTAGGTATTTACCCTCTATCACTGAATCTATGTGTGATTACATCTACATATTGAGTTCAGAAATGGAAAATGTCAGTACAAACTCACTACAAGGATTGTTGGCAGTCTACCTGAAATCATTTAGGGGGGCATATATTTTTCCGCATCAGGAATGGGAAAGGAGGAGGAAGAGAAAGATGGAAAAACTGTCACAAAGGGAGAAAGCGGGAATCTGCAAGAGTGAGATGAAGGGGCAGAGAGTGTCTGGCAGTGAATTAGAGAGGACTGAGCTTGATTCAGGACTATGCAGCCTTTGTACTTGGCTCACTAACATTTAATAACTCTGGCTGCGGGCATCTGAGCAGCGCTTTGGGTCATGGCTCTCATTATTTTACAAATTAAGCACTGTTTCTTAGGTAGATTTAAGGTTATCTCTGACTGCATGGGACATTTTGATGTTTGAATTTCACAGCATTAGGGTCGCCTTATGCTATATTATGGTGGGCACTTTTGAGGATAGTGAAATGTTACCATATGCCTTGGAATTTTAAAATTATTTTTAAAGGGGCCCTCCAGTGTAGAGAACAAAAACACTTGCTTTACACAGTCCTGCATTTTTAACACTTACAAAACTAGACTTTCCATGATGTTCATTTCTGTGATCATTGCAAAAAGAACAATTGATGGACGGAATGCTGAACAATGTCAAACACTTACCCCCAGTCAGAGATCTGGTCCTAAATCCACCGTTTTGTGCTCACCACGCCATTCCAGTTTGGACCCAAACATATGCAAATCAGCCTTGACCCTCCACCCCATGGGAACAGTCCAGTCCAAACTGCCAGAGTAGGTCCTCTCTGGACCGAAATTGAGCGTCCTAGGATCGGTTTCAGGGTATCACCCCCTCGTAAGAGAGAATAGCTTGAATCCAGTGGCATGCTATCACAGGACCCAGGTCTGGGCATACCCGTCCAACTTAGGGATGACAAATGCAAAACGAACAATTGATGGACGGAATGCTGAACAATGTCAAACACTCACCCCCAGTCAGAGATCTGGGCATGAATCCATTGTTTTTTTGCTCACCAAGCCATTCCAGTTTGGACCCAGTCATTTGCAAATCCGTCTTGACCCTGCTCTCCATGGGAATAGTCCAGCCCAAACTGCCAGGCTCAGTCCTCCCTGGACCGGAAACAAGCATCTTAGGACCAATTTTTATGTATCACCCCTTACGAGCCATAATAGCTTGAATCCAGTGGCATGGCGAGCACGTGGCCCATGTCTTGGCATACCCGTCCTGACAAATGCAAAAAGTACAATTGATGGACGGAATGCTGAACAATGTCAAACACTTACCACCTGGTCAGAGATCTGTGCCTAAATCCATCATCTTTTGCTCACCACACCATTCGAATTTGGACCCAGCTATTTGCAAATCAGTCTTGACCCTGCTCCCCATGGCAACAGTCCACCCAGAACTGACAGGCCAGATCCTCCCTGGACCAGAAACAAGCATCCTGGGACCAGTATCTGGGTATTGATCCAGCGGTGTCCTAACAACAGATACTCTACTACCATATACTCACCTGGGCCCA
Source organism: Calotriton arnoldi (assembly GCA_963921515.1). Classification (NCBI taxonomy): domain Eukaryota; kingdom Metazoa; phylum Chordata; class Amphibia; order Caudata; family Salamandridae; genus Calotriton; species Calotriton arnoldi. The sequence goes on from CAWUFW010003235.1 coordinate 82,504, forward strand.
TAAACACTTACACAGATCCAAGTAGACCGCCGGGTTTAGTTTATATTTTCCATATTTCTGGATTAGTTATTACTTGTTCCTAACTAACCTTTCACTGATCAAAAAGTTCTTTCCTCTGGTCAATGGACCATTAGTTGAACCAGTTGATGGTGATAATTAACATAACTTATTAACTATTCTTTATTTATTTAAGAAAATAACCACAGACTCAGGAAGTTTTAAAAACTTTATCTAAATTAAATGTATGTGAACCATCTCAAAGTTTCAGTACAAACACCCTCATTCATAAGATTGCAAATCAAAATCTTTCATTAAGGACATTTTTCAGACCCATACAATAACTATGTCCGGAAAGGAGAGGACAGAGAGAGAAGATCATCTACAAATACCATGAATTTATAGTTACCAAGGATGGTGTGAAGACCAAACCCTCTGGCCAAAGGGCTGGTAAGGGTCCCCCGGGATAGATCAGGAGACAAAGACTTCAGGACAGGAATCAGGACAGGATACTTAACCTCTCTAAGATACCGACGACTGCGTCGCACCCCTCTCTGACACTTCTTCTTGTCTAACCCAATTAATTAAAGATAGATGGTTCTGCATTCGATGTCTTCATCAGTATCTTACGGCGTCTCTATCAGCATCAGCACCACCCACAGCACAGACAGCATCCCGAGCTCTCGACTTCCAGCATCGACGTCTAACATAACTAACTAAAGCTACCTCAGTTATACCTTTCATTGACCAGGGACCACCCACTAAAGTTTCAATATCGCAAAAATACTAACTCTGATTGGACTCCTAAAGGGGGGATGATCATCACACCATGCTTACATATTACTTTTTCCATTGCACTATTGTTCGCAAAACCCATCCCCTTAAACTTTATTCTTTTCTTTAGTTCCCATACATATCCCAACTTTATTTGATACAATAATTTCAACATCATGAATACAAGTCTTCTTGGATGAACTCTTCAGCCTCTGTTCACAAGGCACATCATCCTCGTCCTTGGACGGCTGTCAAATCCTGACTCATCCTTCCGGGTTCACTCTCGTGTAGGCATGCGCAGACTTGAATCAGTCAGCTCAGTTCAGACAAACGTGAAAGGCCCCAATGCGCACTAATAATAAAGTCAAAAGAAGAAATGTTATTTTCACAAATAAATGGTTTCACTGTATACCACCCATCTCTACTATTTTCTATTCAGCTAAGCAGGTGCCATGCATGTGAGCTTTCAAGTCGCCATTTTAGTGCCTTCTGCTCATGCGCAAGGATTTTTCCTCCAAGCATTAAACGTCATACTACGTAGATGCAGTTGACGCATGCGCAGTAAAGATTTCCCAGTTAGAGCGATTTTAGTCCTTCGTTCATATTGTTAGCGTTAGTAAAACACATATGCAAGCTTCTCTAACCCGTGTGTTTTCTGTATTTGCGTGTTATTATTTACAAGACGTTGTTAGTAATTCGTTAGCGGGTTAAACGAGAGGATTGCTTCCGAGCAAGTCTCCTTTATGAGTCCTTGCTCCATCAATCCCCTCTCTGATGGCATTTTAAGCCATCACAAAATTACCCATCCCATTCCAGATGCAAACTTTAGCACATCTCAATCTTCTATTTCTTTTCTCATTCTTCCATTTGTTACTTCTTTTCCTTCTAAATCTTTCATCTTCTTATATATCTTTCCTTTCATTTCTTCTAGTTGTATCTCCTCATATTCTCTTTTCCGTTTCTTTCCTTTTCCTTCTTTTTCCAGATGTATTCTTCCTTTCCCTCTACTTTTGCAACATTTATATGTAGTCATTAATATCATTACTATTGTTATTATCACAACTAATGGTAATATTATTTGACCTAGAAAACTTTTCGCAAAATTAGTAAACCATTTCCCTATTGATGTTATGCTCTTTGTTAGTTTTCCCCACACACTGTCAACCTCCAGTTGGGTCAAGTCCTTATGCATTCTTGTAATGTTTTCAATATATCCTTTAATTTCTCTGCTCTTGTCCGGAATATAAGTGCAGCAATGTTGAATTTTCAACATACCACAGACTCCACCTTCTTTTGCTAATAATATATCAAGAGCAAGACGGTTCTGTAAAACCATAGACCTGATTGCAACCATCTCTGTGTTAATCATTAAGAATCCTCCTACAGTGTCTGTAGAAATACGATCAACTATGGTCGATAATTTACAAATTTTCTGCAAATTTAGAATGACTCCAACTGAGGGTATCAATGCACTAAATATATTTCCTACTATTTCAGAAAAACTAGCTCTACTTCTTCGTGTTAATTTATTAGATTTGCCATTGATTCCATTGATTCTGTCCACATGGTATATTTTCGGGAAGACTATTCCAAAATAACAGCTCCCGTACCATCTTGCAGGTAACCTATATTAGGCATTGTTCCCGCAGACATAATAAACTCCTGGAAATACAGGATCATTTCCCCCTTTTAGTCCCCACCCTACTAAAATTAGGAAGTTGTGTTCACACTCACTGGAACCAATGTAATTATTATTATAATCTGTCTTTAATCTATGGAGGCAGAATTTTCCCCTTTTCACAAAATCCAGGGACATCGCAGCATGAGCTTTGCCATTTGCATAGATTCCCTCTTTCCCAACCCATGGAGGTACATGGGTTTTCTGTTCAGCAGCTTTCCTTATTAAATCCTGTCTCCTCTATTCTACTAAATTCAAAAACTCCTTTTCTTCTTCATGTAATGTACAAGTTAAATTATTTTCGTGGGCTTGAGCTATGTCTATTGAACTCATTGTTAAAAAGAATTCACCCATAAATTGTGCATTCTTACTACTAGCTACTGGATTCATTTTCTCTCTAATAGGCAATTCTGAAAATACTACATCTAGATTTGAATAAAAATACTGAAGTCTACCTGCAGCATAAAATAAACTTGATAAAATACTACATGACACACCATATGTTAAAGGTATATGGTGATATGTCACCCCTTCTGATACTGATGAAGGTAACTTCATACAAACATAGCAATTACTAATTTCCATTGTATTAACGTACTGAAATAACAATTTAATAAACACATTTGAAGACGTATTATAATCTGATTCATTATGATAATTTGCCTCATATTCTACCTCTATTTCTATTTTAGTTCCTTTTATTCTATCTATCTTTTCATTAGTAATGGTATTATTTTTATCACTTGTTTCCATTAATAAAGGTACTCCTACTGTTAGAAATAACCATACTAATACTACTAATAAAATACTACAAAAACAAAATCTAAAACATTTTCTTTTAAAACCTTGTTTTGGTCTTTCGGTGACTTCAACTTCTGCCATTTTAATCTGGGAACATTTCTTCTCTCTTTTCTTTTGTCTGCTAAATTTCTTTTCTTTTAAGGAGGTCTCAATTTTCTTTCATCAATCTGTGCAACATGAACCCTTTCTGTTTCTTCACTTAAACCTAAGTTTTCAAATTCTTCGAGTATAATGTAAGTCCACTCAGGGGCCTTGTATTTTCTGTTTAAAGTTCTCAGTCTTGGGCTTCTTCGAGTGAGTTTCACTAAAGTTTGCTTATATTGTGTTTGACTTGTGATTTCATTTACTTGTTCTGGTTTCTTTTCTGATTTTCTCAAATAATATTTTAATTTCTTTACTCCTACTGGCCAATTGTCTCCTTTTCTAACTCTTTTGACCTGAACTGCACTTTATCCTTCTTTATCTTCTTCTAGAATCCTTTTATTTTCACTTAATCTAGGCACAATCTGTCCTTGTTCTCTGTTTTCTATGTTTGGACCTTCCTCTACTTGCACCTGTCCAGGTCTTATTATAATTTGTTCTTCTTCTGCCTGAACTTGTTCTTCTAGATCTACCTGATCCTGTTCAGGTCTTATTTCTGATTGTCCTTCTTCTGCCTGAACTTGTTCTTCTATTTCTGCGTTTCTCCCCTCAGGTTCCTGAATGTCTTTGTTTATTTCAACCTGAGTGTGTTCTTCTCCCCCTTTCCTTTCCTGGAGAGGTGTGGTGCAGCGGCCAGGGCAGCTGACTTCGGAGCACAGGGTTCACGGTTTGATCCCCGGCTCCGACGGCAGCTCAGCACCATGTGACTCTGGGCAATAGCTCACTTAATTTCCACGACGGCCCCCAGTGCCTTGAGACCCGTAAGGGTGAGTAGCTGCGCTATATAAAAACTGACTTACATTTTTACCTTCCTGCCTTTTCAGTTTTGTTATTCTTCTTGTTTTGACAGCATCTTCAGGTATTTCAATTATTGGTATCCAATCTTCCTGACTTGTACCTGGCTGTTCGTCATTCAGTTGTCTTTCAGAATCTATCACTCTAGACTCTTCAATTTCACAGCTTTCAACTTTTGACGTTTCAGCCTGCTCAGTCAGTGGTTGCTCTTGTTGTTCTGATGGGCTCGGAACTCTTCTGGTATGACTAGCATGAATCCAATTGGGCAAACCTGCACACTTCACTGCTGTGGTAGTGACCAGTATGACTTGACACGGGTTATCCCACCTTGGTGCTAGACACGACTTCCTTGCGTGTTTCTTCACTAGCACCCAATCTCCAGGATTCAAATCATGTGCTTGGTCTGGCTGTCTTTCAACTGCGTCTTCTCCAACCTGGTGAGAGACAGAACGCACCATTTCAGCCAATCCTTTGCAATAGTCCATTACCAGATCATCAGTTATACTCATTAATTTGTTTCCAGGAATAAATGCTTGCCTCATTGCCCTTCCCATGAGAACCTCATGAGGACTCATTCCTGTCTTTCTGTCAGGAATACTTCTGAGACCCATCAATACAAGAGGTAATGCATCTGGCCATTTCAGCATTGTGGATGCACACACTTTCCCTAATCTTGACTTGATTGTGCCATTAAGCTGTTCAACTATTCCAGAAGCCTCTGGACGATAAGCACAGTGCAGTTTTTGTTCAATGTTAAATGCAGCACAGATTAATCAAATTATTTCATTATTAAAATGAGGTCCTCTACCTGATTCCAAAGTGACTGGAAAACCGAAACGAGGAATCAATTCCCTCAACAGTAATTTGGCAACTGTAAGACTGTCACTCCTTCTGGTGGGGTATGCCTCCACCCATCTCGAGAACAGACACACTATGACTAGTACATACTTTAGTCCATTACAAGGAGGCAACTCAATAAAATCTAACTGCAACCTGGTGAAGGGTCCTTCTGCCTTTCCAATCTTTCCCCAGCTAACCACTGTCTTCCTGCCTGGATTTTGCTGCTGACATGTTAAGCATCTCTGGCAAAGGCTTTCTGCGACTACCCTGAACTTTGGATTATACCAACTCTGTCTGAATAATCTGATCATTGAATCTCTCCATATGTGTGTTGCTCCATGATATACTCTTGCCATTTTAGAGAGCAAACAATCTGGCATGACTGGTCTTCCATCTAGGTACACCCATACGTCATCCTCTGATCTTTTTGTACAGGCTGCTTTTACCCAAATTTATTTTTCCTTTTCCTCAACTTCTTCTTGTAACTGTCTAATCTCATCCCATGTTTCTAGAATTGAGAAGAACATAAGTTGGCAGCTGGTTTCACCCGTTTCAACTTTTCTGTTTATGGCCATGGTATTTTTCGCACAATATCGAGCAATTTGGTCAGCGTATCTGTTGCCGGCTGCCACATAGTCATTTCCTGTCTGATGTGCAGCGCATTTAACAACTGCTACTTCTTTTGGCAATTGTAATGCTTCCAACAGATCTTTCACATTTTTACTGTTTCTTATAGGAGATCCTGAAGAAGTCAGAAATCCCCTCTGCATCCAAAGTTGGCCAAAATCATGCACAACCCCGAAACCATATTGACTGTCCATAAATATGGTTATTCTCCAATTTTTCCCAATTTTGCATGCCTTTGTTAAGGCCACCAATTTGGCTACTTGTGCAGATTTGACTCTTGGTAAACAGGATGCTTCAATTACCCCTGTTATCTTACATACAGCATATGCAGCACTTAATCCTCCATCTTCTATCCTCAAACAGGACCCATCCACAAATAATTCATGATCAGCTTCCTTTAATGGTGTTTCTTTTATGTCAGGACAGGGCTTGGTACACAATTCAGTCACATCCAAACAATCATGATCAATTTCATCTCTTACTTCCTCATTGCACGGGTCTGGCAATAATGTGGCAGGGTTCATAACCGTACATCTTATCACTGTCACATTTTCTGCTCCCAAAATCACTCTTTCATACTTAGTCAGCCGACTAGGTGTGAGATGTTGTGTTCTTGTTCTTGTCAGAAGAATTTCAACTGAGTGTGGAACATAGACCTTTGCTGAATGTCCCATCACTATTGACTCACTTTGCTCCAGACTCATACAAGTAGCAGCTACTGCTTTTAAGCAGCCAGGTAAAGCTGAAGCCACTGGATCCAATGTAGCAGAAAAATATGCCACTGGACGTCGGCTCAATCCATGTCTCTGTGTTAAAACTCAAAGTGCCCAATTTTCTCTTTCACAGCAAAACAACGCAAATTCTTTTGAATAATCAGGCATGCCAAAAGCAGGAGCTTCGCATAAACAATTTAGCAATTTCACAAAGGCTTCCAAACTTTCATCATTCCAATCAATTGGATCTTTAGCTCTCTTTCGTGTCAATTGTATCAATGGTTTTGCTAGCATGGAAAAACTGTTAATCCACTGCCTACAGCACCCGACCACTCCCAGAAACATTCTCATTTCCTTTTGTGTCTGAGGTAGTTGCATCTCCTTGATTATTTTTATTCTTTCCGGTGTCACTTTTCTTACTCCTCTTTCTATTCTATGCCCTAAATATTTAACTTCTTGTTGACAGAACTGTAATTTTTCTGGAGACACCTTGTGTCTTCTTTCAGCCAAATGGTTCAGTAATGCAATTGTATCAATGACACAATCCTCTCGTGTTCTTGATGCCACCAGTAGGTCATCAATGTACTGAACCAGAACCGAATTTCCAGGCATGACTAATGACTCAAAACACTTTTTCAGGATCTGATTAAAAATCGAGGGACTCTCTGTGTACCCTTGAGGAACTCTGCACCATGCATAGATACGATCCTCAAACTTAAACGCAAAAAAATACTGGCTGTCTGGGTGCAAAGGAATAGAAAAGAATGCTTGGCATAAATCAATTACTGTAAACCAGCCCGCATTCCAGGGTATCTGATAAAGGATCACTGCTGGATTTGGTACTATTGGGCAACATGGTACTACAATTTTATTTATTTTTCATAAATCTTGCACTATCCTATATTTTCCACTAGGCTTTTTAAATCCCATGATTGGTGAATTACAAGGACTGCTCATTATTTCTTTTAAAATGCCTTGTTTAACCATTCGATCGATTTCTGGAATAATTCCTGCCTTTACTTCTGGACTCATCTTGTATTGTCGTGTGTTTGGATAAACTGCACCTTCCTTCACTGTCACTTTCACTGGGTCTACATTTGACATCAGCCCAATATCTTTTCCGGTAAAATCCCACACTTCCGGATTGACTGTGGCTCTCAACTCTTCTGGTAATTAATTTTCAGTCATTAATGAAAACATTTCATCTACCTCTGTTCCTTGCTTGACTAGCATCATTTTATATATAACATCTTCATCAGGGGTCTGGAAAGCGACACCATCTGGTGTACAATAGATCGTGCAATTCATTTTGCACAGTAGATCTCTTCCCAACAGATTTACTGGACTGGTATCACAAACTACAAACCGATGCATTTCTTTAAAGTTTCCAATGTGCACCTCCATTGGTTTTGTGATCGGGGTTCTAATCTGTTTATTCAACACGCCTACAACCTGGATTGATTCTCCCGAGAGGGGTAGGTTTTGGATGTCTGCTGTTCTCACAGTAGACCGGGTAGCCCCAGTATCCAATAAGAAAGTGATGTCTTCACCTTCCACTTTCCCATCAACAAATGGACCTGATTGATCTACCGGCAAGGATGCGCCAAGCACGCAATCCTCTTCCTCCCCCCTCAGGCACCATCATTGTACAAAATCTGAATTTTCCTCATCATTCTGCAACAAATATTGCGCAACTGTTCTATTATTCTTATCTCTTTCTCCTTGAAATCCAGTGTTCGTACTGAACTTTTGATGGTTCACAAAGTTTGGCATAGGAGCTGGTGGCACTTGATATTGTGGAGTAACTACCTGCTGCTGCTGATTCATGAGTACTTCATTCTGCATCTGTGGGGTTAAATTTTGATTTGGCCCATTATTATTCTGAATACTCTTACACTCGTTCTTCCAATGTCCAAGCTTTCCGCACGCATGACAAGGAAACTTCTTCTTCGCTTCTTCTCTGTTCATTCGTCCTCTATATTTATTACCATTCGCCACTTGATCATTCTGACTCTGCTCTTTCACTTGATTATCATTATGGGTATTTGATTTATCCTCCTGCTGTTCTGCCAATTTTACTTGTGCCCACATCATTTTCTCTTTTAGTTTTCTACGCCTCTCCTCAATGTCATCTCCGCAATATTTTGCATACTTTAAAATCTCATCCACTGTCTTGCTTTGCCAACACAACATGTGCTGCTGTATCATCTGACTAATCTCTGGTTTCAAACCATATACAAACCGATACACAAAATGTCCCATGTCCTTATCACCAATATTCTCAAAACCACTATACTGCTTAAACACCTGCAATAACCTTTCATAATACGCATGTACAGATTCATTTGGTTGTTGTGTTGTCCTATCTATCTTTACCCAATCTGTTTCTTTAGGAGGAATTTTCCCTTTCAAATAGGTAATCACTTGGTGATATTTCTTCATCACCTCCTCTGAGGGTGCTCCTGTCTTTGAGTCTCTAGCATACTCTTCACTTGGCCAATCTATTGTAATCTTACACTCCGTCCATAAATCAGCAGGTACCACAATGTCAAACAAACCATCCAGATCCTTTAATAAGACCTTTGAAACCTTCACAAATCTTTCTGCCTGTTTATACCATTCAACTGGTTTTTCTCTCAATTTTGGAAAATCATTTGTAAATGACAAAATACCTTGTCTACTCCAAGGATTATGAACATATCCTCCTCTTGGAACTTCTCTCATTGGACACAGTTTCTCAACCTTTTCTGTTTCCCTTACTAGAAATGCAAATGATGCTTCTCTCGCTCGAACTTCCTCTTTCTTTCTTATCCATCTAATTCTCCATTTATCAATGTCTCTCCATTTTCGCAAAATATTCATTAACTCCTTTATCTGTAGTTTCTTTCCAGATGCATTAACACTTTCTAAATCTTTGTCAGTAAAATCCACTCGATATGGTTTCTGCAACAACTTTGATTTCCCTATATCTATATTCCAATTTCTGAAGCAACTTCTATTAATTTCTCATGAAATACTCTTGCTCTTCTGGTTATACTCTTACATAAAAATAATAATTCTTCATCATTGTAAGCATTCAATCTTTCTGTGCCCACACTTCCCGCTATCATTTCTTCTAATTCCACTTTCAATCTACTAATATCTAAAATCTTTGGTGTTGGGTTCTGATTATCTCTTTCCTGTGCCCATCTTTCTATATCTTCAGGGGTAACTACTGTTGCGCCTCCAGTTCCCGTATGAACCAAAGGTCTCCTTTCTCTCAAATTCATGGGCGTAACTCTTTTTGGAGTTTCAGTTAAAGGTTCCACATTAGGGAGATCCATTAATGAAATAATTGATTCACTTTCACTGACCTGATCATCTGTAATGATTACTTCTTTTCTAGGACTGTTTAACGGAACTGTCACAGTTTGTGGTTTCTGGCAAATCTTTTTATCTCCGTACAATGGGATTCCAGACCAATAGTCACTGGTACTGTCAAAGCTTCAGTATTCAAATTAATTGACTTATTTTCTTTACTAATTCTTCTCTAGTTTTATTTAAAACATCTCTCTCATTATCTTGCAGCACCCTATTAAATGACGTATCGTGTAACATTTGTGGTGTTAAAGGCATTCCTATCACTGGTGCGCTTGGGGTAACCTTACTAGTTGCTTCTTGATACAGTGGTGTATTTTTAATTAAAATATCCTCTAACAACTCATCATCTGATTCACCATATCCGGTCATATTCAAAACTTTCGTTTTCTATTTACACTTTCCTCCAGACTGTTCTTCAGCCATTAATACTGGATATAAACCTTCAGATACCATAGCTCTCCTCCACTGTTTCATCTGCCCTTCGCGTGATTCTTGCAAGTATCTGGGAAAGAACCCTTTATATCTCCCACCTCTATTTTTCTCGTGTTCATATGACTCAGTCTCCCATTCTTCCAAAGCCTCATATTGAGTTAACCTAGGTCTAGGTTCCAAATCATTCATTCTCATTCTCAAATTCTGAAGAATTCTCCCATTAAACGTACCATTTTCTGGAAATGCTAGTACTCCATCACCTTTCGTATATTCTATCCAATTTTCCAACCACACGCAAGTATGATATCCTCTTTCCATCATGATAAAAGATGCTGGTGTCTTCGGTGGCGGAATAGGAATTCCCTCTCTAGTCAACACAGGCTTATCTTTCTTAAAGAAATTCTTAATTTTCTTTATAAATGACATTTTTCTTTTTTCTTCATACATCCTAGATGAACGATATATAAAATTATATTCTGCAAACCCTTGAAATCTTCTATCTGCACGTCTCACACTAGTAGTCAAATCAAAATCCTGCATACAATCTCTCCTTCCACCAATCCTAGCGCGACTTCTAACTGGGTATCCAATAAAATCAGGCTCACGCTCGTGATCTGACCAATGCCAGCTCGGCCTTTTCTGACGTCAGTTCTGCTCCTTACTACTGACCCCTCCTTTACAAGGCTGCTTCTGTCAAACGCCCGCTGTTTCAACCTATCCCAGCGCGGCTCTCTGTGACGTCAGTCCAACTCCGGCGACTGACCCTCCCTTCACAAGTTAATACAAAAACTTATTTTCTTAATTCTTTGCATTAAATTCTTTGTTATTAACTGCATAAAACATTCGCTAGTCTGCCTGTTCCACTAAAACCAAAGGATAGATTTTCTTTCCGCTGCGAGTAAAACCTTCCGCTTACTCTTCATACACTGCGAGTAAAACCTTCCGCTTACCCTTTATTCAAGCTCCAGAGAACCTGCTACTCCTCCAGTGTCACCCGTATTGGGAAATGAGACCAAAGTTTCACCAGCGCACCCCTTTTGCTATCATTCGCGCTCTACTTTTATACGAAATAGTCCCTAATTTAACACTGCCAGCCCTGCGTAGCTTCTCAGTGTTATTCAAACAGACGAGTAACCTCACTGCAGTGTGGTTTCTATCGCCACCCGCTATTCATTCCCCGGGAATTCTGGACAACATAAAACAAAGACGCTAACTCTTTTGTTAAAACATAAATCAATAATCAATAATCTATACTCATCACCAAACTAGTCAATAATAACCATAGCTCTGCTACCAGAAAACTGATCCAGCGGTGTACTAACAACAGATACTCTACTACCATATACTCACCTGGGCCCATAAACACTTACACAGATCCAAGTAGACCGCCGGGTTTAGTTTATATTTTCCATATTTCAGGATTAGTTATTACTTGTTCCTAACTAACCTTTCACTGATCAAAAAGTTCTTTCCTCTGGTCAATGGACCATTAGTTGAACTAGTTGATGGTGATAATTAACATAACTTATTAACTATTCTTTATTTATTAAAGAAAATAACCACAGACTCGGGAAGTTTTAAAAACTTTATCTAAATTAAATGTATGTGAACCATCTCAAAGTTTCAGTACAAACACCCTCATTCATAAGATTGCAAATCAAAATCTTTCATTAAGGACATTTTTCAGGCACATACAATAACTATGTCCGGAAAGGAGAGGACAGAGAGAGAAGATCATCTACAAATACCATGAATTTATAGTTACCAAGGATGGTGTGAAGACCAAACCCTCTGGCCAAAGGGCTGGTAAGGGTCCCCCGGGATAGATCAGGAGACAAAGACTTCAGGACAGGAATCTGGACAGGATACTTAACCTCTCTAAGATACCGATGACTGTGTCGCAACCCTCTCTGACACTCTCTTCCTCCACGAGTTTCTTCCGCGATCTTCTTGTCTAACCCAATTAATTAAAGATAGATGGTTCTGCATTCGATGTCTTCATCAGCATCTTACGGCGTCTCTATCAGCATCAGCACCACCCACAGCACCGACAGCATCCCGAGCTCTCGACTTCCAGCATCGACGTCTAACTAACTAACTAAAGCTATCTCAGTTATACCTTTCGTTGACTAGGGACCACCCACTAAAGTTTCAATATCACAAAAATACTAACTCTGATTGGACAGGGAAGGGGGGATGATCATCACTCCATGCTTACATATTACTTTTTCCATTGCACTATTGTTCGCAAAACCCATCCCCTTAAACTTTATTCTTTTCTTTAGTTCCCATACTTATCCCAACTTTATTTGATACAATAATTTCAACATCATGAATACAAGTCTTCTTGGATGAACTCTTCACCCTCTGTTCACAGGGCACATCATCCTCGTCCTTGGACGGCTGTCAAATCCTGACTCATCCTTCCGGGTTCACTCTCGTGTAGGCATGCGCAGACTTGAATCAGTCAGCTCAGTTCAGACAAACGTGAAAGGTCCAAATGCGCACTAATAATAAAGTCAAAAGAAGAAATTTTATTTTCACAAATAAATGGTTTCACTGTATACCACCCATCTCTACTCTAACCCAATATACTTATTAATACCCTTTCTGCATTAGCATCAGTAAAATAGCTTATTTTCTATTCAGCTAAGCAGGTGCCATGCATGTGAGCTTTCAAGTCACCATTTTAGTGCCTTCTGCTCATGCGCAAGAATTTTCCCTCCAAGCATTAAACGTCATACTACGTAGATGCAGTTGACGCATGCGCAATAAAGATTTCCCAGTTAGAGCAATTTTAGTCCTTCGTTCATATTGTTAGCGTTAGTAAAACACATATGCAAGCTTCTCTAACCCGTGTGTTTTCTGTATTTGCGTGTTATTATTTACAAGACGTTGTTAGTAATTCGTTAGCGGGTTAAACGAGAGGATTGCTTCCGAGCAAGTCTCCTTTACGAGTCCTTGCTCCATCAGTATCACCCCTCATCAGCTAGGCTAGCTTGAATCTGGTCACTTAGGGAGCACTGGACCCATGTCTGGGCATACCCTTTCCACTTAGGGCAACAAATGCCAAAAGAACATATGATGGACGGAATGCTGAATGAATCAAACATTCACCCCCAGGCACAGATCTGCGTTAAATCCATCTTTTTTTTTGCCAGCCATAGCATTTCAGTTTTGACCCAGTCATATGCAAATCAGTCTTGACCTCGCTCCCCATGGGAACAGTCTAGCCTGAACTGCCAGACTAGGTCCTCTCTGGACCGGAAACAAGCATCCTAGGACCAGTTTCGGGGTATCACCCCTCATCATTTCTATGATCATACCTTCTTATTTTTTGAGGGCTATTGTGACATGATTCACAGGGTGACTCCATTATTATCTAATGTAGTAGGTGCTCTCTTCTAGACACATTTTTACAAATCATTGGCGTTCCCAACAAAAGCGATGGAACAGCTGGTTAAGTCAGAATTAATAGTTAGTGATATGGGGCGCTCGATATGTCACTCACTGTTACGTATAATCAATAGATTATGATTATGATTGGTACGCCTATCGAATGTGCGGTGTTTGTTATTTTCACGTCATAGAAAAATACCAAAATGCATTTTCTCTAGCACAGGAAAGACCTTTGCAATAAATATATAACATATTTGTGGGAAAATTCTAATATTCGCCTTAGCCTGAGATGAGAGAAACAAAAAAATCTCAGTTCTCACATGGTAATGGCAAACATTAATGTGTCATTACTCTGTAAAAACTGTAAAAATAAAGAACAATTTATAGTCAGTCATGAATATTTAACAATAAACCAAGTCATGTCGTTCATATTAATATAAGCAAAATAAATCTGCCCTCGTGTCTACCGCATAGCATGACAAAATAATGATGAATGAAATTGGACTGTATTTTAAAAAAAATATGGAAACCACTTTCTGTAAGGGCTAAACATCGCTTTGTTGAAACAGAAACGCAATAACAAACGGAGCATGAATGGCATAACGCAGTCATACATATTCAGTATTTACAATTGTCATTTATTTACATAAATGCAGCAACACAGTTATTGGAAAGATGCCGATGAATATTATTTCTGGCATTATTTCAAGCACGCACATGCCCACTGGCTCGGCATTTTAATATACTGTTGGATGGGCCCCGGGGATTGCCCGCTCCTCAGTAAGTAGCCTATAGAAGGAAAGAAAATAACGATTGTAAAAGATGGTCATATGAGCTCATTAAAATAGAAGTGTAGCCTTCTTGATTATCTGTGCATAAAGCAAAACAAATAGCGAATATTTATTTATCCAGTACAAATTCACTTTCCGCCCATGTTGGCATTAATTTAAATTTTGTGCAAGTGTGAGTTTACGAATCCGAATTTAAAAAATAAACGCAAAATCAGTTGAAGTTACTCTCAAGGGAACCTTTTTTAATCTTTATGGATCTTCTTCACCACTGAAACCCTATTGGTCTTAGAGATGATAGGACACTTTTGGTTCCTGACGGACAACGTAGAACAGTTGCGTGGGTGATGGAATTAATGATGAAGAATGTTCGGTAATAAACTGAGGAATAAAGACGCATAATACCTAGCTCTGTGTGTGGTGTGATCATTTACATGTACCTGGGCTGGGGTAGGATGCAACAACTGGTGGCAAGATAGGGATTATTTAAACCCTGCGACCCGAAGAACCGAGAGTGCTCTCCTGGAGAGTTTGCTGTGGTTCAGCAAAATGCTTTAGTTTGCCATGTGTGCCTCAGTCGAAGTGAAAATCGATGGTTGGCGTATGGGGAGTCAAAGCGCCACTCCAGCCAGTGCAAGGCTTGAGAAGAAGGCCCTACAGAAAGTCTGTTTGTCATCGGCTCAAAATTTGCTGATAAAGTCAAGACAGGAGGTACTGCACCACAACATGACACAGAGCCGTCATTTATACAGGACGGCAACCCTAAAGGCAGCGACAACCAGGTACAGAGAAGCACTAACGACCGTGCTAGCTGAGTGCAAAAAAGTGCTAAAAGAAGAGAAATTTCTGACATCAGGAAATGCTAAAGGCAGTGACAACCAGATAAGGAAAGCACAATAAGTGACGACAGTAAGGTGCAAGAGAAAGCTGTGAGCAGAACAGAGAAACATTAGAAGTGGTGATATCCAGGAATGAAGAATGCAATCACATTTACCAGAACCTCAGGAAAGAGAGTCATCCAACCTCAGCACCGGACACCGCCACCCATGCAGAAGTATGGGGATTGTGCTTATGGGGCTGGTGAATCACGTTGGGGCGACTGAAAGTCCGCGAACAGCAGTCGGAATAGTGACTTTTTTCAATGGCTGCTGAAAAGAGCGTAAAGTATGGCGCTGCCACCTTCTTGAAACCACCGCCTCCCTTCTGCCAAAAAGCAAAATATTGGTGACAGATAGACTGCCTGGGTCAAAGCATTCGATGATTTCATTGATGCACTGGAAGAAACAAATAAGAAATAGATCATTAAATATCTAAAGGACTTAGAAGGTGAAGGAATAAAAGACATAATAGAGAAAATACCACAAGGTGATGAAGGGACATACTATCAAATAAAAGAGGCTCTAGACACCAAGTTCAATCCAATGCTGAATGTCGACTATGAAAGGTAAATTTTCAGTCAGGAAAGGCAGAGAGCTGGTGAAACGATGGATGAGTTTGTAGAAAGACTTGATTCACTCATAAAGCATTGCAAGTTCAATGACTTCAACGATGAAGAGGCTATGCATCACAGTGTAATAGATGGTTGCCACTCCGATTCCTTTAGACGACGCATGCTGAAGGAGACACTCAGATTGGAGCGAGTACTCATGGCTGCCGGAGTGGAGGAGAGAGTTGACAGACTGGCATCTAACATAGAGGCAGGCAAGGCCCAAACTGAATCAGCGCTGAGTGTGAAAAGTAAGTCGAAGCAAAAGGCAGAAGGTCATAAAGTAATGTCTACAAAGAAAAAGAAGTTGTGTTTTCACCTTGTGGAGGATCTGTCGTCAATTACTCATGATTGAGTCATTGAGAGACTAGAAAGTATTTTTGCAACATGGGGTGTTCCTTCGGATTTGAAATATGACAATGGCATGCCATTCAATGACATGTGGAGAGGTGTGGTGCAGCGGCCAGGGCAGCTGACTTCGGAGCACAGGGTTCACGGTTCGATCCCCGGCTCCGGTGGCAGCTCAGCTCAGCACCATGTGACCCTGGGCAATAGCTCACTTAATTTCCACTCTGGCCCCCAGCGCCTTGAGACCCGTAAGGGTGAGTAGCTGCGCTATATAAAAACGGACGTACATTTTTTTTACATTTACATTTTTTCAATAGTCGAGAATTT
Source organism: Calotriton arnoldi (assembly GCA_963921515.1). Taxonomy (NCBI): domain Eukaryota; kingdom Metazoa; phylum Chordata; class Amphibia; order Caudata; family Salamandridae; genus Calotriton; species Calotriton arnoldi. The sequence goes on from CAWUFW010003235.1 coordinate 99,010, forward strand.
AAACATTTTCTCACTTATTTAAATGTCAAGCATCAGAAAAACACACCTCTCTGGCCACAGGCAAATGGTGTGGTCAAGAGCTTTATGACTATACTCAAGAAGACCGCTTAGCATGCTGCACTGGAAAAGCTTGAACTCAAATCAGTTCTTCAGTCGATGCTTCGTGCATACAAGTCAACTCCCTATTCTACCATGGGTGAGAGCCCTGCCACCTTAATGTTTGGGAGATCTGTGGGAACCAAATTGCCACAATTGACCACTGAGAGATCTTTTGACACTGATAAACTTTAAACCACTAATTTGTCTCACAAATGCAAAATGATTACCTATGCAGATAGATGCCACTGTGCTCAAAGCACTGTATTCAACAGAGGAGACCAAGTAGTCGTCAGGCAGAAACGGAATGCAAGTCTAATGCTCCTTTTTATGCTGACCCACTGAGGGTTGTGACTAGTAAAGGACACAGGGTGACTGCTCACTGTCCTGGAAAGTCAATTACGCGAGATTCTTTGAATTTCAAGCACCTCCTATGACCTTTGCCAACTCCAGATGTCAGGAGTGAGACTTGTCCACCTGAGAATCCAGAGAGCCCAATGACTATACAATGTCTCTGTCACCACTGCAATCATGGTCATTTCTCCGGTATCTCCACAGCCTCACATGACCAGATCTGGGTGATTGATTTGAGCACCAAAATTACTTATTGAAGAGTTGTAATATATTTATGTATTATTGGTACTTTTTAATTAACAAAGGAGGGGATGTAGTGTCTTTTGAGTTAGAGATGACAGGACCCTTTTGGTTCCTGGTGGAATCAATAGAACAGTGACATGCGTGGGTGACGGCGGGTAAAAGACATGTAACATCAAGCTCCATGTGTGGCGTGATCATTTGCATGTACCCAGGCTGGGGTAGGATGCTACAATCATATACACAGAATTAGGGAAATGTTTGAGGAAGCAAGAGCAGGAGAATATGCGACTAGAAAAAATGAAGCACAAAGGATCTTATCAAACAATCAGGGCCATATTTATGACCCGGTTTGTGTCGCTCTTGCACCACGCAACATGGTGCAAGAGCGACACACACCATAAGTCAGATTTTTTAAGCCATGCAAAGCCACTTTGTGTGGCTTTGAATGGCTCCAAAAATCTGGAGTAACCTAGCACAAATCGCTGCGTTGCATTACTCTGCCCTAGGTAGGCATTCCATGGGCATTGCTACTTGTTCCCACACACCTCCCATGGTTTTTGACGCATTCCTAGATTTACAAGACTGGGAATGCACCAAAAAGATACTCCACCCTAGGAGAGGCGTATTGAGGAGAAATATCTTCATTTCTCTTTGTTACTTCCTCTTTCTATGTGTGCTGCATACTGCACCACACTTAGAAAGAGAAAAATGCATCTCAGGATTGTTTTTATGCAGGATGGTGTCCCTTCCCACACAAAAACAATCCTGCATTCAACGCAGGCTCCCTTGCCCCATGGTGCAAAGGTGCTTGCGTTGGCGTTAGGCAGCCCACTGAGCCCACTGTGCATCAGCACGGCAGAAAAAGTCAGGAATGTGCTGTATACCTTAAACACAGCACATTCCTGCCTTTTCCCAGTGTAGCAGTGCAGCGCAGTGCAGCAAGATGACTTGCTGCACTGCACTGCACTACTAGTTCATAAATATGCCTCTTAATCGTGAAAGACCTCCATCGTGTTCACATGCTTATACCAGTGCCTAACCTCTCGGGGAAAACCCTGGGACTGACAAATTTAAGGTCTTCTAAATAGTTCCCCAAATCATAGCACCATAAAAACTGCCTGGATGCTGTGAAAACAATTTCCCCTGCACCTAATCTCAGAAGTAATGGGCCAATATAGTTCCTGTAGGAAATTGTTTTAATTGTTGAGGGAGGTGAAACCCAACTGAAGCAGTAACCACAATTCTCGTCGGTGTAAAACACAAGCAAACCCCAAATTAGCCTGTGCTCAACCCTCTGGTAGCTTTGCACAAAGCAGTCAAGCTTAACTTTGAGGCAATGTGTAAAGTATTTATGCAGCCCTTGAAACAGTCATAAAGTGAAAAAACAGTTCAGAAACACAAAGTAAAATGTAATACATTATTTGAGACCAAAATGACAAAACTCCAATCAGTAGACCTGGAGATATGCAATTTTAAAGAATTATGGTAAGTATAGCACCTAAAAGCACTCACTCACAATGATCTGGTTCTGTGCGACCGGGTAAAAGTCACAAGTTCAGGCCGACTGTGATTGAGCGCGGGCCGGATACAGGTTAGTACAGCTAAAAGAGCTACCTTTGAAAGCCTTTCTCAGAGAGTCCAGTTTGAGGTGGAGGGGGCCACGAGGGGCAAGGAGAGCATTGCAGAGAGTCAGCGCTGGAGCGTGAAGAGCAGGCTGGGCCTCACAGACAGTCGCAGTAGCGTGAAGATCCTGTTGGCCGTTGTAGTTGATTAGTGCTGGAGATTCACATTGGCAGTCAGCGCAGGCTGCCAATTCTGTAGCGCGGATCTCATGTTGCCGGTCATCAATGGCGATAGCTATAGCCTGAAGAGCCCGGTTTACTGGAGCTTCTTGCTGGTGGTCGGCAAAACTTGGCGCAAACAGGCTTATTTGCAGTTGCAAAGAACCCAAACTTCAGGATTTCTCCATTTCTTCGAAGAAGAGCTCAACTGATGTCACATCCAGGATCCAGGACCTGAAGGGCACCTTTTGGGGATCACAAACTCACTTCAGCAGGGCTCATGCAGGTTAAGAGTTGCAAGGAGGCCTCTGGAGTGTGGTATGTCCCTGTAGCTCGAAATGAGAGGTCAGTAAACTGACACTTGTAGTCACTTCAGCCTGGGATGAAGGATGCAGGTCAAATCTTCCTTCTCAGCAAGCAGGGGAGGCCTCATGCAGCAGTGCAGCAGGGTGTCCTCCTTCTGTAGAATCCACAGGTCCAGGAGTGTACTTGAGAGTTGGGTCTGAGGGACCAATATTTATACTTAGTTCCAGCTTTGAAGTAGGAGAAGCTTCTAGAGGTTTCCAACCCCAGAGAAATTTCCTGCCTCCCTGTCCTGGCCCCAGCTTGTCTGTGGGCACAATAGACAGGTGTGAAACCTTTTGTGAGTGTGCAGAGGTAGAGTCTTTATGATGGGCAAGTGTGGTAGGTGGCAACACCTCCCCGCTATCGAGTCAGAGATGACCCATTCTGCACCTATGTTCCCTTTGTCGCACTGTCTGGGAGTAATACACAAAGATTACTGCCATCTATACCTAGTCATGTGACCCAGGATGCAGGAGGGTTTTGAGTTATAGTTCTTTAGAGACCAAACTCAACTTGTTTTACCTGCTCTCAAATGAAAATTATTACTTATTAAATATAATGAGGTAAACCAATGTTATCCTATGGGAGAGGTAGGCCTCACAGAAGTGAAAAAATGTAGGAGTTGAAAATGCGTGTCAAACCTTTTAAATACACTGCACCCTGCCCTAGGGTCTGTTTAGGGCCTACCCTAGGGGTGACGTATCTGTACTAAAAAGGGAGATTTTGTTTTAAAAAGATTTATTTTGCCAGGTCGAAATGGCAGTTTAAAGCTGCACACCAAGGCTGCAGTGACAGGTCTGAGACATGTTTTAAAGGGCTACTTAGGTGGGTGGCACAGTGAGTCCTACAGACTCACTAGTAGCATTATATTTACTGTCCTTGGGTACATTTAGTACTACTTTACTAGAGTCTTACAAGTAAATCAAATGTGCCAATTGAGTGTAAGGCAATTCCAACATGTTCAGAGGAGATAACATGAGCATGCTAATACTGGTCAGCTGTGGTAAAGTGTGCAGAGCCCTATGGCCAACAAAAACGAATTCAGCAAAAAAGGAGGAGTAAGGCAAAAAGATTGAGAGGAAGACCACCCTAAGGCTGACAGGTCTAACAGTTCTCATACTCATCTGCTTGGACTATGTCAGTTTCATGTATCTGCAATTACCCAACTGTCCATGCTATTATCTGTGGAGACTGAAGCTTCTGATGGGTCTGTTGCACAGAAACCTTGATCTTTAGCACTAACTGATTATACCAGGCAGCACAAAGACGACAAACATGGCAACTGTGTACTTCAAAGGTTTTCATAACCAAAGGTCAAAGAGAATAGGCAATCCAACAAAGTGAGTTTCAATACTTTTGCATTCATTCTTGATTAATTCTGATATATACTAAACTTTTCATGGTTCATGTGCTTCTCCTTTTGCACTTTAAGCAAACATCCTTTTTGTGAGAAATTGGGTTTTTTGTAGGCCTGGGCGGTGAACTCCGCTCCGTTCGCGGAGTTTGCAGAATTTTCTGCACTCCGTGGAGCTCGCGGAGTGCAGAAAACTCTGCTTTGTTTAGTGCAGCGGAGTGTTTTCCCCACTCGTGGTCGCGAACAGTAAATTCGCGAGCGCGAGCTGCTGCTCTGGTAGAATGTCTACCTGAGCGGCAGGAAGACTAGCGCGAACGGAAGTTGGCACTGCACTCCGCACCTTGCGGAACTTCGCGGAGTTATTTTGTCACTTTGCGGAGTTCTGCGTAGCAAAATTCCGCGGACTGCGCCCAGGCCTGGATTTTTGTTGAGGTGGGTGACACCCTACTCAAGCAACAGCGACAGTCCATGTCTGGGTGAATGACACAAAGTAACTAAATTAACCTGTTCTTAACCCTATGGTAGCTTGACACAAACGCTGTCAGGATTAACTCCGAGGCAATGTGGAATAAAGTATTTATGTAGCACTCAAGCAGTAATAAAGTGAAAACATAACAAAAGAAAAATCCTACACCAATTTTGAAAAATGGAGTACGATTTAATGAATTATTTGTCACCAAAACAACAAAGATCCAATCTGTAGAACCAGAGTTATGAATTGTTAAAAGATAAAAGTGTAATTCACAGACATGAAGTCACGCAAGACCAGGGAAAAGTAAAAAGTTATGGCCGGCTACGATCAAGTGTGGTCCGGATACAAGAAGTTGCTTGGGCCCTGTCTCAGCTTACCTTTGGAGATAGAAGAAATTTTGAAGAAAAATTTCTGAGAAGGTAAAGTTCAGCGAGGCAAGGTTGCTGGCAGTTTCTGAGGAAAATACATCATCGATGGGAAGCTTCTGGGTGAAGCTGCAGTGAAGATTCCTACATTTGGACTTACGGGCCTATTTATTAGCTGGTTTGTGTCGCTCCTGCGCTGCGCAATGTGGTGCAAGAATGACGCAAACCTTAAGTCAGATTTATGAAGCCATGCAAGGCCACTATGTGTGGCCCTGAGTGGCTCCATAAATCTGGAGCAACGCATCGCAAATTGCAGCATTGCCTTACTCTGCCCTGGGAAGGCGAACGCCGTGGGCGTTGCATGGGTGTTCCCAAGCAACTCCCATGGTTATTTACACATTCCCAGATTTACCAGAACTGGTAAACCTGGGAATGTGCCAAAAAGATACGCCTTCCCAGGGGAGGCTTAACAAGGAGAAATATATTTATTTCTCCTCATTGCTTCCTCTTTTTATGTGTGCTGCATTCTGCAGCACACATAGAAAGAGGAGTATGCCTCTTAGGATTGTTTTGTGCAGGAAGGTGTCTCTTCCTGCACAAAAACAATCCTGCATGCAACGCATGCAAGGGTGCCTGCATTGGCGCTAGGCTGTAAAAGGGCACCAGCGCAGGGGAAAAGGCAGGAATGCACCATATTGCCTTAAATATGGCTCAATCCTGCCCTTTTCCGGTCACGCAGTGAAGCGCAGCAAGGTGACTTGCTGCGTTGCATGACTTTTCCATCAATTGGCCCCTTAGTGTCTTTTTTGGAAGTCAAAATGCTCCAGCAGGATAAAGCTGAAGGCTGTAGTCAATGAGGGCACCAGGAGGCCAGATAGTCTTCCAATGAAGAGCCACTGAACAGGATTTGCTGTTGCAGTATGTAGCTGGAGCAACTGTGAAGTCAAGCCGACCGGCAGATCAGTGAGAAGGTAGGCCCCACTCTCCTCTCAGTTGTCAGAGCACTTTTTGGCAGACAATTTTCGAAGTCCCAACTTTTGCATTTTGGCTGGAAGGGCACCCTTAGCACCCCTTCTAATGGTCCTGGACTGGGGGGACACCACTTGAAGGTTTAAAACTTGTTGGAGCTTTTTGTCTCCCTGTAGCGCTGAACAGGAGGCCAGTAAACTAGCCCTTTGAGTCACTCTGGTGATCCTGGGTTCAGGCAGAAAAGCAGGTATCAAGCACCAGGGCAGTCTTCTTAGGGCACCGGGCAGGTTTCAGGCAGCTCGGCAGTCCTCTGAAGTACACAGCAGGCCACAGGCAGCAGAGCAGTCTTCTGAGAGTCCTCTGCAGGTCTAGAAGTGAACTGACGAGTGGGTCTGAGGGTCCTATTTTTAAATTCCGTGCCAGCTTTGAAGTGGGAGAAAACTGAGTTTTCCCTCCACAGATGGCCCTAGTATTTTCTCCCTCCCTGCCCAGGCTCCAAGATATCTGGGGTGACAATAGGCTGGTGTCAAGTTCTTTGTGAGTGTGCTGGAGGCAGCCCTTTTGAAATGTAGGTGGGGCAGGGACCAGCTCTGCCCCTCCCATCCTGACAGTAAGGCCCATCCTGCCAACACCAAGTCCCCCTTTGTGTTACTGTCTGGAAGGAATACCCAAAGCCTAATTGACACCTGCATCTAGTCTTGTGTCCCAGGATACCGGCTCCAGGCACCAAATAGTGAGGACAAGAAAATGCAAACTTTCCAAAAGTGGCATTTTCAGAATTGTGGCTTAAAATCCAACTGTACCATTAAAGATGGCTTTAAATTACTCTTCTTTAGACACCAAAATGCCATTTCTACCTTTTCCCAAACAACAGTTATCACGTATTAAATGGAATAAGGTAACCCAAAATTAAACAATGGGAGAGGTAGGCCTCACTGTAGTGAAAAATGAATTTAGAAGTTTTTCACTACCAGGATTTGTAAAACTTAAAAGTACATGTCCAGCATTTTAAATACAAAGCATACTGCCCCATGGGCTATTAAGTAGGGAGTTTTAGGCTTGGCAAAACGTCTATTTTGCCAAGTCAAATTGGCAGTTTAAAACAGCACACAGGCTGCAATGGAAGGCCAATGGCAAGTTTTAAGGGGCTACGTAAGTGGATGGTACAATAAGTGCTGCAGTCCCAATAGTAGCATTTAATTTCACGGTTCTGGGTATATGGTATACCACTTACTAGGGACTTATAAGCAAATTAAATATGCCAATCAGGTATATTCCAACGTTGCTATGTGTTAGGAAGTGAGCACAAGCACTTTAGTACTGGTTAGCATGTCTTCAGGCCAACACAATCGAAATCAGCAAAACAGGAGCAGAGAAGGCAAAATGTTCGGGGGAAGACCACCCTAAGGCTGACAGGTCTAACAGTTTTCATTTAACAGTTTTACTTGATACTCTTTGAAGGTAATTATTTCCATTGTGCTGTTGATGAAATGGGTGGAACTCAGTTTTCCTTCTTTGATCTTCCTCTGCATTTATCCCCAAGGCACCGTCACACTTCCTCCATTTTTTAAATTAAACTTAGCCATTGATTATAACATACCATAACTTAACACAACACATTAGAACGCACCACAACATGAATACCCTTATGCAGTAAAATATCACATGAAATTAAAAATGTGTTCACATGTGGTACCTGATCCCATAGGAAATACTGCACTGTCAAGGATACAATATTTATACCACTTCACAGTAAGGCCTGAGATAGGCTGTGTTGGGCAGAGCAAAGTTCTGTTGTTCACCTACTCCCTCCACAGGAAGAATGCCCTACTCCCCCCACAGGAAGAATGTATTCTTCCAATACTAATTTCCCGTGGCGGCCTGGTGATATGTTTAAGAGCCACCACTACTGTGTTTGAAAATATTCTGCTAGCCACTAGAAATACATCTAGTCCCTGGTGCGTGAAGGGGGGAATATGGCTGCCTTCTGAGAGTGTGGACTGTTCCCCATGGGGCCTTTTGGTTGAGTGAACTATCTGTTGACCCACATCATCAAAAATAAAGGCTGCTGGAAACTACTAACTAAATGTAAATGCAGGATTTAAAATGAGAGTTTATGATGACAAGCAGTGATTAAATGTGTCTTGTTAGGAAGTCAGACTACACGATGTACTGTTGCACTCGTGCTTTGAACGTCTTCATGGTTGATGTTCTCCAGAGACTGATATAAGTCCTTCCATGGGAGCTAGGAATGTGAAGTAAGGTGACGGATATCCTCAAGTGTCCAGCCTTTTGCCATAGGAGCGATTCAACTCGACTCCTGTCACCCATCACAGTATTTTCATTGGTGAAGGTCATTGGCCTCTTATTCCTATGAAACTGTGGTGCCTGTATTTAGAATTCAGTGAATTATCCTGGAGCTATGGGTGCATCCTCATGAATCAATGCACAGGACTCTGCACAGGACTCTGAGCTATTATTTCATGCCTGGATTCCCATATCTTCTTCATATGTGGAAGTCCATGCTCCAGCATGGTGAACAAAATGATATGTGCTATTTGCTTGGCAAGAAAGGCTTCCTACCTAAACCTCTTTTACTAAAGCTGGGTCTAGAGTGATATTGTTTAAAATTTATAATTTCTTAATTTTATGGTAGAAATGATTTGTCATATTATATTATTATTATTATTATTAATTAACATTTGTATATCATATTGCTGCCACTTCGGTGACCAAATAGTGCTCATATTTAACTGATTAGTTGCAAGCAAGAGAACGCATACATGGTTGAAAGTGTGGGTGAATGCGCTGTGGTAAATGTGTGGAAAGTCTGGTGTCATGGTTGAGGTTCTGAAGGGCACTCTGATCTTTAAAGGCTAAAGTGGTGCTTAACGTTGACTACTTTTGAAAGCTCATGAGGAAAGAGTAGCATACTCACATTTACCACCCTTTAGTATGTCATCTCAGCCCTCTAAATGACCTGTGGCCAGGATTCATTTCCTGCAATTGGTCCTTTTCTAGGGTACCCTGAAAATATGTTTTTGGCTTAAGCAACCTGTTTCTGGTTGGTGGGCTTGATTTTAGTGATGTCTAATCTCTACTTCAGGTAGCAGGAATCAAAGTTGAATACATTTGCAAGGTATGGGAGACTTGAGTTAAAGAGAATTTGCTCTCTTTGGAGACTGTGGGCCTAATTTGCAAGCCCATATCGCTGCCGGTGCATCCATTTTTTTTACAAAGCCACGTAAAGTCACCCTGCATGACTTTACATACCCTTGTAAATATGGGCCCCTTTCACGCATTACTTTGCGTGAAAGTGGTGTTCCATGGATTTTGCTGTGCGTGTTCCCATGAAACATCCATGGAACCTGACACAGTCCCAGATTTACAAAGTCTTGCAAACCTGGGAAAGCATCACAATCCTATGCCTCCCAATGGGAGACGTAGGAGTGGCGCAATGAGGAGGAATACTTCTATTTCTTCTAGTTTCTTGCTCTTCTATGTGAGCTGCATTCTGCAGCACACGTAGATGGAGCAACACACCATTAATGATTGTTTTTGTGCAGGAAGGTGTCCCTTCCTGCACAACAACAGTCATCCCTGCAACGCAGGCACCCTTGCACCATGGCGCAAGGGTGTCTGCATTGGCCCTCAGCTTCCGGGGCTTATTTACAAGCCCTTGCACCGCCGGTGCATAAATTTAAATATTGGAAAAAGTGACGTACCAGCAGCGCAAGGGGCTTGTAAATAAGCGCTCCTGTTTGTGCACCGGCGCAGGGAAGAAGGACAGATATGCACCGTTTTTTGTAGATGCGGTGCATTACTGCCTTTTTATTTAGACGCACAACAGTGCAGCAGGAACTCGGTGCATCAAAATATAGTAAATGAGGCCCTGTGTATTCTTAATTCTTATAGACCTTACTCAGGATGATAGCATCAACAGAGTTATTTATATTCCACTACCTGCCATAGAGCTCCCTTTTTCTTTAAACCGTCAAAGGAAGGGCATAAACCTTCACAGGAGTGGTGGGCGTTTTCTTACTTCCATAATGCACATCATTTTTGCTGAATTTAAGCATATATAAAATTAGGTGTGATCTGTGAAAACTGTACAACAGGGCATAATTTATGTCCAAAAATCTTAGGCGGTACTGACGGCATGGAATAAATCGGTGTGACAGTTCTTACAGAACATTTTGTGCAGTCAGAAAAATACCCGGGGTTTTGCACAAGTAAAAGTACAAATCTTGTGCCGTTTATAGTGAGGTAGGTTAGTGTATCAGGGGGCAAACCTCTAGAACTGAAAGAATCTTGGATGTCTGCATCTTTCTGTCTGCACTGCTCAACAATCTGATGCTAATTACAGAATATCCCAAGAGCTACTTATTTAATTGCAAATGCATGATTTCTTTCAAACATCCTGAAAAGACCTGCTATCATTCAACTCCAGATACACAATGAATTGAAAATATATACGACAGACAGACTATAGATCCGGGAATGGCTCTGCCCTAAATGTAAATTTCACAATTATGTCGATGAAACTTAGGTGGTATTCAGTCTGACCCACAAAGAGGGTGATGCCAAAAACATTGAGTTATTGATTTTTTAAGCCTTATCCAAGAATTGATGGAGCTTAAATTATTTATCCTCAGTGAGGAAAATCAGAAGCCAGACATCAGTAATTAACACAATTAACAATTCTTTACCAGCTTCATGGTATGGAATAGCATCTTGTGTACCAAACTTGAGGTTATAATGAGAGGGGTTTGAAGCTGTTTGAAGTGTTATCACATATTTAGTGTTAGACCTGGTACCATTGGCGTGGGTCTCCCTTCCATTTTTTCGCTATGCCTCCTCTGTTGTTGACATGTTTTTGCTGGTTTAGATGCTTTGGGCACTTTTCCACTGCTAATTAGTGCCAAAGTGCAAGTGCTCCCTATGATAAAATGATGTTTGGATTAGTGACTCCATGATTGGCTTATTTGACTTACTGTCAGACCCTAGTATAGTGCACCATGTGTGCCCAGGGCCTGTAAATAAAATGCTGCTGGTGGGCTTGCAGCACTGGTTGTGCCACCCACCGGAGCAGCTTGGGAAGCGTGTCTCAGGCCTGCCACTGCTGAGCCTGTGTGCAGTCTGGTGCTGCCATGTCGACTTGGTAAGTGCACCCACTTACCAGTCCCCAAATCTTCCCTTTTCTGCATGTTAGTCACCCCTAAGGTAGGCCTGCGGGCAGGGTGCATTTTATGTAAGAGGTAGGACATGCCCTGGTGTGTGTGGCATGTCCTGATAGTGAATTACAGCCAATTTCGTTTTTCACTATTGCAAGGCTACCTGTCCCCATAGGCCAGAATGGGCAGTTTGATTATAACATCTTATAATCCTAACTGACACAGGGAAACAGGTAGAAATTCGAGTTTAGTATGCCTGAACTCAGAATGTTAAAATACATCTTTTAGTGTGGGTGATTTTTACATTCTGTGTTTGAAAATACCACTTTTAGAAAGTAGGTATTTTCTTGCCTAACTATCCAGCCTGCCTCTGCTAGCTTGTGTATTGTATGTCTGGTTTTGTGAGTGACAGGGGCTGGGGGACTCCAGGAGACAGGGTGAGTCAGCACTAGGCTGAATAGACCTACTGCATGAGGAGTGGTGGGAGGAGTAGCACCTGAACCTGAATAGGGCTGTGCCTGCCTTCCACAAGGCTGGCTCCACCTCCTGTGGTGTCTGATGACCCTGGCCCACACTGACAAAGGAAGAGGTTGTGCACTGGCAGAATGCACCCAGAACTTTTTTGGACTAGGTACAGGACCCTCTGCCTTCAGAGGACAAAGGATTTGCTAGTATAAATATTGGGTCCCAGACCCCAAGCCTTTAGATCACTTCTGGGAATCAAGACAAACCTTTGCTGAGGAGAAGAACCAGGAAGCTGAAGGAGGAGACTACCCCTATGCTGCGTGTTGTTGGGGTTGGCCTGCAGTGGTTACTTTATTGCCAAAGAAAGGAGAAAAAGACTGAGCGTGCTTTCATCATCTTGAAGAAGATCTCCAAGGGCTTGAACATTGAGCTTGCCTCCTGCCTGAAGTCTCAGGGATACAAGACTTCACCCCCAGCTCCCCTCCTGAATTCCCTTGCTGGGAATTGAAGTGCCTACTGCTGTTGGGCCTTCTGAGAGACTGCGTGTCGCTGGGAGCTGGAAGCGCGACGCAATGAAGAGGAGGCGTGTCGCCGCCGCAGCAGCTGTCGTCGCATCGCAGAGTAAGCGTGCCGCCGCTGCCGCCTCACTGAAGCGCCCCGCATCACCGGAGAAGCGTGCCGCTGCAGCAGTTGTTGTCGTAACGCGGAGTAAGCGTGCCGCCGCTGTCGCCATCGCATCACCGAAGCGCCTCGCATCACCGGAGAAGCGTGCCCCCACCACAGAGGACGCCGGCGCATCACCGGAGAAACGCGTCGCAGGGCCTGTCACGGCTCAGAAGATCGCCGAGTCGCCGCACAGCCGTCGGGCGTGCACGCATCCCGTCAACATTGTCGCACCATAAGCAAGACGCCATTTTCTCGCATCGCACCGGATCATCATCGCATCGGAACCGGGCCGCAGTAAGAAACCGACGCATCCTCCTTTCTGCGTGTAAGGAATCGAAGCATCACCTTCCCTGCAACCCTTTTGTTTGTTTTGCGTTACGCATCCAAAGGTACATTGAGAGTAAAGTGTTGCAATTATCATCTTTATTGAACTGAGCTATTTTCTACCATTGACAGTCATATTTTTCGTATTGTATTGTGGATTTTTGTCGTTTTGGGTCTTGTGTTAAGTCTATATAAAAATACTTATTTTTATACTACAACCTGTGTGGTGTCCATCTGTAGTGTTGCCACTGGGTTACTGTATGTATTCACAAATGCTCTACACACTGCCTCTGAGATAAGCCTGCCTGCTCGTGCCAAGCTACCAAGGGGGTGAGCAGGGGTTATTTTAGTAGTGTATCCCCCTTACCCTGACTAGAAGCAAGGGTCCCTATTTGGACAAAGGTACCTACCTCTGCCAACTAGAGACCCCCAGTTCTAACACTTAGTATATGCTGAAAGTGTATTTATGATGTTATAGATTCGACCCCATATTGAAAAGAATTGTTTCAGCACAGAGTACAGGTCAGTCTCAGTCACAAGAAATGTGGCACAATACCGGTTTAGCCTTCGCCATCATCTTGTGCCACGTCTGAACTGAGTCTCTTTTGGCCGATGAGGGGTTTGTGAAAAGGACAAGTGTCATGAATGGGGTATATAACTCCATTTTCTAGTTCATAAAAACCCGCCCCTTTCCCGTGCACCTGCACTCCATTATGTAGGGAAAAATGTATTTGTGATTATGTACATGTTGCTTGATTATGTATACTTCATATGCCACTTCGTATCTGTTTCAATATGTTTACCGTTATTAATATGTTTTTAACGGCGAGTTTTGAGGGGAAAGCGCTGAGCCATTGTGCACTTTGGAAAGCGCTGAGTCGTTTTGCACTTTGGAAAGCGCTGGAGCAAAAGACGCTTTCCGTGACCTCTGTAGCCATGTCTGATAACAGAGTAAAGGCTTCCGATGCATCTCCAAGGACATGTCAGGTAAAAAGAAGCAAAGCGCGTCCTCACGTTCAAGAAGAACGTGAAGCAACGTGCGGGTGCGGTCGGGTGTGGTACACCTATAAAAGACCGCACCCGTGTTCTGGAAGCCGCTTGGCTTTCCGTTCTGCATCTGACAGGAAATGCGTGCAGCAGCCCTTACCTTCGGAGTCCAGCGCAGCGTGTTTTTCCTTCGACTTCAAGGGAATCCTATTCTCTTCAGTTACGCCCGGACCTGCAAAAGACAAAAGGAGAAAGCTAAGTACAAGTTTATTCTGGCGCCCTACGCAAGAAAGAACAGTTAATTTTTGGAAACCTTTTTAAAGCAGCGCAGCAGCTTTAAAGACTATGGACATTGTTGCAAAATATATAAAGGACAATAAGTCAAATTTACGATTGTAAGCGCTTACTTAAAGTATATTGTTGGTTTGTTTGCATTTTTTACTTATTTTCTCAGGAGCTGGAAATCAACAAAGAGGGTCTAATATACCTGTGAGTAAATAAGAAGGTTGATTAATGATATGTAAAATAGTGTTGAATTACGTATTGTGCCAGAATAAAACCCACTCATAGGAACTTCTTTTATTATTCAAAGATACAAAGACTTCACGACCAGACGCACGCTACTATCCTTCGTCTGCCAACCAGCCCCTAAAGAAATACCCGGACGTAGGCCCTACTACTTCTGCTCGCAGGTAGGCCTTTTAGTACGTCACTAAATCCAAAAGTCAGTGCTAGGATTATAGGTGTGTCATCACGGTATCAGGACACAAGAACTCAAACTATTATTCCTTGTTGCCTCGCAGGTCGACAGCAAGCTCCACTACGGCGACGTCCGGTATCCGGCCCTCCTCCCCAATTTCTATAGAGTAACTAGTGTTAATATAAAGCTACGCAGGTTATAATATAGATTTCAGGGAAGTTGGTCATTGCGTCTCTGCGAAACTCTACACCACGCATCTAAGCAGGTAAGAGTGTGTGGTCCTTGACAGAAAGCCAAGCCCACGTTAATAGTTTCGCCCAGACGCAATGAATCCAGCAATGAATCCAGCACAGGACATTAGTCTGCAGGATATAGCTGCTATGCTACAAGATTTAAAAAATGAAAATGGAGCTTTACGAAGAGACGTAACAAATTTAAAGGGAGCTATACAAAAGCCCATTTTAAAACCATCCGCCTTTGCAGCAGCTCCAACTGCTTCAGCTGCTTCTAGTGCTTCGCCCCAAATCCAGGTAATAACTCCAGTGGCAGTGCCCTTAGCTCAACCAGAAAGTTTTTACGGTGATTGTAATAAGTTCACCGTTTTCATGAACCAATGTCATCTTCATTTTATTGCTAAACCAGCGGCCTTTCCTGATGATTCATCTAAAGTGGCTTTTATTCTTTCCTACTTAGGAGGAGATGCTGCCTTATGGTCCGTCCCCTTGGTGGATAGCGACGACTCTTTGTTGTATAATTTCAGACTTTTCAAACAAACTATGACTAAGTTGTTTGCTACACATGTTTTTGTACAATCTGCAGACAACGAACTTTTGAATTTAAAACAAGATTCTACGGAACTAATTCATTACATTTCTCTCTTTAATCGTCTTATTTTGGAAACCAATTGGCCCCAAGAAAAAGAGTTTCTCTCTTTTACAGAGGATTAAAAGACGAATTAAAGGACATGTTAGCACAGATCCTAGATCCTCCCACTGATTGCAGTGAATTCATTGACCTAGTAGTAAAATTAAATCATAGCCTATCAGAAAGAAGGGGAGAGCGTGGAAAAAGTGATCATAAACTTTTCATAAGTAAGGACAAAATAACTCCCGTAAAAGACCCAGTAAATAAACCCGATCAAGAGGAGCCTATGCAAATTGGTACAATTCGTGGTCCCCTTTCCAAGGAAGAAAAGGAAAAGAGACATAAACTTAATCAATGCCTTTACTGTGGTAAAGCGGGGCATTTTGTAAAGGAGTGTCCCACACGGCCCACCAAAAATCAAATCAAAACATCACAGGTACCAATAGTCCAAGCTGAGTCGGAAAACTAAAAAACTGGACAAAGAGTGAGGTCAATTTGTCGAGTGAATCTCGTACCTTGGCCTCCACAGATCCCACAGAGGCATTCCGTCACCTTTGTATACAAGTAAAACTCACAGCCACTGACAATCCTAATAGATCATGGATAGTTGACGAGTTATTAGATTCCGGAGCCACAGGAAACTTTATTGATACTCTTTTCATGAAAAAATTAGGCTTAAAAACCATATTAAAATCCCAACCCGAAATCGTTCGAGCCGTTGATGGTAAGGAGCTTACTTCAGGACCCATTCACTACCATACTGAACAATTACAAATGGCAAGTTCTCCTTCTCATAAAGAAGTGATTACTTTTGATGTCATTGACGCACCGCAGTTTAGGCTTATTTTGGGAATTCCGTGGTTAATCCACCATAATCCTGGGATTGATTGGGTGAAGAAAACCATTACTTTCTATTCCTCGTTTTGTCACACCAATTGTTTTCATACACCTACCACCAATGATACAATTCAAGGGTACAATTTTCCGAAAGAAACACAAAGTGTATTACTCCTTGAAGGTGTTCCATCTGAGTACAATGATTTGCTTGATGTATTTGATAAAAAGAAGGCTAACACCTTACCTCCACATTGAGATTTCGATTGTCAAATAGATTTAGTTCCAGGTGCCACACTTCCGTGTAGTCGCATTTATGCACTGACTGAACAGGAAAATGACTATTTAAGAACTTATTTGGATGAATACTTGGCAAATGGTTTCATCAGACATTCAAAATCCCCGGTCTCTTCCCCTTTATTTTTCATTCCAAAGAAGGGGGGGGGACCTGCGCGCGTGCATCGACTATAGAGCCTTAAACAAAGTAACTGTTAAAAATCGATATCCTCTGCCCCTAATTCCGACCTTATTAGATCAAGTAAAAGAGGCAACCATTTATACTAAATTGGATCTGCGCGGAGCATATCATTTAGTACGAGTCCGCGAGGGCGACGAATGGAAGACCGCCTTCCGCACCAAGTTCGGTCTTTTTGAATATCAAGTTATGCCCTTCGGACTTTGTAACGCTCCAGCTGCTTTCCAATTTTTTATAAATGAGGTATTGCATGAATTCATCGATGTATGTTGTGTCGTCTACATAGATGACATTCTTATTTTCTCTAGAAATTTTGAAGAGTATGTTAAACAAGTACGCACCATTCTACAAAAACTACTACTAAACTCACTATTTGTAAAACTTGAAAAGAGTATGTTTCATGTGACCAAAGTAGAATTTTGGGGATATGTACTCAGTCCATTTGGCATAGAAATGGACCCAAAAAAGGTTGAAGCAGTAAGTTCCTGGCCCAGTCCTACCTCAGTCAAACAGATTCAGAGCTTTTTAGGCTTTGCGAACTTTTATAGACGCTTCATTCGAAATTTCTCACAGATCATTACACCAATTACCAAACTACTTCGAAAGGGTGTAAAGTTCGAATGGAATGAAGCTGCAGAAAAAGCCTTCAGCGAGTTAAAAGAATTGTTCACTTCAGCGCCCATCTTGCGACATCCTGACCCTTCCAGCCCATTTATCATAGAAGCCGACGCTTCACAGTTTGCTTTGGGAGGGATCTTGTCTCAAAGGAATAAAAACACAGGTTAAATGCACCCCATCGCATATTATTCAAGAAAATTGTCTGCTGCAGAACAAAATTATGCTATAGCAGACAAAGAGTTATTAGCTATAAAGGCAGTTTTTGAAGAATGGCGCCATTACTTGTTGGGGGCTCGCCATCCAATCACTATTTATACTGATCACAAAATTTGCAATCCTTAAGATCTGTAAAAGCCTTATCAGCCAGACAATTACGCTGGACATTATTCTTTAATGATTATGATTTTATTATCACATTTCGACCTGGAAAAGACAACCATAAGGCTGACGCTTTATCCCGAATAGGGGAAAAAGAGTCTGAAAATGAGACCAACAGTAATGTACAACCCATTCCGCCTCCATCATGTTTTCAAGCAGGTCTTATAGCAACCGACATCATTCAGGAAATTGAAAACATTGTAACAACAAAATCAAAGAATGATTGGGAACTACTGTATCCATCTGTACAATTGAGAAATAAATTGATATACATGAATGATCAGGTTATCGTGCCAACACTGTCACTTCAAAGATCTGTTATGGAATTGCATCATGACACTGTTTTAGCCGCTCACCCTGGTATCTTGAAGACTTACCATTTAATTAAGAGGAAATTCTGGTGGCCTTCTATGTTTAATGATATCAAACAATTTGTAGAAACCTGTAGTACCTGTTCTCAGAAAAGGGTTATACTGCAATTTTAACTGTAGTGGATCAGTTCACTCGTATGCTCATTTCACCCCTTTAAAGAAGATGCCATCAGCCCTAGAGTTAGCAGAACTATTAGCAAGAAATGTCATTCGCTTGCATGGAATTCCATCTGTGGTAATCTCCGATAGAGGACCTCAATTCATTTCCCATGTCTGGAAAAATTTGAGTAAGGCCTTAAAAATGGAAGTACGCTTGTCATCAAGCTATCATCCACAAACTGATGGCTTAACTGAACGCACTAACCAGACAATAGAACAATTTTTACGATGCGTATTAAGAGATCATCAAGAAGAATGGTCAGATATTTCATGGGCCTTGGAATTCGCTTACAATAATGGAGATCATTCATCTCTCAATATGTCTCCTTTTTTTTGTACCTATGGTTATCACCCTAAGACAATCCCTGACCAAGATTTAGGGTTAGATGAAGTCCCATCTATTGATAACCTTTTAACTAAGTTAGATTCCATTCATCAAACCGCAAAATTCCAGTTAGCAAAAACAAAAGAAAATCAAAAGACATTTGCTGATAAACATCGCTCTGTTCAGCCTTCTTATCAAATCGGGGATAGGGTTTGGCTAGCCACTAAAAATTTGCGAATTAAAGGAAACAAAAAATTCACTCCTAGATACATAGGCCCATTCTTTGTGGAACAACTTATTAACCCTGTTTGTGTAAAATTGACTCTACCACAGCACTATCGCTTTCATCCTGTCTTCCACGTCTCTTTACTAAAGCCTTGTCATCCAGAAATGCGTATAAATGCTCCTCCCCCTCCTGTCATGATTGAGGAGGTTCCAGAATTTGAAGTGAAAAGAATTTTAGATTCCAAAAGGAGTCGCGGCCGATTGTTTTATTTAGTGGACTGGAAGGGCTATGGACCCGAAGAGCATTCCTGGGAACCCCTAGAACATTTAAAAAACGCCCCTCGACTTGTAAAAGCATTTCATAACCAATACCCAATGAAACCAAAGCCTATCCCACTGGTTTTAGGAGGGATCTTGAGAGGGGAGTACTGTCATGAATGGGGTATATAACTCCATTTTCTAGTTCATAAAAACCCGCCCCTTTCCCGTGCACCTGCACTCCGTTATGTAGGGAAAAATGTATTTGTGATTATGTACATTTTGCTTGATTATGTATACTTCATATGCCACTTCGTATCTGTTTCAATATGTTTACCATTGTATTGTGCCAGAATAACACCCACTCATAGGAATTTCTTTTATTATTCAAAGATACAAAGACTTCACGCACCCAGATTTGCAGTCCCAAACATAAGATAGTAAAGCAGTGACACAGAGAAACATATCCGCAGTTCACTCACACCAGTCAATGACCAAGCTAAGCACAGCATCTTGGTGTACCAACTCAAGTAAATGTATTTTGAAAATAACATAAAGCAGGATAGACAGTAAATAGTCCTCTTGTATTCACAGGAGAACCTGCGCCACAGGGTGAAGACACACAAATTGATGAGGCACCTGAGCTACAGCAACAGGCAGGCGAAGAAGAGTCAGATACGACAACACAAACAACACCTGCACCAAGACCATGCAGGTACACTGTGGCTCCACTACAGGAGTTGGAGGGAGGAGTGGAAGACATCCAGGATGATCCACAGTCAAGGCCCGAAAAGCAAGCACATAATCAAGCCCATCAGTCTCCTGTGCAGCGTAGCAACAGCAGTAGCTTCAGACGCAGAGCAAGGTCACAACGTATCGCTGACGAAGGAGAGGAATCCACTGTCTTCTCTGGGCTGGAGGGCACTATGGTGAAGGTGCAGGGGCTGCAATTAAAAAGCATGCGATAAATGCAAAGGCAGCTGGTGTCACTAAATCATAGCATGACTGACATCAAGGATGGCATCAGGGAGCTTAACAACACTGTTGCGGAGGGTCATAGGGCTAATGCGGACAGTATTAAGGACATGACTGTGGCAATCAAAGAGCTATGCACCACTATGCGGATGGACCATGGCTCTAGGCGCCATGAAAATCAACGCCTATTTAGCCATATGGAAGGGTACACAAAGGCAGTCAACCGTCTGTGCAATGCCACAGCTGTCCTGTCCAGACGCACTGTGCCCATGCAGATGGAAATGACCCACTGCAGCTAGGATGTTGCCAGGGGAATGGTGCAGGTCACCACTGCTGTTGAGCAGCTAGAGACAGCCAACATAGCTGGCACCGGTATTCTGGGTGCAGGTGATAGTGACGAGGCCTCCAGCCGCAGCAGCATCACTCCACCGGTGACTGAGCCCAGACGGCGGAGTGTAAGGCAAGGAACAGCAGCCGAAGCCTCATCAAAGGAGGGCAGTGTGAACATTGACTGTTCCAGTGCTGTGCGTGGGCGCAAGAAATAGTTAGTGCTGTGGCCGAGGCATGCAAATGGGTGAGGTAACCCATGGCATATGATTAAAAGGCTTGTAATATGTGCATGGACTGTATATATTGCATGATGAGCAACACAAAGCACACACCAGTGAGGAGTTGGAAGCTGTGTGCACAGTGAAACAGGGCAATGCGCACTCTGTAGATACGTTCCTGTCTCCTCCTACTTCTCTGTGCTGCTGCCTGAATCTGCATCCTCCTCGCGATGACATACAGGGCTGCCATTGTGGAAGATTCTGAGGCACTCTGGGGCTGTTTAAATAGTGTGCATCTGGTTACCTCCTGCCTTGAGTTGGTGGTTTTTTGCAATTTCTTATTTGCGAATTTGAGCTCATTCGCAATTTACAATTTTTTATACATTTCACTGCGATTTCTTCATTGTGAATTCGCAATTTCCGAGTCGCATTTTTCATATTAGCTAATAACAAATCACTATTTCTGACTTTGCAAATTTGGGAATCGCTAACTTAGGTTTCGCTAACTTTGGATTCGCTAACTTAGAAATCGCAAAGTATGGATTCGGTATTTTTGCAATTTCTAAATTTGCAATACCGTTAGCATTCATACATTGCAAACAGCCATTCTGCGATCGCAAACGGTCGAATTCTGCGAATCACACCGTTTAAGACTGCGGAATGGCTTGATACATCTGTCCCTATATCACTACCGCAGGAAGAAATGCACATTGGTGCACAGTCGTTGAGATAATCCAGTTTATATCACTTGCCCGATTCGTCGGCAACGGCGAGACAAAATGGCTGCTCCTTGGGGCTCCTCCGAGACACCGAGGAACAGCCGGTCATGGAGGGACTCCTCTAATGCGGATGAGCGGCGATCCGAGCATGGGAAAAGACATCGGAGGCACTCTGGAGCGGAGAGGCAAGTTCTTGGACCTCTAACTGGTCTAATTATCTGCTGGCTGCATTTCTCCCTCTGCTCCCGGGGCGCTCCGTATTAGGGCCGCCATTTTGTGAGCTCGGTACTCGCATTTACCTCAGGTGTGAGCTTGCCAGAAACGCTCTCTTGGTTGTTTTTGGCTACTAAGAATTCTCTCTGCAAAGGTAATATGCATATTTTTATAAACTCCCCAGACTTTGAAGGACATTTGACTACTGCATTATGATAAGTCAATTCTTAAAAGATGATGGATATATCTAAAGCAGGAAAATATGATGATCGTGCTTAAACAGCATGAACAACGCGTCTACAAATATTGAAGCAGTGTAATGTAGACAGAGACCTCTGGGAACGGAGAGGCAAGTTTTTAGTACCTTAATATATCTAATTGCCAGCTGGGTACTTCTCACCCTCTGCGCCTTCTTTATTTCGGCCGCCAATTTGCGAGCTCGATGCTTGCCACTACTTCAGGAAGCAGCGCGCCTATTTGCCTTTTTAGTAATAAGGCTCATTCCTGCTAAATTGAAGTAATTATTTTTCATACGCTCTGGGAAATGTCTATTCAGTTTTGTGGGAGAATACTTGTTCACTTTGATGGTGATTCCTTCTCACAATATTTTTCCTCTGGAAAATATTTAGAAATACCTCAGTCTGCTTTAAGCATGGATTCCGCGCATTCAAATAAATCTCAAGGGTCTACAGGTTCTAATTGTAAAGGATGCAAAGACTCTGTCGGCAATACTAATAAAAGGGTCAAAATAGATCCTTCCTCCCCAAATAAATCACCTCTTCCTTTGACCTTAGAGGATATTATGGATGAACTGAGAAATATACGACCTTTCATGGTGGATACCACTGTGGCGCTTCAAAGAATTGAAGAGAAATGGTCTAGTCTGGACTTAAGACTTACAGATGTAGAACAAAGGATTAGTGATGCACAAGATGTTTTATCTAAAGAGGTCGCTCAGCTGAAGAAAACGTCAGATGATTTGGGAAATCAAAATAGACGTAAAAATCTAAGAATTTATAGTATTCCTGAAGGTTCTGAGGGTCCCAACATGATTATTTTCTTGAAGGCGCATATTCCACAAATAGTAGGTTTGTCGAAATCTGTACACCTTAACATTCAGAGGGCTCACAGGATAGGTCCTCTCAACGTATCAGCCTCAAGCAGACCACGTGGAATCATTGCCTATTTTCTTTTGTACTCTGATTTAATGGCGACTCTTACTGCAGCTAAACAGCGTAAACAGATGCTCTGATTAGGTCAAAAGATTTTCTTTAGTCAAGATGTTTCTAAGCCCACAGATAATCGCCGAAAAGAGTTTCTAGAACTCAGACCTACGCTGCGATCTATGAATGCTCATTACGGTCATATCCATCCTTGCTTTTTCAAAGTAACATATAAAGACAGAACAATCACCTTCGAAGATCCTGCAGAGCTCAAGAAATTTATACATGTGCACAAGGGAGAAGATATGGAACTTAGTAAAACCAAACTGTTCTCTCTCTTTTGTTCCACAGGTTCCTAATTGTATCTTGTTTGATGATGATGTCTTTGTTCGCGTTATCCATCTGTTTCATTGTCCGTGCTCTGTTCAGTTGCGTTGTCTCCCTAATGTTTGGTAAGTCCCCTTCCATTGTGTTGGTTATGTTCTCTTTTCATTATTACTGTCCTTCCATTATTTGTTGATATTACATCTATTTATTCTCGGTGTTACTCTTTGGAGTGGCTTCTGTCCTTCTCGTCCCCCCCTTTCAATATTAATGTTCTTTCTGTTTGTGATTACTATGGCTAAAGTCTTTTGGCTTTTTGTCATCTTTTCTACATATATGCTTCAGAGGAGACTGTGGTCTCCTTTTGCTCCTCTTGCCCCTTTCTCATCTCTTATCTTATCTCTCCTCCCTTTTTCTTTCTTCTTTTCTCTTCAGTATATTACAGCTACCCTTTCTGTATACAAACTTATTCTTGTTGTTCTCTACCCAGCCTGATCGGTTTTGGAAAACATGTTGACTGTTTTGCCTCCTTTTCTATCTTTTACTTCATTTTTCCTCAAATTCTATGTTTTAATATTGCTTCTTTCTTTAATGGCATTCATTTGTATCTGGATTTGTATTATTGCCTATCAATTTGGCTTTTGTTGATCAAATACTTTACTTATTTTAGGCTTCATGTATGTCTTTTTATAACTCCTTATATATCCCCTCGATGAGTGGATTACGTATTATCTCATGGAATGTTAAGGGCATTTGTAACCCTGTTAAAAAGCAAAGAGTGTTGTCTCATCTTGCTAAATTGAAATGTCATGTTGCTTTTCTACAAGAAACTCATCTTAAAGAGCAAGATATACTCTCCTTACGTAGACAATGGGTTGGAAACATTTTTTATTCTCCAGCAGTAAATAATAAGAATGGTGTAGTAATATTTTTTCACAAATCGTTATCTACTCTTTTGCTAAATGAAATTAAAGATA
Organism: Calotriton arnoldi; assembly: GCA_963921515.1. NCBI lineage: Eukaryota > Metazoa > Chordata > Amphibia > Caudata > Salamandridae > Calotriton > Calotriton arnoldi. The sequence goes on from CAWUFW010003235.1 coordinate 122,731, forward strand.
ATAATGGTAGATGGCTCCTACTAAACATTAAAGTGAATGATACTCAGTTCTCTATATGTAATTTCTACTGGCCCAAATCGAATAGACTTAGGGGGATATTCTCAAGAACGTGTGATAATTATCGCAAAATTAGCTTAATGCAACTTTGCACATCGCAGTCTATCGCGGGAAAATAACGGCGTGTTAACGTTGAATTCTCAACACGGCGGTACCATGCTATAGTCTCACGCCAACGGGTCAAATGACTGTGATAAAATTATTGTGATGGCCAAAAAACGCGAAACACGAACGCGAAAAAAGTTGCGATGTGGCCAACCGTGATAAAAAAATCTGCGATAACCAGCGACAGGCCTGCAATTCCCACGCGTCATGCGGGAAAATGCACTATAAAAGCACCGAAAAACACAAACAAAATAATTAAAACTGAGTGGCACCATGGAGGAAGCCGGAGCAAGTACAGAGGACGACCAGAACCCCACAAGCCCCCAGGAGGAACAGCCTGGGACCTCGGGGTCACGGAAGGGTAAGGAGAAGAAGACGAGGAAGACGAGGTTCAGTCCGCAGGAAAAAAGGATCATCATCACGGAGGTGATAAAACACCACCAACAACTGTTCGTCACCTCCAACGTGTCATTGGCAAATAAAAATGCAACATGGCAGTCCATCCTGGACAAGGTGAATGCAGTCGGAGTGAGGAGGAGGACAATTGGAGAGGTCAAGAGGCGCTGGAATGATGCGAAGCGCAAAACCAAGAAGAAACTCGCTGACAACCATCAGGCAGCAATGCAGACTGGAGGTGGCAGTCCAGCGGAACACCAGGAGCTGGATGAGATGGAGGAAATGGTGGCCACAGTCATCAGTGGGGAGACGGTGGCAGGAGTTGGGGGTCCGGACACTGCTCGACATGACCTGTCACAACAGCACCAGGGTGAGTACCGAACAGGGACTGGGGGGACGGGGGGAGATGGGCACAATGGCACACATGCACAATTAAGTACAGCCCACTGCACACCCACAATGACTCTGGATCATGTCCCTGATCCCCTTGGCACACTGCAGCACACATACAAACAGCAAGTAGGCCCCCGTTGACTATGGGCACTAAGGGGTCCCTCCCCATGCAGCACCAATCTCACAACCAACCCATGCACACGTGTTAAAACCAGCAAAGCTGCGTGTCTGTGAGCCACACTGACAATGCAAGTGGCACTGCATGACGAACAGCATGGCTGCAGTCCAATCATCATGACATGGTGCACGCCACGACACTGAGGTGGTTGAGTGTGGAACACATCCGGAAAGGAGCAGGTCACACTCTGACACATCCACGTGCACAAACAACCCCTGACGTGAACAACACATCTGCGGATAAACCATGCCCAAGAGTCCAAAATCCGAACTAGAGCCAAAATTAGCCAAGTCTGCAACATCTCAGCACTGTAGTAGCACAGAAGTCAAAGGCACACCGCCTCAAAGGGATAAGGGGCAGCACAATCACAGCCACAGGGTCTACTCTCCAACAATGCAGCATACACACATAGCAATAACAGCACAACATCATTGACGACAATGTGGTACAAAGTGCAACACTCTCACTACAGAACAGAGGACACAACTGGTTCCGCTTGTGCATAGAAACTGGCCAATCACATCTGGCATAGCAGGAAACTGTGAGATGATAATGTACGTGTACAACCTCACATCCGTGATGTAATTCAAATGTCCACTGTCCCGCATCAAATAGTCAGCTCCTCCCAAACAGTCACAATGTACATTGTCATGCAGTCTGTATGTAAACTTGAACAATGCATCAACATACATGTCAACACAATGTTAAAATGCATCTCCCCTTCACATTGCAGAGGGACAATCAACACCTCCTGCAGAGCAGACCAGACAACTCATCAGTGATGATGGAGAGGACCTCCACACCTTTGACACCGACGCCCTACAACAGCTCATGGACAGCTACGGCAACCCACCTCCAGGAGCAGGGCAGCCCAGCTGCATCGAGGAGACCCCACCCCCTGCACAGACCACACAGCAGGAAGCACCCACCACCACGGCTGGCTCCCAGCACCTCACCGAAGAACACATTGCATTCCAAGGCCAGGTGTTAGACTGGCAGAAGGAGGTGGAAGAACAGGTGCGGGTGGGGTTCGACCTCATGGCAGCCAAACTAGATGACATACGTGGGTGTCTAAGTCCCATCAGGGACCACTTACACTCCCTAACAGACACCCACAGTTCGCTCCATGATGTCCAACAATCCATGCTCGACATCGCTGGAGTCATGACTCTGAGAGGAGAACAACTGTCTAGTCAGAGTGGCCTCAGCGATGTCAGCCAAGAGTTGGCACAGATGCTGAGGATAATGGAGAACATGGAGCAGATGCATGCGGAAAGAATGGCTGCCACGGATGCACACCAGCGAAAAGTTGTTGGGATCTTCCATGCCCTGCAGATCATCATCATCGCATTGCTGCCACTAAAGCAGTTGCTGATGAATGCTGCTGGTACTTCTACACACACATCTCCAGCCCCTGATGTTTCAGTGGCACACAGTGCTGCAGACCAAACATCAGCACCCACATGTCAGACAGATGACATAGAGGACGAAGATGCGGGTGATTCCACCTTTGTAGTAAGAAGGAGCCAGTAGCATTCTTCTCAGCCATATGCCCAGTTTCAGCTTCGTTCTGCCCTCTGCATCATGCCCTGTAACAACACCTCCCACTGTCCCCTGAAACACTCTGCGACACTCACCTTGGACCTCGACATGGACTGCCATATTTTGTATGCTTACCAATGACACAGCAATCAGACTGTGGACTGTACTCTTCCTCTTCCGATGTACTAGTCAATCCCTAAATGACTCTGGCTGGCCCTCCACTGGGCTACAATGTAATGTGGGCTTTGCATGGCCATGTACTGCTCCAGCTCCGACACTCCACCGAATGTGAATAAATCATTCAAATTCACACAGATGTGTCATGTCCATAATCGATCAAGTATGAAAGTATGGATGAATGTAAGGACATTGATTGCCCAAAAAGGTACACCCTGGGAAATGAAAGCAATGCGCATGTTTGACCGTGACACACATGGGAAGTGGGATGACTGGGAATGTGTGCACTAGTTGTGGCCTCATTGCTCTGAGACAACAATCGTGCAATTCCTCAACTTTGCCCCACGCAATGTTAGAAATAGGGCTGGGTATGAAATGTCAAAGTCTTTGGCAGGCCTAAAGTAGTGTCCCCCATCACATTTGACAACAGAACATCTCTTCGCATACCTACTCACACTCAACTGGGTGGACACAGCCTGTAGTGATGGATCACATTGATTCACATGGCAAGAACATGGACACCATACTCACATTGCTGAAGACACGTAAGAGCACAGGTCTATCAGCAACTATCCCAACCACTATGTCTGGCACACAGAGGTGGAGCTTGCAATAGGGACTCACCCCTAAGTGAAATGCGTCAGTCAGTCCCTCCCTGTGTACGGACAATGCTCATTGAGGCACACGATTTGTCATTCTAATCAACACTCATCACAGTTGAACACTAGTGAAGTTGCGTAGACTTTATTAGCATGTGCGTGTCAGTACGGGCAAGACAAGGGCCACAACATGCAGAACAATGCATCAGACACTAACAGGCAGCATTCGGACACGGTACAGTTCCACGTGACAGGCGTTGTGCATGCGCCCGGGATGTTCTGCCATTGCGTTGGTGGCTCTCGTAGAACCGGCACTCTTCTGACCTGTGGCAGTTATGTGGATGATATGCCACAGCTCGGAGCAATGAGTGGTATGTGTGTGCAACGTTTGGACGTATGGGTTGTTGTGTACTTAAGTGTCAAGGGCATTCCATGCAAGAGTACCTCGAGCAAGGACTTCTGTGTGTGGGGTGTGGATACGTTGGTCTTTCATTTGCGCTGTGCGGAGTGTGGGAGTCGTCATCATCTGATATGGTATCTCTCTCAGGGGGTGCCTGCCGCATGCAAGACTAAGGTCGGAGGTGCAGATGTCCTTCCGCCTTCTGTATTGAGACAAAGGAGCTTCCATCCCTAATGTTAGTCTGACTACTGCTTGCATTCTGGAAATGTGATGTGGCTTTCGCGCTGCAATTGAGGCTAGGCCTTAGGCTTATGGTGCACCAATGGCGATACACACACAACAGTTGGCATGCATGAGCCAAGAGCCCGAGCAGCCTTGTGCTCCTTGTACAATCCCTTCGAGCGCAGCCGCCCTCCGGGTGCATGCAACATTGTCGATTGCGGGCCGTGTGGCGCAGACACTGCAACAGAGACACACGCATCAGTTGGTTTCCTGTCCAGCCCAGAAATGAACCACGCCCAGAGCCCAGGGATAATAATTCACACCCCTACACTGTACTTGCGTACGCCAGCCCAGTCCACCCCTCTTACGTATTAAGGGGGGACGACAAAGCTACATGTCCAAGGTCTTACCCACTGCCTGTGGTGACATGGTTGCGTCCGCTGTACACAGCACAAGACTCAATCAGACAGGGTCCATGAGTTGTGGTGCACTGAGTTAGTGGCACCTGAAGAGCTGAGCAGGGTATCAAGCTGATGTTGGCATCCAAGACAGGTGTGAGCAACTCTGGTAGTCTGGCTGTAAGACTCTTCCGACTCTGGCAGTTGTTGGTTGGAGGTGGTCCTGGCGGTGGTGGCGTGTGCAGCCAGCGGTGATGCGTCGTCCGGGCAGGTCAGTACCAAATTTGATGTGTGAGCCCTGGTGGACCGCAGTTGAGGCCGGAGGCAGTGGTCAGCGCAGGGCCACAGACACATGGCGTTGATGACCCCCAGGCCATCGACTCAGAGGCCATCCAATATTCAATCAGACAGGGTCCATGACTTGAGCTGCACAGAGTTAGAGGCCCCAGATGCATTGCAGCCGGCACAGGCACACCGCCACGGGACGGTGACTTGCGGTGCACTGAGGTAGGGCCACGAGAGCTGAGCGGGTCCTCGTCGATGTCGAAGGTGAATGTCGCGGAGTGTTCCGGGGGACAGTGGAAGGTGTTCTTCCAGGGCATGATGCAGAGGGCAGAACCAAGCAGAAACAGGCAATATGGAGGAGATGAATGCTACAGACTCATGTTTAACACCAAGTCAGTACCAGCCAAATGATGATGAAGACAACCCCCAGGCCATTGACTGAGACGCCACCAAAGTTCAACCAGAAAGTGTCCATGAATTTCGTGCACAGAGTTAGTGGCACCAGAGCTGAAAGGGGATGCAGTCTGCGATGAGGCCTGTACAATGGTATAAACTCTGCCATAAATAAATCAAGACTCAGTTCCAAATGTGTGACCTACTGGCCCGCAGTGTAGACCGGAGGCAGCGGTGGAGTACGTCAACGAGAAAGGAGTGCTGGGGGCCTGTGTCGCGGAGGTCGTGATGGTCTGAGGAGGCTGCCAAGGTCGCGGGCCTCGGGCTTGGAGCTTGCACCGGCACGTGGTGGGCCCTCTTTGACACACGCCGGTGTCGCCAGGTGAGCAGTGAGGCCTGGTTGCGCAGGGGCGGCCAAGACGGGTCTGGGGACCAGCGGCCTGGGATGCAGCAGGTGCACAGGATCGCAGGCACCGCCGCTCACGGCGTCAGCCGCTGCCCTGTCAGACACGTTGGCCATTCCGGAAGAGAACCACGCCCGGCGCTACGTGCTTTTTCTTCACACCCCTACGCTGGCCTGGCATACGCCGGGCCAGCCCACTCCGCTCACGCTTACAGGGGGGGACGTGACAAGCTACATTTCCGCGATCTTCCCCACTGCCTGGGGTGACATGGTTGCGTCCACTGTCCACTACACTCAAGACACCAGCAGTATATGTTGACATGGACATGTCTGTGGTCTGCATACTGCAGTCTGTCCAGCACATCCACGCCACACTTGGCATTGTGTACATTCTCATTCATGGGTCACTTGCCTCCTTCGCACATGCCTGGTTCCCACCTCTCCCCACATTCTGCTATTGTGTGGCTGAGGTGCCATGCCGTTCATGGCTTGTGTACATGGCAGGCCCAGGTTACCACAGTAAGTTGTGCTGTCGTATCTGGTACGTGGCCATGTTGTTTGGCATGTTGTATGTGGGTTTGTAACGTGTGCATTCCCAGAGTCGTGAGTTGCATGACTGTGGAGTTGAGGTGTGTGGTGTGTTCGTTTGGTACTTACCAACGAGCAATGCATTCCCATGGGTGCCATCCTGAAAGCGCTGGTTGATGATGGACTGTCGGAAGATGAAGGAATCATGTACACTGCCTGGGCAGTTGGCGACGACATTGGTGAGGAGTCCCAGGTGGTCCACTATTGCCTGCACATTGATGGAATGCGTGTGCTTCCTGTTGCGGTAATTGTGTGCAGTGGCGGCAGGGGGCACGAGGAGTACATGTGTGCAGTCGATTGCCCCCAACATTTGCGGGTAGCCAGCTATGGCGTAGAAGCCTTGCTTGGTCTCCAGCTGTTCCTGCGCAGTGTGTGGGAAGTGAAGGTGCTGGGGTACCAAGCTGATGATGGCATCCAAGACAGGTGTGAGGAACTTGGATAGGGCTGGCTGTGAGACTCCTCCAACTCTGGCAGTTGTTGGTTGGAAGGTACCAGAGGCCAACAGGTGCAGCACAGCCAGCAGCTTTGTATGCGGAGGGATGTTGTTTGTCCGCTGTGTTGGTGCTGTCAGCCTGTGGGCAATGATGGTCAGGATGCGGAGGTTGGTTGTCCTCTTGTGCCTGTAGTGGGCAATGACATCCTCTGGTGTTAAGTCTGTGAGGCTGGTGCGTTATCTGAAGGTTGGCTGTCTTTGTCTGCGCTGCCTCTGTGGTAGTCCGGGGGGGTGGCGTACCTGGGTGTTGTGGCGGTGGGTGTTGTGGCCCTCTTGGGGCTCCAAGCGGCATGATCAATAGCTCCATGGCATCTGTTGTTCTTCACATGTGGCTCTCGTCTGGGCTCCCTTTTGTGGTGCAGGTTGTCGTCCGTCTTAACACCAGGTAGGAGCAGGTGTTAAATCCCTGCTGCTAACGCGCCTTATTGCCTGTTTTGTGATTTTATCGCCGATCTGGCTGGTCATAGAGAATATTGCGAAGTGGTGTTTTCGCGGCTTTTTGCACAGGAACGCCTACTCTGCATCTCATTAGCGTTAGTTGCCGGTGTCATCCGTGGCGATGTTTTTTGCGGCTGCTATCGCAGGAACACTGGCGATATCGGCTGTTAGCACCAGCTTGTGAATGGTGCGATAAATCTATCGCCACTTTGGCTGCGATAAAGTGCCGCTAACTCGGCGATAGGTCCTTGAGAATATGCCCCTTAGTATTTTGGAATGAGTTTTCCACTCTTCTTTCTTCTCACGCTTCAGATAATCTTATAGTGGGTGGTGATTGTAACCAAACTATGGATCCTTTCTTAGATCGGAAATCCCAAACCAAATTTATCCGAAATAAAATGCAAAAGACCTTCCACAAAGCTATTACTTCTAGAGGGTTGATAAATGTTTGGAGAATTTCTCACCCTGATGTTTTAGAGTTCTCCTTCTTCTCCCCTGTTCATAGGTCTCATTCTAGAATAGATTACATCTTTTTCACTCAATCATCTCTTCAATTCATGACACATGCTGAGATAGGCTCAATTCTTATCTCGTATCATGCCCCTGTCATTGTAGATCTGTACTATCCCACTCCCACACCTATTTCACACAGATGGCGATTTAATAATGCCTTGTAGTTAGACACTCAATTTACAGAACAATTGTCATTGTTTTTACAAGAACATTTCAAGAATAATCTTCCCTCGGACTCTATAGAACTTTATTTGGGATGCATTTAAAGCATCTGCCAGGGATTTATAAAAGATTTTGTTGCCAAAAAAAAAAGAAGGCATTTAAAGATGCAACATTAATTTTAAAACAAATTAAGGCCTTAGAACATGAATATTTTTCTTCAAACCGTGCTGACACTTTGTCCAATCTCATTAAAACTAAATTGCAATATAATAAACAGTCCTGGGATAATTCTTGCGGTAGATTGCTCAAATTTAACGCTAAAATGTACGACAGTCGGAATAAAGCTGGCAAATCCCTAGCTAACTACCTTAAAATTAAAAAACAGAAATCCAAGATTGTTGCTATTACAGACAACACAGGGGTTAGGCATATTAGTGACTCTAAGATATAAGAATGCTTTACTGAATATCATTCTACTCTATATACTCCTGAGTCCTCCCCTTCAAACTGATCAGATTGATGCATATTTTCAAACTATTCCCAAATCCTCAGAAAACACTGTTGACGTGACATCTCTCGATAGTCCAATCTTAGAACAAGAAAATACAAACGCTATTAATCAACTTCCAAAGGATAAAACCCCTGGGCCGGATGGATTTTCTGTAAGTTTCTTTCTTCATTTCAAACAATTACTTGTTTATCGTCTGCTGCTTCTCATAAATAATTATTTAGCTACTGGAAAGACGCAAGGATCCTTCAATCAAGCTATGCTCTGTTTGATTCCCAAAAAGGATAAACACCCTTCCTATTGTAGTAATTATAGACCTATCTCTCCAATTAACACGGATTGTAAGATTTTGCCAAATTATTAGCTCTCCGCATTAATCAGGTCATTCCTGACTTAATTAATATATATCAAACAGGGTTTATAAAAGGATGTTCAATTACAGATAATTCTAGAACTTTCCTTAATGTTATTCATTTGGCCTCCAAGATTGATTCACCGGTAGCTGCCATAATGTTGGACGCCGAAAAGGCTTTCGATAGAGTAAATTGGGACTTAATTTTTGGAGCATTAAAATGGCATGGCTTTAGTCCTCACATCATTCGTTATATTAAACTGTTATATTCTGCACCCTCCACCTCCATTTGGGTTAGCGGATATCAATCCAATTACTTTCCACTTCACAGAGGAACCAGACAAGGTTGCCCTTTATCTCCACTTTTATTTATTCAAGCCCTAGAACCTTTTTTGGAAAAAATTTGCCGTTCTCCACAGTTTACGGGCTTTCAATTTAAAAATGTTGACATTAAATTTACTGCATATGCGGATGACATCTTACTATATCTATCTAACCCTATCACTTGTGTGCCGGCGTTTTTCTCATTATTGAGGGAGTATTCTATAGTTTTGGGATATAAACTCAATATCGATAAATCCGAGGTCCTGCCCTTAAATAAACATTGTCTCCCAGACATGTTTAAAGATACGGGGTTTAAATGGAACTCAAAAAGTATTAAATGTTTAGGTATTTTATATACAAATAACATTAAAGAAACCATTAAAATCAACCTTACTGAGATAATTACAAAACTTACGGCGTTAATAGATAGTTGGTCCCCATTATTTTTGTCTTGATGGGGTAGATTAGCAACACTTAAAATGATGCTGCTTCCAATAATTAATTTTTATCTGTCCATGCTCCCTATTACTCTTCCACTCTCTTTCTTTAAAACTATCAACCGTTCCTTGATCAAATTCTTGTGGAATAATCACAAGACTAGGATCTCATTAAACCGTCTTCAACAACCCAAAGAATTAGGAGGAGTCAATTTCCATAATCTTAGACGTTACCATTCTGCATTTACAATGAAACAAATCTGGACTTTTCTTTCAGATAACCCACATACAATATTAACTGCATAGAGCCTATTAGAGCAGGCCCAGTATACACCATTTTCGTTAAACGCAGCAATTCTTTTATCTCAGCCTCCTAGGAGCTTTTTATCCCCTATTCTCACCCATTCTGCAGCTGTAGCTAATTCTTTGGTTGCCTTCCATAACTCTCCTATTGATATTATTGCACAGACTCCTATCTGGTATAATAAACACTTGAAATTAAATAATAGAGGGGCATATTATCAACGAGGCGATAAACAATTATCGCCGCTTTAGCGTCCGTTTTCGGCCGAAAAGCGGCGATAATTTTATTGCCTAATCAGCAAGGTCACACTATCGCGTGAATCCTTGCATTATCGCCCTTTCCCCCAACGCCCATCTTTGCATCTCTAATGAGATGCAAAGTGGGCGTTACTGGGCGTACCCCGGATGGACTACGTTGCAAATATCGCTGATGTTCACATCGCGATATTTACAAGGCAGCCCACAGGATTTTAGCAGAGGTTAGATTTTGGCGAAAACGGGCGTTTTCGCCAAAATCTAACGTCTGCTAAAATCCTGACTTAGCCATCCCTAACATAGGGGTGGATTCTGCTGATACGACCACAGGGTCGTATCAGCAAGGTATCGCCGTTTGCAGGGAACATCGCTGGAAAACCAGCGATGTTCCCTGCAAAACGGCGATAACCTCGCTATCTCTGGAATTTTTATCGCCCTGGGGAAATGCGTTGTTAATAACGCGCTACCAGGGCGATAATTTCCAGAGATAGCCTGCGATAGGACTATTATCGCTAAGCACGGCCAGCGATAATTATCGCTGGCCGTTGATAATATGCCCCAGAGTTCTTTCATGGAAAGATTGGATTGACAAAGGCATTATCACCATTGGGCATATAATGACTGATGGGTCTCTTATGGACTTCTCAGAGATAAAAAAAAAATACGACATATCCTTTCTTCATGCCACTAATTACCTTCATCTTAGAACTTCTATTCTTCATCTCCTTTCTCAGAATTCTTCCTTGGCTCCACATAATCAGACCCCCTCTCTCTCTTTGGATTTCTCCACTCAGTTTAAAGCATCTGCTATTTACAAGATTTTGTCTCATCCCACTGTTTTGAGAATTAAATCTAAGGTAGAACTTTTATGGGAAGAAGATTTACAACAAGAATTCTCCTTCTAGACTTGAGGTTCCATATGGGCTAAGATTCACACCTCCTCTCAATCGGCAAGTACAACACAGACATTGTATTATTTCTACAAAAGATTGTTTCTAACCCCCAAGGATCTTCAAAAGTTCAAGCTGATTGACAATGCAAAATGCTGGTATTGTCCTATGAAAAGAGTGATGTATTACATATGTTTTTTCTTTGTCCTTTGGTTAAAAGATTTTGGATACTCATTTGGTCGAAATTGAATGAAACTTTGTCCACAAATATCTCTTTTGACATTAATGCACATTTTTTGGGGAGGTTCCTCCCCTATATGGTGCTCTCAGGGGAGTGTGGGTAAACTTATTGATTTTAATAGCTATTACCCTACAGATTATTACCACAAATTGGAAGGCTGCTACTAAAATTTCTTATTCTCGGTTGGTGGAATCTTTTATGCCATCATCATAGATTAGATCGTGCTCATGCTACCTCTATGCCTTTAAGGATCAAAAAAGATTTACTATGGTCACCACTCACAGCATTTCTATCTAGGCAAGCTGTTCGGTCCACTTCTATGGTTACCAGATATGAACCCCCTTAAATGTTAATATGTTCAACAAGTTAATAATGTTATTATTGCAATGCTGTTGTGCTTATTACATGCTTTTCATTATAACTCTACCTTCTTTTACCTTCCTTTCCGTTTTGTCCTTTGCTTAAAAATTCAAAAATGCATATGCTTTTGTAAAACTGTTTATATTGTTCAACTCGGTTTTTGGTATTGTAATTGTTAAATTGTTCATATCTTTCTTTTTTATTCACAGTACTTGATTAGAAGTGATAGAAGTGTTTGAACATTAGATGTATATCTTATACTTATGTTTTACTTTAAATATTATATCAATAAAGCATTCTAAACAAAAAAAATATATATATCACTTGCCCAAGACTATTTAAAAAATGAATGACAGATCAATCAACCTGCCAGAGGTCTTCAGTATAAAGACAAACTGCTATTTGCTCAGCAGAGAGTCATTATGCATACTACATACCTTCCAAACATTAGTGAGGCTCCATACGCATATTAATTTAGGTTTCACCTTTTCCCCAGACCTTTACCGACCTGGAAATATCCCCTCATTGTCATCAATTATCATTGGCAACCTGGGATACCTGCGCGGCACCAGGACTAGGTCAGTATATTAATTTCTCCTACATAAACTCCCTCACAGTTCGGAGTTTGCGCCATTAACATATAGTTGACATTTGACTTCTAGGTTGCTCCTTTCCGTCCTGAAGAAGACTCGCAAGCGGAGGTTTAAGTTACCCTCTATGCACTAGTCGGGTCGAAACGTCGACGCTCCCCACCCACCAAGGGCCTGTACCGCGTCTCATCCTTCTGATGTTGCATTTATGCACTTACAAAAAACTGTAAAATATGTTGTAAATAATTTGCTTAGGACAGGCCACTTTGTACTGGTCTCTTTTACCAGTTCGTTGTTAAAATATTGAAGTGTGTGTAAATTCTGAACTTAGTGACTTTCACTTCTCCTTATCCATCACGAGCACACCCCTCCTCCACCCCCTTTCTTGAGCAACGTGTTACAATTAAATGAAAGATACGCAGTCCAGTGATGTAGTTCAGGATCACAGCTTTATTCTTCAGATAGGATCCATATTAAGTCTCGTGCTAGGCCTCATACAATGCCCCACCAGGAGCAGCCTCCTTGCCGCTCAGCCCTTCCACACCAACTGATTCCTTCTTCCACTCAAACACTCTCAACATTCTGATGACATCACATAGACTGAGCAGCAAGGCATAAGGGCAACAACAGAGAGGATGCATCATTCACTTATTAGATTACAACACATCCCCCCTCATCAAAATTGTAAAAATACAAGCATGCAAGATCATAGCACATACATGCAATATGACTGACAATAAATAAATGTGCGGAGGTGGACATACACACATACGAAAGTCAACGAGCTTCAAAAATAACATAACTCTACAAGAGTAACATCAATCTTCAAGAGCATCGTCAAACACCCCATCCCATCCCATCTTGAAAAGATGAGAGAAACACAAAAGTGTTGTGTTCTTCAAATCGCACGCCCAACACTCGAAGGCGTACACTCTAAGAGTAATTATGCAACCCCTAAACACAGGGTGATACACATACCACAACCAAAACAAGGGTAAATCAAGAGAAGCTAAAGAGAAAGTAGTCTTCTCATGTGCGCACCCGTAACGCACAGTCCAAACACCTCTCACGAGGCAACAACCACTCACAGGGTACATCCAATACAAGTAAGACAGAGAAGCTACACAAAAGTTAGATCTCTCACATGCGCGCCCGTAACGCACAGTCCAATACCTCACACGAGGTAACAACCAATCCAGAGGGTAAAACCAAAACAGGGAAGTCAAAGAAGCTTCAAAAGAAGGAGTCTTCTCATGTGCGCACCCATAACGCACAGTCCAACACCTCACACAAGGTGTGCGCACCCGTAACGCACAGTCCAATACCTCACACGAGGTAACAACCAATTCAGAGGGTAAAACCAAAACAGGCAAGTCAGAGAAGCTTCAAAAGAAGAGGTCTTCTCATGTGCGCACCCGTAACGCACAGTCTAACACCTCACACGAGGTAACAACCAATTCAGAGGGTAAAACCAAAACAGGGAAGTCAGAGAAGCTTCAAAAGAAGAAGTCTTCTCATGTGCGCACCCGTAACACACAGTCTAACACCTCACACGAGGTAACCACCAATTCAGAGAAGCTTCAGTTTCAGAACATGACATGACCAGGGACACTACACTCTCTCTCCCTCTAGTCATACAGATACAAAACAAAGACACTACACTCTCTCCCCCCTCTCATACAAATACAGGATCAGGTACCAGCGAATGGTACAATCATCACATAAGAAACACACATGAAATTAAAACAAAAAGAAAGTCTCTTACTCCGGTGAGCGATCTCTCACCCGAGGTCCTCACCAAAAGTTCCACATAACTGTCCACATCCTAAGCGGTGTAGCACAGCGACTCCATCCTGGTTAGCGCTGCAAGGCCTTCAACTTGCTGATGTGTTGCATGCAGCTTCCATGGAAAGTTGAATCAATCGTAGCCTCACATTATTTGACTCATCGGAATGCCAAAATGTCGAACGATGTTTACAATCGCCAGCGTTGGCATTAACGAAGAAGAAAAGCTTCAATTAACTTTATTGTAAAGTCACAGCAACCGTGGTTGGCAGAAAACCCTCGTAAGAAATGCAGGAAACATCATACAGGGTCCAACTAAAAGATGGCGGCACGTCTGTGACGCCGAGCCGGATGGCTCACGGCATGTAGGTGCTCCAAAAGCGTCCCCTGTCAGTACAAACGTCATAGAAGTCCCCTCGATGAACAGCGCGTCATGCAGGAACCCAGGAAGAGACCGCAGGTGAGGTTGCGCGTGCCTCAAATCAAATGACAATAGAGCGGTCGAAGAGACCAAACAGGTCTCAAATGTAGTCAAACAATAATAGACGAAAGCGGTCTCACCAATGTTGATTTCACACACTACCGGCACAGACCGCCTCCGTAACTGTACTAGTTACACCTAAGCTTCCATGGCTGCTACCACAATGAATCAACCACCTCCTTTTCTTTGTGAAAAGGGTGAACCACTGTTGCCATGGAAAAGGTGGAGACTACCTTTTGATTCGTATTTAGTAGCCATCGGTGGTGAAAAGTTTTCGGGAAGTTCATAATGTCTTATAAGACTCTCATACCATTTGTAGGGAGAGTGCATTGGGTAATTAGTACATTACAACACATATCTCAAAATACTGATTTGTTAATTGCAATTAGGGGAAGTTGTGAATTGCTAATGTCGCTCTGGCAGTCACTAAAGACATCACAACCAGGAAGTAGAACACCACGTGCTCAGAGGACCCCAGGAAAGAGAAGCAGAGGAAGCATACAGCCTGACAACCTCATGGCAAGCTAGGAACAAAAAGGGAGGAGGGGTGCACAAAGCACAATTTCAATGAAATGGAATTTAATATTTTAGCTGAAGAACAAACAATTGTTTGGGAATGATCCTGAGGCTAATAACAGAAACATTTGGTTAAATATACCCGAAAGAAGATTAATGCTGTTTTTGTTACTCATGGTACCATTGCTTAAATTCACAAGAGATGGTATATGGCCTTCTCTCTCGGACAGAGGTAAGTGCTCAGTATCAATAATATATGTAATTTAGTTTATGAAATTACAAACACACCTGCATAAAGTGTGTATGAGTAGCCATAAAAAAATGTAGAAATATGCGTGAAGGTAATTTACTCCAGATCAGCTTTGTTTGAGACTAGTAATGCAATATGGGACTTGTACGCTATTACCTATCCTGCAAAATAGAAGTATATTATGAAATGTTCTCTTTTCTCCAACACATCGATCCTTATATCAACCCACCATATTTACTAATAAATATGTCAAAATATGTAAGTGTTTTTTAAAAATGTATTCAGTAGAAACAAATTGTGGAATACATGAAATAAATACAAATATTGCAAGTAGAACTGAACTTAATATAGCCTCCTCATCGAGTATACCTCAGATAGCTGCCACATATATACTACCAGAATTTTATATAAAAAGCCTATAGAGAAACAAAACAGAATATATACTGGTACAATGACAACAAAAAGATCCTGATTTCCTGAAGGAAGTCAAAATATTTCAAGTTATAGTCCCATCAAACCAATCATGCCAAATCTCCCTAAACATTTTAAGGGCACCCACCCTTTGGGCGTATAACTGTTCATTACACCCTACCCTTTTAATCTTCACCTGCCATAGATTTAAAGTTGGTACTTCAGAGGACCTCCATCTTTGCAGTATCAGAGATTTAGCTATCAATGTTGCAACAAAGAAAAATTGTTGCTGATGCACTGCTAATTGGGTTGATAGTGTAGCTAGCCCAAACAAAGTGCCTAGCAAGTCTGGATCGAACTTAATTAGTAGCGTATCACTGAGAAAGCCAAAGACCTCCTGCCAAAACTGCTGAAGAGTGGGACATATTAAACAGATATGCGGCCAATCGCCCTTCTGGTGGTCACATCTAAAACATGCTGCGGAGATGCAAGGGAACAGTTTTTGCAGCCTCTCGGGGTGAAGTAAAGTAACCATTTTGAATAAAAAGCCATTCTTTTGAAGTTCGTCCCTCAAATGGCTTCATGGGCCATTTGATTGTAGCGAAGCCATGTTTGCCTATCCATGCTACACTCCGTGAGGGCCTGCACATTGAGCAGAAAAGCAGGAAGCACTGTTTCGCTTAGCTCCAGTTATAATAAATTATCCCAATTCCCTGTGCCAAGAAGGCCTTTGTGAGATTAGTTAGGATTGAGTAGAAGGAATGTTCCAATCACTCGCTATTGCATGGGATAAGGCTGGGACCTCAACACCACCTCCTCAGGACATTTCTGGTACTGGTAAGACAATATCTGGAGAGCACACATAGAACAAGGGCAACTCCTCTTGTGGCTCTTTTTGTGAAGGAAGGTGCCCCTGCACAAAAATAATCATGCCAACAATGCAGACACCCTTGCACCATGGTGCATGAGTGCCTGCATTTTTGCAAGGCTGCCAAAACAGCACCAGCGCAGTGGGAAAGGACAGAAATGCACCGGACATCATTAATACTGTGCATTCCTGCCCTTTCCTTTTGATGCAGGGCAGCGCAACGAAGTGACTTGCTGCGCTTCCTGGTGCCAAAAACTCATAAATGAGGACCATGGTGTTTAGAAGTTTGCCTATGGACCTTAGACCTGCAGTATTGATCAGGAGGAACTTTCCCAGCAGTTGAAAAAAGTAGGACCTTGTCATTATTTCCAACATTGAAGGCAGGGACAAGGCACTGAAGCTACCTTAGTGTGATTACACCCTCAGCAGGCAAGAAAACAAAGTACATTTCTAAATACTCTCGTCTGCTCTGAAATTGGGTTCAGCAGGAACCTCACGGTAAAGGTATCTGACTTCATGGAACCTTACCCAGCTAAAGCATCTAGCCTTGTACTACTGGTGAATTTTCAAAAGCAAAAAAGTGGCTAAGTCTGAAGGTAAAGCCATGGACTTGTGCAAGTTGGCTAATTTACCCCAGTGTAGACACTACCTTGGAAGCTATGCAATCTAGCTTTGTCCTGCCCGGAGCTTTTGGCGCCAAAACTAACAGATTCTGCAGGAGCTGGACAGTTGCATGCCAGCTTCAGCCTTGCCAGTCTGAAGACTTTAAGAACCAAAATGCACACTAAGGGTCTGATTTAGATCTTGGCAGACGGGTTACTATGTCACAACGGTGACAGGTATCCCGTCCGCAGAAATATAATATATATTATCTCCTATGGGATTTATATTTCGGCAGTAACCCGTCCACCAAGATCTAAATCAGGCCATAAGTCCTGAGGTAAAAACTTTCACTGGTGTGACCTACTTGGTTAAACAACCTCAACTTGAACACAATCTGCATGTAATCACACCTAGGTACTGGTCAATCTCAAACTTATATTTTTCACTGGTACTTTACTTTTTCTAAGTATATTTTGCTTTAAAAACAATTATTTCTCTTGTTCCCGTTAACAGATTTGGATTGTTTGTGTGTCTTTTAGCTAATTAAATTATTCTTTGTTTGTGTGCTTTGTTATACCTATGTTGATATTAGGTAGAGAGTACATGGAAAGCAATCACAAGATATGGACAGAAAGTGAATGCAGTACCACCTGTACTTTATCACTAAACGTACTCTGATTGCACATCTATTCCAATGGGTGCAGCTTTACTGGAATGCATGGTATATGTGTTTGTTAAACTCTAGGTGGTGTTAAGCACATCTGTCAATTTGCTTTTTGCCATGCCAGGTCCCTGTGGTGCTTTTGTATTATAGGATTGAAACTACGTACTATTGTATTAATGTTCTAAATAATATACTAATAAAAAACAACAAACCAGGTTTGAATGACATATATGTCCATGACAAACGTAGAAGAGTAAAAACTAAATTGTAGCATAGAGAAATTACATGAAATTTATTAAACTGAGTAAGGAAAAGGGGCATTCATTGTAAAGGATATGGAAGAGAGAGTATGAGGAGAGGTGGAGCAGGGACATAAATATAGAAATAGGTGAGGTATATAATATAAATAAATAAGTTCAGAAGTTTATCAAAGAGTTAAACAGCAGCATGTAATATATATCACGTAAACCTAATTCCAGATATCTACCCCAATTGTTAATTATGCACTTACGCACGGAGTCTGGTGCCACTTTACAAATCAGGCTATGCTTGTT
This sequence comes from Calotriton arnoldi, assembly GCA_963921515.1. NCBI lineage: Eukaryota > Metazoa > Chordata > Amphibia > Caudata > Salamandridae > Calotriton > Calotriton arnoldi. The sequence continues at coordinate 140,865 of CAWUFW010003235.1, forward strand.
ATTGCATCCCGGCTATTACAAAGGGGAGAGGGCGCCCGTCAGGAGGGTTGATTATTTGGGTGAGCATTACCTTAGGTTGTCATATCATTGTCCATCCGACTACAAGCCCTGACATTTTGAGACTATCTGTTAAAGGTCCCAGGGGAGGTGGTACACTGGAGTTGTTTAATGTTTATATAAGAGGAACAAAGGGAGGGCAACAATCTCCCATTGTCACGCTTTTAGACCATTCCCTATCCAGTTGTAAGCCTGAAGCGAAAATTATAGTAGCAGGAGACTTGAACTGCACCTTCGAGCCTTTGAGCTCAGAGGACATGCTGGAGTTAGAGGATGGCGACGCCAAATGGTCGGTCCCCACTCTTAATATTTCCCCTATAAAAAATTGGTCACCACTTGCAATTCAACTGTACGCACTCACCATCGAACATGGTCTTAGAGCTGCCAATGGCAGATCCCACTCAGATATACATGGTGCAAACACCTTTAATAGAATAGGCTGCCCTTCACGCATAGATTACATCTTAGTGGACGTAAAACTGTGGGCCCAAATGATAGATATGCATGTGGGCACCACAACAGATAGCGATCACAACCCTCTATGCTTGACATTGGTGATGCCCTGGACCACTCTGTTTTACACCAAACTAGGGGGCCTACAGCTCCAGCGATAAACATCGTTCCCTCTAATTGCAAGAGATTTTTGAAATGGCACAATATCAGTGCACATGAAATAAAATTATCTCGTGTTAAGGAAGTCGTTTCTTCAGGTATTGAAGCACTTCAGGCAACTCTATTGGCTGCTGAACCTTGTGTAGAAGCTTCTTTAGCACATTCTTGTACTATAGACCAGCTGAGCACTGTCTTTTTAGTCACTCATAATCATGCCATTACAAAGGTACCCCGGGCAAGACAGCACTCGTGGTACACTAAAAAATGCAGACTAAGCAGGCAATCACTGGCAGCCGCAATCAGGTCTAAGGATACTGATCTGATTAAACTTGTGAGAAAGGAGTATAGGGAAGCCCTTCATGAGGCTAAAATAGAGTGGGATGAATCTCATTGGAAGAATTTGAAAGACGCTAGCCAGGAGAAGAACAAATCCCAGTTCTGGTCCCTTGTCAGCAAGGGTACTAGTCGAGATCCCGCCTCCTTGTCTAATCATATTACAAGCCGAGAATGGTACGATCATTTTAGGAAACTGTATTCCGTTCCGTTGATGAATGTCTGGAGGAGTTAAGCGACTCCACAGACATTCCTCCAGGTGGGAATACAAGTAATCCCTTCTCGTTGCCCGAAATTGAAATGGCAATCTCAAAGATAGTCCCGGGTAAAGCTCCTGGACCAGACGGTCTCCCAGGCGACCTCTTTTTGGCTGATCCGGGGAATTGGTCACGTTATATTCAACTCTTGACCAATAGCATAGCCAATGGATCCCCAATTCCCGACTCTTGGAAAGGAGCGCTGGTGGTCCCGATTTTCAAAAAAGGAGACCGGGAAGATCCATCTAACTATAGGCCTATAAGCCTAATAGATGCCATGCAAAAGTTGGTAGGCAGGGTCCTCCTCCAACGTATACAGATTTGGGCTGAAGAGGAGGACATTTTATCCCAATACCAGGCTGGGTTTAGAAGAAATACCGGTACGATTGACCAAGTTTTCAGGTTACTACTTATTTATTGGAAGGTTGTTGTCATAGGTAAGGGAAGTCTTTATTTAGCCTTCATCGACTTGAGAACAGCCTTTGATCTTGTCCCTAGGCTAAGACTATGGCAAATGCTGAGGGACTTGGGTATTCCCCTCTCCTACTTGACTTTTTAATTCGATTACACGAAGGTAACTTCGCCCAGGTCAGGTGGGGCCCCCAGGGGGAGGTTACGGAAAAAATCCCAGTAAATAGAGGAGTCCGCCAGGGGTGTGTTCTGGCACCCACCCTGTTCTCTTTATATATTAACGGGGTGGTGAAATTCCTTCAAGAAATCCCGACAGACGCACCTACCCTGGCGGGCGAGAAAGTCCCTACACTGTTGTTTGCTGACGACACCCTTCTGGTGTCGAAAACCCCGTCGGGGTTACAAAAACTCCTTACTCGATACCAGTTATTTTGTGATTCCCGAGATTTGGTTGTCAATACAGATAAGACAAAATTTATGGCTTTTAACCCCCACAAGACATTCAAAAATAATTTAATTTTAAATAACACCCGACTAGAGAGGGTAAATGTGTTTGATTATTTGGGCATTCGCCTTTCTGATAAAATGCATTGGAAGCCGCACCTAGCCAAGATGCTATTGAACCACAAACGTGTTGTTGGGGCTCTTAGTAAAGAGCACCGGGCCTCCTATAGTAGACCGGTAGCACCGGCACTTGTAATATATGATGCAAAAGCCGTTGCCGCTGCTTTGTACGGGGCAGAGTTATGGGGCTTTGAAAATACTGAAGACATTGGCAGGTCCGAAAATAAGTTCCTGAGGGATTTGGTGATGCTTCCTAGTAATACTCCATTAACTCCCTTGATGTTTGACATGGGCAGACGGCCACTCAGGGATATTGCTAAACTGCGCCCTCTTCTCTTTTGGGCGCGTATGATCCGTACCCCTGAGCTTGCTAACTACGCTGCAGCCCTAACAGAGGTGATGATCTTAGACACGGGGCACAGGGTTAAGTGGATAGCCAACGTTAGAAGGTTACTGTCTGAGTTGGGCCTCACTGAAGCATGGGAAACTCACGTCCTACCCAGCAAGGTAGAGTTAAAGAGTATTTATTGGAACTGGGTTGATAGTAAAGTGCTGTCTAACCCAGAATTGGGTAGCCTGACAGAAGAGTTCTCTTGCCATAAACAGTGCAGAGGTTTAGAGCCTTACTTGGATATCATCCAGATTCCACGTGACAGACAGCTATACATTCAATTTAGGCTGGGCACACTACCAATCCACGCAACCACTTCAAAATGGCACTCTCACAAATATCAAAGTGAGGCATGTCCCTGCTGTAGAGCCCCGTTGGAAAGCATGTCCCACTTTCTGTTCGCTTGCCCGGCTTATTCCATTGTCAGGTCTAGCTGGTTAAAACCGATTTGTAAAAATATGGGTACACGCGACTATAGGACTGCTTTGCGCATTCTAAAAACGGATCCAGGTGTGCTTTTTCGTGTGGGGTGGCGAAATTCTTGAGCAGAGCCTGGATTATTAGAATCAAAGCACTGAAGCACTCTAGCACGTTTGTGGAGGGCTAAACATTCCTTTATGGCAGCTATTTTTTTACTATTTTTTACTATTTTATTGTAATAACACCTAGAGTTTTTTTACTCAAGTACACTGTGAAGATGCTCGTGTTCTGTGGAATGCCTTGCCCTGAGTTATATTTCCCCATCTGTGGTGGATTTTGTACATATTCCTAGTCATCTTTGTACAACTGTTTTAAACTTCCATGTTTTGTATCTTAATTCTGGTTGTGTGCCTAATGTTTATTCTCTTACTCATTTTTTCACAAGGGCTTACAAAAGAAAAAAAAATGAAAGAAGCTTTTAACCTTTTAAAAAAAATTTAGAAATTGTTTGTGTTTTTTACTTGTCCTGACAATTCCGCTAAATCATGTATTAATAGTGTTGTGATATATTGTATATATTACTTTTTCTTCTTTTATTCTTCTGTGTTTTCTTGTCTGTTGCTTTTATGATTCTAGTAATCGAAATAAAGCATTTGATTGATTGATTGATTGATTGACTTACGCACTCATTATCAAGTAATTTGTCTGTATGCAAACTATCCAAGAAACCTTTGTTCAAAATGGCAGGATCCTGGCACCTGTGATCAGTGCATTTAGTCTCCCAGGTGCCACAGTGCTGCACCATGGAAATCGGGATCCACCCCCACTGAGGGTGCTGGAGCTGGTGCCTCTCTCCCCTCTCCCAAACTGGGAACAGAGACAAATGTCTATGGAGATGCCTATTCAAAAGACTTCAATTAAATGAGTGCTAGTCTGTTAAATCTCCTGTCTGGAGGGAAACCTATTGGAGCTTAATTAATTACTGATCAAGCTTTCAGCCTGCACAAAGTATGGTTTTATACAGCTGACTTTGTAGTATAGCACAAACACCCAAATTAACATTAAATAGAAATTATGAATGAAACATTTATGATTTTCCTGACTGGAATTGTGAAAATGAGCATTGAATCACAGCCAGGCCTCTCAATAGAAAAATGCCACTTCTATCTGTACAGTTACCTACTCATTGAATTGACATACTTCTCTTAAAACTTAGCATGCCTCTCTTTATCCAAGGCACACAGAAGGGTGAGTTAGCTAATGTATAAAATCAGGGTTTCATACATACCAGAACACTTTTTCCACTGAGTTTCACTACAGGGTTTTAAACTTTTAAGCTGCAGTCAAGGAGCCATATATATGGAAGGTGTAAATGTATACTGCAGCCTGCTAATGACATTTTATTCCAATGCCAGTGGTGCCTTTTCTGTGTCAATCTACTGTGGACTTATTCAAAAGTTAAATAAGCTGATTGGGTTTATGCCCTTTAACACTGAATGACAATTTCTCAGGACCTAGAGTTGAATGGCTGGGAAAAAAGTCCAAAAAGTGAGAACAAGTTAGTGAGACCAAACAAAAAGGCACATTTGCTACAGTTCATTTTTGCAAGGCTCTCATTGTGTCTATTAAAATGTAACAAGCTTGTGACTCGAATATTTCGCCAGCTACAAATCAGAAATGCATTAATTTTAGGCTTCTTCGTATGGCATCTATAGATATGTGAAACATTTAGAGGATATAAAATATAGAGATACATATGGAAATAAAAAAGTGGATTTCTATTCCTTTTTTTCTTACCTACATCTACTCTTGTTGAAATAATATCTCAATCTCAATTCTTTCTTTATTCGGATAGATACATATCCATAAAAGCACAAATCACATTATTCATAAAGTGCACATAGTTTTGCGGGCTCGCACAGCAATTTTCAGAAAGGCACCTACTCGGAAGGCCAATTCATTGTCTTCCAGAAAGAGAATAGATCTATATGCGGTTTCGAGTTGAATACGTGAGTTGTTTTTTAAAATGGGGTATTAGGAGCCATTTAGCATACTTAATATAAAACTTACAAAAAAATAGAAAGTGTAGTGTAGATTGCCCACTCTGGCCGTCACACGGGCATGGCAAAAGGTCGAGGTTGACGTGGAAGCCGAGAGGGAAACAGACTAAAAATTTCACAGTGCCCGCTCTTAAGCGAAACAGGAGTCTCCTGAAATAATACATTGTGGACAATGCTCAGGAGTAGAGAGTTTTCCAGGTAGAGAAACCCATTCAACCAAAACAACTATGAAATATGGTGGTTCCGCATACACTTTCACACTCTCCAAACCCGGGGCCATATTTATCAAGGGCATGCATTGTCTTTGCCTCACACAAGGTCACCCAAGGGCAATGCAACCTTTAAGTGATATTTACTAAGCCATGCAGAGCAACATTGCGTGGCTGTCCGTGTCAAAGGTAATCTGGAGTAATGCAAGGCAGTGCAAGTCGCTGCCTTGTGTTACTCTGCCCTGGGAGGGCGTTCCATGAGTGGAGCGTGGGTGTTCCCACACATCCACCCATTGTTTCTGGTGCATTCCCAGATTTACTAACACTAGTAAACCTGGGAATGTGTCAAAATGGCATGCCATCCCAGGGAAGGCGTAACAAGGACAAATATGTTTATTTCTCCTCCTTTTGTCCTCTTTCTACATGTGCTGCATTCGGCATCATACATAGAAGGAGGAAAAGACCTCTGAGGATTGTTTTTGTGCAGGAAGAGATACCTGGCTGTAAGGCAGGCACTCTTGCACCATTGTGCAAGGGAACCTGCATTGGCACTTGGCAGCTACAAGTGCACCAGCACAGAGGGAGAACAGGAATGTGCCATATCTAAGTAGATGTGCTGCATTTCTGCCCTCTCCATTTGACACAGTGCAGCAAGTTGTCAAGGTTTGCAGGGGATTCTGGGTAGGAAAACGCTGGGGGATCCACACAAGCCATACCTCCCTGGACTCCCCAGGGTGTCTAGTTTTCAGAAATGTGTGGGTTTGGTAGGTTTCCCTAGATGGCCGCGATCCCGGGCCAAAAAACCAGGTGCCCCCCCTGCAAATACAGGTAATTTTATCTCAGGTAATTTTGAAGTCTTCACAATATGTTTTGGGCCCTTGCCTGTCGCCGGTACTTGACTCACCCACACGATTGAGGTACCATTTTTATCGAGAGACCTGGGGGAATACTGGGTGGTAGGAAATTTGTTCAGCCCAGTGATCCTACAACTTTCCCACACAAAAATATGAGAAAAATTCGATTTTTCAGCTAAATTTGAGATTTGCAGGGAATTCTGGGTAGGGAAACTTTGGGGGATCCATGTAAGCCATACCTCCCTGGACTCCCCAGGCTGTCTAGTTTTCAGAAATGTGTGGGTTTGGTAAGTTTCCCTAGATGTCCGCGATCCTGCCCCCCCCCCCCTGCAAATCCAGGTCGTTTTATGATAGGTAATTTTTAGGTCTCCACAATACGTTTTGGGCACTTGCCTGTCACGGGTACTTGATCCACCCACACAAGTGAGGTACCATTTTTATCGGGAAAGCTCAGGGAACCCTTGGTGGTAGGAAATTTGTGTCAGCCCAGTGAACCTACATCTTTCCCACACAAAAATCGGAGAAAAATTTGATTTTTTTCAGCTATATTTGAGGTTTGCTGGGGATTCTGGGTAGGGAAACGTTGGGGGATCCACGCAAGCCATACCACCCTGGACTCCCCAGGGTGTCTAGTTTTCAGAAATGTATGGGTTTGGTAGGTTTCCCTAGATGGCCGCCGAGCCCGGGGCAAAAAATCCAGGTGACCCCCTTGCATAATCAGGTTATTTTGTGCTAGGTAATTTTGATGTCTTCATAATACGTTTTGGGCCATTTCCAGTTGCAGCCACTATGCCTACCCACACAAGTGAGGTACCATTTTAATAGGGAGACCTGGGGAATCACTGGGTGGGAGGAAATTTGTGGATCCACACAGATTCCACAACTTTCCCACACAGAAATTTGAGAAAAATGTGATTTTTTTCATCTAAATTTGAGGTTTGCAGGGTATTCTGGGTAGGAAAATGTTGGGGGGTCCACGCAAGCCATACCTCCCTGGACTCCCCAGGATGTCTAGTTGTCAGAAATGTGTGGGTTTGGTAGGTTTCCCTAGATGGCCACTGGGCCCGGGACCATAAACGCAGGTAATGTTCTTGAAAAACCAGGTTGCTTTGTGATAGGTTGGTGGGAACCTATGTTTTTGGTCCCAGGTTTGGAGGCATCTTGGGGAACCTAAAAAACTCAGCCATTTATTAAAACTAGACACCTGTGGGAGTCCAGGAAGGTGTGTCTTGCGTTGATCCCCCAACATTTTTCTTCCGAGAATCCACTGCAAACCTCAATTTTAGCTAAAAAGTCACATTTTCCTCTAATATCTGTGTAGGAAAGTTGTGAGATCACTGCACCGCACAAATTTCCTTCCACTTAGCATTTCCCTCAGTCTCCCGATAATCATACCTTACTTGTGTGAATGGGCCGAGTGCGTATGATATGGAAGGGCCAAAAACGTGTAGAGATTGAGGGGGGCCCAAAGCGGGTCCAAAGGGGCAGTTTGTTTATACATTTTTAGGCTGACACTACTTTGGGCACACACACAAGTGAGGTATCATTTTTCTCAGGAGACCAAGGGGAATGCTGGGTAGTAGGAAATTTGAGCCTGTGTGGTGATCCTACAACTTACTCACACAGATCCGTGAGGAAAATGTGACTTTGAATATAAATTTGAGGTTTGCGGGGAATTCTGGATAAGAAAACACTGGAAGATCCATGGAAGCCACACCGCCAGACAAGAGTCAGTATAAGCACACCACCATCCATGCACACCACCAGTCAAGCGCCATCCATGCACACCGCCAGCCAAGCGCCATCCACACACACCACCAGCCAAGCGCCATCCATGCACACCGCCAGCCAAGTGCCATCCAAGTACACCGCCAGCCAAATGCTATCAATGCACACAGTCAGCCAAGCAATATCCACACACACCACCAGCCAAGTGCCACCCAAGCACTCCACCATCCAAGCGCCATCCCTGCATACCGCCAACCACGCAGGGCCGGACTGGGAACAGCAACCAACCCTGGCAGATTAATGCTTGACTGGCCTTGGATGGGTGGGTGACGGGGGGGCGTGCTAGTAAAAAGCACCGCTCCCCCTTTTTTACTGGGGCCCGATATTGCAGCACTGCTGCAAAACTGGTCCCCAGTGACAAAACTGCCCCCCACGGCCAAAAAAACGGCCCACTGGGGAAACGCCCAGAGCTCGCTACAGTCAGTCCAGCCCTGCAGCCAAGCACCATCCATGCACACAGCCAGCCAAGCACCAGTCCACGTACACCACCAGCCAAGCGCCACTCCACGCACACCACCAGGCAAGTGCCAATCTACACAAACCGTCATCAAGCACAAGTCCACCCACACCATTAGCCAAGTGCAGGTCCACACACAAGCAAAATACCAGCCAAAGATCAGTACACGCAGACCATCACCCAACCTCCAGTTTACACACAGAAACTCTCCATGGTTTCTAGTGGTTTTCTGCCCCCGCTTGGGTGCAGATGTGAATAAAAATATCACTGAAACAGCCAAACTGTGAGCCTAAAAAAAGGGAGCAACCCTTGCCTATGGAGCTTCCAACTGGCATGCCCATAAACATATCCCTGGTGCCTAGTGGGCTTTCTGCTCCCCGCAGGGGGCGGATAAGGGGCTATTGCTCTGATCTGCCTTCCGGGGGGGGCACAAAGCCTTTGTTGGGGGTGGGGGCATTAGCATGCCCATTCTCTGCAGCCCCCACCCCTATGTATGAAAAAAAAACAACAAAATACCCGGTGCCTAGTGGGCTTTCTGCCCCCCGGGGGGCAGATTAGGGACTATTGCCCCATCTGCCTCCCAGGGGAAGCAGAAAGGCTGTGGCAATTTTTTTTGGGGGGTGGGGTCATTGGCATGCCCATTTTGGGCAGCCCCCACCCCTATATACATTAAAAAAAATCCCTGGTGCCTAGTGTGCTTTCTGCTCCCAGCAGGGGGCAGATAAGGGGCTATTCCTCTGATCTGCCTTCGGGGGGGGCACAAAGCCTTTTTTGGTGGTGGGGGCATTAGCATGCCCATTCTCGGCAGCCCCCACCCCTATGTATGAAAAAAAAAATACCCAGTGCCTAGTGGGCTTTCTGCCCCCCGGGGGGCAGATTAGGGACTATTGCCCCCATCTGCCTCCCAGGGGAGGCAGAAAGGCTGTGGAATGTTTTTAGGGGGGCCGGGGCATTGGCATGCCCATTTTGGGCAGCCCCTACGTATAAAAAAAAACACAATCCCTGGTGCCTAGTGGGCTTTCTGCCCCCGCCCCCGGGGGCAGATCAGGGGCTATTGACCCCATCTGCCTCTGGGGGGGCAGAAAGACTGTAGAATCTTTTTTTGGGGGGTGGAGACATTGGCATGCCCACTTTGGGCAGCCCCCACCCTTAAATTCAATGGAAAAAAAATCCCTGGCATCTAGTGGGCTTTCTGACTTTCCCGGAGGACAGACTGGGGGCTACTGCCGCCATCTGCCCCCGGGGCGGCAGAAAGAGTGGAATTTTGTGGGAAGGGGTGGGCGCATTGGCATGCCCTTCTTGGGCAGCCCCCACCCCTAAATTTCCTGGAAAAAAATCCCTGGCATCTAGCGGGCTTTCTGCCCCCCCCAAGGGGGGCTGATTGGGGGCTACTGCCCTCATCTGCCCGGGGGGGCAGAAAGTCTGTAATTTTGTGGGGGGCATTGGCATGCCCATCTTGGGCAGCCACACCCCTAAATTCCACAAAATAAAAATCCCTGGTAACTAGTGGGCTTTCTGCCCCTCCGGGGGGGCCTATTGGGGGCCACTGATTTTTCCAAAATAATTCTGGGAGAGCAAAGGCCCTTGCCCAAGGGGCGGTTCCTCCCTCCCTGGTGGCTAGAGGGTGGATCTCTGCTTGGAGATTGCTCTCCTGGGGCAGTCCCCAAGCAGGGATCCACTAGGGAGGGGTACCATTGGAAAGGGGAGATTCTCCCCTTTCCAATGATCCCTCTCCTGACTTTCTACATGCTCGGGGGCTGAGATAGCCCCCTGAGCACGTAGAAAGTGAAACTGAAATGAGCCTATCAGCTTATTTCAGTTTCGGTTTCTGTTGAATTACAGCAGCGCGATGTGCGCGCTGATCGTCATTGCACAGAAAATAGGGGAACAGCCTCGGGTGCTGGGGAAGCTCTTCCCCAGCTCCCGAGGCTGTTGGGGAGGGGAAAGGGAAAGCCTCTGGTGCCCGCACCAGAAGAACTCCCTGTGCCATGTGATCAGACGGCCGGGGGCCGTCTGACGCACATGAGCACTGGTGCGTCGGACGGCTCCCGGACGTTCGACGGACCGAAGGAGTTAAAAAGCAGATATCACCCACACCCCAATGTTCTCCAATATCCTACCTGGAGATCTGCTCCAACTTAGTAACTTGGTCTTACTTCCCTGACCTCAAGACCAGAGTGTGGTAATCTGTTAATGGTAATGATAATGTGCATGGCTTCTGGCAACAGTGTCACTGTTCCAATGCAATCTGTGTGCTTCAACTTCTGGAATCCAGCTTGGGGATTCTGAGAAGCTGGAGGAGACAGTTTGCTGAGGATCAGGACGGCTGACAAGGGGCTGTTCCTCGGAGCTGAATAAAGAAGATACACAACACATTCTTGTGTCCTGCAATGAGGGTGGGATGCTGCTAAGGGGGACATTGTGGAGGAAATGTTCCAGCTCAGAACATTTTTGTGAGAATTTCGTGTTGCTGCAGCCCTTGGTTTGGAAGCTCTGTAAATTTGGAGTAATTGCTGAGGAGAAATTGCAGATCACTGCAATTTGGATTCACTCAAGGTGAAGGAGTTCTGGTGGTGTTGATGTACTTATTTTGAGGTTTGGAAATTGGCTTCAAGCAGATTGTTGACGGCCGGTTTGGATTTGAATTGAACGTGCCTTGAGGCCAGCGCGAGGAGCAGTGCATGTAAGTGTAGCTCAGGAGAGCGCTGTAGCCGAGTCTAGGTCTCGGCATGAGTACTTACCAACCATCACATTCAAGTGGCGAGGAGCACGCCTTCTGGCTGGTGCTGAGAGCGAGTGCTTCCCTGGTGTAGAGAGCGTGCTGTGGACATTGCCTCATGTGGAGTGAAGAATGATGTGGCAGTGCTGTGGTGTGAAGGCAGAGGTTAGATGTGTCATCACGGGAAACAGCGTTTACAATACTGCCAAAACAACACAGTGTCATTACAAAGCAGGCACTACAACGAACGCATCGTTACCACACGTTCCATTACAACGCAAATCATTACAATGACTTGTTTTAGGGAACTCATTGTTGGATTTTAAATCCACCACCTTCCCTAATGTTGCACAGACTGGAGTTGCAATAGTAAAATATACTATTCCAAATACCAGCACTTCCCTAAAGCAAGTCGTTGTAACGACTTGCATTGTAATGGAACGCGTGGTAACAACAGGTTCATTGAATTGCCTGCGTTGTAGAGGCATGCGTTGTAAACACATGAATGAATACATCATACATCGGTCATCACAGTGCTCAGCTTGGAAGCGTCTGAGTATCCAGGGCAATGGCAGTGACCTCAGTACGTCCCGTTGCTGTGCGTTCCGCCATTTTGAGTGAGGATGTCTGCCCCATGCACATCATCGTCGGAGGCATCATAGTATCCTGGGCAAGGCGGTGACATCATCGTGCTCTAGGGTTGTACGTGTCACCGTCTTGGTTGAGGACGTCTTCCCCACTTATATCGTGGAATTAACATGCTGCGCAGAGCTGGAACAAGGGAGCCTTATTTCGTAAGAGGACTCCACGGCGACAGGCACGACTTATTCCAACAAGAGCAGTCAAGAAATTGCTTTGCCTGTCAGTGGAGAAGACATCAGCGACTGGCACGTTGTCTGTGGAGGAGACCATCAGTGACAGGCACGCTGTGCAAGTGCTGAGTTGCTGATATAAGCATACTACTAGATAACTGTGTGGTATTTTTTATCAGTGATAAACATGCTCTACTAGTGTCAGGTTGCTGCTGCGTCAGTTGAATTAGACTGACGGTAGCGAATTATCTCATTTGTTTTCCTGATATGTATTCCATTCCTCAGCTCTCTCAGCAGATATGTTATAAGTTGAAGTGTTGTTGGTAAATTGATGGGAGGAAAATAAGTGTGCGTAGCTGGCATCGTTACTTTACATATTTTCTCTGCTTGGTGATTTATTTTTTTATTTCATGGACATATTGCATTGAAACTTTTATTTCAGATATTGATCTTTGTTAGCATATTCACTTTACATATTCTTCCTGCACGGTAATTCTTATGTGGTGTGCATACACACCTAATATGGCATCTCAATCTATTCCTCCCCTACGTATTTCTTGCAAGATCCAGGTCCTCCTAGCGTGGAGTGGGAAGATTGGAAGGAGACATTTTCAACATATTTAGAGGGCATAGGGGAGATGTGTATGTGGCAAAAAGGAAGTTAGCTATTCTCAAACACAGTTTGGGTATGGAAGGCAGGAAAGTGCTGAAAACTTTGCCGAAGCCTATGGGCAGGACTGTAGATGCTGGTTCGGACAACAAGGAAGAAGATGACTATGAAGGTGCACTCATGGAACTGGAAGAGAACGATGGAAAGAAAGATAGTATTGTCATCGAGGGGCACACATTTTTGTTGCATGCACAAGAATCTAGAGAATCCATTGGGCAATATGTGGCCACACTAAGGAGACTAGCGGTTACATGTAAATTCTGAGATCTTATGGATGAATTTATAAGAGACTAAATGATACATAGAATAAACAATCTGAAGATTCAAGAGAAATTGTTGGATGTGAAAGATCTCAACTCAGAAAAGACAAGTGAGGTGGCCAAATGCATGGAGAACACTTCTAGTTATGTAAAAGAGTTGTGGGTTCTGGATCCAGGCGCAATTCTGATTCTGAGAAAGAGTGTGAAAAAGCAACAGGGAAGAAATTGACAGGAAATGTGAATGACAAGATAGACTTTGGTAGAAAACAGGAAGGGGATAAGAATTGAGTGTGTTTTAGATGTGGCAGTGTAAGGCATACTGCTCAAGCTAGTAACTGCTCTTCTCTAAAAAGCAAGTGTTTCAAATGTAAGAAGTTTGGGCATTTCTCAAGATTGTATAGGATGATGGATTTGGTGGGTTTTAAAAAGTCTGTAAATATAGTGAAGTGCTCCGAAACACTTAATCAGAGTGAGGAAACTGACAATAGTGAGGAGAACGAGGTAGAAGTATTAATGGTGAGTGAGATTGATGATCAACCCAGTGCTGTTTCAGCTATGAATGGGAAAGTATATCACCCATCAAAATGTACCATTTTGGTGAACGAGAGAGGGATGCAGATTTGGGCAGATTCATGTTCACCTTTCACCATTGTAGATAAATCGGTCTGGCAGAGTTTGAAACCTGTTTAATTGTGCTCCAGGGATGTAGAACTGGAAGGATATTGTAGGAACAAACTGCCGGTTGTAGGCTATTTTGTTGCTAGCTTAGAATTTCAGGGTGGATATGCAAAGGGGAAGATTTATGCTGTGGAAAAAGGAAGGTCACTATTAGGTTGGAGAGAACAACGTGCGTAAGGAATGGTTCTTAATCCTAACTTTCCGCAACAAGTCTTGTTGAGTGAAGAAGAATAAGTTGACAAGTTTCTTCAACTGTTTGCTTGTGAATTAGGCTGTTTGAATAAATTTGAACACAAAATAATTTTAAAAACAAATGGTACTTCCAAGCTGCAGAAGTCTGGAATGTGCCTTTGGCTTTGAGGGGTGCCTTGAAAGAGAAATTGCAAAGATGGTGTCAATCAATCTTCAATCAAATCCTTTATTCGATCTTACACATAAGATCATAAAAGTGTCAGAAAAATATTTACAATCACATTTTAGAAAAAGCATTATAAAAATAGCTTAAAACCGGAATCTTAAAAACGTGCTACCATACAGTTTGTATAAAAATTCATTTCATCTATATACATAATGCCGTAAAAATTATGAAAGTCATTTTTAAGTCGTCTTATGTGCCAACCTGCTTCCTCTTTTTAACCCCTTCCATGCGCGGCCGATTTTCGCCCTGTGCGAGGCGTTTCATTAAGCGGACGGGTTCATGACGAGGTCAGCTCGTCATGCGCACACGAGCACTGCGCAGCATGACGAGCTGAGCTCGTCATGAGCATGGAAGGGGTTAATGCATGCCCATAAAAATGACGCTAACGAAAAGCACACAAAAAATGTTTGCAAAGATTTGAGAAAAAAATAGTGCTACACGACAATATTTAAAATTGTAGCGCTTGCAAATTGGTACAATAAAATTACGCCTTTCCTGATGGTAGAAGCCACAAAAAAATAAAACATGAAGATCATCCTGTGTAGATAAGTTGTCACACGGACATAGGGAAAGTTCTGAATGTTTATATTTCTTCCCTGGATATCCCACCATCAGAGGAATCAGATTTAAACGAAATCTAAGCAAGATATATTTATGCTGTGGGAATGTAACATCAGCCAGATAATAATAGCTATTCTCCTCCAATACTGGGGTTAGATCATACAGTTGTGCCGACTGAGTATGGAAGTTTTTTTCCCTTCTTAAATATTGGGTTCTCTTAATAAAGATCTCAGTTACTTTCCGCTTGGATAGGGATTTACAGGTAGAGGGATCATTAAAAAGGCGACTTAAACCAAGTGCAAAAAGTTCTGACTCCACATATTTTATCCATCTAATCCTACTGTGGTTATCTGACTTTAGAATAGTTGTTATTAGATTTTGCGTAAGGGGGACTGTGTCCCTCCTCCTGATCGAATGCCACAGTAGGAGTGGTGCCATTTTAATAGAGTCCGGAATATAAGGTAAAGCCAGTTCCATGTGAAGCACATAATTCGGATATGACTGAGGTAGCGAAGTAAAAGGCTTAAAAAATGTATTCTCTATTACTTGTAATGAGTCGCAGGGAGCCGTTCCCCAAACTGCTGCCCCATACACCGCTGCTGCCTTTGTTTTTGCAAGATAGATTTTTTTCATAGGAATTAGCGGTTTGGCTCCCAGCTTTTTAGAGAATGATTCCAGCGCAGCTAGGTTTCTCTGCATGCCCATTACTCTGCCCTCTAACAGTTTGGACCAGGATTGTTTATTGTCAAATAGGACCCCTAAATTGGGGAACGAGTCTACCACCTCAATTTTGACAGAATCCATAGTAAAACATGGTGGTCTTTCGCATCTCCCAGCCCCTGCTATGATTATAAAGGATTTAGATTGATTGACCTTTAAGTCCAATGAATTCATAAAAACCGCATAGGCCGCTATAAGACGCTGAAGCCCCATTTCAGTTGGGGCCATCAAGACAGCATCATCAGCATACGTCAAAATCGGTAAACGCTGATGTCAGAGAGCAAGGGGACATCCAAGGCTGCGCCCTCAAGATGTTTTCCCACACCGTTGGTATAGATGGAAAATAAAAACGGTGCCAGGACGCAACCCTGCCTGACCCCACTTAAGATCTTAAATGATCGGGTACATTCCCCGTTCTTCCCGTAGCGGACCGATGAAGATGCATCAGAGTACAGCTGTCTGATGAAATCGATCAGTGCCTGATCGATTCCCATCTCCTCCATTATCTGCCAGAGTCTAGGGTGGGACACGCAGTCAAAGGCTGCGGACAAGTCCATAAAGGCAAGATAGACCTTCCAACGCTTGGCTCTGACATATCTATCCACAATAAGGGAGAGGTTCAGGCATTGGTCTACCGTGCCCTTTCCCTCCTGGAAACCATATTGGGACTCCATTAAAATATTCTTACTCCTCACCCACTCCTCCAGTCTTGTCAGAAGAAGGTGACCCATAAGTTTGGCCGTTGTATCAATTAACGATATTGGTCGATAATTTTTTGGGTTGCTTTCATCTCCCTTTTTATACACTGGGATGATTATACTAGTTTTCCAGGACATTGGGGGACCAACTATCGCAATTTTGTTAAAAACATTGGTTAAAAGGGGAACCCAAATGTCCGTATACTCAAAGAAAAAGTCCATTGGGACGCCATCGGGACCCGGGGTTTTCTCAGCACTACAGGCCTTAATCCCATTCCTAACTTCCTCAGTGCAGAAAGAAAGAGGGAGCCCAGAGGTGGTACAAACCAGGGTCTCAAATAAGCTCAAAGATGGTGTCATTGAGCCCATAGAAGCTTCAGAATGGTTAAGTCCCATCGTTATCGCTAAGAAACCCAATGGCAGTATCCCCATGTGAGTGTACTTGAGAGACTTGAACAAGTGCATATGGGTGGACCGCCATCCACTACCTACATCAATGAAATGCTGGCAGATGTGTCGGGTGGTAAGTATTTTACCACCTTGGATTTATCGAATGCCTACTTTCAGGTGCAGTTGCATGCAAAATACAGGCTTTTGACATCCTTCATCACACCTGAGGGTGCTTATCAGTTCATTAGCATGCCCTTTGGTCTGGCATCTCAATCTGAAGTGTTTCAAAAGGTCATGCAGGACATTTTGGGAAACATGGAAAAGGTTTTGGTTTTTCAAGACAATGGGGCCGATTCCGATTCGGGCCGGAAATCTCTCCGACCGAGCCGGACCCGGAGAGATTTCCGACCGAATCGGACTCTGGCAGTCCGACCGAATGAGTACGATGCGCACGTATGCCATCGGACTCGATTCGGTCGGACTCCCATTGAAGTCAATGGGAGCCAGTGGTACGACGCGTACACGGGCTCCCATTGACTCAATGGGCACGACACGAACAAGGGCGTCCCCTACAGCGTGTTCGCGTCGGTGCAGGTCGCACCGTACATGCACGTGTAGGGGGGACCCATGACTCCCCCCTGTGTGCGACTCATATGCCTACGCTTCCAGGGGGGTCCGACACGGACCCCCAAAGTGCGGCTCCGACAGCTCCTTGGAGCCGGACTGCGCGAGTCGGCCGGAGCGGGCGCGACGCGCATCGTACTTACCCGGCCGGGAAACGTCTCCATTGCGCGGTGCGAGTCGTCCCCGTGCGAGTCGGTCGGAGCGGTCGGGTCCTGCGAACGAGTCGGTCGGAGATTTCGCGAGCGCACGCATCGTACTCGCTCGCCCGGACGCACGGACGATTCGGTCGGGAAACAGGGCTCCGAATCGGATCCGGTAAAGCCGAATCCGATTCGGAGCCCTACCGGCCGAGATCGGAATCGGCCCCAATGTGTTAGTGTGGGAAATGGATAGAACCCAGCATGATGATGTCCTTAAGCAGGTATTGTGTAGGTTGGAGAAGGGGGGTGTCACCATTAGTTTGCGGAAATGTAAATGCCGTAGATCAGAAGGGGAGTATCTGAGTCACACTTTATCACACAAAGAGGTTAAGCCTAAACACAACTTAGTGGAAGCCATAGAAAGGGCTCCACCTCCATAAGACAAAGACCAGCTCAGATCTTTTCTTGGCCTTGCGCAGTACTATGCCATGTTTGTGTATCATTTTGCCGATAGGGTGCATGTTTTGCGCAAGTTAATAAAAAAGGGGTGGCGTACCAATGGACAAAAAAATGGCAACAAGTGTTTGATGCTGAGAAGGAAGTCATAGCGTCCTCAGTTTGTATCTGAAGAGTTTGGTTGTTTCCTGAAGAAGTGGGGTGTCAAACTGAGGAAGGACATCAGTATATCATCCCAGGGCTAATAGTCTCATTGAGCGCTTTAACCGTGTTTTGGGTGAAAGTGTACAATTGGAGTTGTCTAGTAACACCTGTTGGAGGAAACAAGTTTAGGAAATGTTGTGAAATTATAGAACCACACCTCATACTGCAACACGGGAGACACCTTTCAATTTGTTGAAAGGTAGGATGCCCTGCACATTGGCTGTCCCAGCATGGATGGCAAGGTGTGGTTGGAAGGAGATCAAAAGGGAGAAATTGTGTGCTAAAGTGGGACAGTACGAGTCATGCTATGAACAGAGACACAAGAGGGTGACCAGAGCTGACAGAAAGTTCGAGAAAGGTATGTTGGTGATGGTGTGCACAGGAAATGTGGTCAAGAAGGGGTATTCCAAGCTGTCAGAACCTAAGAAAGTGGTGAAGGTGCATGGCAAATCATTGCTTCTGTCAGATGGCAAATGGTGGAATGCCTGGAGGGTGACCGGGTACCGTGAGATGGAAGAGCATGAATGGATGAAAAGAGTCAGATCTAATCTGGGTGAAATCAGGGACTAAGGCTCATGCGAAAGGGAGCCTAGCACGCGGAACAAGACTAAACTGTTGTGGTACGAAGATGATATATGTTCTTAGAAATGTATTGGTTATTAGTATTTTTCTGTTTAGAAGTAATTCGCTAAGGAAAGGGGATATGGTGTATTCTGTTAATGATAATGATATTTTACATGTCTCCCGGAAACTGTGTCACTGTTCCAATGCAATCTGTGTGCTTCCACTTCTGGAATCCAGCTTGCGGATTCTGAGAGCCTAGAGGTGACAGTTTGCTGAGGATCAGGAGGGCTGACCAGGGGCCGTATCTAGGAGCTGAATAAAGACGATACACAACACATTCCTATGTCCTGCCTTCCGAAAACAGAGGTGGGGAGAAAACATATGACATGAGTTTGTAAAAAAGCCTCCATTAATGCAACTTTCATATTTTTTGTTTTGGACTAAAATATGTAAGTCTATGTTTCCTAAGGACAGCAACAAAATATACCTAAATTTATAAGCTGCTCGAAGATGAACCCTGTGAAGCAATTTAAATAAATTGTCAGAAATGTGAGGGGAAAAAAGGCAAATAGTTTAATAAACTTCTCAAGTTTTGGAAAGTTTCCTTTTCAGTTGTCCTTGGCAACAAGTAATGATATCCAGGATATTGGTTTCTATAGCAGCAGGTGTATCATCTATTTTTGATATCCTTCTTTTTATGCTTGTTGAGTAAATTAACCAGCACCACACGTGCTCCTTGTTCCATCATTATAATATCATTACAGCAAGCTTCTGTATTTTGTATGACAAGAAATCCGCCCCCGCCAAAATAAAACCTTCAAACGATCACCAAAAAGATGCACACAACTTCAAGCAGCAAAAAACATGGAGTGAGGTCTCTGGGCATCCTTGGGCCTAAACACTGGAATGTATTAAATGTCATCAGTGCAGAAAGTAAGAAAGGTTATCAGAGTTCTAATAAAATTGTTTCTGCAAAAGCCTTCAAGATCTGAGGCCAGAGGTAGCAAGTGTGGTGCTTGGGGAACGAAAGGACAAGTCACACTTAATAGCTGGACTCCTTGGCTACCTGTAAATGATGTCCATGCATGCAGGTCATTTTTATTTGGTAAATGCCTGGCCCATACCTTATTCCTCTCCGAGAAGAGCATTTGGTGCTGCCTTTGGCAATAAAAATATATTTGGACTGTGGTTATCCATTTCTATCAGTAATTACATTACTGCATCTACCTGAAGGATCTCTGTTCGACCTCACAGTCAGAGGTTCAGATCATGGTGGGCCCAGATATCCTTTTATCCCTCTTAAGTTAGTGAAATGGCTACAATTGAGTTGAGTACCAATACACACTCGCTATTCAGCATCAAGATGCCCTCAAAGGCGAACAAGCACTTTACAGAGACTTATGCTATGTGGTTGTTTTTTCTGAAAAGTCCTATTTTTGGCTCAATACAGTATGATACTGGAGCCATTTGATTAATACATACTTCGATGTATATAGCTCTCTTGACAATCTCAGAATATGTCCTGTATTTGTTCTGACTTTCTGTCTGATGAAAATGCAAGATTTTTTACGTTTCTGTTCATGTTTTTTTCTGAGCTCTTTGTGATAGGTGAGAAGTCATCCTGCTATAGTTGGGCAATCTAATGAAGAACTATGGAATTGTCTATATATAGGATATTATATCATTGAGGATATCACCATTGCTACCCCTGGTATTTCAGTGAATTGACATCCATGGCTGAATAATGCATGCATACAAAAGAGGATGATGGGTAGAATGCTTGCAAAAGTCTCAAACTCTGGCAATAGCTCAGAACTGCATACAGTCCATTTTCCACCCCTATGCCACTCCAGGCAGAGATTATTCTCAGCTAAATGAGTCTTGGTTCTGCTCCAATAAGAAATATCCAGCCTGAACTGCCAGGCCACTTCTCTGAATGGGAACATCAGTAGGAAGGTGCGAAATTCACTTGATTTGTTTTTGTCTAATTCGGCAAAACAGTTTGGAAAATTACAATACATTTTGTGTAATTATGGAAAATTTAAATCCATTATTTAGCTTTTTATTTTATTTTGAAACGTAGATGCATTTCGCATAAAAAAACATGTTTTGTGTTAAAAACACAATTGTGGTTTTAACAGTATGCATTGCTCCAACTCTCTCGTACTGCTGATGGAGTTAGTCTTTTGACATTGTTTCAGAATCTTGGTGCAATTTTAATATTTTCTTTTTTGTATTTCTTTAATTGCATTCTGGCAATGACTTTAGTCCTTCAGTTGTATTGATCCTAAGCATATTCAATGGTTCTGCCAGGCAGAGTGTGAGATTGTTCAACAGTATAGTATCAGGCATGTTACAGCTCTTTGAAGATTATGCTGGGTTTCAAGGGGCATCCCAGGCAGATCAACTAGGATGGGAAAAACTGTGCTTATATTTTCTCAGCCTTTTCATGAATTGTGCAGCAGTAGGAGGGATGTTCTGTAATGGGAGTCTTTGTGTGTCTCTGCATGTAGTGCATTGCCATCATCCAGATGGACAGGACTGGGGATTGAATGGTGGTTTTGAAGTAGATCAAAGGTACATCCTGGCCAAGGACAACCCACCAAGATCTGTTGCCAGGCATACAAGAATCTTTGGGCCTCATTTACAATATTTTTACGCACAGTCTTCCTGTTGCACTGCCGTGCGTCAAAAGAAAAGAGCATGAATGCACAGTATCTACAAGATACGGAGCATTCCTTTCCTTTTACCCTGAGATGGCGCACAATGGGCTGTCATGCCCCAATGCAGGCAGCCTTGCGCCGCAGTGTAAGGGTGTCTGCATTATAGGGGTGATTGGTTTTTTTCAGGAAGGGACACCTTCCTGCACAAAAACAATCACGAGGGGTGCTTGCCACTTTCTATGTGCGCTGCAAAATGCAGCACACATAGAAAAAGGAAAAACAAGGAGAAATTAAGGTATTTCTCTTCATTGCTCCTCCCTTACACCTCCCCTGAGGAGGCAAAAGAATCTGACGCATTCCCAGGCTCACAAAACCTTGTAAATCTGGGAATGCGTCAGGTTCCATCGACGTTGTATG
Organism: Calotriton arnoldi; assembly: GCA_963921515.1. Classification (NCBI taxonomy): domain Eukaryota; kingdom Metazoa; phylum Chordata; class Amphibia; order Caudata; family Salamandridae; genus Calotriton; species Calotriton arnoldi. The sequence goes on from CAWUFW010003235.1 coordinate 162,272, forward strand.
GGAACACCTACAGCAACACCCATGGAATGCCCATTTCATGCAGAGTGATACGTGAAAAGGCTGCACTTACTCTGCAAGGTGTTTTTGTTCTGAAGAAACAAACTCTAGTGGCCCTGAAGTGCAGGGAGCTTTCTCTCTGTGCATTGAATCCATTGTGCATTTCCCCCACCTGGTTGGTAGGGAAAATGAGTGATTTGCATATGACTTGGTCCAAACTGGGGTGGGGGTCCAAACTGGGGTGGCGAAGTGAGTCATAGAACGATGATGGATTCTGCCCAGATCTGTGACTGGGGGTGAGTGTCTGAAAAGTTTCAGCACGCCGCCCATCATCTCCTTGTGTTTGCTTTGTTTGCCCTAAGTTGGCAGGATATGCCCAGACCTGGGTCCCTTGCTCACTTTGCCACTGGGTTCAAGCTAGCCTGGCTGATGAGGGGTGTTACCCCGAAACCGGTCCCAGGATGCTTGTTTACGGTCCAGGGATGACCTGACCTAGCAGTTCGGGCTGGACTGTTCCCATGAGGCACAGGGTCAAGAATGATTTGCATATGGCTGGGTCCAAACTGGGGTGGCGAAGTGAGCTAAAGAACGATGATGGATTTAACCCAGATCTGTGACTGGGGATGAGTGTCTGAAAAGTTTCAGCACTCTGTCCATCATCTCCTTGTGTTTGCTTAGGGAAATTGAGTGACAGTCGCTGGACTATAAATAGGTTGTGGCTAAGGTCACTTTGACTTGGTGGCTTTGTGATGTATGGACACCTCAAGTCAAAAGTTTATGTCTGCTGAGCTCGTGGAGACTCTACCAGTGTAAACTCACCACTTCCCCTGACTGGAAATAAAGTGGGGTTACAGCAAATCTGGTGAAAGAGAAAACTGTAAATAGCCACCTTGATGTTATATCTCTGACAGTTACTTCAAAAACATGACATATAAATATAGATCATGAAAATTCCAACTATATGATGGATTGCAAATGGGTGACTAGTATACTATCAAGTTTTTCTATTGACCAGCAGTATTGTCAGATGGATTTCATGTCAAGTCCGGAGGCTAGCATTATGCATAACCTTTTATTGCCACTCCAAACTGCAGCACTTTAAAGCATATCTCAAACACACTTAAAATTCCAGAATTAGAACTCCACTACTGTCTATATAACCAGAGCACAGCAGCCATCTTCCTCTGTTATTTGCTGCTCCTGTAAGTTAAGTATCTCCTAGTATTGTCTAAATATTATTAATTCTCAGTTTTGTATTAATGTCTTTATATTTTACAATGTAAATCTTTATTTGATATTAGTCAATGCTTGTGTTGTTAGCAGTGTATTTGTTTTTTTCCCAATTTATGGTAATTACTTTGCATCAGTTCAAATTATGGCTTTTTTTGCTAAGAAAACGCTGTTTGAGAGTAGTAGGTAGGATAGGAAATATAAAAAAAAAACAAATTGGTGAATCAATTTCTATAGTTCAGTCTGAAACGGACATCTGGAGTGTATCTTTCAAATGTTTAAATACTTTTGTTCGTACCTGGCGCTGAATCTGGATTCTTGCAGCATAAAGGCGAGGGACCTTTCTCCGATCTGTGCTTGAGGGCGCATTGGAGACAGGTCCTCGCAGGCATCCGTAGTTCAGTGATGTTGCGTGTTAGTTACGCAGTAACGTCATTGGATTTGGTGCGGCTATTTTATGCATCTGGTTTGCTAGGAGACTAGTTTCTCGACAACCCAGTAAAAGGGAGTCTTGCGGGCCTCCGTATAAAAGAAAAAAAAAAGGAAGTTTGTTACGCGGCGACGTCTTATCCTGCATGCGGCCATTTTAAAATACAGGGTTGCCTTAGAGACTAGTACTTGGAAATCTTGTCAGTTACGGGCAGCTTTTCAGTGCAATTATATTTATGTTCGACACACTCTGCTTTGGAAAATAATAGTGAGTGTATAAAAAAAGGGGAAGGAAAAGAAGAGTTATACAGGCTTTACTGAGATTATAAGTAAAACGTTACAAAAAGAGATTTAAAGGAGAGGTGTTAGAAAGCCTGTGTTTTACGGAGTAATGAGTGAAGCGGATGTATATTTGGAAATTGATACCAATAATGATGTGGTTAAGAAATTGGTTCAAGAAGAGGTAAGATCATCGGTTAAGGAAATTTTAGGATATGTTTTAAAAAGGAAAAGGAAGGTTGCAGATGCTTCTGATGAGGAATTTTGGTCGTTAGAGGAGGAGGAGAGTGAACAGGCATGTCAGGTAAAAGGAAAATGAAGAGGAAGAATGTTGAGAAAGAAGAGGATAGGCTTGTGGCCTGGCAAAAAAGGTGGTCTTGGCACCACACAAAGAGAGGGTGCCCAGCGTGGCAGAAAAGAAGGCGTCCTCAGTGGCACAAATGAGATTTAGGACGGTCCTGATGATGATAATTCATATAGCTGTGAAGTTGAGAATTTTGATCAGTTCTGGATAATTTGGATTCTGATGTTTGGGATCTGGATTATGATAAGGAGGAGAAGGTCAGAAAGGAGAAAGGATTGGTTAAAGACCCTCATGGTATGGATATGTTCAGTCCAGATTTAGTTAGACACCCAAGGAGTGCACACTGGTGGCCGCTTGCGCATGTGGCAGTGTTTATAGGCATGTGGATTCAAAAGCGTTTGGAGAAGGAAGCTAGATCTGTGATGTGGGCAGAAAGCTCTTGCCCAGTTCTAGATAACAAAGCTTGTGCAACCCCAGAACTAGCTCCGGATCTGATTTGTTTTATATTCAAGATGGGTCATGATCCAAGGGAGGGGTTAGAAAGGGCAATTAAACAGTGCCAGGATCGATTGCTGGATGTTATTGGTCCTCTTGCTACAATTATGGACATGGCTGAAGCGGCCAAAACAAATTCAGTCTCTGTGGATACAGAGGTTCTAAGAGGATGGTCTCAAAGAGCGGTGTGTTTCCTTGAGAACGCAAATGCGGCCATAATGGCGGAAAGACGGAAAGCAGTCCTCATGCGCATCAGTCCGAAATTGGGGGATTTTGCTAGAAAGGAACCTAGCGAGGATCCAAAAGGATATTTATTTGGTGAAGGGCTATTGAAAGGAGTGGGAAAATACGTGTCCACCTTCACTAGCCTGGATAAGGCTCAAAGTTCCCTTAGGAAAGTTTTTGGGGGACGTGTTTTTGACAGGGCCGTTTTGACAGGGCCATTTTAAGACAAGGTCCCAATATCAATTGTTTGGTAGGCCTTCCTTTAGAGGGTTCCAGTCAGCCACTGGGTTTTATCCTCAAAGAGGAAGAGGTGTCAGAGAACGTCAATACAGAGGAAGGGCTCATTTCAGCCAATGAAATCAAGGTAGGTATGAGGATGATTTCTGAATTTTCCGCAGGAAAGGTAGTGTGGAGATTAAGATTTTTTCTTCAAAACTGGAGAAATCTAACAAAGGATCAATTGGTTCTACAGGCAGTTCAGGGATATTCAATAAAGGTCAGAGAATTGTCTATTCAAGAGGCAGAGTCAAGAAAGTTGAATTTTCAAAAGGAACAACAAGAGTTGGTAAGCCCGGAGGTTCAAGGCAGGTTGAGGAAAGGAGGAATAGAGAAAGTTTTTACGGAAAATGTGGGCTATGTGAGCACATTATTTCTGGTAAAGAAGAAGGACAAAGGATGGCATCCTGTGATAAACTTGAGAAGTTTGAATTGGTACCTAGTAAACAGGCATTTCAAGATGGAGGGTGTCCATCTATTAAGAGATATTTTATAGATTAACGATTAGTTGGTAAAATTGGATAGAAGCGTATTTTACCATTCCAATAGCAGAGGAGAGTCGCAGTTTTCTGCAATTCAGATGGATGGGAGTTCTTTATCAGTTTGTCTGCCTTCCATTTGGTCTGGCGTGGGCACCTTAGTGTTACAAAGGTGTTAAGACCAGTGGCCTCATATCTCAGGGAGAGAGGAGTTTATATGATCATGTACCGTGATGATTTCTTACTGATGTCTCAGAATCAGGAGGAGTGGAGGAATCATTTCTCCTTGGTTCAACAGTTACTGGAGTCTCTGAATTTTTTAGTACATTTGGAGAAGTCACTTTTGGAACCCTGTCAAGAATTGGAGTTTCTTGGCTTCCAGGTGAATACTTCATTAGCTGAGTTTGCCAGAAAGGAAGGTTATAAAGATAAAGACAGAGATGAAACAGATTTTGAAGAATACGTTTATTTCCTTGTGAGCTTTAGCAACAATAATAGGTTTGTTTTCCTCTTCAATTCAGGCAGTTTTTCCGGGACCTCTTCATTACAGAGGTTTGCAGACATTGAAGGCGGAAGGTCTTAGGAAGGGCTTGTGGAATGGAGACGTGGTGGTGATTTCTGCAGAAGCACAGGAAGAGTTAGTTTGGTGGCTGCAGAATTTAAAGGCATGGAATGGCAGAGCAATGTTTGGGTTATAGGTCGGCAGTAGCAGCAGGTCATGCCCCAGTTGAGGGTTTTCCATAGGAAGGCATGTTATTGTTTGTAGAGTGATGAAGGGGATCAAGTTACAGAGGCCTCCTAAACCTAAATATAGTTCTTATGGGACATGAATTTCATTTTAAAAAGGATAGAGAGATGGCCTTCTAATTCTTTTTTATCCTTGTGACAGTTGAGTAGCAAGGTTGCAACTCTTTTATGTCTAATCTCTTTCAGGAGGGTTTCAGATGTCCATGCATTAGAGGTGAGTAACAGATTTTATAACCCAAATGGGGTGATATTTAACATTTCAAAAAGAACAAATACAATGTCATCATCAATATTTTACCCTAGGTTTGATGACCATCAAAAATTATGGGATGGCGTGAAGCAATTATTTATTTTGTATGTGAAGTCTTTTAATCCAGTGAGTGCTGTGGCTATTGCACATTGGGTGAGATGGTGTATGTTTGAATGAGGAGCACATATGTTGAAGTTTAGAGCACATTCAGTGAGAGGGGCAAAGGCAAGTAAGGTATTTGCATCTGGAGGTCTCCTTTAAGAGATTCTGAGGGTGGCAGAGTGGTCTAATGCTGGTGTATTTGCCAAATTGTATCCAAAGCCTACGAAACATGTTTCAGTGGTGGTGTTATCACAGCTTTGAACATGCATAATGCTAGCCTCCGGTCTTGACATGACATGTAGATTCTCCTCGTTTAATGATCAGAGAATCTGGATTTCATTAAAGACACAGAGGCTAGCATTATCCCACCCTCCCTTCCCAGGTAGGCTTAAAAATAAAACATTAAAAAGGGAGATTTTAGGCTTGATATTGTAGATTCTGAATAATTTATGCCATATGTAATTTTTATGGTTTTGTGATTTATGATGCATTTTCATATCTTGAACACTTTCTCACTTGTTGATATCTAAGGGTCTGATTTAGATCTTGACAGGACTGCTGTTGTCCCTCCATGGCAGAGTATACAAGTTCTCCACCAAGCTGACGGAATACCACCCGCCCTTTTTAGATGTGTGCTGGCTGAACCACTGTCTGCGTCGACAGAGTGTTTCCCATTGCATAAACGGTAGACTTCTCTGCTGGCTAAAATTGCTCCATCGCTATCAGGCGGGTGGGATTGCGCCAAACCTATTTAGATTTCACAGTTGTGCTGGCAGTGTTCTAGCAGAGGGTTGCTGATAGAGTGATTCCGTCGCAGGACATGGTCAACATTGAGGTGATCCTGCGCACCAACGTAGTGATGTCCGCTTTGCATACTATGATCCACCACTACACCGGGGTGCACGGAGGGGATTACCAACGGTGGGTGCCGTCTCCCTGCATCACAGGACGGATGATGTTGGGCTGGCTGGACGCCCTGGAGGGTGAGGCCCCTGTGCAACACCGAACTTGTGTGGACTGAGTGCTGCAACTACACGCCTAAGGGAGCCCTGCTGCATCAACTGCATCGGGCGGTCCACCAGCCGACTACGCGGTGACTGCTGTACCCAGCCCAGTGAAAGCACACCTGTCTCAAGCTCCTACTGGTTGAGTCACAGTTGTGGAGAGAGTGCAGTGGATTGCACCACGGGGTCAATGTCCAGGTAAGGAGAAGGTGGGACGCGTAGTGCAGGAGGGCCGGGGTGGAGTCGCTCATACCTATCACACATAGATGACGCACCCCCAGTGGCGGGTCTACCGCTATGTTGGAAGAGAGTTGCCCCACCACCTCAAGCAGTGCAGAAGAGGAACAATCATCACATGATGATAACTCAATCAATTAATCACTCAGGGGAATTGTAAGCGCGTCACACACCCGTGAGGGTCGCAAGGCACTGAGGGGTGGGAGTCCGCAGATCTGTAAGGCGAAGAGCCAGGTCTTGAGGGTCTTCCTGAAGGTGTTCAGGGAGGAGGCACCTCTGATGTCTGCCGGTAGCTTGTTTCAGGTATTGGATGCAATGTGGGAGAAGGATCTCCCGCCTGCTCTGGCTCTGTGGATGTGCTGCGTTTCGGACAGTGTGAGGTTGGAAGATCGGATGTCTCATTTGTGTACGTGGAAGTTGATTCTGTTGTTGAGGTATTTGGTTACGTTGTTGTGTAGGCATTCAGAGGCATGAGTGATGATTTTGAAGGTGACTCTTATCACCACGGGGAGACACTGGAGTCTACGTAGGTGTTGGCTGATGTGTTAGTGCCGGGGGATGCCGAGGACGAGTCTGGCAGCATAGTACTGTAATGTCGGTAGTTTGCGGAGTATGGACTTGTAAATGGCGGCGTAGCGTGCGTTTCCAATGTCCAGTCTGCTGGTGATGAGTGCATGGGTGACTGTCTTCCTTGACTCTGGGGGTATCCATTTGAAGGACTTGCGGAGGATGCGTAGGGTGCTGAAGCAGCTGGAGGTGACGGCGTACCTGTCCTGGCAGGAGAGACGCACCTGACCTGAGAGGAGAGACGCACCTGTCCTGAGAGGAGAGACGTCAGATTCCGTGTCCAGCAAGAGACCGTCCCCATCACTCTGAGGCGGGCGCACAGATCCTAATTAGAAAAGGGATCTATGCTGGGTCAATCCTCACACATCGAGGAGCACCAAAATTGTCAACCCAGTTAATGGTAACCGGTCCCCATCAAGAGGGCATAATCTCTAAAGAATCTTTTAAATCCATTACGGGACCGTGGACCGAACCCAGATTTTCCACCACTGGTAACATTGACTGGCTTCCAGTTTTTTTACGGACAGAGGGAGGTAGATGCCCCCTAGGATCCTACCAGACTTCCTGAGATTCAGATCCATGACGCATTGCAGCTGATCACAACAAAAGGTGGTCCAAACTGTTCCAGGTTTTTATCTGTTACTTGTGAGAGTTACAAATGACTCGGTCTTGAAAAAGATGGCTATATAAATGCACCATCGAAACGCGTCGACGCTTGATAAATAGAACTCAATCTGTGAGAAAACTGGGACCTTTGAAGGCTTATTATCTTTTGGTATCAGGCCTCAGTCACTAAATAAAATAACCACGGATGTGTTCACTCAATGACATAGTCTTTTGTCTTTCATGTGTAATCTCTTTGTTTTTTATGTACATTTGTTATTAATGAATTTTATATGTTTTTATTATGTTTTTTGGTGAGATTTAAATGTAATTGAGTCACTGTTTATTTATGTACCGTTTAGTATATACTTTTTTTTAAAAGAAATAAATTGAAAATATTTTCTTAAATCTTTTGTCTCATAGTCAATAGGAAAAAGGTTGGAATTATACTGTTCCCTCAATGTATGTTGAAAGTTTGAATGCAGGTGAGTGCGCTGTACAGCAGCATATTTAGTCAATAGTATTGAATTAGCATTTTCTCCAAAGGAAACACTTCGTTCTGGTGACGGCGTAGACCTGTCTGTTCATGGTGAGGGATGGGTCAAGTACGATGTCGAGGTTTCTGGTGTAGTCCTAGGGGGTAGGTGGGCTTCCGAGGGCGAAGGCCAACAGGTGTTGTCCCATGCTGAAGGTGTGGTTCCAAGGACAAGGACTCCTGTCTTCCCGGCGTTGAGCTCCAGGCAGCTGTTGGTCATCCAGACTGCGACGTCCTGCATTCCGTTCTGGAAGTTGAGTCTGGCGGTGGTGGTCTTTTTGGTGAGGGGGAGGATGAGCTGTGTGTCATCAGCGTAGGATACGATGTTGAGGCCGTGTTGTTGGACGTTGGCGTCGAGGGTGCCATGTAGATGTTGAAGATGGTCGGGCTCAGAGATGAACCCTCTGGTACTCCGCAGGTGATTTACGTGGGAATGGAGAGGAAGGTTGGCAGTCTGATCCTTTGGCTTCTTCCGGGGAGGAATGATCGGATCCAGTCGAGGCCTGTTCCTTGTATGCCGGCGTCGTGTAGTCTTGCGACTAGTGTGTGGTGGGAGACGGTGTTGAAGGCCGCTGAAAGGACAAGTATGATGAGGGCTGCGGAGTGGCCTTGGTCCAGGAGTGTGCGGATGTCGTCTGTGGCGGCCAGCAGGACGGCCTCGTTGCTGTGGTTGGTTTGCAATCCAGATTGGGACGGGTCGAGGATGGCGTTGTCATCAATGAATCGTGTCACTTCCCTGTTGACTGTTTACTCTGCAACTTTGGCTGCAATGGGGAGGAGCGAGATGGGCCGGTAGTTCTTGAGGTCGGTGGGGTCAGCTGTGGTCTTCTTGAGAAGGGGCCAGACTTCTGCACGCTTTCAGTCGTCTTGGTAGGTGCCTGTCTTGAAGGTGGTGTTGATGGTGCATTGCAGTTCGTGTGTGATGGCGGCTGCGGCTCTGTGGTAGATGTGGGTGGGCATGGGTTGGTGGGGGCCCACAAGTGCATGCCTTTCATGGTTGAGGCTGTGTCTTCGGCTGTGACTGGCGTCCAGGTGGAGATGGTGGGCTGGCTGGTGTGTCCGGGGCCCGGAGTGTCTGTAGACGAGGGTTCCTTGGAGTGTGGAGTTGTGGCTGGTCTGGATCTGGAAGTGCAGGTGTCTGGCGGAGGGGAAGGTTCCGCTGGGGGTGGTAAGGCGGAGGGTGCTCTTGTGTGCAATGGCGAGGCACCCTCCCGGGTGGTTGGTGCGCTCCTTCCTCTGGATCTTGTATCCGTCCAGGATGGCGGTCTTGATGTCGGGGCGGAGGAGGCGTTGGTCCAGGTCTCCGTGAAGAAGGCGATGTCGGGCGAGAGAGAGTCGAGTAGGTTCCAGATTTCCACGGCGTGTATGTGCACGGAGCGCCCGTTGAGGGGGATGCATCCTAGGGTGTAGCCGGTGCTGGTGTCGGCTGTGTTGGAGTCCGTGGTGGTGGTTAAGCTCCGGCGGCAGTGGAGGCAGGAGAACTGGCCGTGGGTCGTGTTTGCCAAGGCCTGTTGTCAGTCTCTGACTTTCCCGGGTTTGAGTGCGTGGAGGGTGGCTGTGCCGTAGCAGTGGGTGGCCTGTGATCCAGGCTTACTGGCGCTGGTCGCGGTTGGGTTGCAGACGTGTGCAGACGGGCTTGTCTTAGGTGCGCCTTCTGCGCGCCAGCAGCGCCTGTCTGCTGCGCAATTGCTCAGCGTCTGCCATTAAGTAGGGAAGGGTGGAGGAACGATCAGCTGGGAGGCAGGAATGTGCGAGGACAGGGGCGCGGGGCCGCAGGGGCAGCAGTGGCGGGAAGCGTGTAGTGCGGGCTCAGAGAAGTCAATGAAACTGTTAAAAAAGGCACCAACAAGGGATAAATAACTGATGTAATCATGCTATGTATCCTCAGGGGTTGGGCGGGTGGGTAGGACTGCTCCAAACACGGAGCAGGGAATGTGCGGATTGGCATGCACACTAAAGTGCGCAATGACTGTTTGGTTGGCCCACTCAGGCCGCCCAATGCAGACATGCGCACTTCTCTGTTCGCAATGTAGGCTGCATTGCAGCCTGCATGGAGAACATGCCCACCCCTCCGGCCCCTGGCTGCATGACTTGTCCTGTTGCCAAATTACAATACCACCGCCGCATCACAGCGTTGTGAATGACTCATGCGAGGGAGCCTGGCTGCCTACTTCCTTTTCCTGGAAGCAGACGCAGGAGAGCAGGAGCTACGTAGACACGGGACACGGCTTAGAGGTGAGACTTCCCTCAATAAATTCTTAACTACACACACTCACACACACATCCCCGCGGCCATGCACCATCCAGTGTTCATTACGGGGTTTACCACCTCACAGCTGTCCAGACACCCCACTCCGCACTTCTCAATGGTGGCCGCTGTGCACCCATGCACAGCGGGCGTACCACTCGTGTGCCAAAGGCACATACGTAGCTGCGATGCATGCCATGACATTGCATTCCATTCTAATACATACTAATACTAGGCACATTGCAACAGTAGAGTAGGTGTTGCATAGCTGAGACATGACGATCACTGTTCCCACTACAGTGAGTGCGACCCAAGAATAACCTTTGCACTACAGACCCAACCGTGAACCCTGGAATTCATTTCTGAACCCCCAGAGACACCCAAAAGATCACACTTGAGACAAATGCACCCCCCAAATTTCTCTTTATTTTGGCACAAAACACACCCAGGATTTAGAAATTTGACCCCAAAAAATACACACAAAAATTCAAAAATGTACCCCAAAAAACACCCCATTTTTCATATTTTACCCCAAAAAACACCCCATTTTTCATATTTTACATCCAATTCCCATGCACACCTGAAAAAGTTGAAATTACCCCATTACTGACCTCACAATGCGTTGTATTCAAATGTGATGTTAAGGCACCTGCGTAGTCAGAGTTGCGTTGTTAACGATGTACTACCTGCGTTGTAATGGTCATCTCCCATGCCAAAGGAAACCCATAGGCTACGCCGTTTGCGTCCGTCTGCCACCCGCAAGGAGCACCCCAATCGTCAGGGAGGAGGCATTGCCATAACCTACAGAAGCACATTCCGACTGACCACGCACTCTAATGACCCAAGGGTGACCATGGACCACGTCAACTCCAAGATCCGGACCAGGCACAGGTGCATCCTCTGCAGCACCCTCATGTGCAGGCCCCCGGGCCATGACCCCCATTCTCCAATACCATTTTAGACCTCATTGCACCCCAGGATCTCCCATCCACCAACGACATCCTACTCGGTGACCTCAAGTTCCACCTGGAGAACCCCAGTGACCAGGACACCACCCCCTCATGGGGAAGGTCCCCTACATCAGACGCAAGCAGCAAGTCACCGCAACAAGCCACATAGCAGGACACGTGGTCGAGCACGTCACCTCCGCCAGCGTGAACTTCAAGTGCAGCCACAACACCGGACTTTCCTGGACCGACCATCATTGGTAACATCACGTCTTCACCTTGCCCACCGGACGCCACCGCCATCATCGCACCCCCTCGCAGCTGGATCAAGGCCACCGAAGAACATCTCGTCAACTCCCTCCGCACCAACACTCCACGAATGCTTCCATACGATGACACCGCAGCGCCCAACCACCACCGATGTATCTCCTACTGCGCCGAAATTCGGGCACCCCTCATGAACAGCACTGTGTCAGTACCTTCTGCCTGCCTGATGACAGGCGTGAGGGTGAGGCAGCGCCACAGGGATAGGCTGGCCCCATGCATTGCTGGAGTTGCGTCATGGTTGTGACACGACTGCAGCAATACGTGACTTTAGCGCAGACAGACACGTCAGGATTCCTGACATATCTGTCATTACTTGCGTCATGGAGCGCTGTACAGTGAGTACAGCGCATCCATGCTGTTTCAAGGAGGGCGTAATGAGAAGTGTTGCAACGCTGTCTTGTCGCAGCGCAGCAACGCTTTTCATGACTGGGGCCCAGGAATGCGCACTATCTTATTGATGGTGCACATTCCTGCACTGTATTTTTTTCGCAGGGAAGCGCTGCAACATTGCTTGCAGCGCTGTCCAGCACCAGAAACATGCATGGATGTGGGCCCAAGACTTATTCCCATTTTTAAGACCAGCTATTTTCTGGTCTTAAGTTCCTGCAGATAACGGGCCTTAGTGTGACTTTTTTATCGCTTCGCGGGTCCGGCCTATCCTTGCTAATAGGGCGAAGTGCGGTTAGCGGGAGTTTTTGATGGATTTAGAGACGGAACGCCTATCTTGCATGTCATTAGCGATAAATATCGCTGGCATGCAAGGCGATAGAAAAAACGGGTGCTGTTGCCGGAAAGCTGTTGCTAACGCCTGTTAGCGACAGCTTGCTAATAGGGCGATAAAAATATCGCAACTTTAGCGTCAAAAAAGTGCCGCTAAAGTTATGTTATGTTATTTAATTTTATAAGGCGCGCAGCTACTCCGAAGAGTGTCCCGGCGTGAACCAAGAGGAGTCACTCATAACCACTAGACAAAAAGATAGGTTTTTAATTTTTTCTTAAAGGCCAGAGGATCTTGAGTGTTGCGAAGCTCAAACGGAAGGCCATTCCATGCCTGGGCCGCTTTCACGGCGAGCGAGCCACCACCCAGCCTGTGACGAATGAAGCGGGGAACATGTGCTGTGCTGATGAGCGCAGTTGTCTCAACGGGACATAAAAAGAGGACCGCTTCTGCAAATAGGAGGGGCCCCGGCCATGAAGAGCGCGGCGGGCAATGACTAGGGATTTGAACTTAACCCGTTCTGCCACGGGGAGTCAATGTAATGAGCGCAGGTGATGTCGCACACTACACCTAGTGGGAATTTCAAGGAGTAGTCTGGCAGCCGCATTTTGTACTACCTGAAGATTGTTTAGCAAGTAGCCCGGGATGCCCATATACAGTGCATTGGCATAGTCGAGGCGAGAAAGGATCAGCACGCGAATAACTGTTTCTTTAGCGGGCCTTGGGAGACAAGGGATAAATTTCCTTAGCGTTTTTAGGAGTCCAAAGCAGTTGCCTGTGAGCTTCTTAACCTGAATAAAGAAGGATAAATTATCCTCGAACCACACTCCTAAATTCTTGGCGGATTTCCCTTTCGATGTTGGTAAAGGGAACCCTGGAGGCCAGAGGGAGTCTCTAAAACAGGGGGGGAAGTTACCATAAAGGAGAATCTCTGACTTGCCTTCATTGCACTTAAGCTGTGCTGTGGCTAGCCACTCAAAAACAGAAGACAAGCAGTGCTGAGCCAAGGATACAGAGTCAGCATCCTTTCCCCAGGCAAAAAGAAGCTGGGTGTCATCCGTGTAGGCAATGACCTTAGCCCCCAGATCCTCGGCTTAATAGACCAGAGGAGTCACATAGATGTTAAAGAGGAGGGGGCTAAGGGAGGACCCCTGCGGGACCCCAGTGGTAACCGGCTGAGGGGCTGAAGTGGCCGGCGGCAGCCAGACCTGTTGCGTCCGTCCTTTGAGGAAGGACCTAAGCCAGCCCCAGACCAAGCCCAAGACCCCAATCTCGGCGAGACGAGACAGTAGGAGTGAGTGTGGCACCGTATCAAACACCGCCGACAGGTCGAGCATAACTAAGGCTGCTCTCCCGCCGGCGTCCAGACACCCCCGAATGGCTTCTGAGATCTCCACCAGCGCTGACTCCGTACTATGGGAGGTCCGGAATCCTGATTGAGCTGGGTGCAGTAGGTTCGACCCTTCGATAAACTCCGTCAGTTGTCTGGTCACCACCTTTTCGCACACTTTGGCTAAGCTGGGCAGAAGGGAGATGGGATGATAATTCCCTGGAATCTGGGGTCAAGGGATGGTTTTTTCAAAAGTGGGAGGATTTTTGCCTGCTTCCAACCCTCAGGCACGCGAGCCTCACGTATGGAGGTATTGATAATAAAGTTTACTTCAGGATTAATTGTCTCCACGACCGCTGCCATCAGTCTGGCTGCACAGGGATCAGAGGGAGAGCCTGATTTCAGGCCCTTCAGAATCTTGAGAGTGCTGGGCAGATCCACTGGAGCGAAAGCGTGCAGGGAGTGACTAGGCCTAGCGGATTTGGGAACGACAGGCATGGACTCTGTTGGGGTCCTAAGGCAGGGGGCAAAAGCCGCCTGAATGGAGCGGATTTTATCCATGAAGAAGTTAGACAGAGACTCACACCAGGCTTCAGAGGCTGGGAGTGAGCTAGTCTGTGCAATGGGAGATGTAAAGCTCTGTACTATGGCGAAGATTTCCTTGGAGTTGTTTTGAGCCTGATCAATACGGACCAAGTAACAATGTTTCTTGGCCACGGCTATCGCAGCATAGACATTTTTTTGCTTGAGCCTAAGATTGTGCTTGGCCAAGGCACAGTACTCACTAAGGTGCCAGGCGCGCTCCAATTTTTTGCACTCGTGCTTAAGAGCAGTCAGCTCGGGCGTGAACCAGGATTTAGAGGGTGACCCCCTGGAAAACCTGGAGGGGGCGGGCGAGGATAACGTATTCATGGTGTTAGCGACCCAGTTTGAGAACCCAGCAAGATTCCCATCAAGGGTTTGAGGGAGAGAGGGTCTAGAGGCCGCCAAGGCCAGAGAGAACTTGGAAGGCTCAATTTTGCTGAATACTGGTTTGCGATAGCAGTTGCCAGGCGGATCAGCCAAGGCCACCGCCCATGAGAAGTAGATAAGGCAGTGATCAGACCATGGAACCGGGAGGGGATCTTCCACCAGGATTGGGAAGTTGGAGCAGATAGGGTTAAGTATATGACCCCCTTGATTTGTGGGGAGGCGAACCCATTGAGAGAGTTGTGCCAATTGAAGAATGTCTAGAAAGTCAGTTGAGTCTCTAGAGTCGGCCTGATCAAGGTGGATATTTAGATCCCCTAAAACAATGTATTGGGAGAAGCGAAGCGCTCGAGAGACCACAGCGTCACCCCATGTTTTGAGAAAGGCCCCAGCCGAGCCGGGGGGCCTGTAGATCAGAGAGCCACCCAACGTAAAATGGGCCGAGAAGCAGATACTAAAGTCCAAAGTTCAAAGTGGCGATGAGCCCTTGATAATATGCCCCTAAGTTGTGTACTTGTCAGAATTTTTGCCTTGGAAAGGTTTCTCTCACATTTTTCCTCTCTACTGTGTTGTGTTGAATCTTTGGTATATCTTATGCATACTTTCTATTTATTTAATTTCAGGACATCTTTTTACCAGCTTTTTTTGAAGTTGTTTTGTGTGTAATATAAACTGTTTGTGTAATGTATAATAATACCAGTGAAAGGTACATTCATTATATCAATTTACTTCTCCTTTTTATTCATCTTTTTTAGCTTCAAACTCATTTGTCATATAATCCAGACTTTTACAAGTTTTAATTTTTCTTTAACATTCATTATAGGTCTTACACCCAGAGTACGTGGACAACAATCTGCCACACAGGATACTTCCATTCCTAACAGGAATAATCTTTCAGGGAGGACTCCACTCATGAAAGTCCGGATGATGAGGAGCCTCCTGGTCCATCTGGTCTACCTGGGCAGACAGCTCCAGTTAGTCACAATCAGCCCACACCTACACCACCCACCCCAGCTGTTCTCGCCCCTCAGCCTATGGATACCTCCACTCCCTGTGTCCAAACCAGTCTTGGGTGCAATTCAACAAACAACACCACGACCTCCAGCTCAACCAGGAACCAGTAGGATGGAGTAGACTTGGTGAAGGGAACAAGGTAGTGGGGGTAGGGGTCATGGGAGAGAATCTGTGGGCCAGCAAAGTGAGGCCACTGGGTTTACTGTCACCCAGGCCACCATCAACCAAGTCTTGGGATCCCTCCATCAGTCGCAAGACATGATGGGTCAGGTCCTTACAGAGCTCCGGGAGATGAAGCAGTTGCAGAGGGAGCACAATATACAGATGGGGAATCTGAGCTCCAATTGTGGCTCCCTGACAGAGGTGCTGCATGACATTTACACCCATATGTGCGGGGCTTTTCCAGCACCATCTTCCCCTTTCTGTGGTTCAACAACATCTGGGTCAACTACATCTGCCTCAGCCACAGAAAGGGAGGCCCTGCCACAAGCAGCCATACCTGCAACCATCTCAGTCTCTGCAACGGTGGATTCACCAGCCCCCCGCAGACCACCAAGAGAGGATGGCAAGACCACCACCACCAAGAGAGGCAGAACCTAATTTCTTCCAGTTGTAACTATCATTCACTCTGTGGACTATTTTCTGGACCCATTTACCTTTCTGATGCAAGTTGTATTTGGGACATTGGATTTTAACATTTTTGGCTCTTCAATAATAGTTGCATTCACCATGATTTACTTTTATAATTTGTGGTAGATTAGTTTAACTTTTTACATCCTGTTTTAGTTTATTTGGTTTTGTTGAATAAAAATAAAACTAAAAAAGTCAAAGACTGCTATTGTATTTCTTTTCTCAATTTATGAACAGTGACAATTGTTTCTGACCTTGATGAGTTAACAACTCCATTAAGAGATGCTCATATATGTTTTAGTGGGAACAAATGAAGATTAGGACTTATATGAAGGCAGGCTCTGTATATTAATTTTCATGAATGGAACCGTACCAGCTTTTCAGATTTCCATTATGAATATGAATTGGGTGCATCACTATCCATTTAAAGATGGTGCTTACGAAACATTGTGTGTCAACAAGAGAGAGAGGGGGGGACCAGGAGCTAATTAAAGGTCCAGTGCCTGTGCTCCAGACGGTAAGCGTAAATGCACAAGGGTGAGGACACTGTTCCTAGGGAGGTTTGCAGAATATTGCTCCCTCCTAAGGGGAAAGAGAGACAGAAAGGGAGGGGGGGTTGGGTTGATGCTAGGTGTACTAGGCCCTGGACTCAATCGTGAGAGGGGAAGAACAAGTCTTGTCCCTTGTTGCCCTCACACACCCCGAAGGATGTCATGCTTCATCATCGGGCAGTTGCTCCTCGTCGGGCCGGCGCTGAAATGCCCTACAGGTCCCCCGAAGGGTCATTTTGTCGGAGATCTTCTGCGAACTGCCGTATGGTGCATGCAGGTGTGCTGGGGGAGTCCTAAGTGGGAAGTGTGCTGAATGCGTGCAAAAGTTAAAATTGACTACGGGTTACCAACGGTATATGTTTTAATATGGCGGTACCTGTGTCAAAATAAAAAGACCCGTAGGTCGGGTGTTACCTCTAAAGTGTAATGTGCCTGGGTAACTCAAAAGGACAACATGTTTCACGCCTCTGGGGTCCCGTAGGATCCGTGGCGCTTCTTCAGGACCAGGTGTGTGTTAAGTGCGGTGTGGTGCACGTGATAATAAAGCGATGCACGAAGCAGTGAATAATGTGTATGTACACAGAGGCTATAGTCACCCTCTAAGGAAATCAGGGCAGGCCCAGACCTGCGGTTGGTACCGGTGGGCTACAACTCAAAAGTTGAGACTGCTACCTGATTGACGGCCTAGAAAATGGGGGGAGAAGTACTCCCAAGGCTAGGGACGTGGGCTGCCCGCACCTTACCGGGGAATGAATTCGGGTGCCGGCTCGTCTGGACCTACCCGCGCCTCACGTCTGCCTGATCAGACACATCGGGACCTGGCCCACCCAGGGGCTTTCAAAAACAAAGCGTGGAAGCCCGCGTTTTTTATTTTTTTATTTATTCGTCCGGATTAGCGCACCCAGCGCGAATTCGGATGGTTTTAAAAAAGAAATAATTTTTTGGGGACCCCCTGAGCAGTCCTAGGGGGTCAGGGTGTTACCCTGCCCCCTTTTCTTGTTATTCATCTTTGTTTTACTGTTTTCTTGTAACTCGGTTACCGAGTCACAAGATGGCTGCCAACACTTCCTGGTTTGGAGTGTTGGCAGCCAAATAGAATTAAGCGCGTGCTCGGGAGGAGTCGCAACTCTTCCTCGGTGCTCAGATATCAAAAGTTTTCTTTTATTAATTTCTCAGGAACTACTGAACGGATTTACACCATTTAAAAAAAGGTCGCTTTCTGAACCAAGAGCTACCGTTTTGCCAAATTTGGTATAATTCCGTTCAGCAGTTCGGGCTGTAGCCTGTTCCAATTTTTCCTATGGAAATTAACATGGGGAAAACGCGTTTTGGGTCCCCCCTTTTTTCTCGGGCCCCGCTTGACGAATCACCCTGAAACTTTCAAGACAGGAGCTGACCGGAGCGCCCCATTAGTTTTGAAAAGTTCACGATGATTCGTCAAACGGATGAGTAACCATCTTGGAGGTGAGGAAAGGGAGACTAGAGGAGCAACGGCTTCCTCGTGTCAAGAACCGGAGTTACTGCGTTATTTTGTATTACGGACAGCAGCGGAATGAAATATCGACCTGTCTTCATTAAAAAGGATATCTTATTATGCCCGTGACTTTATTTACATGTAACTGCATATTGGAAACACCAGTTGGTATGCCGAACATTGTTGTGCAGTTATAGAGCCTTATGGGAAATGTAGTATTACTACTAGTCACGGGACTGTGAGCGGCATAAAAACAACACCTGTGCTGCGTAAAGTCAGCGTCTCCCTATGATTAAGACATTTCAGTCGAAACACGTCAGGGATTTGGGCGCATGCAGCCGGCAGTACTGAATAAATGGTTTTAACCGGATCTGGGCCTGGCAATTGTGTTTTATGTGGATATATATATATATATATATACAGCCAAAGTACACATGCTTTCCCTCTTGTAGTAAAACCACACGCATGACTGTTAGCGTTAGATGTAGTAAAATGCCTACTCACTACAATGGACATAGTAAGCAGACCACTGCATCCAATCACCCTCACCTGTATATATTCTGCACATGTCCTCAATGAGCGCTATGTGATCAAGGCTGCATGTTTGGCAGTCGAAACGCGTCATGTTGGACCTTTTCCTGATGTGTGAATAAACTATCACCCTTTTCACACCAGCTTTCGGAGTCTGTGCCCGTGTGTTACGCCGGAGTGTTTGTCGTGGCATTGGGATTTTCTTCGTGATATATATATATATATATATATATATATATATATATATTATATATGTATATATATATATATATATTATCTACTGGCGGTCGCCAGTAGATAGTTATAGTTAGGACCTATTATCCATAGGAAATTCATAACATTCTATTCCCAATAACTTTGGCGTCGTTTGACGAATCTTCGCGGTGATTCATCAAGCGGGGGCCGAGAAAAAAGGAGGGTCCCAAAACGTGTTTTCTCCGTGTTAATTCCCATAGGAAATATTAGCCACGGCTACAGCCCAAACTGCTGAACGGAATTACACCAAATTTTGCAAAAGGTAGCGCTTGGTTCAGAAAGCGACCTTTTTTTAAATGATGTAAATCCGTTCAGTAGTTGCGGAGAAATTCAAAAAATAAGAGTGAAAAAATCAATTTCCCATAGGAAACTTTATGCAAGGCTACAGCAAAACTGCTGAACGGAATTACACCAAATTTGGCAAAAAGGTAGTGCTTGGTTCAGAAAGCACTCTTTTTAAAAATGGTGTAAATCCGTTCAGTAGTTGCTGAGAAAATCCAAAATAAAAGTTTCGATATCTATGGCCGCGGTGGATCCGCGTACCCTCCCGATCACGAGCTGCATGCTAATTGGCTGTCAACACTCCAAACCAGGAAGTGTTGGCAGCCATCTTGTTCCTCGGTAGAACCGAGGAACAAGAAAGCAGTAAAAAAGTGCGCAAAACGCAAAAAGGGGGCAGGGTAGAAACACCCTGACCCCCTAGGCCTGCTACAAGGACCCCCAGGGCCCCCCCAAAAAAAAAAAATCCTAAAAATCGGCAAAAAACGCGCTGGGTGCGCGGATCCTGCCGATTAAAAAAAAAAACGAAGCGCGGACTCCGCGCTTCGTTCTTAATTGGCCCCAGGGTGGGCCAAGTCCCGGGGGTTTATCATATTTATGATGGGGGGCCTCTAAGGCCTCCAAGCCCGGGGACCGCCACCCCCGGGGCTTTACAAAAATGGTGCGGGAGGGCTCTGAGCCCTCCCGCAGCCCCGGAGACCGCCACCCCCGGGGCTTCTTTTTTTAAAAATTCTATTACCTGTGTGGGGGGGCTCCAGCCCCGCCACACGCCCCGGGGACCGCCACCTCCCCGGGGCACTAAATATTTAAATATGGGGGTCCGTTACGGACCCCCAGAGCCCTGGGGACCACCACCTCCCCGGGGCTGTGCACACAATGGGAGGGGGGCCCCCCTCCTGGAGCCCTTGATGGCCCTGGGGACCACCACCCCCCAGGGCCGGCTCCTGCAGTGTCCCGGGGTGCCTACCCCCGGGACAATGTGGTTTGCTATGACAGGACGGGAGCCTCGCGGCTCCCGCCCTGTCATAGCAAACTGCTTGGTTTTGGAAGAGAGGCAGGAAACCTGCTCTCTCTTCCAAAACCAAAGACGATTGCTTTTCCACATGGGGAGCTGCATCTTAGCAGCTCCCCATGTGGAAAAGCAATGCCGGCTCCAGAGGGACGCGGGGAGCCGGCGGGACCGTGGGGGATTGGGGACCCCCCCACGGTCCCCAACGGAGAGGGCAGCCCCGGGGGATGGGGTCCCCGGGGCTACAAGTGGCCCAGGAGGGGGGCCACGCGGCCCCCCTCCCCAAAATAAAAGAAAAAAAAGAAAAAAAAAAAGGCTGGCCCCGGGAGATGGGGTCCCCAGGGCCATAAGTGGCCTGAGGAGGGGGGCGACGCAACCTCCCTCCATAAGTATTTTTGGAGAAAAAAAAAGGCCAAGCCCCGGGGGATGGGGTCCCTGGGGACGATTAAGGCCTGGGGAGGGGGGCCACGCGGCCCCCTTCCAAATTTTTCGTTTTAAAAAAAATATATTAGGGGGCAGGCCCTGGGGGATGGGGTCCCCAGGGCCAAAAAATTAGAAAAAGAAGGGGGGCCACACAGCCCCCTTTCTTAAAAAACTAATTAAGAAAAAATACCGGCATCGCGCTGGAGGCCACGCCCCCTCCTTGGAGCACTCTGCAAACGCGCACCATGGCGCGTTTGCAGAAGGGAAACGAATTCCCCTTGAATACTGGGGGTCCCTGGGGGCCAACTAGCCCACCAGTAACCTCCAGTATGCGCCAGGGGGCTGCGTTGCAGAGAGGTGTTCTGAGGCCATGCCCCTTTTTACACCTCTCTGCAACGCAGCTCTGTGGCGCTTAATGGAGGTTGCTGGTGGGCTAGTTGCACCCCATGGACCCTCAGGATTCAAGGGGAGTTAATCCCCCAACTTAAAACGCGCCACAGGGCGCGTTTGCACAGTGGTGAAGGGAGGGGGCGGGGCTTCAGGTGACATGTGTGCAAACAGGCCCCATGGCGCGTTTTAAGATGGGGAATTAAATCCCCTTCAATCCTGAGGGTCCCTGGGGGCCAACTACCCCACCAGGTACGTCCAGAAAGCGCCACAGAGCTGCGTTGCAGAAAGGTGCAAAAAGGGCGTGGCCTCTGAACACCTCTCTGCAACGCAGCTCCTGGCGCATATTGGAGGTTCCTGGTGGGCTAGTTGGGCCCCAGGGACCCTCGGGATTGAGGAGGAATTAATTCTCCAACTTAAAACGCGCCACAGGGCGTGTTTGCAGACATGTCACCTCAGGCCCCACCCCTTCCTTCACCATTGTGCAAAAATTCCTCTAAAATCAGCCGAACTACGAATTCCGATTTACTCACCTGTTATCAGGAGAGACCTCAGTGCTGCATCTTTGAGCCCAGTACTGATCCTGAAAAGTAATTTTAACCGTACTTACCAGTAACTTGAATTTCCTTCCATAGGATATCATTGTCTGCTTTTTGCTGAAAAAGTTTCTAAGTGTCGATTTTTAAAACATACAAATATTCCTCTAAAATCAGCAGAACTACGAATTCTGATTTACTCACCTGTTATCAGGAGAGACCTCAGTGCTGCATCTTTGAGCCCAGTACTGATCCTGAAAAGTAATTTTAACCGTACTTACCAGTAACTTGAATTTCCTTCCATAGGCTAACATTGACTGGTTTCACTTGGAAATTCTAAGTGTGGAGTTTTGGAACTTTATAATATTCCTCTAAAATCAGCCGAACTACCAATTCCGATTTACTTACCTGTTATCAGGAGAGACCTCAGTGCTGCATCTTTGAGCCCAGTACTGATCCTGAAAAGTAATTTTAACCGTACTTACCAGCAACTTGAATTTCCTTCCATAGGCTAACATTGACTGGTTTCACTTGGAAATTCTTCTAAGTGTGGAGTTTTGGAAATTTATAATATTCCACTAAAATCAGCCGAACTACGAATTCCAATTTACTCACCTGTTATCAGGAGAGACCTCAGTGCTTCATCTTTGAGCCCAGTACTGATCCTGAAAAGTAATTCTAACCGTACTTACCAGTAACTTGAATTTCCTTCCATAGGAATCCATTGTCTGGTTTTCAGCAGAAAAGTTTCAAAGTGTCGATTTTAACAAACTACAAATATTCCTTAAAAATCGCCTGTATGACTTAAACGCATTCTTTCAACTGTTTACAGGAGATGCACCAGTGCTGGATCCAGGATCCACCACTGAGTAAGAAAAAGTAACGATAACACTACTTACCTGCTAAGTGAATTTCCTCCCATAGGATAACATTGGTGATTCTATGTGAAAAAGTTTCTGTCAAGTTTTAAAATACAATAATATTCCTTAAAAATCACTACTGCAACCAAAACGCTTTTACTCAACTGTTTACAGGAGATGTCCCAGGACTGAATCTAGGATCCAGTCCTGTGGTTAGAAAAGTAATCCATAAAGTAACTAATTGCATTTAACTAGAAATTCACATTGAGCTCAATGTTGCATTGTGTTTGAAATTGTGTTGCCCATTGAAACAACTGTAACTACTGTACTTAAAAGTCTATTGCCTATTTGCAAAGTATTTAAACTAAAGTAATTCATTCTGAGAAAGTATATTTTGTAATGTAATGTATAATGTCATTATAATGTAATTTAAAAAATAAAATATCTAAAAATAAATAGTTTAAAAAAATGTAGTAAATCAGTATCAAAAAAATAAATATAACAATTAATACATTTAAATATTGTCATTTACAAAACCTTTGAAATTCACTGAAAAAACCATAGGTTTGAGGCACGTTACAGTTAGGAATTAGCATTTAAAAAACCTTTGAAATTCACTGAAAAAACCATAGGTTTCAGGCACGTTATAGTTAGAAATTAGCATTTAAAAAACCTTTGAAATTCACTGAAAAAACCATAGGTTTCAGGCACGTTATAGTTAGAAATTAGCATTTAAAAAACCTTAGA
The DNA here is from genome assembly GCA_963921515.1 of Calotriton arnoldi. Taxonomy (NCBI): domain Eukaryota; kingdom Metazoa; phylum Chordata; class Amphibia; order Caudata; family Salamandridae; genus Calotriton; species Calotriton arnoldi. The sequence goes on from CAWUFW010003235.1 coordinate 185,266, forward strand.
AATTCACTGAAAAAACCATAGGTTTTAGGGACAGTTATAGTTAGTTGGACATTTCACTCGTACAAAACCCGTGAAATTCCCCCGTTATAGTTAGTTCAGCTAACTATAATTCGCACCCCCGCAATGCACTGCTGATGACGTCACATATTACATCACTCATGACATGGTCAGTGACATCACTGATGACATCACTGATGACATCTCAAATTACATCACTGATGACATCACTGATTACATCATCCACGTGATAATCTGATGCACCTCTTCACACACTAATATAACCTTTGATACACCCACTCTAAATTACAGACTGCCATTCGCAAAACGATAGACACTCCAACACCAATAACTACATACCCACTCACTGATTCTTAGGTCTACACACATATCCACTCACTCACCTGTACAGTCACTCATACTTATGGTCACTCAGTACAGGACTAACATATGCACTCATACTCCTATATAGACACTCAAACACCGCCACTCATCCATAGAGGTACTCACACACCTAGTCAGTCATGCAAATAATTAAACACACTGCCATTTACTCACCTATACAGTTATACACACACCAGCTCACTTACTCATACAAATACTAGCACATTCTTACGCTCTTATACAATCACTGATACAAGCACACACTCATCCATACAGTCACTAACACAATCACACACTCTCGCTTATAGCTATTTATATACTCCAACACACATATATACTGCCTTTCACATATGTAGTTACTCACACATGTACCTCTGGGACATACATTCACTCACTAACACACTCTTACACACACTTACCCACCCATACAGTCTATCACAAATGCACTCTTGAAACCATCCACCCAGTGAATCACCCACTCACACATCTATGCACAGAGTCGCACACTCCCCACCCACACAAACACTCAGGCACCCATACAGATACTCAGACAACCAATCAATAACTCATATAGACACTCATGTAGCTATTCACAAACCCATGCAGCCACTTACACAGCAACAGACAGACGGATACAGACATTCACCCAGTTTAGTCACTAACCCATGCATTCAGTAAGATACGTTTAATCACTCACTTATAGAGTTAGTCACGCACCTACTAAATCATCCATACAGACACTTATACACCCACTCATTCTTCAATACGCCTTTCCCTATATATATTAAAAATATTTAAACTTTACAGAAACACACAGTCACTAGATGATGTCATCAGTGATGTCATCAGTGATGTCACTGACCATGTCATGAGTGATGTAATATGTGACGTCTTCAGCAGTGCATTGCGGGGGCGCGAGTTATAGTTAGCTGAACTAACTATAACGGGGGAATTTCACGGGTTTTGTACGAGTGAAATGTCCAACTAACTATAACTGTCCCTAAAACCTATGGTTTTTTCAGTGAATTTCTAAGGTTTTTTAAATGCTAATTTCTAACTATAACGTGCCTGAAACCTATGGTTTTTTCAGTGAATATATATACATATTTGCACATATTTATATACGCACCAGGTAGTTTCAGAATTTTTAAACAGTACTTGTTTTTAGATTCAGTGGCAATATCTTTATACATTTGACTTTTACTTTATTTATTATTGCATTTGTGTATTTAATATTTTAAAAAAGTCCTAAAGACTGGCTGATTGCAAATTTAATACTCATGATCCCATATTATAGGTCATGATAAGTATAGCCGACTCCCTGAACTAATTATGAATTAATAACAACTGCATAAATAACTGAAAATAACACTTGAGATCAAACTATTTGGATCAATATTTGAAATTACATCTGTTCTTATTTTATCTGGACTATTTGGTTGATTAAGAACGACAATTGATGGTGCAAATGAATATTTATTTAAAATGCATTCTTTGTTTATGGCCATTTATATATAGAGTATTTTTACTATGTCTATGGTGTCAGCTGACAATCCTTCACGTGGTACACTGGTATCAAATAAAGTTGTTTCACTCACCCGTCATGCGCTCATGTGATCAAGGCCACTGCGTTGGCCGAAACGCGTAATGACCGCTTTGCACCGCCAAAAACTTTAAGAAATAAATACGATATCTCAACAAGCAGAGTCAGCTCATTGGAGTGTCTGTTTCTCGTTGTGGTGCCTGCATGCATCTATGAGCGTTAATCGATGTTCACCTGGAAAAATCGGCTTGGTTTTTCTCCAACGGACCCCTCGCTCACAAGAGGCTGACCATTTTTTCAAGCCGGCACGGATTGGTAGCTTTGTTGAAGCTTTCCCGTGGACAGCCCCCTGCACGACCGTTACTGAAAATTAGCCCGTTTGCAGTTTTATGCGTGACCCCGGAGGGTCGGAGGACTTACGGAGACACCCAAAAACATGCAGTAAGTCGGGTAATTATAGTGTCACACATTGCAGGTGGGGAGGTGCTGTTATCTGCTTGAACGTTTTCAAATCCACGAAGGATTTTGAACCAGTACCTGATCAGTTAAATAACAAAAGGTGCAATGTCGGATGAAGCATTGCGGGAAAGAGAAAAGGTAGCGGAAGAACTTTTTACAAATTTGCCTGTCATTTCTGACAACCGTAATCAGATTTCTATACAATCGGAACAAAGCCCAGATGTCAAAAGCTTACTCAAAGCTTTGGAAAAAAATAGTCGAAGCGAACTCACAAAGTGGTGGGAAATAAAGTCCTTAGAAAAATATCACGAGGCTGGCCGGGTGCCGAGAGGTTTGGTATCATACTTGCCCCCAGTTTCGAGAGTCCTAATCCACTACTTCTAAAAGAATGGGCGGAAAGCAACCTTGATGCTGCCATGCGACTCGTCTGTTGGTTAAATATGCGAGGGTCGATAGGGAGGTCAACATCAAAGAGGTAGCACGCATTATGAATGAACTTGAGCTTCTTAGCACTGTTAACAATAAGGAGTACATTGACAAATGTATCAAGGAAATGAACGACAGAATTAAAAGACAAGAGGATGTCATTAAAGCTAGAAAAGTATGGAAATTTGCTCCGGATAAGAACGATTACGAGCAGGGGCAAGTATTCACGTTTGCACGCAAATACGATCATGTAAAAAAACAGAAAGTGCTTACTCAGTCCGACAGCCAGCAGGTCCATGTGAATACTTGCGATAATGCCACTGCCTCTACCTCGGATTTAAGCATGATTTCTAGTGACACAGAGCCGACCTCAGCAACAATACCGAGGGCAATGCCAGACCAAGATTGGGCCCTTTGTCATATGCAGAGGAAATGGATTTTATCCGGGAACAAAGAAAACAATCCTTACGACCGAGAAACACGCCTGCACAACAAACAAACAAAGAAATCGTCGAAGGCGCGAAAGGCGCAAGTGTTGCAAACGCAAGAGGCAGGGGTCAGCAGAAAAAGAAAAACTGGCATCCACGACAACATCAATAAATCATACAATTGTTAATCTTACAGACATTCAACTTAATGACGTCGAGAAACAGCTTTTGGCTCTTGGTTTAAATTTCTGTCCAGAAAGCAACTTTAATTATGTGCAGACAAGAGTTGATGTCTATAAATTTATCCGGAAGCTGAAACTGAAAAAGTTTTTTACAATCAAAAATCATGGTAAAACAAAGCAAGTTTCGCATAATCGAATGCCCGGGAGTGGCCTCACAGCTGGGGAAATACCTTTGTTAACCACACTACATGCTCTACGAGATGAAGCTACAGGAACAGATGTGGTGAGTTGAACACACAAGACATTGCTCTAGCAGAGGATATAAATATTTCATCTCCTGGCCAAAGTCCGTTCAAAGCACCGTCTTCTTTTGTGCCGATTATGCCGCGTGATGCTCTGGATATTTTTCATGACCGGATTACAGATGAATTGAAAACACTATACCGTAAAACCACCAGGTACAGAAATAATTTCAGTAAAAAGACCAACGAATATTTTCAACTTATGGACAAGTTAAAGAACAATGCTACTGTTGTCATCAATAATTCAGATAAGGGAGGCAACATTGTTTTGTGGGACAAGCATCTATATAGAGCAGAAGCCTATCGGCATATTAACAACATTGAATGCTATGAGCAAACGAATGCTTCTCTTGTCAGGAAAATGAACAGAGATTACAAGGATGAGCTCACAACATGGCAGAGGGAAGGTCTCATTTCCAAAGATGAATTCAAATACCCGTACAAAGAATTTCCGACCTTGCCTACATTTTACTTAATTCCCAAGGTCCACAAGGGTACAAACCCCATGCCAGGAAGACCGATAATCTCATCCAAAAATAGCACATTTGAATGCACCTCGAGATATGGACTTTTATCTCCAAGATCATGTGGTTGTTTTGCCTTCCTATTTACGTGACTCTAATGATTTTTTATTGAGATTGAATTCAGTACAATGGTCTAATGAATACTCATTAGATATTACCGCTCTGTATACGAGTATTAGACATAGCGATGGAATAAATGCTGTAGATTATTATTTACAACGCAGATGCATTTCAATGTACAAACATAATGCAATGTTGATAAAAATGATACGCTGGTGTCTATACAACAATATTTTCATGTTTGATGGTAAGATTTTCAAACAAAAGCAGGGCGTGGCCATGGGGGCATGCTTCTCCCCCAGCTATGCGTGTCTTCACGTAGGTTGGTGGGAGGAGCATGTCCTCAAGGTCGAACACAGAGCACTTTTTGACAAGCATGTGGTTAACATGTGGAGATACATCGATGTTGTTTTCATAGTGTGGAAGGGAACACATGCTGAAGCCTGTAATTTCATTGATATCATCAATAGGAATGATTATAACCTTAACTTTACGGCGCATATTGATTCTACAACTATCAATTTTTTGGATATCACAGTGTATATTGAAAAGGGTGTTATTGAAACGTGTTTATTCAGGAAACCGACAGCAGGCAACACATTATTGCATGCCTCAAGTTTCCACCCTCAGCACACTATTTCCAGTCTTCCCTACGGTGAATTTTTGCGTATCCGTAGGGCGTGCAGTTCCAATACTACTCTAGTGACAGCACAGCAGGCCACCAAAGAAAGGTTAATGGAGAGAGGCTATGATTCCACTAAATTGGACATAGCCATAAAAAAAGCTAATGGCAAAGAGAGAAAAGAGCTTTTGAAACCTGTCATTAAGCTTAACAATGCAGCTATGTCTCCACATTCAGGGTTTGATGATACAGCAGATGATGATAAGTCCAGTGATGTATCTTGCAGGTTCATCTCGTCTTATAGTAAACAGGCCAATGCCATTAAAGGCATCATTAATTCCCAATGGCCTATAGTGCTTACCGATGTCACACTTCAACAGATACTCCCCAGTAAACCAAATTTTACATATCGTAAAGCTTACTCCATGCGCAACGATTTAGTTAAAACTAGCCCTGAGCTAGATACTAAAGGCAGTTAGCTCACCCCGAAAAAAGGCTTTTTTAAGTGCAGTACATGTCGTGCTTGCAAGTTCGGGGTGAATACCATTTCTTATTCTTTTTCGGATAGTCCTATCAAGCTCAATGGACATTTCACATGTCGCACAGAGTTCGCTGTCTATGTTTTAAAATATATCTGTGGGTTACGGTATGTCGGAAGCACCAAACTGCAAGTTTTCACACGAATATTGCAACACCTCCGGGCAACTGTCAATTCAGATCCCTCGTATCCCGTAGCGAGACACATTAAACTGGAGCATAACAATAATCTCAACGTGCTCCAGTACTTTGTCATTGACAGTGTGCCCATTAACAAAAGAGGAGGGAATCGGGAGAAGAGGCTTAGACAGTTGGAAACTCAGTACATTATCGAACTCGACACAAAAGCCCCCGAGGTCTGAACATTTGTGAGGATTTGCATTATTATCTGTAGTTACTTAGCTGTATGGCCACCATTTTAGCAGTTTTTAACCCTAGCAGTTTGGACTTTGTATTCTATTCTATTTCATTTCAATTTTATGACTTTCAATCATCATTTCAGGTGTGCAAATATGAATCATTGGGTATTAAGCAATGATTTCAGTAGTAACTTCTACCCTATGATTTGATGTTTTGACATCATGGTATATGACATCATGGATTCATGTCTATGGGGGATCCCCAGAATGCAATAGACTCCATAACGTATACGATTGTTGCAGAATGATAGACAGGACATATTCAAATTGAAGATATATAAGGATTTTTTGTACATTGAGTATTACATATGCTGCTTTTCTCATTGGATTCGTAAATTTTAAATTTTAATTTTTAAACGCCTATTTTTCACCAGAAGTATCTTTGCACTATTTTTGCACTTTGCACTTTGTTATTGTGATTGTCAGCATTTTACACTTTTGTATGGCCATATGCTTTATCATACATGCATTAAGTTGATATGGGAAACTTGAGTGCCTTTCTTGTTACTGACTATTAGAAGTATTTGTACCTGCCATATTTGCACATATTTATATACGCACCAGGTAGTTTCAGAATTTTTAAACAGTACTTGTTTTTAGATTCAGTGGCAATATCTTTATACATTTGACTTTTACTTTATTTATTATTGCATTTGTGTATTTAATATTTTTTAAAAGTCCTAAAGACTGGCTGATTGCAAATTTAATACTCATGATCCCATATTATAGGTCATGATAAGTATAGCCGACTCCCTGAACTAATTATGAATTAATAACAACTGCATAAATAACTGAAAATAACACTTGAGATCAAACTATTTGGATCAATATTTGAAATTACATCTGTTCTTATTTTATCTGGACTATTTGGTTGATTAAGAACGACAATTGATGGTGCAAATGAATATTTATTTAAAATGCATTCTTTGTTTATGGCCATTTATATATAGAGTATTTTTACTATGTCTATGGTGTCAGCTGACAATCCTTCACGTGGTACACTGGTATCAAATAAAGTTGTTTCACTCACCCGTCATGCGCTCATGTGATCAAGGCCACTGCGTTGGCCGAAACGCGTAATGACCGCTTTGCACCTCCAAAAACTTTAAGAAATAAATACGATATCTCAACAAGCAGAGTCAGCTCATTGGAGTGTCCGTTTCTCGTTGGGGTGCCTGCATGCATCTATGAGCGTTAATCGATATATATATATATATATATATATATACATATATGAACAAGGCCACATGTCTGGCGGCCGAAACGCGTCATTTTGGACATTGATACTTAAATAAAGACACTTTGCCATCATCACTGCCTTGGAGTCTGTGCCCTCGTGTTGCGCCGCTGTGGCTGGATACTTTGGGATTCACATGCCGATATATATATATATATATACCCCAACTCCAATTCCTTTGATAAAGAACAGGACACCGACACAGGAGCTGAATCACACAATCCGTTTCGTGTTTGTTGAATATATATATATATATATATATATATATATATATATATATCCTTCAAACATGCTGCACATCACTCTCCCAAAAGCAAGGACCGCGGACCAAAATTTTAGCGACGAAATGTATTTATTCCGAAAGGTGGCACGACACTCGTTTCGGAGCCCTCGCTCCTTGCTCACGAGTGGTTCATGTTATGAAAGTGCACATTTTTTATAAAATACCATGTGACAGTTACATAAACAGTGAAAACAGACTTCCGTACCCAATGTTAGGTTGAAAGTTCGTCACCTAACAAAAGCGGTTTCAATTAACACAAATCATTATTTTTGACATTGATTGAACTGCGGCGGCAAGTGGGATAATCTAGGCAAATGGGTTTGTAATTTCAATGCAAAGAAAAATAATAACGCTGTCGGTGTGAGTGTCAGTTTAAATAAAGTTTTGAACCCACTTTAGTTGGTTCTTTATTAGATGGACAGCAGACGCTACATTTCTTAGTGAATGTGTTGGCCTTTACAATAAAAGCGCTTCACCAAGGTCTCAGTTGCCAATGTGCCAAAACACATTCTAACATATGCCCTGAGTATCGCCTGAAAACGTAACTATAATGCCACAGTGGGCCAAAATAAAAACTGAATTGGAACCAATTGCGCCCCAGTGGGCGCGATCATGCCGTCATTGTTGCTACAGCAAACACATGCCCAAGACAAATTCGCTAATTATAAATAATGCCACAGTGGGCAACTATCCAAAACAAAATTGGAACCAATAGCGCCCCAGTAGGTGCATTATTGCTGTCATTGTGTTACAGCCAGCCAATACCCAGGTCAAAAACATGTCATCCCCCAGTGGGCCTAATGGTCTACTTTGTGTCTACATAGTATGGAATCCAGCCCAAGTGGGCTTATCTGAATGCATAATGTCCATTTGTGCCTTCATTATTCAAAAGTATTATGTCACACACTAAGCTCTTGCGATAACGTCCGTGTTTAGCATAAAGATATTTTTATTCTCTTGCCTTCCACTTGTCGTTGTACATGTTGTTCAATCTGAAAGATAAAAAAGTCTGATTAACATATACATACTTAAAAAGTGCATAAACAAAACATACTTAAACTTTAAGCTAAACAGTGAGGTTAAAAACTGGTTTCTACAATCATCATGTTACATTTAAAACATTAAGGGGCATATTCACAAGTAGCTATCGCTGAATTAACGGCACTTTATCGCAGGCAAAGTTGTGATAAATATACCTCCCCATTCACAAGCTGGTGTAAACAGCCCACAGCACCAGTTTACCCGCGATAGCAGCCGCAAAAAACATCGCCACAGAGGACCCGCGCAACTATCGCTAATGAGATGCAGAGTGGGCGTTCCTGTGCCAAAAGGCGCGACAACATCACACCTCATCATTCTCAACGACCAGCCACATCGGCGATAAAAACACAAAACATGCGATAAGGCGCGTTAGCACCAGGAAATCTACACCTGCTCTGACCTGGTGTAAAGTCGGACGGCAGCCTGCAAAACCAAAAGGAAGCACAGCCCAGGGCTACATCAGAAAGGGCAACAGATGCCATGGAGCCACCCATCATGCGGCCCGGACACCCAAGAGGGCCACAACACCCACCGCCACCACCCCCAGGACCACCCCTCCCTGGCACCCCCCCGACCAAAGACATGCCACATCAGCCACACCTAAACATGTACAAAATATTCCGCTGGATGTAGCACAATCACAACTGGTGACATGCATGTGTCGTCACAGAAATGAGCAGCACACATTCACTTCCGAAGCAACAAATGAAACTTTATTAAAATGATCACCGAAATGAAATGAAGACACATGGCCGCTCCCCTCGGGACAATACGTAGGTCACAGCCTGTAAGACAAAAAACATGATGAGAAGGTGTGTCCTGCGCACATCAGAGGACAGAGAGAGAGCGAAGGAGAGAGAGAGGAAGAGAGTGAGGGAGAGAGAGAAGAGGAGAGAGAGAGGAAGAGAGGGAGAGAGAGAGAGAGAGAAGAGGAGAGAGAGAGGAAGAGCGGGAGAGAGAGAGAGAGAGAAGAGGAGAGAGAGAGGAAGAGAGGGAGGGAGAGAGAGAGGAAGAGAGGGAGAGAGAGAGAGAGAGAGAGAGAGAGAGAGAGAAGAGGTGAGAGAGAGGAAGAGAGGGAGAGAGAGAGAGAGAAGAGGAGAGAGAGAGAGAGGAAGAGAGGGAGAGAGAGAGAGCGAGAGTGCCGCCCCTGCACACCCAGGCCACAATGCTCACCTGCTGCCACTGGTGTGTCTCCAACCACGTGCCGGTATGTATAGCAGGACACCAGGTCACACATCTGAGTCAGAGCCGTCAGCTGAAACAGAGTCTAGATACATGACTGGCACAGTACACACACTTGCACAAGACAACATCGCCTGCCCGCCCATGCACACCCAGGCAGAGGCACCCCAACCACTCCCGCCGCCCATCGGAGCATGCCCACCCATGCACACCCAGGCCTCAATGCTCACCTTCCTCCACCGGCGCATAGACAGGAGGTCCTACCACGTGCCGCTGCAAGCCACACGCCCGGGGCCCGCGGACATGGCACCCTCCACATAATGCAGCCCCGCTCCGCAGGCCACCAGGTCTCACGTTTGGTGCTGGGTCTTGATTACTCCATGGCATGGGACATACCAGTGCACCCGGCACCAACGCAGGCTGCATACCCGCTCAGCCCAATGGGTGCCACCAACTGTGGGATCCCGGAAGCGACGCCACGTGGCAGTAGGCCTGCGCTGCCCGCTGGCTCTGGCCTACACTGCGGTCCAGCAGGGCACATAAAACCTGAGCTGTCCGGACCGCCGGGACGGGGCATCATCGCAGGCTGCACACCCGCTCAGCAGCTTAAGGTGCCACTGACTCAGTGCACCCAAAGTCACCATCCTGTGGCGGGGTGCCTGTGCCGTCCGCAAGGCCCCGTGTGCCACTAACCCTGTGCAACCCCAGTCTGCGCCACATGGTGGTAGGCCCGTGCCGTCCACAAGGCCCGTGTGCCACTAACCCTGTGCAACCCCAGTCTGTGCCACGTGGTGGTAGGCCCGTGCCGTCCACAAGGCCTCGTGTGCCACTAACCCTGCGCAACCCCAGTTTGCGCCACGTGGTGGTAGGCCCGTGCCGTCCACAAGGCCTTGTGTGCCACTAACCCTATGCGCAAAAACTCATGGGCCCTTAATGATTGAGAACCGTGGAGCGTCCGTCATCCAGTCACCACCGGCAGAGGGGAATGTGACGTCGTCGGCCCCTTATGTTGGCGGAGTCACATGGCCTGTGACGCCTGTGCCGGATGGGTGTGGTGTGCGTGCAAACCTGCCCTCAGGGAGTGGCTGTGACATGCTGACAACTAGACCAGTGACCTGCACACCACCAGCGAGTACGCCTGCGACGGGTAGCAATGAGGGCCCCCCCTTGGAGCGTTAGCGGAGTGGTCTGGCCTGCCGTACGCCGGACCAGCGCAGGGCTTGCAACAATGACTCGTGGGCTCTGGGTGTGGTTCAGTCCATGTCCGGACAAGGAAGTGAATAATGCGTGTGTCCCTGTTGTAGTGTTCACGGAACCCGGTACACAAAATGCAATGTAGCACCCTCTGACTGGCATCCCACAGGATGAACATCATTGATGCAAGGGAAGTCACTGTCCCTACATTCATCCACACATTCACACATGAAGGATGAAAGACATGAAGTACTGGGTTTTATTGGACCCAGCGGTGCCAGGGAACACACCCAATGACCTCGAGTTCTTCCTGTCTCAGACTACAGAAACACAGAGTCTTCTTGGTGGCTTCAAAGATCAATTTATTGGCTGCAGCCAGCAACAGGTATCCTAGAAGTACAACACGGTGTATGTTCTCAGGAGACTGCTCCTTTTCATGGAAACCAGCTATCTCTTTTATACAGAATATTATGCTTTAGGCAAACATTCCTTATTTTTACAGTGGGTCATTCACATATTTCTTACAACAAAACAAAGACAGATTCATGATGACAAGCCCATTTTCAGTTTGTCCAGCCCACAACCAAATACCCAGTGAGGCCCAACACCTGCAACAGATATAATCTGGACCCCTAATAAAATCGGGCACCTCCTCCTCGTAAAGCAGGTCATAAAGAAAGAGCAGTGACAGGTGTGGATAAGATTTAGATATAGATGTGTGCAATGAAGGGTTTATGGCATGCTGCACCTGGGCCCCTAATCTCGATCGGCCACTGGGAACTAAAACTGGCCGAACAGGTTCTGGCTCTGGACAGTGGAGTCAGCTTGCCCAGGTCACTGAAAGTGTACTTGTCCCCTAAGGCGCGTTTTGGCTTTAGTCATTGCCTTATGTGAGGGCAACCACAAAATGGCTGCCGTACACAAAATGGAACCCGAGGGTTCACAAGGGAATCGTTAATATTAGAGTGATCCCGTCACTCGAATATGACGCAAATACTCAGATATAGCATACCTGTCATTACCGGTCTGCTGATACCAAAATCGTCATGTTACAATGATGTTAATGACACAGGTCCAGAATTTTCAGTACCACAGACCCTCCTTTTGCCCTTACATAGGCAATTTACTTACACTCATGCTAATCTGAGTCTAGGTCTATGTTCATGAATTCATTAAGATGTTGCTGTAGCATCATCCTATTACTTAGCTCGTCCCTTGATACAGGTTTCCTTACACATGATGTAACACATAGGCCGCATATGGCAGGAACACACTGTATGCACAGACAAAACAGGAAAAGGATGGCTAGAAGTATCCCAATGACCATCAGAACTTTCCATCCCCAGGTGGATAACAGTTCCCGGAACCATCCCATCAACGACCAGTCTCCTTCATCTACATGGATGGATTCAGAGATCCTATGTAGTTTGGAGATGGCCTGGTACACTGTTGGAGCGTTATCTGGAATGAAAATGCAACAACTGGATTGGATCACTCTACATACCCCACCACGGTCTGCAAGTATGATGTCTAACGCGACCCTGTTCTGCAGGGTCATAAGGCGGTCCGACTGGAGCTCAGCAGTCTAAGAACAAAGGGGAAGTCTGAGACGCAAAAATATACGTTTCAGTGCAGATACTCTTCCCTAACTGAGCTCTTGGATTCTTGCCATTACCTTGCAGACATAGATGACCCTGATGGGGTACAATCCAAATTGGAGCGGATCTTTTTGCTTGCTGGTTCTCGCTCAGACTCGCTCCATATCCAGTCACGTTCCATCCAATATACGCTAGTGTCTCATCTTCCGGGATAGTTTCGTAGGAACTAGTTCCCCTTATCATGTCGACTATCCCCTTAACTAGAGCACTATTCTTTGGGTTGTCTTTGACGGAACGTAGGGGGTGGATTTCGCGAGCATAGATGAACATCGTTCGGTATGCCCACACAGAACCATTGTAGCTGAATGGCAGCACTAGGTAGGGAATACCTTTCTCAGTAGTATGAGGCATAAGGCCACACACCCAACAGTTGGTTCTGTTCACTACTAGCTGGTGTTGGTGTAAGAGCTGAACAAAGGAGTTGTTCATAAACTCTAATCTTCTAACGGACTCGTGTTCAGGTAGAGGGTGAAAAGAATGTGAGGAGATAGTAGAGGAAGGCATGGGCTGTACAGTGGGTGCAGATGTCACTTGAAAAGAGAATATGATATACCCCACTAAAGACATCATTAGACTAAGTAAAATACAAAGACACATAATTAGAAAACATTTTCTGCTCATGGTTGCACATATTTTCCTCTTGAAACTTATTCTTTCAACAGGTCTCTCCATCTGAAAAGGCTCCATCCTCTAACGTGCTGTTCGCGGCGGTTGGTTTTCTTCACTTGAGAGTGTTTCTGAATGTCCCAGGGAACGCCCTAGAACAAACCAGACCCGTAGACCTTGTGTCCGCAGGCTACACACTCAAGTCTTTTCACCACGACCCTACAGCTGAACCCGGATGGTGGTTCAAAAACAGGTTTTCGGATGGGAGGACCAAAATTTCATTTTATTTGTCCATGACTCTCGGTCGCAAGTTATAACGGCTTTTTCCAGGCAATGTCTGGTCGCAAAACAAAAGTTCAGGCTCAGTAGTGTCCAATCGAAGTGGTGATGGTATTGCTCTTTGGAGAAGATCGTCACTTTCTCGCTCAGAATTTGTCCCTGTGACGCGTGCGTCACTAAAAGGCAGAAAACGAGGCACTGTTTCAGTTTCCGAGTCAGCAATTCCCTCCTGGACCCACCGGTCATATGGTAGAGGCAAAGGGACCCTCTTACAGTGTACGCCGTGGATCCAGTTTTTCTTCCCTTGTACTCGCACTGCAGATCTTGTGGACAAAATCACCAAATAGGGGCCAATCCAGCGGGGCTGATCGTTCTTTGTCCGCTGAAAGTTCTTGATTAACACCCACGATCCGGGATTGATTGCATGCCCTGGATCTTTAGAAGCCTGAGGCAGTGTATTATGAACCTGTTGGTGTAAAACACGCAATTTAGCCGTCAAATCATGCAAGTAATCAAGCAGTACAGGGTGTTCAATCTCGCTGAATTTCGTTGGCCTCGGCACTCCCCATATGTTAGCCGGGCGACAAAACACTATCTCATGAGGACTAAGTCCTACTCGGGAATGTACGGTCATCCTAGTTGACAACAGTGCTAATGGCAACGCATCAGGCCATTTAAGGCCAGAGCTTGCTTGTATCTTGGCCAGTTTTAGTTTAAGAGTGCCATTATAGCACTCAACTAATCCAGCTGATTGGGGATGATTTGCAGCGTGAAATTTCTGCCGGATTCCTAAACCTTCACACACTCGTTTCATCACTTGACCCACAAATTCACCCCCATTATCACTCCACACCATTCTCGGCAAACCAAACCTAGGGAAGAACTCTTTGAGAAGGGCTTTCGCTGTGGACAAGGCAGTATTATCTTTCAGAGGATATGCCTCTACCCATCTTGAAAAGGCACAAACAACAATGAGTACTTATTTCAAATTGTTGCACCTCTCCATGTGGATGAAATCTAGCTGCAAAACCTCGAACGGATACGTTGGAGGCGCAAAATGACCAGCTGGAGTTGGGGTTCCCTTACCAGGATTGTATTTCAAACAAACCATACAATTTTTGACCACATTCTCTGCACATTTGGGAATTCCAGCATTTTGCCACGCTGGAGCCAATAACTTACAGATTCCTTTCACACTGATGTGGGCCATCCCATGTGCCATTGTAACCACTGCAAGCACATATGTATCGGGTAACAACCATCGCTGATGCTCCGACAATTCAACCCAACAACCATTTGCATCCAATTTACCCGTACTCTCTCTCCACGTACTTAATTCCTTCTCCGTAGCTTCAGCTTGGATGGACTTCACACTCTCTATCGTATCTTCACACATTCCAACGTCACCAATCCATCTTGCAGGGCCCGCAACATACATTCGACTCATCACATCTCTTGCTGTTTCTTTCGCAACTTCATCAGCAAACATATTACCGCGACCAACGTCGTCAGTGATCTTCTTATGTGCACTGCATTTCACAATCGCGACTTGCAATGGCAAAGTAAGTGACTCCAGGAGCTCATTCACCAATTGACCATGCTGTATTTTCGTACCGTGAGACGTGAGGAACCCACGTTCCTTCCACAAGCGTCCAAAACTATGGACCACACCAAACGCATACTGGCTATCGGTATATATGGTCACTTTCATTCCTTTTGATAATACACACGCTCTCATAAGTGCAGTCAACTCTGCTGCTTGAGCTGAATTATGTGGGATACGTGCATTTTCAACAATCGTATGTAAAGTCGTGACAGCATATGCCGCAGTCGTATCACCATTCGGAAGCTTGAAGCATGACCCATCCACCCATAAGGTACCATCACACTTTACAAGAGGAGTGTCCCTAAGATCTACTCTCCCTTTCGTTTCTTCTTCTGTCCTAAGAAAGCAATCATGCTGTTCCGGAACATCTGTCTTTGTTATAATTGGCAACAATGTAGCTGGGTTCAGCGTGTTGCATTTTCTTATGTGCACATGGCTCGCTAAAAGTGTCAACTCGTAACCTGACAATCGAGCACTAGTTAAGTGCTGTGTCTTGGTCCTGTTTAACAAAATATCCACTGCATGTGGGACCATCACGACCAGCGTATTATTCATCACCAAACCAGCAGACTGTCGAATAGAAACAGCTGCTGCCGCTGTGGCGCTCAAACAACTCGGCAACGCTCTAGCTACCGGGTCCAAAATCGACGAGAAATATGCACATGGACGTTGCTTGTCCCCAAAAGACTGTGTTAACACTGATAATGCACATCCTTCTCTCTCATGGACATACAGCGTAAAGGGCTTGCTGTAGTCGGGGGTACCCAACACAGGAGCCGAACACAATGCATCACGCAATTCGGAAAAACTTTTCTGACAATCTTCGGACCAAGGAAGGGGATTCGGCGTGTCTTTATAGGTCAATGCTACCAAAGGTTTAGCCATCAATGAAAAATTCGGTATCCATTGTCTGCAATAGGATGTAATACCTAAGAAAGCACGCACTTCTCTCTGTGTCATTGGCACACTTAATTTTGCAATTGCCTGAATTCTTTCTGGGGTCAATCTTCTTCCCTCTTTCGATAAGAGGTGACCTAAATAGGTCACTTCTTGTCGACAATACTGTAACTTGGAAAGAGACACTTTGTGGTGTAAATCAGACAAATGACGCAACAATGACAAAGTGGCTTCTTTACAAATCTTCTTAGTATCTGCAGCAACTAACAAATCATCGACGTACTGTAGAAGGGTAGCGCCATCAGGTAACACAAGAGTGTCAAGCTGAGACTTCAGAGCCTGACTATAGATAGAAGGACTTTCACAAAAACCTTGAGGAGCTCTCTGAAATCGGAAGCTTCGGCCTCCTAAACAGAATCCAAAAATATCCCTGCTCTCTACGGCAATAGGGATGCTGAAGAAAGCATTCTTCAAGTCAATCACCGAGAACCAAGTGGCTGAGGCTGGAATCATTGACAGTAAAGCAGTGATATCGGGAACGACTGGAAACTGTGGCACAACTATCTTGTTTACCTCTCTAAGATCAATCACAAACCTGTAAACAGGTGGCTGAGAAGAGTCAGTACGCTTCAAGACAGGTAAAACAGGACTATTGCAAACATTACCTCTTGTCTCTTCAATTACATTTTTCTCAATCAAATCATAAATGATCGCTAGCAACGCTTTTTCACCTTCATTAGAGATCTTGTATTGGGGAATGCGCGGCATTTTAACATTGGCTTTCAACGTTACAACATATGGCGGTATTTCCAAAAGACCTACATCATTGGGACCAGTAGCCCAAAGAATATCAGGGAGAAACGACAATTCTGTTGGAAGTTTGTCCTTTGACAAATATATTGGTGAAACCACTGTCTTACCCAATGTGAGTTGTACTCCCGAAGGAGAACAATACAATGTCGCATACAATCTTTTCAGCAGATCCAATCCTAACAAGTTCTCACCACAACCTGTCGTTAGAATAAGTGGTGCTTCGATTTCACAAGGTCCAACAGAAAGAGACATAGGGCTAGAAATCGGGTTCCTAACCGGGGCGCCAGAAAAACCTACTGAAACATTAGTTTCGCCAGACAAAGGTGCGCCAGGGAATTTAGAGTGCATAATAGAACTCTTTGTAGCACCAGTATCCAACAGAAAAGGCTCTGACACACCTGATGTAATCACCTCAATATAAGGTCCACTCTGATCTACTGGAACTGAAACAACTCCCTCTCTTTGTCTATGGCTGTCCTAGCAATCATCACCTTCCATACTCTCACCTTCTGCATAGTAGTCATCAGCATAGTACTGAGTCGTCCTACCAGACGCGTTATTCTGCTGATCAAAACTATTCATTGAATTTTGAGGAGGAAATGGGCGCGCGTTCTGGGTGAAATTTCCGCGTCCTCTAGCTCTAGGTGCTTGTGGAACACCTCGACCTCTTGCGCCAGAAATACCATTCATACGCTGCAACAAAATAGGGCAATTATATTTAAAATGACCTTCTTCCTTACAATATGAACATTGGTTAGGGCCTATCAGAGCACGTTGTTGAGGATAGTCAAACCTTTGCGAATTCCTCTGATACTGTTGAGGTTGCTGATAGTCACGCTGATTACTACGAGGCGGATACGCTTGTTGTAAAAGAACCTTTGTTTTTAACTCTTTAGTTTTCTTGTCTGCTCTATCTTTCTCATCTTTATCTCTATTTTCGTAGTATTGTGCAGTAGCCAATATCTGTGCTGAAGAGGAAACGGCCCAAGAACTCTCTGAATCTTTCAATTTTTTACACAATTCGGGAAGCAAATTATGCACAAACTTGTCAACAAACAACCTTTGACCACCTTCTGTACTCATATCCTGACCACTGTGGTCGATAAATGTCTCTTCAAACCTAGTGAAGAAGTCAGATACACTTTCCTCCTTCTTCTGCTTGCATGCAGACAATTTATCCCAATTTACACGCATTGCAGGCATCAAAGTCTTCATGTAAGTAACGATCCTACCAGGGAGGTCTGCTACTAAAGGCTCTGGTTTAGCACCGCCTACTTGTCTGTCATTTGCCGCATTGATATTAATCCATGTGTCCCCTAACTCCGGCGCATGATCCGTGTGACGGATCACTCTCCATAAAGGCTGTGGGACCACATTTCCAAACAACATGTCTATATCAGCTAAATTCATAACACAGGAGTCTGCAGTCTGTGATAATTCCTTATAATAACCTGCAGGGTTTTTACGGGGTCGGGTAGAGTCTGCTTAAGAGCCAGGACTTCAGTTCGCTTCCATGGAACATGTACCCACACACGTTGAAAATGAGGCTGAATAGGTGGAACAGCATTTAGGTCTCCTTCTTTCCAAACTGGGGGAACTTCTCTCATGGGATACTGTCTGACCTTCCTTTTAACAGAGGGTTCTGGCTCAAACAACAGTCGAGAAATACCCTCACTCCTAAATGATAATAATGTCGCAACTGCTTTCTCAATATCGGAGCCCACAATCGTGCCTTTGGAAAACTCAAACCGTACACGACACAACTCAGGCGGATTGGCCTCCATATCACAATCTTTTAATCTTTCAAGAAGAACTTCGCACATTTTGTCAAAAACATATCTCTGTTTCGGTGCTTGCCATTGGTGGAAGACATCCATAACAGACTAACTCATATCTTGTAGGGTCAGTGACCCATTTATGCGCCAAATGATCCAATACTCCTTCTCTCTAGAATCGGGCAATTGGCTACGCAATTGTTTACGCTCTAAAACGGGGGTCGTAGTCGGTGACCCAAAGAAAGGAGACAAAATACTAGTAACAGTGTTTGTCATTCTCTGTCGGACAGAAGGAGAAGTTGACAAATGAACAGGAGGAAAAACAGGAGGAGACAAAGCAAATGCAGAGGCAGTGTCAGAAGGGATAGTGTGGAGGGAAATAGATGCAGGGGGCAAAGTCATAGGAAGTAAAGATGGAACAGGTAGTAAAGGTGGCAGCCCTTGAGGGGGCTGCGCCATAGTAGTAGGTGCCAACTGAAAAACAGCTAGTGGTTGTGGAAGAACCGGAGGTACAACAACTGGGGGTTGTACAACTAAAGGTTGCGGAGGTGCTGTAGCACTCTGCGCATAAGGAGGTGGTGAATTCAACAAATGAGACATTCAAGGATCCTTCTCAAGTTCCTTCACTGTATCTTGCTGAAGAGGTGGCAAAACTGGATAACATTTATCAATTGCCAATTTACGTTGCCTGTGCAGCTGTTCACTCGCTTGTTCCTCTTCATCATCCTTATACTGCATAGCAGCTTGCATTATTGAAATACCCTTTTCTCTTTTATTCTTCTTTACTAATTTAATTTCTTTCTGTTTGGCTTCTTTTCGCCATAGGCGGAAAGAGTCAAACATCGCCGGCCGGGCTTTCTTCTTAAAAAGTCTAACCTCTAAATTATCCAGAATTTCGGTGTCAAAACTACCATATTGGGGCCACTTTAGGACACCATCTTTCCTTGTGTACCTAACCCATACGTTATTATACGTGATAGGGCCCACTCCATGCTTCACGTAGAGCTCATAGGTTGGAGTTCCAATTGGAGGAACCGGACACGAGTCCTCCAATCGGGAATCCCTATTACAACCAAGACAAAACAAATTTCCAAGTCTGCTAAGACCAGGCATCTTCGCTCACTAGTCTAGCTTCAAACTTCAAAGGATTATCGAATACGACAGTCTCGTGAATACACGAGTCCTTCGGCTTTGGTACTTGCAAGTTCCAAATCAAAAGATCCTAACAAATCAAAGATCCCATGGGATACCCAAAACTAAGAACCAAGACTAAGGACTGGGAGACGCTCCACTTATACTTAACTGAGGTATCGATGACGTCACCAGAAGACTCGTCTATTGTCTCGCTCTACAAATCATAAAAGGGTCCAAGACAGGGCGATAGTCAGGGCAGCAGTCCTTCGTAGCCGTCGGGACGCGGGGAACCTCGCAGCAAAGACTTTCGGACCACGAACGACATACAGGGGTCGATGAAGTGGTTGGCCTTCCTCCAGAATTTTACACGAAGCTCCTCACGACCTCTGGCTTGGACCGGTACCGCTGAAATCGCCCCACGTTGGGCGCCAATTGAAGTACTGGGTTTTATTGGACCCAGCGGTGCCAGGGAACACACCCAATGACCTCGAGTTCTTCCTGTCTCAGACTACAGAAACACAGAGTCTTCTTGGTGGCTTCAAAGATCAATTTATTGGCTGCAGCCAGCAACAGGTATCCTAGAAGTACAACACGGTGTATGTTCTCAGGAGACTGCTCCTTTTCATGGAAACCAGCTATCTCTTTTATACAGAATATTATGCTTTAGGCAAACATTCCTTATTTTTACAGTGGGTCATTCACATATTTCTTACAACAAAACAAAGACAGATTCATGATGACAAGCCCATTTTCAGTTTGTCCAGCCCACAACCAAATACCCAGTGAGGCCCAACACCTGCAACAGATATAATCTGGACCCCTAATAAAATCGGGCACCTCCTCCTCATAAAGCAGGTCATAAAGAAAGAGCAGTGACAGGTGTGGATAAGATTTAGATATAGATGTGTGCAATGAAGGGTTTATGGCATGCTGCACCTGGGCCCCTAATCTCGATCGGCCACTGGGAACTAAAACTGGCCGAACAGGTTCTGGCTCTGGACAGTGGAGTCAGCTTGCCCAGGTCACTGAAAGTGTACGTGTCCCCTAAGGCGCGTTTTGGCTTTAGTCATTGCCTTATGTGAGGGCAACCACAAAATGGCTGCCGTACACAAAATGGAACCCGAGGGTTCACAAGGGAATCGTTAATATTAGAGTGATCCCGTCACTCGAATATGACGCAAATACTCAGATATAGCATACCTGTCATTACCGGTCTGCTGATACCAAAATCGTCATGTTACAATGATGTTAATGACACAGGTCCAGAATTTTCAGTACCACAGACATGACACAGCAGTGCGTCACTGGATGTTTATTGCACATCCAGTGAAGTTATGCAGCTGGAGCGGTACAGGGCAATGCCGAGCACACTACACAATATGGGCACATGGAGGGCCAGCCAGAGTTCATCCGGGCATGACATGTACTGCGGAAGAGGAAGGGTACAGTCCGCAGTCTGGTCGCCGTGTCATTGGTCGTCAAACAGGATGTGGCAGTCCATGTCGCTGTCCAAGGTGAGTGCATCGGAGTGTATCGGGGGTCAGTGGAAGGTCATGAGGCCATGTGCGGGACCGAGCAGAAACAGGCCAGGTGGCGAAAATGTATGCTAGTGGCTCCTTCTGAGAGCCAACCCATCCACGTCCTCATCCTCGGATGTATGCTCTGCCCCACCTGTGGGTGTTGCAGTACCGGCTGCGGCACTGTGTGCCACTGACACATCAGGGGCCGGAGGGGGATTGTCGGCAGCACTGTGTGCCACTGACACATCAGGTGCCTGAGTGGATATGCCTGCCGCACTGGGAGGCACTGACACACCAGGGGGCGGGGATGTGGATGGTGTGGGGGCAGCAGCATTCATCAGCGCCACGCCTTGTGGCAGCAATGCCATGATCAGGTACTGCAGGGCATTGCAGATCCCTGCTACACTTCGATGGTGTGCAGCGGTGGCTGCCATCCTTTCCGCCTACATCCGCACCATGTCTTCCAAGAGCTTTCGCATGTGTGCCAGCTCACGGCTGGCATCGCTGGGGCCACTCTGAGCGGACAGCTGTTCTTCCCTCTGCGTCATGACTCCAGCGATGTCAGTCAGGGCTCGTTGGAGACCATGGGGCAGACATAGACACCCAAGGATGGCGTCCAGTTTGGAAGCCATGAGGTCGAACCCCACCTGCACCTGCTCGGCCGTCTCCCTCTGGCCCTCCAGCAGACGACGTTGGAAGGCCATTTGTTGTTCCTGGGGGACTTGGGAGGGTGCCAGGGCTGTGGGTGCCTCCTGCTGGGTGGTTTGGGTGGTGGATGGGGTCTCATCGATGTAGCTGGGCTGCCCTGATCCTGGAGGTGAGTGGCGGATGAGGTCAATGATGTCTTGGATGGTTTGGGTGTCGATGCTGGTGTTGTCCTCCTCGTCATCAGTGAAGAGTGGCTGTGACTGCTCTGCAGGAGGTGTTGACGATGCCCCTGCGATGTGAAGGGGAGATGGTGTATTACAATGTGTCCACATGTATGTAGCCGCATGGTACAGGTTGACATTCAGACAGCATGGCATTGTACATTGTGACAGTCTGTGGGTCTGGGCGAGGACCCAGGGTTATTGTGGGTGTGCACTGTGCCCTTCTTGCATGTGCATGTGTGCCACTGTGGCCATCTCCACCCGTCCCCCAAGTACCTGGTGGTCACTCACCCTGTTGCAGTTGTGTTGTGTCCTGTCGAGCAGTGTTGGGTCCCCCGACTCCAGCCACAGTCTCCACACTGATGACTGTCGACACCAGCTCCTCCATGTCATCCAGCTCCAGCTGTGGCGCTGGGCCCCCACCTCCGGTCTTCGTTGCTGCCTTCTGGTTCGCGGTGAGTTTCTCCTTGGTCTTCCGCTTGATGTCATTCCATCGCCTCTTGACCTCGTCCATTGTCCGCTTGTGCTCTCCGACGGCATTCACCTTGTCGACCATGTCCCGCCATATTCCATTTTTGGTTCCCAATGACACGTTGGAGGTGACGAAGAGTTGTTGATGGTGTTCCATCACCTCTGTGACTATGATCCTGTTTGCCTGCGGACTGAACTTGGTCTTCCTCGTCTTCTTGTCCTTGCCCTTTCCTGTCCCCGAGGTCCCAGGCTGGTCGTCCGGGGTGCTTGTGGGGTTGCGCTCGTCCTCTGCGCCTGCTCCGGCTGCCTCCATGGTGCTTGGGTGTTGGTCAGTTTGTGTGTGGGTGTTTTTTCTACTTTTATGGTGATTTTTGACGCCAGCCAGGTGTGTGTTGAAGGCCTGGCGCTGCTTGTCGCTGATTTCCTCATCGCGCTTTGGCCCATCGCGTGTTTTTTGGTGTTGTGGTTTGTATTTTTATCTCCATCGTGGTGGTTGTATCGTGGACATTGTCCGCGGTTTCGGCAGACTATTGCTTGCTACCGCCTTGTTGTGAATTCCACGTTGACACGGGGTTATTTTCCCGCGATAGGCTGCGATATTGAAAGTTGCGTTACGCTACTCTTGCAGTAGTTATCGCAAGTTCTTGTGAATATACCCCTCAGTGAGCAAATATAGAGCAGGTATATATTTTCATATATTCTTGAATGGGTGATTGAACTACCCTAAATGAACCAACATATCTTCGTCCCCATTGTGGCCTGAAGGTGTCATTGTGTGGTACTGTATTATCAACCTGGACTCTAACCGTCTAAGCTCTAAAACACGGTCACCCCCTTGCTCATGGATTGGCACTGTGTCCAATAAACAGAACGAGAGATGATTACTGTTTTGATTATGGGCAGCCTTGAAATGTCGTGCTACCGGATACTGTTTGTCGTTGTTCTTAATGGCGTGGAGGTGTTCCAGAATCCGTTTCTTTGCCTTATGGATAGTACTACCAATGTAGTATTTATCACACAGACATTTGAAGGCATACACTGCTTGGTCAGTTGTACATGACACATGTTTGGTAATTTTAAATGGTTTACAGGTAGGTGACAGTTTAACTTTTTTACAATTACTACTGTATTTACAGGCCTTACAGCATCCGCAGATATAAAATCCTTGGATCTTATTTTTCTGGGGTTCTGATGTTATGAGAGATTTACAGATGGTATCCTTCAGTGACCGTGCTTTTCTAAAGGTCATTTGGGGATATTCTTCTACACAGTTGGCAAGGTCCTTATCAGTTTTTAAAACCTGCCAACATTTACTTAAACACTTCCTTACTGACCATGACTGGCTATGATAGTTGGTAATAAATCTGATCTTCTGTTCAGAATCATTCGTGGTGTCAACCTTTGGTATAAGTAAATCAGGTCTACACCTATTAGCGTTGTCCAGACTTGCTTTTTTAATCATAAACTTAGTATACCCTCTATCTAAGAAACGTTTGGTCATACAGGTTTCTTCCCTCTGGTAACTTTCCTCCGAGCTGCAGTTACGTTTTGCTCGGAGTAGTTCACCCAGTGGTATACTTCGAATCAGACTATCTGGGTGGCAGCTACGTCCATGTAATATACTGTTACCCGCAGTTTCTTTGCGGTATAACACGCTGTCTAATCTTCCCCCTTTGACTCGCAACTGTAGGTCAAGAAATTCAATTTTTTCTTAGTCAATATGGCTTGTAAATTTCAGGTTAAGAGTGTTATTGTTTAAACAATTAACAAACTCAATCGCTTCTACTTCACTCCCTCTCCAAATGCAGAAAATGTCGTCAATATAATGTGACCACATAACTGCTTGTGTCAAGAATTGGTCCATCTTGCTGACGACCTGCTCCTCTCACCAGCCGAGGTAAAGACCTGCAAAGCTGGGGGCAAAGCAGGTCCCCATTGCAGTACCAACAGTTTGCCTGTAGATGTCACTGTTGAATGTAAAATAATTTTGAGTGAGACATGTATTTATCATATCTATTAACATCTCAGTGTGTAGTAAATAGGAAAGAGATCTATTTCGCAAAAAGTGGCGACATGCCAACAGTCCTTGTTCATGAGGAATGTACGTATATAAACTATTTACATCCAAACACATCAGCAAATAATCATCATTCCATGTTACATCCTGAATTTTTCTTAGGAAATCCCCGGTATCTTTTACATACGCAGGGAGAACTTGCACTAGCGGCTGAAGAAAAAAGTCAACATATCTCGAAGTGTTTTCAAGACAGCTCCCCCTCGAGGAGACAATAGGTCTTCCCGGGGGATCACTGCTGTCCTTGTGAATTTTAGGAAGTAAGTAAAGGGCCGGTAG
This sequence comes from Calotriton arnoldi, assembly GCA_963921515.1. NCBI lineage: Eukaryota > Metazoa > Chordata > Amphibia > Caudata > Salamandridae > Calotriton > Calotriton arnoldi. The sequence goes on from CAWUFW010003235.1 coordinate 210,067, forward strand.
TTTAGGGAATTTACACATTAAATATTCATATTCTTCAGTTACAATAAGACCCCTTTCTTTCCATTCTGCTAGTTGTCTTAGATATGCCTTATTAGAAGCCTCATACTTTGCTCTAGTGCTTAGTTCATAATTGGATGTGTCGCTCAATTGTCTAGTCCCTTCCTTAAGGTACATTTCTCTTGATAACACAACAACATTGCCTCCTTTATCTGATTTTTCTATCACAATTGATTGATCGTTTTTCAGACTTACAATGGCCTCTGATTGCATTTTGGTGATGTTGCTTCTCATGAAACATTTCTTTTTTGATAAGTTTATAAACTCCTGTTTAATACCCCTTTCAAAAACATTGATCGCATCATTACATACCTGTGGCAAAAAAATTGATTTCGGTCTGAAGCCACTGTCACAGCTTAAGTCTACACTGATATCGGTGTTGATTAGCTTGATAATAGGATCATTCACAAATCCAGGATTACCCTCCAGCTCACTCATTTGATGCAACAGTTCTATGTCACCAATGTTTACATTACTAGGCATTTCTTTACCTGCAATTCGTACCTCCGATACTTTAGTGGCAAACCATTTCTTCATTCATAGTTTTCTAGTGAAGTGAAAGAGATTGATCCTGCTTTGAGTGTAATTAAATTGGGTGGTAGGGCAAAAAGATAATCCTGGTGATAGTACATTTATTTCATCGTTACTGAGGGGCCGACCTGATAGATTGATGACTGTTCGTAAATCCATTATTGCGTCTTCTTCTGGCCCCTTGTCCTTGTTCCCACTGGGCTGTCTGTAACTTCTTTTGCGCTTTCGCTCATTTTTGCGCCTCCTGTCCCTCCTCGTCCGCGACCTCTGTAACCTTTTGCACCTCGTTGGGTCTGTGCCGTCATTCTTCCATGGGCCATTAAATTGAACTCTGTTAAAATTTGGTTTATATATATGTATATATATATATATATATATATATATATATATATATATATATATATATATATATATATATTATCTACTGGCGGTCGCCAGTAGATAGTTATAGTTAGGACCTATTTTCCATAGGAAATCCGCGACATTCTATTTGAAATAACGCTTGCGTCGGTTGACGAATCTTCGCAAAATGTTCAAACTTTATGGCCCGCTCCAGTCCGCTCCTACCCTGAAAGTTTCGGGGTGATTCGTCAAGCGGGGGCCGAGAAAAAGGGGGTCCCAAAACGTGTTTTCCCCATTCATTTTCCCATAGGAAACTTTAGACACGGCTACAGCCCGAACTGCTGAACGGAACTACACCAAATTTGGCAAAGAGGTAGTTCTTGGTTCAGAAAGAACCCTTTTGTTAAATGGTGTAAATCCGTTCAGTAGTTCCTGTGAAAATGAAAATGAAAATCACATATATATCTATGGCCGCGTCGGATTCGTGCACCCTCCCGATCACGAGCTGCATAGCTAATTGGCTGTCAACACTCCAAATCAGGAAGTGTTGGCAGCCATTTTGTCCCTCGGTAGAACCGAGGGACAGAAACATGTGCGCAAAGCGCAAAAAGGGGGCAGGGTAGAAACACCCTGACCCCCTAGGTCTGCTCAGGGGGTCCCACAAGGACTCCCTGAGCAGAAAAAATCGGCGGGATGCGAATCCCGCTGAGAAACAAAAAGGAAACAAGTGCGCAAAGCGCAAAAAGGGGGCAGGGTAGAAACACCCTGACCCCCTAGGTCTGCTCAGGGGTCCCACAAGGACCCCTGGGCAGATAAAGATTTTGTTTTTTAAATCGGCAGGATGCGCTTAGGGTGCGCGAATCCCGCCGAGAAAAAAAAAGAAACAAGTGCGCAAACGCACAAAGGGGACAGGGTAGAAACACCCTGACCCCCTAGGTCTGCTCAGGGGGTCCCACAAGGACCCCTGGGCAGAAAAAGCATTTTTTTTTAAAAAAATCGGCAGGATGCGCTCAGGGTGCGCGGATCCTGCCGAAAAAAATCGAAGCGCGGTCTCCCGCGCTTGATGTAAATTTGCCCCCGGGTGGCCCAAGTCCCGGGGGCATGCGGGGGTGGGTTTATTGTTTATATGGGGGCCTCTAAAGCCCCCCAAGCCCCGGGGACTGCCACCCCCGGGGCTTAATAAAAATAAATGGTGCGGGGGGGCTCTCCTGCCCTCCCGCAGCCCCGGGGACCGCCACCCCCCGGGCTTCTTTTTTAAATTTTAAATAATGTGTGGGGGGGCTCCAGCCCCCCCACACGCCCCGGGGACCACCACTTCCCCGGGCTGTGCAATTCAAGGGAGGGGGGCCCCTCCTGGAGCCCTTGATGGCCCTGGGGACTGCCACCCCCAGGGCCGGCTCCTGCAGTGTTCCGGGGTGCCTACCGGGACACTGTAGTTTGCAATGACAGGACGGGAGCCTGGCGGCTCCCGTCCTGTCATTGCAAACTGCTTTGGATATTGGAAGAGAGGCAGGAAACCTGCTCTCTCTTCCAATATCCAAAGCACATTGCTTTTCCACATGGGGAGCTGCATGTTAGCAGCTCCCCATGTGGAAAGCAATGCCGGCTCCCAAGGGACGCGGGAGCCGGCTGGACTGTGGGTGATTGGGGACCCCCACAGTCCCCAACGGAGAGGGCCAGCCCCGGGGGATGGGGTCCCCGGGGCAAGTAGTGGCCCGGGAGGGGGGCCACGCGGCCCCCCTCCCCAAAATAAAAAATAAAAATTTTGAAAAAAAAAAAAAATGAAAGGCCGGCCCCGGGGGATGGGGTCCCCGGGGCCCTTAAATGGCCTGAGGAGGGAGGCCACGCAGCCCCCCTCCAAATATTTAAAAATTTTAAAAAAGAGGGCATGCCCCGGGGGATTGGGTCCCCGGGGCCAATATAGGCCCATGGAAGGGGGCAACGCGGCCCCTTCCCGTTTTATTTTAATTTAAAAAAAAATGAAAATCCTCATGCCCCGGGGGATGGGGTTCCCGGGGCCAAAGAGGCCAGGGAAGGGGGCCACGCAGCCCCTCCCATACAAAAAAAAATTACAAAAAAAAGGACCGGCATCGTGCCGGAGGCCCCGCCCCACCCTGCAGCAGTCTGCAAACGCGTCCTCTGGCGCGTTTGTAGATGGGGAACGATTTCCCTTGAATACTGGGGGTCCCTGGGGCCAACTAGCCCACCAGGAACCTCCAGTATGCGCCAGGGGCTGCGTTGCAGAGAGGAGTACAGAGGCCACGCCCCTTTTACACCTCTCTGCAACGCAGCTCTGTGGCGCTTTTGGAGGTACATGGTGGGCTAGTTGGACTACAGGGACCCTCAGGATTCAAGGGACTTAATCCCCCAACTTAAAATGCGCCACGGGCGCGTTTGCACAGTGGTGAAGGGAGGGGCGGGGCTTCAGGTGACATGTGTGCAAACAGGCCTCGTGGCGCATTTTAAGATGGGGAATTAAATCCTCTTCAATCCTGAGGGTCCCTGGGGCCAACTAGCCCACAAGGTACCTCCAGTAAGCGCCACGGAGCTGCGTTGCAGAGTGTTGTAAAAAGGGGCGTGGCCTCTGTACACCTCTCTGCAACGCAGCCCTGGCGCATACTGGAGGTTCCTGGTGGGGTTGTTGGCCCCTAGGGACCCTCAGGATTGAGGAGGAATTAATTCTCCAACTTAAAACGCGCCACAGGGCGTGTTTGCAGACATGTCACCTCAGGCCCCACCCCTTCCTTCACCATTGTGCAAATATTCCTCTAAAATCAACCGAACTACGAATTCCGATTTACTCACCTGTTATCAGGAGAGACCTCAGTGCTGCATCTTTGAGCCCAGTACTGATCCTGAAAAGTAATTTTAACCGTACTTACCAGTAACTTGAATTTCCTTCCATAGGATATCATTGCCTGCTTTTTGCTGAAAAAGTTTCTAAGTGTCGATTTTTGAAACATACAAATATTCCTTTAAAATCAGCCGAACTACGAATTCCGATTTACTCACCGGTTATCAGGAGAGACCTCAGTGCTGCATCTTTTAGCCCAGTACTGATCCTGAAAAGTAATTTTAACCATACTTACCAGTAACTTGAATTTCCTTCCATAGGCTAACATTGACTGGTTTCACTTGGAAATTCTTCTAAGTGTGGAGTTTTGGAACTTTATAATATTCCTGTAAAATCAGCCGAACTACGAATTCCGATTTACTCACCTGTTATCAGGAGAGAACCCAGTGCTGCATCTTTTAGCCCAGCACTGACCCTGAAAAGTAATTCTAACCGTACTTACCAGTAACTTGAATTTCCTTCCATAGGCTAACATTGACTGGTTTCACTTGGAAATTCTTCTAAGTGTGGAGTTTTGGAACTTTATAATATTCCTCTAAAATCAGCCGAACTACGAATTCCGATTTACTCACCTGTTATCAGGAGAGAACCCAGTGCTGCATCTTTTAGCCCAGCACTGACCTTGAAAAAGTAATTCTAACCGTACTTACCAGTAACTTGTATTTCCTTCCATAGGAATCCATTGTCTGGTTTTCAGCAGAAAAGTTTCAAAGTGTCGATTTTCACAAACTATAAATATTCCTTAAAAATCGCCTGTATGACTTAAACGCATTCTTTCAACTGTTTACAGGAGATGCACCAGTGCTGGATCCAGGATCCACCACTGAGTAAGAAAAAGTAACGATAACACTACTTACCTGCTAAGTGAATTTCCTCCCATAGGATAACATTGGTGATTCTATGTGAAAAAGTTTCCAAGTGTCAACTTTTAAAATACAATAATATTCCTTAAAAATCACTACTGTAACCAAAACGCTTTTACTCAACTGTTTACAGGAGATGTCCCAGGACTGAATCTAGGATCCAGTCCTGTGGTGAGAAAAGTAATCCATAAAGTAACTAATTGCATTTAACTAGAAATTCACATTGAGCTCAATGTTGCATTGTGTTTGAAATTGTGTTGCCCATTGCAACAACTGTAACTACTGTACTTAAAAGTCTATTGCCTATTTGCAAAGTATTTAAACTAAAGTAATTCATTCTGAGAAAGTATATTTTGTAATGTAATGTATAATGTAATTACAATGTAATTTAAAAAATAAAATATCTAAAAATAAATAGTTGAAATTTTTTTTGTAAATCAGTATCCAAAAAATAAATATAACAATTAATACAATTAAAAAATTGTCATTTACAAAACCTTTGAAATTCACTGAAAAAAACCATAGGTTTCAGGCACGTTATAGTTAGAAATTAGCATTTAAAAAACCTTACAAATTCACTGAAAAAACCATAGGTTTCAGGCACGTTATAGTTAGAAATTAGCATTTAAAAACCTTTGAAATTCACTGAAAAAACCATAGGTTTTAGGGACAGTTATAGTTAGTTGGACATTGCACTCGTACAAAACCCGTGAAATTCCCCTGTTATAGTTAGTTCAGCTAACTATAACTCGCGCCCCCGCAATTCACTGCTGATAACGTCACATATTACATCACTCATGACATGGTCAGTGACATCACTGATGACATCACTGATGACATCTCAAATGACATCACTGATGACATCATCCATGTGATAATTTTATGCATCTTCTCACACCCTAATATAACTTTTGATACACCCACTCTTATTTACAGACTGCCATTCGCAAAACCATACACACTCCAATACCAATAACTATATACCCACTCACTGATTCTTAGGTCTACACACACACATCTACTCACTCACCCGTCCAGTCACTCATACTTACAGTCACTCAGTACAGGACTATCATATGCACTCATACACCTATATAAACACTCACACACCGCCACTCATCCATAGAGGTACTCACACACCTAGTCAGTCATGCAAAAAATTAATCACACACCCATTTACTCACCTATAGAGTTATACACACACCAGCTCACTTAGTCATACAAATACTAGCACATTCTTACGCTCTTATACAATAACTGATACAAGCACACACGTATCCATACAGCCACTCTCACAATCACACACTCTCACTTATAGCCTTTTAAATACTCTAACACACATATATACTGCCTTTTACATATGTAGTTACTCGCACATGTACCACTGAGATATACATTCACTCACTAACACACCCATACACACACTCACCCACCCAAGCAGTCCATCACAGACGCACTCTTCAAATCATGCACCCAGTGAATCACCCACTCACACATCTATGTACAGAGTCACACACACCCCACCCACACAAACACTCAGGCACCCATACAGATACTCAGACAACGAATCAATAACTCATATACACACACATGTAGCTATTCACAAACCCATGCAGCCACTTACACAGCAACAGACAGACAGATACAGACATTCACCCAGTTTAGTCACTAACCCATGCATTCAGTAAGATACGTTTAATCACTCACTTATACAGTTAGTCACGCACCTACTAAATCATCCATACAGACACTTATACACCCACTCATTCTTCAATACGCCTTTCCCTATATACATTAAAAATATTTAAACTTTACAGAAACACAGTCACTAGATGATGTCATCAGTGATGTCATTTGAGATGTCATCAGGGATGTCATCAGTGATGTCACTGACCATGTCATGAGTGATGTAATATGTGACGTCATCAGCAGTGAATTGCGGGGGCGTGAGTTATAGTTAGCTGAACTAACTATAACAGGGGAATTTCACGGGTTTTGTACGAGTGCAATGTCCAACTAACTATAACTGTCCCTAAAACCTATGGTTTTTTCAGTGAATATATATATATATATATATATATATATATATATATATATATATATATATATATATATATATGCAGTGCACCAATAAATCTTTAACTTGATTTTCACCAACGAGAGTGCTGGTCCTTACTGTTGTAAGACAGTGGAGCGTGATATATATATATATATATATTTATATATATATATATATATATAGCCAAAGTCCCAACTTCCACAAGAAAACAGGGAGCACGCACGCGAGGATTCAAATACTGGCCGATTTAATGTGTGAGGTCACTCATGACCCAGCAGCAAAACAAAGAGACGCGTTTCGAGCAGCCTTTCTAAATCAAGGAAGCACCATCTTACAAACAGCATTTAAAACCCCCACAAATCATAGACATAGAAATTATATATATATATATATATATATATATATATATATATATATATATATTAAAAAATGCCAAAAAGAAAAGTAAATAGGATCTTCTTGTTCCTCTGACCAAATTGAACAGGTACTTGAAAATTTAGTTCAGCACATAGTTTATTTTATAGTCAAAAGCAGGGTGTTAAAAAAGAATCTATAAATTTAATGTTGTGTTCAAATAGATTGCTATAGATCTGGGGTTTTTCTCATGTTGGATCATGCCACAGAAAATAATAATGTCTGTTCAACATGAAATTGTCCTTTCTTGTATGTCTTATTGGCTGTATAATCAGATTTGCTTCTATATATTTTAAATCTGATTTTTGTGTTTATATGTATTTTGTAACCCTGAAGAAGTCCATGAGGATGAAACACATTAGCTATTGCTTTTAAGGAGATTAATAAAAGAAGAAGAATATGAATAAAGAATTTTCTTCAAAACACACTTATTGGAGACTTTGAATTATTTGTACTGTGTGTGTGAAATGTTATAAGAATTGTGCTGAACTTTCATGAACGAATTCTTTCTGTAGAATGAGGGTGCCAAACCATTAGAATTTGTTCATGTTTGGGAGTTTTTCTCCACTGGAAGTTGAAAGAGGTTGAACTTCCAGTTCTATGCACCACTTCAAGTGTCTGATAACCTTTCCCACTGTGATGGTAGGTGCAGCAGTTTAGTGCCTCATCCTCTTCTGTATACAATTGTTCAATGTGTGTGCCATCAATTGCTCTAACTACATGTGGTAGGCGGACCAAGGCATAAAAATCTCCCTTCACATTGGCAAAATCCTAGTTTCTAGGAAACTGTATGAAGCTGTTGATGTGTCTCATCACTGAAGAAATAACTTCTTGTAGCCCACCACTGAAAGTTGATTGTGACATTCCAGATACTGCCACAGTGTATTGGAATGATCCTGTAGCCACAAAATTGAGTACTGCCATTATTTTGACAATTGGTGTTATTGATGTGGGACCACTATTGTGAGGCAGAAGATCTGGCTGCAGCTGATAACATAAATCAAGAATTGTTTGCTTATTCAATCTGAATGTTTTGATAATATCCCGTTCTTCCATGATGGCAAGATCTGGAAATGATATAACCAAAGAAGACGGCCAAGAAATATGAAAAAAATGACTGTCTGACATAAAATGTCTGGCACCTCGAAGGTTTGTTAAGAAAACCCTCACACACCAACCTGGTTGGTGTCATGCTTCATCATCGGGTCCCAGCTGGGTAGCCGAATGCTACCCGGCTGTGCTACAACACCTGTTTACAGTGGAGCGGGTTTCAAGGTGAATGTGAGTGTGATGAAGTGAGTGAAATATAAAAATACCTCCAGAATGCTACCCGTTACTTTTATTCGTGGTAGTCTGGGGTATAGTTAAAAGAGACATGAGAGTGGATAAGAAACTACAAATATTCTGCGTAGTTGTTTTATTATCCTTAGGTCGACATGTTTCAGCCCTTAACAAAAATATATACGGGCTTTCTTCAGGACCTCTCAAAATAAATAAATAAATGTGAGTAATGTGAAAAAGTGTGATAAAAAATTACCACATGAACTGCATTTTTAACACTCACGCTAAGGAGTGCTATTTATGCGGCAAGGACCGGCGATGTGTAGGTCCTTATTAAAATGTAGAATACCTGTAAAGAAAAAGGCATAACACAAGACAGAATAAAAAGGAAAACATTAATTCCACTATTTTTGATCGTACTGGTCTTAATATATTGTGCTCACTCCATGCATTCTATAAATATCGCCAGTACTGGTGGTAAGTATCTTGTGTTAAATACTTAGCGAGGTGTCAGACAAATATGCACCAGATTGTTTGCTGTATACACGACATAACACAACACACACATGCCATGCACACAGTACAATCAGTGAAGTGATTATGCCTTCTCAGTTTGTCCTCTATTTTATAAACAAACCGGGGCAATGGTAAATTTGTGGAATTCACCCATGCGAGCTATCGCGCTGCTATTGCACTATGGACATGTATTATAACTCTAGTGCTTGTCTACCAATGTCTCTCATGAGGACTCTCGTGCTATTGTTGCGCTATGAACATGCCTTCTAACACTGGCGCTTATGTGCCAATTACAAACGTCTAACGACAATTTGCCATATTTTTCTTATAATTACATTAATTCTTATGTAGACGTTCTTATCTGGTCCAAGAGGGGGAAGAAGCACCTCTCTTACTTCACATACTACGGAAAATGGGAATTAAAAACGGAAAGAAACTCTTAATGAATGCTTGATCTAAACCGCCGAATAACTGAAACTAATCATCAGGGCATACAGCGGTATACTGGAATTGTCTTACTTTATGTGGCGGCGTCTCCCTCATACAACCTAGTGCAGGTCCCCTGGAACAGGCTGGCAACCGCTAAGGCATTTGAATAGTGTATTTATCGCCTGAGTTCCGGTGGTCGGAATAACGTGCGCGTCATCACGTTGTAAAGCGTGTGACGTCAAAGATCACGAAAGGGCTAGACCGTCGATTTTGGGATGCTAATGGCTCACCGACATACTCGTCATCACGTAGAGAAACGTGTGACGAAAAAATAGTGTGTTAATTTAGCGCATGCGCAGTGAGGTGATTACCAAGATGTTACAGTAAAATTCAGCGAAATCTACTGAATAATATTAAGTTCCCGAGGGAATTTCAAATGCCATATTAGGTTAATCGCAACTCACATAAGAAACCCACAATATGAAAAGGTTTAAGGTATAAAGCTTATCCTTTAAAGATGTAAATCTAATGTGCCTAATTGCGCCTGTACAGTGTGGGAAATAATTATTTAAATTACTACAGAAAAAGCTGCAGTGAATACTAAATTACAAAATTACACTATTAATTAGAAAAAGGCACTATTAATTAGAAACACTATTAATTAGAAAAAAGCAGTTCTAGGCTTGAACTGCCTAATAGTGTTTATGTTCAAAGGGGGTTTAGACTAAATGTTTTAGCAAATGTGTCAATCAGTATTTGATGAAATCAAGAGCCTATCGGTGATGGCCATTATTCTAAGGACTTGGGTATTCAGGTTCCCATGAATAAGATGGATAGTCATGTAGGCTAGATGTTGTTAGGGTGACAGCTGTGCGAAAGAATATACTATTAGTCTCTCTCTACTACTGAATCTTTTGAGAGTTGACCTGGTAGAATGCGCAGTCTATCCTTAAATTCAACGATTAAGGCAATTCCAGGGTATACTATCGTTCAGCCCCTGGATATGGGTAGATATGCAATATATCCATCTCTGCTCTTTATCCAGCAACTCTTGTTGGATATTGATTGTGTTACGATCTAATTGTTCAATCACTACCCACTGCATATCATTGGGGGTATGCTTCTGTTCGAGATAGTGATTTGTCAGGTGGGATATATTGCGCTTACAGCGGATGTTACTTCTGTGTTCAACAATTCTAGTTTTCACCTTGCGACTTGTCATTCCGATGTACCTTAAATTGCAAGGGCAATTTATAAGGTATATGACATTCACCGAATTGCAGTTAGTATGTCGACGAATCATCCATGTTTTACCCGGTTCTAGACTAAGGATTTTGGTGGTTTGAGTTAAATGACATACACTGCAATCGCCGCACGGGTGATGTCCGGTTATCTTAGGTAAGCCCCATGCATTGATTATTGTGTTTTCTCCACAGTTCTGCTGTTTTAAGGGTCTTGTATGCACCAGACTGTCCTTCAGGCTCCTCCCTTTTCTATATGAAAATAGCGGCTTTTCCCATTCAAAATCGCCAGTATTCAGTATGGCCCAGTGTCATTGTACTATTTTTGCCACCTGGTTGGACACAGGGTTATATGTCGTAACGCAAGTTAGAGGTACTTTGGTCTCAATTTGCATTTTAGGTTCTAACAAGCTTTCACGATTTTGATTGCGCGCTCTTTTCTCAGCCTTCGTGATTATTTGGTTAGGGTAACCCCTATTATTGAGTTTGAGGGTCAATATTTTTGCCTGCTCTTTGAAATCGATTAGATTATTACAATTCCTACGTAGCCATAGATATTGGCCGTAGGGCAGATTCTCTCTCAGAGGACGAGGATGGAAGCTTGTATAATGTAATAATGAATTCCTCGCAGTTGGTTTGAAATGTGTCTTGGTATCCAAAACACCGTTGTTGTGTGAGATCTCAAGGTCTAGAAAAGTGATAGTCTTTTTGCTTTTTGTATTTGTGAATTTCAGATTCGGATCCCACTCATTGATCCATATCAAAAAGTTCTTTAATGAATCTTCTGTCCCTTCCCAGATAAGGAACACATCATCAATATATCGTTTATAAAAACGTATATTATTTGTGATCGATGTATTATTCAGCAGGAATTTGTGTTCAAAACTGCATACATAAAGTCCCGCTACACTTGGGGCAAATGTACTCCCCATAGAAGTGCCAAACGTTTGTTGATACAGTTGGCCTTCAAATTCAAAATAGTTATGCTTCAAAGCAAGTTCAGCACATTTCAAGATAAATGACTTCGGCGTTTGGTGGTCCCAGTTGCTGCTGTCTAAGGATGTTCTTAGTACCTCCAGAGTCTCATCCTGCGGGAGGCTCGTATAGAGACTCTCTATATCTAAGCTTACTAAGAAGCTTGTGTTAGGATTGAATGTCAGATCCTTAATTTGTACTAAGAGATCCTTTGTGTCTCTTAAATATGTTGTAGTGCCTTGCACCAGTGGCTTGAGAAAAAAATCGCAAAAATTGGAGAGAGGCTCTAAAATAGAGCCTATGCCGGACACTATGGGGCGGCCTGGTGGTGGAATTTTGTTTTTGTGCACTTTCGGGATTGTATAGAAATAAGGAATTCTCTCCTTTGAAGTAGTTAAGTATTGGGCTTCCTTTTTACTGATGTGGCCACGGTTTTCTGCTTCAATGGCCAATTCGTGGATAGTTTCTTTCAATCTGGGTGTAGGGTCCTCAGTGATCGGATTGTAGTTCCGTCTGTCAGATAGCAAACGTAGGCATTCATCTCTGTAAGCTGTCTTATCTTGTAGGACAATACCTCTTCCCTTGTCCGCTGGTTTTATAACCACAGTCTTGTTTTCTTTCAGTGTGGTCAATCCATCCCATTCCTTTTTGGTCGTGTTTTTAAATGTCTTATTTTCTGACAGGGCTTCGATGTCTTTGAAGACAGCCTGCTCGAAAGCTGAGATTTCCACTGGTATAGTATAAGGTGGTGGTATGAATGTGGACTTTAGTTTGAAATTCGTATCTCCTTTCTGTTGTTCATTAACCTCGTTTTCTTGTTTAGAAAAGAAAGCTTTTAATTTCAACTTTCTGAAAAAATCCGCCATCTCACAATGGAGGCGGAACTTGTCCAAGCGGGGCGTAGGAACAAAGCCTAAGCCTTTGTTTAGTAAGTTCATTTCTGTTTCATCCAGTACATATTGGGAGTAGTTAGTGACTAGGTTCTGCTGGTGCTCGGTCCCATGCGTTGTTCCTTGGACCTGCTCCTGGTGTGTGCTCCCTCTTGGGAGTCGTCCTCCCAATGTACCTGTGCTTGTCTTCGTCGTTTTCCTCGTCCACCGCGGCCATTCCCTAAAAAAGGGAACCTTTGGTTGGGAATCATGTAGGGAATTTGTGGAGGTGCAAAGGGCGGGTTCCAGCCATACATCATTTGTGGTGGCATCTGTTGAAATGGCTGTGGAAATTGCATATGATTGCCTGGATGGCCTTGATTCCAAGGCTGTTGCCATTTATTGGCTCTTCCTCGTCCTCCTTTCTTGTTCTGATAGCTACTAGAGCTAGAGCCGCTGCTGTTAGATGAGGCATCATCTGAACTAAATGACTGTTCGCGGTTCTTTTGAGGTTGGTAATCTGGATCGGAATAGGGGTATGATTTAACATATGAGAACTTCTTTAGATCTTTTTGAAAGTTCTGGATTTTTGACTGTGTCAAATTCTCCTTATATTCCTGCATTTCCTTATTTACTTCATCTAGCCGTTTTTTATATGATGTTAGAGTTGTTTTGAAATGATTTTCTGTAGTCTGGATCTCTATTAGATAAGCATCTCCCAGTCTTTTTGATGTTTGGATTATCAACACAATCCAGTCTCTTGTGCATCGCCAAGCGATTTTGGCCCAATCCCTTCGAAACGCGGCATCCTCGAGAAATATTCTCGGGGCGTTAGTAACTATCAGCCCTCTAGGAGCCGTGTTGGCTCTCAGATATTCTGTGAGTATTACGCCGTGAAGAATGGTTCGAATGTGATTACGTTTCATTTCTGTAAGCGATTCCCAGTTCGTACTTTGGGATATTGTTCTTGCTATGTTAAGATCTGCCATCAGCGGTGGTGCTGCTAGAATATCACTAATTATTTCTTCCGAAAATGTTAAGCCCAGATTCTCTGCCATGTTGTACAATACTTCGGCAGGTAGATTTGAAAATAAAGAGAAATTAGGCTCTCGCAGCTGTGCGCTGCCAATTATTCAAAACCAAAATAAAGAGCTAGGACTCTAGGACGGCCGTCCTTGTCCCTGCAAGTTTATGATATAACCAAAGAAGACGGCCAAGAAATATGAAAAAAATGACTGTCTGACATAAAATGTCTGGCACCTTGAAGGTTTGTTAAGAAAACCCTCACACACCAACCTGGTTGGTGTCATGCTTCATCATCGGGTCCCAGCTGGGTAGCCGAATGCTACCCGGCTGTGCTACAACACCTGTTTACAGTGGAGCGGGTTTCAAGGTGAATGTGAGTGTGATGAAGTGAGTGAAATATAAAAATACCTCCAGAATACTACCCGTTACTTTTATTCGTGGTAGTCTGGGGTATAGTTAAAAGAGACATGAGGGTGGATAAGAAACTACAAATATTCTGCGTAGTTGTTTTATTATCCTTAGGTCGACATGTTTCAGCCCTTAACAAAAATATATACGGGCTTTCTTCAGGACCTCTCAAAATAAATAAATGTGAGTGATGTGAAAAAGTGTGATAAAAAATTACCACATGAACTGCATTTTTAACACTCACGCTAAGGAGTGCTATTTATGCGGCAAGGACTGGCGATGTGTAGGTCCTTATTAAAATGTAGAATACCTGTAAAGAAAAAGGCATAACACAAGACAAAATAAAAAGGAAAACATTAATTCCACTATTTTTGATCGTACTGGTCTTAATATATTGTGCTCACTCCATGCATTCTATAAATATCGCCAGTACTGGTGGTAAGTATCTTGTGTTAAATACTTAGCGAGGTGTCAGACAAATATGCACCAGATTGTTTGCTGTATACACGACATAACACAACACACACATGCCATGCACACAGTACAATCAGTGAAGTGATTATGCCTTCTCAGTTTGTCCTCTATTTTATAAACAAACCGGGGACAATGGTAAATTTGTGGAATTCACCCATGCGAGCTATCGCGCTACTATTGCGCTATGGACATGTATTATAACTCTAGTGCTTGTCTACCAATGTCTCTCATGAGGACTCTCGTGCTATTGTTGCGCTATGAACATGCCTTCTAACACTGGCGCTTATGTGCCAATTACAAACGTCTAACGACAATTTGCCATATTTTTCTTATAATTACATTAATTCTTATGTAGACGTTCTTATCTGGTCCAAGAGGGGGAAGAAGCACCTCTCTTACTTCACATACTACGGAAAATGGGAATTAAAAACGGAAAGAAACTCTTAATGAATGCTTGATCTAAACCGCCGAATAACTGAAACTAATCATCAGAGCATACAGCGGTATACTGGAATTGTCTTACTTTATGTGGCGGCGTCTCCCTCATACAACCTAGTGCAGGTCCCCTGGAACAGGCTGGCAACCGCTAAGGCGTTTGAATAGTGTATTTATCGCCTGAGTTCCGGTGGTCGGAACAACGTGCGCGTCAACACGTTGTAAAACGTGTGACGTCAAAGATCACGAAAGGGCTAGACCGTCGATTTTGGGATGCTAATGGCTCACCGACATACTCGTCATCACGTAGAGAACGTGTGACGAAAAAATAGTGTGTTAATTTAGAGCATGCGCAGTGAGGGGATTACCAAGATGTTACAGTAAAATTCAGCGAAATCTACTGAATAATATTAAGTTCCCAGGGAATTCAAATGCCATATTAGGTTAATCGCAACTCTCATAAGAAACCCACAATATGAAAAGGTTTAAGGTATAAAGCTTAGCCTTTAAAGATGTAAATCTAATGTGCCTAATTGCGCCTGTACAGTGTGGGAAATAATTATTTAAATTACTACAGAAAAAGCCGACAGTGAATACTAAATTACAAAATTACACTATTAATTAGAAAAAGGCACTATTAATTAGAAACACTATTAATTAGAAAAAAAAACAGCAGAACTGTGGAGAAAACACAATAATCAATGCATGGGGCTTACCTAAGATAACCGGACATCACCCGTGCGGCGATTGCAGTGTATGTCATTTAACTCAAACCACCAAAACCCTTAGTCTAGAACCGGGTAAAACATGGATGATTCGTCGACATACTAACTGCAATTCGGTGAATGTCATATACCCTATAAATTGCCCTTGCAATTTAAGGTACATCGGAATGACAAGTCGCAAGGTGAAAACTAGAATTGTTGAACACAGAAGTAACATCCGCTGTAAGCGCAATATATCCCGCCTGACAAATCACTATCTCGAACAGAAGCATACCCCCAATGATATGCAGTGGGTAGTGATTGAACAATTAGATCGTAACACAATCAATATCCAACAAGAGTTGCTGGATAAAGAGCAGAGATGGATATATCGCATGTCTACCCATATCCAGGGGCTGAACGATAATATACCCTGGAATTGCCTTAATCGTTGAATTTAAGGATATACTGCGCATTCTACCAGGTCAACTCTCAAAAGATTCAGTAGTAGAGAGAGACTAATAGTATATTCTTTCGCACAGCTGTCACCCTAACAACATCTAGCCTACATGACTATCCATCTTATTCATGGGAACCTGAATACCCAAGTCCTTAGAATAATGGACATCACCGATAGGCTCTTGATTTCATCAAATACTGATTGACACATTTGCTAAAACATTTAGGGGCTGATTCCGATCTCGGCCGGTAGGGCTCCGAATTGGATTCGGCTTAACCGGATCCGATTCGGAGCCCTATTTCCCGAACGATTCGTACGCGCGTCCGGGCGAGCGAGTACGATGCGAAATCGACGACCGACTCGTCCAGGCTTCCCGACCGCTCCGACCGACTCGTTCCCGGGTCTAACCGCACCGACCGACTCGCTCGGACACGACTCGCACCGCGCAATGGAGACGTTCCCCGGCCGGGTAAGTACGATGCGCGCCGCGAGCAGTCCGACCGACACGCGCCGTCCGGCTCGAAAGAGCAGTCGGAGCCGTACTTTGGGGGTCCGTGTCGGACCCCCTGTACGCGTAGCCGCGCGAGTCGCACACAGGGGGACCCATGGGTCCCCCTACCTGTGCGTGTATGGCGCGAGTCGCTTCGCCGCGTACACGCTGTAGGGGGCGCCCTTGTCCGCCTCGCACCCATTGAGTCAATGGGAGCCCGCGTACGCGTTGTACGACAAGCTCCCATTGACTTCAATGGGAGTCCGACCGAATCGAGTCCGATAGCATGCGAACGCATCGTACTTGTTCGGTCGGACTGCTAGGGTCCGATTCGGTCGGAAATCTCTCCGGGTCCGGCTCGGTCGGAGAGATTTCCGGCCCGAATCGGAATCGGCCCCTTAGTCTAAACCCCCTTTGAACATAAACCCTATTAGGCAGTTCAAGCCTAGAACTGCTTTTTTCTAATTAATAGTGTTTCTAATTAATAGTGCCTTTTTCTAATTAATAGTGTAATTTTGTAATTTAGTATTCACTGCAGCTTTTTCTGTAGTAATTTAAATAATTATTTCCCACACTGTACAGGCGCAATTAGGCACATTAGATTTACATCTTTAAAGGCTAAGCTTTATACCTTAAACCTTTTCATATTGTGGGTTTCTTATGGGAGTTGCGATTAACCTAATGTGGCATTTGAATTCCCTTGGGAACTTAATATTATTCAGTAGATTTCGCTGAATTTTACTGTAACATCTTGGTAATCCCCTCACTGCGCATGCGCTAAATTAACACACTATTTTTTCGTCACACGTTCTCTACGTGATGACGAGTATGTCGGTGAGCCATTAGCATCCCAAAATCGACGGTCTAGCCCTTTCGTGATCTTTGACGTCACACGTTTTTCAACGTGATGACGCGCACGTTGTTCCGACCACCGGAACTCAGGCGATAAATACACTATTCAAACGCCTTAGCGGTTGCCAGCCTGTTCCAGGGGACCTGCACTAGGTTGTATGAGGGAGACGCCGCCACATAAAGTAAGACAATTCCAGTACACCGCTGTATGCCCTGATGATTAGTTTCAGTTATTCGGCGGTTTAGATCAAGCATTCATTAAGAGTTTCTTTCCGTTTTTAATTCCCATTTTCCATAGTATGTGAAGTAAGAGAGGTGCTTCTTCCCCCTCTTGGACCAGATAAGAACGTCTACATAAGAATTAATGTAATTATAAGAAAAATATGGCAAATTGTCGTTAGACGTTTGTAATTGGCACATAAGCGCCAGTGTTAGAAGGCATGTTCATAGCGCAACAATAGCACGAGAGTCCTCATGAGAGACATTGGTAGACAAGCACTAGAGTTATAATACATGTCCATAGCGCAATAGTAGCGCGATAGCTCGCATGGGTGAATTCCACAAATTTACCATTGCCCCGGTTTGTTTATAAAATAGAGGACAAACTGAGAAGGCATAATCACTTCACTGATTGTACGGTGTGCATGGCATGTGTGTGTTGTGTTATGTCGTGTACACAGCAAACAATCTGGTGCATATTTGTCTGACACCTCGCTAAGTATTTAACACAAGATACTTACCACCAGTACTGGCGATATTTATAGAATGCATGGAGTGAGCACAATATATTAAGACCAGTACGATCAAAAATAGTGGAATTAATGTTTTCCTTTTTATTTTGTCTTGTGTTATGCCTTTTTCTTTACAGGTATTCTACATTTTAAAAAGGACCTACACATCGCCAGTCCTTGCCGCATAAATAGCACTCCTTAGCGTGAGTGTTAAAAATGCAGTTCATGTGGTAATTTTTTATCACACTTTTTCACATCACTCACATTTATTTATTTTGAGAGGTCCTGAAGAAAGCCCGTATATATTTTTGTTAAGGGCTGAAACATGTCGACCTAAGGATAATAAAACAACTACGCAGAATATTTGTAGTTTCTTATCCACTCTCATGTCTCTTTTAACTATACCCCAGACTACCACGAATAAAAGTAACGGGTAGTATTCTGGAGGTATTTTTATATTTCACTCACTTCATCACACTCACATTCACCTTGAAACCCGCTCCACTGTAAACAGGTGTTGTAGCACAGCCGGGTAGCATTCGGCTACCCAGCTGGGACCCGATGATGAAGCATGACACCAACCAGGTTGGTGTGTGAGGGTTTTCTTAACAAACCTTCGAGGTGCCAGACATTTTATGTCAGACAGTCATTTTTTTCATATTTCTTGGCCGTCTTCTTTGGTTACATCATAAATTTGCAGGGACAAGGACGGCCATCCTAGAGTCCTAGCTCTTTATTTTGGTTTTGAAAGATCTGGAAATGGTCTGAACACTTGAAGCTGTCATCTCCTTGCTCTCCATAGGTTCATATGTCTGCATTTAAAATCTTTAAAATGTTGTAAATGTTTGCAAACATAATTTAAAACCACACATTTCATCTGGTTTTCAATACATATACATTTTTAATACATAATTATACAGAACCATATTATGTTTAGTATAAATATTTTTAAAACTTTACCTTTATTGCATCTGTAAATTATTGATTTTTTAAATGTGTAAATAATACATTGTAAATGCATTATTTACACATTCATATTTTTTTTATCTTGTCAGCAAAAATACCTTCAACGGTGGTATAAACAACAACGCAAAAATATTGCATTGAACAACATTAAGGCACTACATTACACTTTTTTTTGTAAAAAGGAAGAACATTAGCATTTTCTATATGTAAACAAAGCAGCCACTATTTTGAGTGGTGGTGATTGACTTAAATTTCACAAACACTCTATTTCACAATCTAAAATGGCGGCTCCACGACCTAGCCATCAGAACATTTGGAATTAGTCATCCTTGGTTGAAGTTGACCACCTAGTTGGTTAGAAACTCCATGATGGATCCAGACATAGGCTAACATGTGTGAAAGCAATGTACAACAGCCAATGGACATCATGTACATGTACGCAGAATTTCATCTGCTGCCTAACACTGCAGCCAATAACACCTCCTCAACTTCTGCTGCTGAATCGGACTTCTGGGAGCCATGATGCTAGGAAGAGCAGGTAACAGGGCCACAGACTTCTTGCCAGTGGAGCTGGAGTTGCTGGCTACAAAGGTCCTGTCCCTGCACAGCGAGCTGTATGGATAACCAGAGGAACAGGTACATGTTTAAAATAAAAATATTATTCTGACAAAATTTTTTTAAACACAGGCTAGAAAGTCCCTTTTAGTTACGGAGTGAAGTGTAGTGATTGAAGTGAGCTTTCTGTTCTACCTACATTATATAGACTAATGATGGTGTGTATGTTTTAAACACATTATATTTAGAGAGCACGACAACATTAGTATGTGTTGGGTGTGTGATGCGCTATATTTTATGTATTTGATAAGTTCATGTGATATCGACTAAATTAACATTATGTTAATTTAGAAGATGCATTACATTTTCAGTACAAAATAACATATATATATAAATATATATATATATATATATATATATATATATATATATATATATATATATGCGTTTTTTCCATACCAACAAAAAGTTGTTTTGGATATTTGTATTATCCCACAATTTACTCAGCCTGGATCAGGTGTTTCCAACCAGTCAATCACGACCTACCAGTAGCTCCCAGACAAATTCAGAGTAGCTCACTTCCTTGAGTATGTTTTTAAATAAGCAGAAGGTAATGTTTTACTTTTAAAGTTAAGGTAAGGTTGTGTTCATTTTACATTATTATCACCAGGCTGCAGATAGCAGGGCCTGATAATGAGCAGTGCTCAGTCAGATTTCTGAGCCAGGCTGGGGCTGGGTCACAGAGGTGAACAAGTGAAGAACTGAGGTATTTTACTCTTAAATAAAAGTCCTTGTCAACTCAATCTTGAAGCTGTGAACAAAATGATGTTTTGGAATGCTTTTAAATGGAGGAAAATTAACATGGCAATGTACCGCCATGATTAAGTGAACATTTCATTTAAACATTCTCCCATTTTTAGGTGTGGCATTTACAAACAGGAGGCCCCTTACCTTCAGTAGACACTGTGCCATAAGTATAAAGGAAAAACACAGCCTTTTTATAATAAATGGTAAGAGAAATTTGAAGTACAGAGAAATGTTCCATAATATGAACGTTGTAGCTGAATATTTGTCTGCACTTCAAATTTCTCCCATTTAAGAAAAATTATTGTATGTTTGTGTAATACATGTAACAGTGCAAGGTAGGTCCTGTGCACCAAGTACATGCGACACAAGATCTCAGTCACCTGTACAAATGTATCCCATTCATATGCACACATGTTCATACATCCCCAAAGATGGCACTCCCACTGACACACATGAGAGCCCTTTCATAGTGCCCTTAGTCATAGTATTCAGTTAAATCCATAGTTTATTTTCTATGGACATTAGGCTTAAGTCTATGAAACTGGGCATGGGGGTGTCTGGTAACAATGCACAAGTTGTTTAGCCTTCAGTAGTTCACAATAATTTTCACTGATCAGAAGTAGATCTCACTGCTGAAAATGTTGACTATCCCTGGCCTAGATGATGTGATTCACCTGGATTAGCAACTTTATGGTATGACAAGGAACATGGTTACTCAACAGGTTACTACAAATGTTTTTTATTTTTTTATTTTATCAGAATGTAAAAACACAATATTGTATTGTTACTTTTGGAAAATGCTTTTGATTGATTTAGAAAATTGTGTTACATCAATACAGACAAACAAAAAGTCACAAAACAAATTTAGTTTCTTTCATTTTTTGTATCCGCACAGGTCAATGTCCATCAGAAGAAGACCATATGGAAGGCCATTGTCAAGAAGGTGCAAACCCAGGGGGTCTACAAGCGATGCAGCATACATTGTCACAAGAGGTGGGAGGACATATGATGCTGGACCAAAAAGTCATCTTAAGTCCAGCTCGGGCAGTCGTCCCAACATGGGAAGCACGTGTGCTGCACCATGACCCCCCTCCCCAATGGCCCACATACTTGCAGTGGCCTATCCGGTGCTTGATGGGCAGTAGAGAGCCCAACAGCAGCATCAAGGGGGTAAGTTCTTGTTTGAGTTTAACATGTTCAATAACTATTTTTTGATACAGCAACAAATTAAGGCATCAACATAAAGGTCAACACATGTTCAACCCACAAGAAGAGTTCTTGAAGGTGTAAGTTTTGCACAAGCAGTATGCTGATGTGTTTTGTATATTAAATTGTGGAAAAATGATAACACCAGATTACTGATCACTCCCAAAGTACTGCTTTGAGCAGACACATGCCTGCCTAAACAACAAATATACATGTATATATGTGATGTTATAAGGGACAGTTGTACCAAACAGGACACAAGTTATAATTGTGTCAGGTGTCATGCTCCTTCACTGTTCTGACTGATGTTACGTTAGCCCTATTATGGGGGATATAGCATAAAATGTACTTATAACACAATGGATGCTCCAAACGTCACTTTAGTGAGTTGGAATCATAGATAAACTAGAGCATCATATTGTATAGCTACATTTCTGATTATGAACATATCACAAATTTGTTTTGCATCAAAAATACATTTTAATTTATGTTAAAAGTGACAGATTTGCGCAATGTCTGACTCCTTGACAAATGTGCATGTAAACCAGTCTGTCTTTTTAAAAACAATGTGGCTAGGAATACATTTTTTGATAAAGCAGACAGGAATGTGTACACATTGGTGACAAAGTAACACATACCCCACAACTTTCTTTGTATTTCCTTTGCTATGTCCAGATGATAGATCAATGATGAAAAAATAGGATACTTAAAGGGACTTTGGCAGATGCAATGTCCTGTCACATATATGTTGGAGTATCCCATCTGGAAAACTCAAAATAAGTACTCAACTCAAGACTCGTGAGGAAATTGTAGATATGCATGATGTGCAAATTATATATACATCTGTGTATGAAATATTTACAGTGATGTTGTGCCAATTTGTGCCTAAAGTACAAAGGTAGCTATGCTTTGTAAGATATTTTTTTACATACGTTTAGTATTCAATACAACAAATCTGAACCATTCAGAGGTGTTAAACACTTTCTGGAGAGAATTTTAAAAGGTGAAGGGAAAAGATCATAAATGATGTAGAAGTTATATGGGGAAATTACAAAACTGTGACCAAATGGTTTCTGAAGATTTTCCTTACATGCAGGAGATAATCATAAAAATTAACCAAAGTTTGAAAAACTTGAAGCAGGTGAATTCTGATCATTGTAAAAAAAAATTGAGAAAAACCATAATGATCTGTTCTTTTACACAGATATAATAAAGTTATTGTATATGTCTTTTCAGCATCTTCAGGAGCAGGCGAAGGGAACAGTGGCCACGAAGGTGGGAAAGCAGCTGGCCACTGTGTTTCAGGTGCTGAGATCACAGACTCCGATGGACACAGTGGCAGAGAGGGTGAGGGGACTGCAAGGAAGGCTACCAGCTCATCATCTTCTTCGGAGGCCTCCGCAAGCCAGCAGTCCCTAGTGGTGGCAGACCCTAAAGGAACTGTACCATCTACATCCTTATCTGCCACCCAGAGAGCCATCTCCATCCTCTCTCTTGCTCCTCCCAGGTTAGCCATACCCGCTCTATTAAAAGGGCTGGGATCTCCTATGCCACAGGAACCTCACCCCATGCCCCATGCCCCCCTGGCTGCGCTGAGTGAGAAGGCTATTTACCTCCTAAGCAGCATTTCTGTAGGCTAGACTGCACTCCTGAAAGCCTCAGGTCCCTTCCTAATCCCAATTCTATATTTCCATGCCTATCCCAAGCACACTTATTGCTTTGCAGCCACACACTCCAACACAAAAAACAGCACCCACACATAAACACAAACACGCAAAGAAACACAAACAACATACATACATGATTGACACTACTCACACACACACCACAACCACCACCACACCCACAAGCACCACACCCACAACCACCACCACAACCACCCCCACCACAACCGCCACCTCTCACAACCCAACCACCAGCACACCCACCCTATCACAACCACCACCACAACCACCAGCACACCCACAAGCACCACAACTACCCCAAGCATACTCACAAACACCACAACCAGACCATAACCAGATCAACCACCAACCACCTGAACAGCAAACTCATTTAACGTACACACTCACACAAAGCCACACCTGTACCCACAACAACATCAACCAAAACCAAATGCACACACTCACCCGAACTCCAAATACCTGCCAAAAACACACACCCAAACATACGAAACATACACCAGACCCACATGCAACTGCACAATAGGTAGACACATGCACATCACCCACTGCAGCTCCCTCTAACTGTCAAACCCAATCCCCTCCCACCCATCCTGCCCTTTCTCCTCGTTCCACTTATTTATTTGCACTGACCTTGGCCCCTTCCACACCCACCCCTCCCAAATTCAAACCCACCTCTCCCAAACCGAAACCAACGCTTTCCAAATTCAAACCCACCCTTTCCAAACTCACCCCTCCCAAAACCACCCTCCCAAGAAAGATCATTGAGGTGCCTGCTCTGTGCCCACTAGATGACCCTTCCTGAGGAGGTTCCCCTTGGCAGTTATATAGGAGGCAAGTTACTAACAAGAGCACAACAGTGCAATGTGACTATTGTCATTTGTATATATTATCCATTATTCTTGAGCAATGAGAGAAGAATCTCATAAGTTCAATAAATCAAGATTTTTCATTTCACCAAGTTTGTCCTACATTAATTTTCACATGTAAGTGTTTGAGTCCTAGAAATATTTATGACTAAAATGTGAAGTATATATTTTTAGTTACCATCATGGCAGGAAATACCACAGATTTTTTGTAATGTCTACTTTGTTAAGTGCATACACTAGTTAAAATAGTATGTGATGGCAATTTGAATGTAGGTGCAAGCATTCATCATGAGAATGGACACTTTCACCAACAAATGTATATTATATTTTTTAATTTTTTAGTGTTAATACAGGTGTGTTAATTTCAACTTGATAAGTGATAAGAATAAACACATATGCAATACACCTTTAAAAATTATGTGACAATTGAAATTTGGTAAAATACAGAAATTGCGCTTGACAAGGGGAAATGTTACATGCAATTTATTTAAACACACCTGTATGGTCACTTTTGGATTTTTTGATCGAAGTACTCCTTTGATTAAGAGTACATTTTTTAGAAATACAGTGTAATCATACAGGTGTGTTTCTTTACATTTCTTAAATGTCAACATTGGTATTCTAATGCTTATGAGAGAGATTTAAAAATACACGAGTTCCGACCAAGTTTAAACAAACAAATCAAAAGGTAACAGGTAAAAGAGGAGCTTACCTTCGATTCTGGCCACAAAGGGGTTGAGTTTCTCCGTCATCAAACAGCAGAGACAGAACTTGGAAGATCAGATCCATATTGGAAAAGGAAGTGTGAAAGTGATAAAAGATGAGTTTCTGCCTGATATCCCTTCCAATCTGCCAACTCAGATATGGAGGTTTTGCCGCAATAGTTGCATCGGCGGGAAGGCATACTGTGATTGGCCCGGCAGACAAAGTAGCTGTCCTCCCTCCGACAGCTGCTTTTCCCTATAGTTCCGTCAACACGGTGAGACATTCTGATGGTGATGGTGGCACTCCAACTGTCTTTCGTCCATGAACCGACCAGCATCTAATTAGAGCGGGCGACTGTCTAGTAGGCGGACAGGGAGTCTGACGGAAAAGCGACGGTGCAACCATTATCTAAGTTAGGCCCTCAGTCTTGTTATGCCACAGAATTGCATTAATTTTATGGTTCTTGACTATTCACTCAGCTCCCTCTCAGTGTTAGTGCTGCGAAGCAGCCCTGATCCCCATCTGCTAACCCTATTGAAGACTGTTGCAGAGCCATTGAAGTTATATTCTTTAATATTCAATTTCCTTGCAAACAACGTCTACTTGTTGTTTTAATAGTTTTCTCTATTTCAACTGTTTTCACAAATATTACAAAACATCAATTGCAGGAAATGGTGAAAGTAGCCTTCTTTCGGATTTGAAGAGTTATAAGGAGCAAAACAGGCAATTGCAGCAATAAACATCATCCTAAATAAATGGAAGACCTGCAAAATGTCTGAAGTGCTGCTGAACTGAGCATGATGTAGGTATATGGAAAGTAAATCCTGAGACAGGTAACTAACAGTGACACAAGCAGCAAGACCCAGATCATATGTGGGTTCATGCAATAGCAGTCGAAATTGTGACACACACACAAATTAAATCTCATGGATAGCCAGTGAATATTCCTTGCTCATGGTTTCTTCAAACCAGCACACATATATCCTTTCTTTACTTGGATTTGACACAATGTCCATGTACTCTGGACGGTCTTCGCCAACACCATGCTCTGCAGCAGAACCAGCCTAACACTATGTTCCCTCAGGCTTCCCAAGGCTATAACCTACCATCATCAAGTGTTAGTGATGGTTGCATATCAGACTGGCAAAGTAGTTAATTGGATGCCCTTCTTGAGAATCTGGTGACTTTACTCTACATAACAATTGTCTTTTGTTTGCTCAGACAAAAACAGCAGCGACCAATCTGGTCCAGAATATTGTGCAGGAGGGTTGGGATAGGGGCGGAGTGATGATGTTGCACCCTACAATTGGGCAGAGGTGCCTACATTCCAGAATTTTCCATCTCTGTACAGTGGAGAAACACTAGAGAAGACACCGAAGACACTGAATCTGGGAGTGATGCTGGTCAAAGAATACCCAGCTGGAAAGAGAAGCTGCCTGATCCCACTGAGATGATGGACTAATGCACTTTGACTCCAGCGGGCATCCAGGACTAGAATAGGCCTCTCCAGGGCCAGTGGCACTGGCCTCCTTA
Source organism: Calotriton arnoldi (assembly GCA_963921515.1). NCBI lineage: Eukaryota > Metazoa > Chordata > Amphibia > Caudata > Salamandridae > Calotriton > Calotriton arnoldi. Next base: position 236,401 of record CAWUFW010003235.1, read on the forward strand.
TGCCCACTGAGGAACAGTTGGGGAAATTACCCTGCTGGGAGTCCCTGGATGGTTCACCTGGGGACTTCTGGCAACTGGCCAATGACTCTGCTGACACACAGGTGATCCTCAAGTAGCAAGGAGGCTATGGGACCTGAGGAGTGTGGTAAGGAGGGGTTTCTGCTTGTTGGCTGGGGAGGTGCTGTGAAAAACATCCCCAAGCAGGAGAGAGCATCAGGAGCCCAAGCAGAGGACCTGTCTGGTGAAGGGAGCCCTAAACATACATTTCCCCAAGGAAAAAACAGTTTAGAGACTAGGAGGTGTGTAAAGGGGGGCGTGGCTAGCGCCCAACGGAGATGGCGGCGTTCCCGTGACTCGCTCGGAGTCGGCGGGGATGACGAGGGATTCTGCGACGCTTCGCCAAGGAATTTTTCGGCGAAAATGAGCGGACAGCTGTGGGAACCACGGAGGTAGACGGCGGCGATATTTTTATCGCGTGTGACATGCGCTTCCTTGTTCTCTCTGACTTTTCACTCCGGTGAGATATGGCGTCCGCCATTTTGAAAATACCCGCGAACTGAGAGGAATTTATTTTCCTTAGTGGTCCTCCCTTTCTATGCCTGCATTCTTCAAAGGGCTCATCTTTTACTACAGTGAGTAGTCTGGAAGTGAAGCTACAATTGTGTAATGGTTGGCTTGCACCAGAGAGGCTCGTTTCATGTTGGAAGTTTCGTGAGGGCTTCTTTGTTTTCGGCACTGATGACAGCGGCCATTTTCCTGCATCATTAGTCACCAAGTGGATCTGTTCCTACAAGGCACTGTGGGATTTTTACAAACTTGAGAGATGTCTTTTTTCGGCGGTTTGGCTTATGCATTTTTGCTGCTTTCACTGAAAATGACTCTAAACAAGTTCTAGTTACTGTGGCACTATCTGCTTCTCGAATCTTCTTCTCCAGAGGTGAGACTGGCTTGCAGAATGCTGAAATTTTTACCTCACTGCTTTTCCTTAGCTGTCTAATGTCTATATCACATGCTGGCTGACCTCGTGGAGTTTTTTGTGTCGGGGCCAACAACACTCCGTATCTAACCATTGATAACATTTTTGGTGAGTTTGGGGCACCTGCTGTCACTTGTGTTAATGGTCCCAACAACTTACCTGACATTTCAAGAAGATATTGGATCATCCTATTTATGGGCAGACTGAAAACGGTGGGGTCATTGGCGGTATCCACAAGTCGCTCTTCTGTAGCTCATTCACACCTTTACAACCGCCTTGCCACAATGGATGATTCCTTAAATTCTTCCTCTAATAGTGCCTCTACTTCTTCTGCTGTAGTCACCAAGGTGTCGACTAAGCGGCTGAAAAAGGATCCTCCTTCTCCGCCAAAACAACCCACATCAGTCTCAATGGATCTTCTACTGGAGGAGATACGTGCACTGCGCCTATTTGTTGAGGAAACAAATTCCAAAATACAAGTTCTAACTGACGGATGGGCAAAGATGGAGGAGAGGATCACTGCAGTTGATCAAAACGTGGATTCCCTGGGCTCGGCTTGTGCTCCGGTTGCAGTGCTTCAGTCTCAGGTTGCATCCTTCCAGAGGCAGATTGAAAACCTTGAAAACAGAAATAGGCAGAATAACCTTCGTATATATGGTCTGCCAGAGGGTTCAGAAGGCTCTGATCCTATAGCCTACTTCTAAACATTTTTACCAACGGTTTTCAACCTTCCAGTAACCACCTCTCTGAACATTCAACTCGCCCACAGATTGGGTCCTCTTCACTTATCGCCCTCCACCATGCGGAAACCAAGAGGAGTCATACTTTATTTTCTTGAATACAGGGATCTTCTTATGGTGTTGTCTGCAGTCAGATCCTTGAAGAAAATTTCATCATCTGGCAATCAGCTTTACTTTTCACAGGACTATGCAAAACCTACAGCGGACAGACGAAAAGAGTTTTTGGCCATGAGACCGGCATTGCGCTCTATTGGGGCACGATTTGGCTTATTCCACCCATGCTTGTTCAAAGTGACCTTCAACAATAATACCGTCACTTATGATGATCCGATCAAGCTTAAAAGTTTCCTCAATTCGCAATGCCCGGAAAAGATGGATTTTTCGAACTAACGCCCTAGATGACTCTTCATTGTGTAGTACTTTTGAATTACAGCCTTATATATTCAATTTGTTGATCTTCTTGTAAAATTCATTGACCGTTGCCGTTCTTGTTATCAGCCTGTTTTTCTCTTATTGAAATTTTACTATTCAGTTTTGTAATTTTGCCTCCTTATTCTCTAGAAAGATAAGCTAATTGTTCTCGTTTTAACAATGCTTTAATTGCTCTAACCATTTTTTCTTTCCTTATAGGTTCCTTCTCCATAATGTCTGACTTATATGTCTTGTTGTTGCGTATCCTGAAGCCTTCCCCGCCCTACCTCGTGGAGTCTGGACGTATCATTGTTCCATGTGGCCTCACCCCCCCCTCCCCCACCTTCTATATGTTTTGGATTTTTTCTAGGTACAGTTTTCTTTCTTTTACTATTTTCAATAGCAATTTCCTTCTTTTTCACTTCTCTTCTACCTTTTACTTCTAATTTATTCCTGCACATTATTTCACTCTACATTTTGCACTTCTTTCCTCTTACCCTATTCTTTCACTTATTCCTCCCTTATCTACTCTTATCTACTCTTATCTTATTCTTCTCTTTTATATCTTCCGTATAATGTCTCTTCTTCCCTTACAGTACAATTGTCACATGTAAACTTGTATCTTTACTTTTATCTTTTTCTCTTTCCAGCTAATTTGTTCTGTTTTGTAGATAGTTGGTCTGTTTTTTGGTATATTTCTTGTTGTCTATATTTTTACATCTATTGGTATCTTATAATCATTCTTTTATTTGCTTTATGTCGTTGAATCTTGTTTCTTGGAATGTCAGGGGTTTGCACTCGCCTATTAAAAGACAAAGGGTTTGAACTCATTTTAACTCATTTAGCCAAATTAGGAGCGGATATAGCTTGTTTATAGGAATCCCATTTAACAGCAGAAGAATCAGCAAAATTAAACAGAGGTTGGGTTGGGGAGGTTTTTTATTCACTGGGAGATGGCAAGTGTAATGGGGTCCTAACTCTATGTCGTAAATCCCTTACTGTTAAATTACTTTCACAATGTTCTGATGATGACGGTAGATGGTTGTTTACTAAACTCTTCATTGGAAATGCTCCCGTTTCTTTATTAAACGTGTACGCCCCTACTGCTGGTGACTCCTCCTTTTGGATTTCCTTAGCTCAGCAAATTGCAAATTGTATTGACGATAATTTCATTCTTACTGGTGATTGTAATCAAGTTTTTGACCCCTTTTTAGACCGCAATTCAATGGTCTCTTTTGTCCCTCATGAGGCTCATAAGCTTTTTATACAAACTATTAAACAATATAAGCTTATAGATGGAGACTTTGCAATCCTACCACCAAAGAGTACACTTTTTATTCTCCAGTCACGATTGGATTATTTTTTCATTTCACATAATGTATCGCAATCATTAATGGCTGCAGATATTGGTTCCATTCTGCTATCTGATCATGCTCCTATTATCATGAGGCTAGATATTTTACAGAAATCTTACATTCCCCGTAAATGGCGTTTTAATAACGCTCTCCTCTTAGATCCAGTATTCACTTCCTCTTTTATTTCCTTTTTTAATGAGTACTTTTTGATTAATCAGACTGATTCTTTATCCTTTTATGTGGTGTGGGACGCTTTTAAAGCATCAGCTAGAGATTTTATTATTAGTTATGTCTCCAAAAAGTGCAAAAAATTGAAGGAATTCACCACATCCTTCCTGGCCAAGATAAAGAAGCTGGAGCATTCTTACTATTCCTCATGATCAAAAGATTGTTTAACTGAACTTATTAATGTTAAATTCCAGTTCAACAAGGAATCGACAAATGATGCTTCCACATATTTACTAAAATCGAGTGCGAAGTTTTACGGGGGACAGAATAAGGCTGGCAAGGTATTAGCCAATTATTTGAAGGTTAAACATAATAAACTCAATATAGATTCCATTATGGACGAGCAACAGTCATTGAAATTTAAAAACGATGAGATCTTAAATGAATTTCTTCAATTTTACAAAACACTTTATAAGTCAGAAGTCCCTCCCACAGAGCATCACATTTCTCAGTTTTTATCCGGTATCCAACAACCACCTAGTGCCCAGCCAGACCTTTCTATCTTAGAATCTGACCTATCGTCAAAAGAACTGTCCATCGCATTACAAGCACTTAAAAAAGATAAGGCCCCTGGCCCAGATGGCTTCACTGTTGAGTTTTTTACACATTTGGCTTCCCTTTTATTTCCCAAACTGCATAATTTACTAAACTCCTTTTTAATCTCAGGTAAATCCCCAGGCTCTTTTTCAGAAGCTCTTATTTGTCTTATCCCTAAAGACGGGAAAGATTTAAGATACTGTAAAAACTTTCGGCCCATATCTTTAGTTAACATTGATTACAAGATTTTTTCAAAATCTCTGGCACGCGCTTGGAATCCCATCTGCCCGACTTATTGGGAATAGAATCAATCAATCAATCAATGCATTTGTAGAGCACGCTACTTACCCGTGAGGGTCTCAAGGCGCTGGGGGGGGTGCTGCTACTGCTCGAACAGCCAGGTCTTGAGGAGTCTCCTGAAGGTCAGCAGGTCCTGGGTCTGCCGCAGGTGGATGGGGAGGGCGTTCCATGTCTTGGCGGCGAGGTGGGAGAATGATCTGCCACCGGCAGTCGCTCGTCGGATGCGGGGGATGGTGGCGAGGGCGAGGTCAGCGGAGCCGAAGCTGGCGGTTCGGGGTGTAGAAGGTGAGTCGCTCGTTGAGGTATGCTGGTCCGGTCTTGTGGAGTGCTTTGTGAGCGTGGGTGAGGAGCTTGAAGGTGATCCTCTTGTTGACGGGGAGCCAGTGCAGGTCTCTCAGGTGGGGTGTGATGTGGCTGTGGCGGGGGATGTCGAGGATGAGGCGTGCAGAGGCGTTCTGTATGCGTTGTAGTCGTTTCTGGAGTTTGGCCGAGGTTCCCGCGTAGAGGGCTTTGCTGTAGTCCAGTCTGCTGCTGACGAGGGCCTGGGTGACCGTCCTTCTGGTTCCGGTGGGGATCCATCTGTAGATCTTGCGGAGCATGCGGAGGGTGTTGAAGCAGGAGGAGGAGACGGCGTTGACTTGCTGGGTCATTGACAGCGATGAGTCCAGGATGAAACCCAGGTTGCGTGCGTGGTCGGTGGGCGTCGGTGCAGCTCCCAGCGCGGCCGGCCACCAGGAGTCGTCCCAGGCGGAGGGGGTGAAGCCGAGGATGAGGACCTCCGTCTTGTCTGAGTTCAGTTTCAGGTGGCTGTTCTTCATCCATTCGGTGACGGCCTTCATTCCTTCGTGGAGGTTGGTTTTGGCGGTGGTGGGGGCTTTGGTGAGGGAGAGGATCAGCTGTGTGTCGTCGGCATATGAGATGATGTTGAGGTTGTGCGATCGGACGATGTTGGCGAGCGGTGCCATGTAGACTTTGAAGAGTGTTGGGCTGAGGGACGATCCTTGGGGTACGCCGCAGATGATCTTGGTGTCTTTAGATCGGAATGGAGGGAGGCGGACACTCTGGGTTCTGCCGGTGAGGAAGGAGGTGGTCCAGTCCAGTCTGGATTTGTTAAAGGTCGCCTTCTCACAGACAACACTCGCTTATTTTTTGACGTGTTGTCTAAGTCTTCCCATGTCTCACATTCCTTGGCAGCAATAGCACTGGAGACAGAGAAGGCGTTTGACAGAGTAGAATGGGCGTACTCTCAAGTGGTTTGGTTTTGGACCAAAATTATTTCCTTAATATCAATTTTATATTCAAACCCAAGAGCGGCTGTATGTGGGAATGGTACTATATCTTCATAGCTTGGGTAGAGGTGTTCGTCAGGGTTGCCCATTATCCCCGTTTCTTTTTAACCTAGCCTTTGAACCTTTTTTATTGCGAATACGTCAAAATAAAGATATACATGGGTTTAATTTTAACGACACTTCAATTAAACTAGCAGCATATGCTGGTGATATATTACTATTTATTTCGAAACCTCAATCTTCTCTCCCTGCATTTCTACATGAAGTGGACTCCTTTGCAATCGTTTCTGGGTATAAGTTAAATAAAGATAAATGTGAAATACTACCTTTAACAAAATATACTTTTTTAAGGACGATTTCATACTCTCAGGTGGTTTCACATGGAGTTCCCAGTACATTAAATATTTGGGTTTACATTTTACTCCCTCTATCCTAACACAGTTTCACGTATGGATAATTGTACACAAAGGATAACTTCTTTGACTGCTAAGTGGCATCCTCTGTACTTATCCTGGTGGGGTCGTCTTGATACCATAAAGATGATGCTATCCCCATAGTTCTTTATACAGTTTCCAATATCCCAATATCCATTCCTTTAAAAATTTTCAAGAAAATAAATTCTCTGTTATCCTCTTTTTTATGGAATAACAAGAAATCTTGCATGTCCTTATCAAAATTAATTCGTCCTAAGTCAGAAGGGGGTGTTAATTTCCCTAATTTTCCTATATATCAAAAATCTTTTTTGCTTCGTCAAGCATCAAGATGGCTCTCCAACTCTTCTGAGTATTGCCCTTTGTGGGCTAAACTTGAGCTTTCTTTTCTTTCTCCTTTTTCATTCCGAGAATATCTCTCTTTCTCCCGTAAACCACAACACCTTTCGACTCCCATAATTAGGTACACATCCAAAATTTTAACTCCAATTCCCCATTGGATCCTATGGATTGGATCTCCCTCTCCAACTCCACGATATGGCATAATACTATGGTATTGATACATGGCAAGCCTTTTTACTGGAAATCTTGGAGGCAAAGAGGATTAATTTGGATACACCAATTATATATACAGGATCATATTATGTCTTTTGTGCAGGTTAAAGAAATCTTTGACCTACCTATGTCTTTCCATCCTAAATATACCCTCTTGAAACAAGCTATTCTGACAGCTCACACCCGTTGCATACATCCAAATCCTTCCATTGTTCCTACACCCTCCTCTACTGATAAACTGGATTCTCTTCTGCAAGTTAACCCTAAGGCATCTGTTATTTATAATTATTTACAAATCTCATGCATTACACGAGAAAAGACTAAGGTGGAACTTTCTTGGGAACAAGACTTAGGAGTTAGTTGGTCCACAAACATATGGAATAAAATATGGAATAAAATTAGAAAATGTTCAAGAGCAGCCAGTACTACTCAGACACTTTTTTTCGTATATAACAGGCTTCTGCTATCCCCGGTCACTTTAAATAAGGGATATATGGATCTTCCGGATGCTTGTTGGACATGCTCCTCCCCACATGCAGACTTGCATCATCTTCTTTTTGTTTGCCCACCTGTCTGTAATTTCTGGGAAAGGGTGTGGTCTCAAATTAATTACATTTGTCATTCCAAATGTCCTTTCTCTGTTTCTAGTGTGTTTTTGGGAAGCTTATCCTCAGTTTGGACAGATTGCAATCCTAACACAAAAATAATAGATTGATTGTTGGCAACTGCCTTCCAGCAGATAACTAAAAATTGGAAAGACTTTACTAAATTATCTTATCAAGCTTGGTGGTATGCCGTGTGTTACAATCACAGATTAGATACGACTCTTGTGCATCCCATCCCCATGGCAACAAAACGTTTGTATCTATGGCTACCTGTTACACTGTTCATTGAAGCTAGTGCTAGACGCTCTTCCACCCTAACTCCCGTACAACAAGAGGTTTCCAAACCCCCATGATTTTCCTTTCATTGTAATCTTATGTATAAGACCATTTTAGATTCTGTATTGCAATTCCCTGTTTCTCTATATTTGTAATCTCTCTGTATCTATACTAAGTGCCTTACATATTTTTATTAATCATCTTTCTTCTAAGTAGGCCAACTTCATCTGTACATCCAATTATTTTACTGCTAAGTTTAGCATTAGACTCATGTGACTATGTATTGTTCTATTGTATTTTGTATTGTGACTTACATTATCTTTAATAAATTTACTTTTGAACTTAAAAAAAAAGGAGGTGTGTAAAGATACTCATGCGGCTAAAGCAGATCCCCAGCAGCAAAACAAGACAAAAGATCATGAAAATTAGCTTTACGAGCCAGAAAAACAGGCAACTGAATCTTGGTCACCTGGGAGGACTAAGCGGCTCTGTCAAGCCTCCAAGATCCAGCACAACCTGCTTCATTTAAAACTTTAATGGGAACTTTAATGTGGGGTCTCCATTTCCCCGAAAAATCAACAAGTCATAGGGACTTTTCCCAGGCCCTGTGTCTGGAGGGGCAGGGCACAATGGCAAATTGCTTCCTTTCCGCAGCCAGCATGGCAGTCGCTATAATCTCCGGGTGGGAGGCAAAGACAGACGGGAGAAGAAAAGAGTGTTGCTGGCTCCTGTGCCAGTTCAGCAAAGACAAACGGGGAGCCAGCAGAGTGTGCAGGGGATAGCCCCTACAGCTCCCAAGGAGATGGGCTCCCAGGTGCCCGAGTGGGCGAAGGCACAGACACCTGCTAATGAAAGCGAAATGTGAGGTCGCAATAGTGAAAAGAAATGCATTGCAAAACCTCTCATTCCACTTCATATCTGCGGCAAAGGAGCACTGCAGAAAATGTGCTTATCTTTCCTTGTAGTGCCCCAAGAGGGCCATGGGTACCACAAACATTGTTGTACTGTGTTTACGGGGCTGCCAGAAGAGCAGTAATGTTTACACGGACTCTCAGATCTTGTGCTTTTGCACAAAGGCTCTGAATGAAATGTGGTAACGCTGGTCGGTCCTAAAGCTGCAGACGTAGGACAGTAAATTTTAAAGACTCTGGAACATGTTATTTACTGGGATGCTTTCTTGAAAACGGTAATGATTTGCAATGCAAGATTTTTATATTACAAAAAATACTATTAAATGTTGGTCCTGTATCATGTGTCTGTTTTTACAAATGTGGTGACACACTTACAAAGCCAGTAGGCCTGCCTTATTAAAAATGGCAACCCTTATATTGTGATATTATATCTGAAATTTCAGGGTTACTGTGGGTGTGAACTGTTCTGTTAGTGTCAGCAAAGGTATCTTCATGTACCTCATTGTACATATCTGTAATATAAAGCATAGTATTCAGTAGTGTGTGCGTAATAAAGTGCTAGTCCTTTATACAAAATAAAGCATAGGTTGTCAATACTTTATTGAGTGTTGTTGAATATGAGTGAGCTGGTGTTACTAGCCCACACAACCTCCCCTGAACAAGCCTGGGTTTGCTGTACTTCGCTACCCTGAGCGATTCAAGTGCTACAATGAAGTACTTGTTTACCAGTAAAGAGGAAGTCGCAGAGTTAAATGCTTGTGACAGATTCACATTGTACGCAACTAATAAACCAACTTCTTACGCTCTCAATCCTTACCATTGCCTACATTAATTGTTACATTTGTGGGAAGTTGAGAATGTTTAAGTTCATAATGTGTTGTCATCAAAAAAGTAATTATTTTAAATATTTATGTAGTATGTACTGCAAGTGTAATTACTGTGTTTCTCAATCATGGTGTCTTCTCACTGTAAAGTCATAATTTCTCTAATGTTATGTTTCCTAACCTAGGCCTAAGTAGCAAAGTGACCTTTTACCTACATTTGTCCTATCTTGCTTTGCACAACGGTTCTTTTACATAGTTATGTGCTGAATAAATGTTTATGCTTGAGTATTCTTAGTAAAATCCCCTCCACATGACGTACATAATAGGATTAACATACTCGCACAAAAATCATCGCTATCTTCATCGTAGGGTGACATGACTACTTTGCATAGTTACAATTATTGATTTAGGCTCATCTACATAATCGTATTTACAACATATTAATCATAGTAAACCCCCCAGGCTACATTTTGTATAAAAGACCCGCACCTTCCCTAGGCAACTAGAGGAGATGCTTCTACGCTGGCCCAAGACACGGAGGTCCCTGCACGCTGAAGCTTCAACATGCAGCTGTCTGACATCCCTTGAGGGATGTCCAACTCGTGACCAAGACGGTGTCCTTCATTCTCTCACATCAGGTAATGGGGTTGGCTCTTTCATAGGGGATTCTTGGCTTTACCCCCACATACATACTAGGTACACTTAGGTACACTTAGGTAGGGTCTGCATCGTAGGAGTACGCTTGATTACTGTCATGTTTTTATGCCTCCTTATATTCACTGTTTTAGCACCATGGTAGAATTATACCTTCTATTTACTCTGTTGGTGCTTGTAATCGCTTACGTTAGATTCTGTCTATTGATGGTTGCAGCAAACATGTTTTATACTCGAATGACGCTGGTTCAACAAATGCTTATTGGAAATGTCCACAACGTTTATTCTGTGTATCTCTCTGAGACTAAATGAGCACGATTGACTGAATGAAAAGTACTGTACTGTTTTCACGATCCCTGAAGGGTCAAGGGTTGTCATGTTCAATGGGAACTATTCGCTCCTTGGTAAGGTTCGGGGGCTAATAGTGGCACTGTGAGCTAGTTGGTCTACAGGCTGACATATCCTGTGGGGTTGTCCGGAATCAGTCTAGACACCATTCCCTTAGTTTATGTTGTCCAACAAACGCACAAATCCTATGTATTTTTACGAACTACACAACACCAAGTTGTGTAGAAAGCAACATTTTATAGTAATGTTGTATGGCAATTGTTCACCAAACTGAGTGCAGTAACAGAGGCAGTTATTAGATGTCTCCGTTGGTACAAGTAAGGTGCAATATTTCAAGCTGTTACTAGATGTCCTTGTGGACCTCTGTATGGGTATCTTGTGAGGAGCTTTGACACTGAACCATTTTGTTTATCACTGCATAGAAGAGTACGCAGAAAATATTTCTATTAGGAAAATATTTGCACCTTAGTCTTCTTGGAGAGTTCAGCGCCCTACAAGGCTTTGTATCTTTCTTCAATGAGAAAATACCTTCTGCAGGTTTTTATTGTTCTGTTTTCGCCTCCACTCTGTGTGGTGAGACTGTGGCTCTGAATAACCTGTTTTGTTTCACCTGAAATTTATGTTGGTATCGTACTGAGAATGGGGTCGGGAAAGGCCATACAGGCTCATTTATAGTGCCTGAGGAGCTTCCTTAGCCACGCCATCCATGTGCAGTTGAATTGTGCAGGGCAACTGACAGCTGTCTCTGCCAAAAAGCATCAAAGTGTGATGCATTCTGAAAAAGTGAACGCTAGAACCTTTCCACTCTAAAATCCTCCTCCACAACACCCAGGTAACACCCCTGCCAAATTTGTAAGCATACATGTGGGTATGTATACAGCACAATCCTTAGCAGGAACAATAAAGCACTGTACAAAGGTGGCAGCCATGAGTACTATCCAAGACCATTTACAGAGTTGAGCAGACGGAAACTACAGTAAACCATTAAGAGTAGTGCATTTTTGGGGTGAAGAGATGGGCCGGATATACAAAGGCATTTTGCGGTCGAAAACTAGGGAGATTCACAAACGTGCAGGGTTTTGTGACTGCAACAAGGGAGTGGTTGTACCTCCTGATGTTTTCTCAAACAATAAACGTTTATGTTTATTTTAAGAAACACCAGGTTCTTTAAGAATCATAGGCGGCCTAAAAAACAAGTGCTCTGTTTGGGAATGCAACCACAGGGATGATGGTCTGCCGGGTTGATGGTTTGCAGGTGACCAACCCTGTGTTTGTAGCCAATCAGGGGGGTCCCAAGTAGTGACTTGTCCAATTTATATTCATTAGGCAAGTCGAACGGCGACAGGAGATGTGTCTTCAGGTAATTTCTGAATCAGAGGAGGATTTAGACTGTTCTGATGGTTATGTGGATGTTTTTTCCAGTTTCTAGGGACCTAGATGAATATTAAAATTTAGTTGATATCTCTCTTACATGTTTTCAAGTAGATGACATAGGCACTGCGGAACAGCAGAAGCAGTCTCTGTGTAATACCCATACATGTTATTGCATGCACTTCTATCTTCTGATTTCCACAGGATATATTCAACACACCAATTGTGGGCAACATATATTCATATTCCAGAAGGGAAGTCAAACCCACATCTCCATATCTAAAGTAAAGAAAGGCCATAGGTTTTGCATTGAATGGTGTTATGTAACCATGTGCACACGTCACATTTTAGATAACAAACTCTTACATGTTCTATAGTATTTTCGAAATGTATTTCAACAAGACGTGCAATCAATTTGCATATTTCTAGAACTAATTGTATGTATCTGATAAAAACTCTGGGTGGCATACCTTATAGAAATCATCCTTGTTGGCTCAAATTATACTTTCATTTAATTAGCATTACTTGAGCAACAATGGGTCCATTGATCAGAAGATTTTTAGTTTAAATAATGATCTTATTCCTATCTTGTTGTAAGTTAACAGACTCGAAATTTACTCTTGTGTTACATATAACTAAAAAAAGTAACTTATTAATGTATTTACCATACACATTGCTTGGCAGAGTACGTGAGAATGCCAGTGGGTGTATAGGTGTGGACAAGAAGGGTAAGGCTTATTGGAGCACAATGTAGTTATTAAGAGTCAGTGACCCACTAAATTATTGATATAATATTTCTTATCTTGAGACTTATCACTTCAAAGTGAGCAGAGGGTGAAGACAATAATATGCTAATGCTGTGCATAAATGAGATCAAGAAATTGTACTCGTAACAATAGTATATATAAAAGGAGTAAACGTTTATCAGTCACATGCATAAAAGGTCAGTTAAAGAAATTAGAGGCAACAGGATAATAAATTATGCTGCGGGTGTTTCAATGGCGTTCAGATAAAAAAGCTTCAATGAGATACAGGGACCAATAAATTCAATAATATAAAAAAGTCTCAAAAGGTAGAACCAAGGAACACATGAGCGAACCATTTTTGTGCTCGCAAACGGCATGATTCGCAGATTCGGGCCGTTTGTGACTGCAAAAATGCTTTTTGGCATGTACAAAGCCCAAATAGTGATTCAGTGACTTATTACCAAATCGCAATTTGGGTTTTGGTATTTGGTATTAGGAAGGGCGGTGTTTAGGGTGTCCCTTCCTAATACCGAATCGCAGTAGTATGTGTGAATGTTTTGTGACTAAAATGCGGTTGCAAAACATTTGCAAATTACTGCCATTTGAAAAATGGTGGTATCCTATTCACAAATGGGAGGAGGTCCCAAAATGGACCCCTTCCCCTTTGAGAATGGTTAGTCAAACATTTCTTTAAGAGCAGGCAGTGGTCCCACAGACCATTGCCTACTCTTAAAAAATTAAAAAGACACTTTTCAGTTATTTGTTTTAAATGCATCCCGTTTTCCCTTAAGGAAAACAGGCTGCATAAAAAAAAAAAGATTGCTTTATCTAAAAGCAAAAACAGACATAGTGGTCTGCTGACCCCAGCAGACCACCATCTCTGTGATGGCTGTTATTCCTAATGGATCACATATTGAGACCTACCTTATTAATATTCATGAGGTAGGTCAATTTGCGACCCATTAGGAATCGATATTGAAAACTTTTACGTTTTCTTACATTACGAATTCCGATTTCCTAATTGCAATTCGCTAAGAACATGTGGCCTTGAATGTTCTATGCACTTTCTACAGGTCCATCGTCACTATGAAAATTAGCGTGTGCAGAAATTAGGGAAAACAGCATGAAATTTCACAAAATTATTTTGCAGCATACTTGAGTGAAAATGATGTGTGGTCATTGCTCCCATTCAAAAATTACACAAAATACTGTCAGGAAAAATGTTTTCCTGGAGACTTTTTTTGCATGATGCAGTGTCCCCCGGACAAGTACTATGCGAAATGTTGTACCCACAACATTTGCACAATGTTTGCTTGGTTTCTGAATTGCAGGCGTAAAATAGAAAAATAATTGCCCGTCCTAGTTACAAAAAAATGTCAAGAGTTCAATTTGTAACTGGTCATAGAGTATCAAACACATGGTTATTCTACAGCTAAACCATCGCTAATCGGCTACCGATTTGTGTTTTAGAGCAAAATGCATCAATCTAAATCAAGGAAAAAAATTCTGTCTTTCAGCTTACCTATTAGTGTGGGAGAGGTACAGTGGGATGTGTAATTGTGTAGGTATTAAGACTCGATGTTCATTTGCTTCTATCTTCACAATGCTGAAGAACATTGTATTAGAAAATAACATTCTGAAAAGACAACATTAGACTCCCATTAAAATCCTTGCTGAATCACTAAACAACATATTGCTATTTTGCCAATAGAAACCAACGCAAGAGTGGGATATTTATCATATTACCATAGAGAAAAGCACTTAAATAGAACGAAATTGAGGTGGTTCAATGAGGTGTGCCCCCCAACTCTGTTCCCATTTACTGGTCTAAGTTTAATGCGGCACTTCAGGCCACTTCACAAAAAATGTAACATACGCATGTGACAACTGTAATTAATTCATGAGGATACAATCAATACACATGTGACGTTTGTGCGCAATGTAGATACCATGTGCCTACATTATACATATGGAATTTCTTAATGAGGTTGCACATTTTGTGTGATCAAGCAGGTGGCATCAGAATAGTGGCATACGTATTGCAATTGATATTTCAAAGCACAGCCACAAAGTATGAATTATCTGGATATTCACAAGGATTAACTTGCTTCGCTTTCCCAGAATTGCATCCAAATTTAGATGACATAAATTGTGCCAAAAGCAATGTTAGTGCAACAACCCATGCAACGACCTAAGTAGGAGGTAGTGAAAGACAACACTAACAGCATCGTGCCTCATCAGAGCACACATTTCCCATGTGCACATAGAAAAGGTTTAGCAACAGAGTAACCCAACACCATGTACCCAAAGCAGGACGTAAGTGTTCCCATACATGATATATGACCAATACACACAGGAGATTAAATGAGCCCATGGAAGAGTGTGCAGAGGATGGCATGCCATACTTACCTTTCCAGAAACCAAAACTAAGCACATAGCAGTGAGAGTCAACACTGCAGTGAATACCTGAGAAGGAACCAGACAGACTTCCGAGTGGAGGATATGTTGTTTATGTCCCCATGATACAGCAGACGAGCGGAACTTTTTTTTGTTAAAATTAAAGGCTAATGCTGTTCTGTTTTTTCCTTGGATGACTTGCATTAGAATGTGAGGAGTATGATGAGGAACAGGGACAAAGGGGTGGAGCAGTGCAATTTAGGCTACAAATTTATACATCACATTTATGCAATTATATACTCGTATTTGACATTATCTTCACTAAGTGCCTTAACTTCATTAACATGTGAGAGTGCTTAGAACATGGACTCCTTCTTCCTGGCCCCTTGGAATGGAAGGCTCAAGGTGCCTGAGAAAAAAAAGGAGTTTGAATCAACTACAATTTAACCATTTACAGTGTAACCCATTTAGTCACACAGTTAAGCTCATAGTCGATTGATGGGATTAAGTGTGAATTTATTATAAATTCAAAGCCAAGCTGATATAAATCAATCTCAGAAACATAGTATAAAAATACAGAATCATTAGAGGATAGTGGAAACGACATATAAAATTGATATTCAATAACAGAAAGCAAAAGAGGTATTTGGTAGCTGCTATACATAGGATGAGGAACAAGGTCTGCTGGGTAGATTGAAAGTTTTGATCCTGTTGCCTATAAATGAGTTTGTCTAAGAAGATCTACAAAGCCCTATTCTAACTGGAAATTGGGAAAACCCTATTAATTCAGAGACGCAGAGAAAAGGGTCAGCATAGTTGAACTTCTGTAGAAGTTCTCAAAATAAAAGATATTGGATAGCATAAAGACATGCAACAGAGATGTTGCAAAGAGGTCTGTACCTCAAAAGAGTCTTAAGGAGAATCTGAACAGAGCTAAAGTGCAATACCCAATTATACCCACCAAAAGAACCTTCGAGAATTCTAGGTGACATGTCCAATTCATTCCCATCTTCTGCCAAAAAACTTGACAACTACACTCAAGATTTCTTTTATTTGGTCTACACATTAGAACGTCCTTGGATTACTCCCATCTCCTTATTTCGCTCGGATAGTAGTCCTCCCTTCCTTGGTTAAATCTTCTTATCCTTGTCAAAGGTGCTCCTTTCGAGCCTCACTATCTTTTTCACACAACGCGCCTTTATTTAATCATGAGCTAATGCAACTGCAATTGCAAAGGAGAGAAAAACATTGCATCCAAAGCAAGCATTCACATTAAAAGTTAAACATTGTGAAATCCAAAAGCTTAAGGAATTTGATCAATTTTAGTACGGCAAGCATTTCAGTACACTTTTTAAATGCATGATTACATATACATATAGATATACAGTTACAATATAGATGTAGAGCACTATTCAAATGGATACATTTTCAGTTATGAAATAAATGGAGATTCTTTCTTTAAAGAAATATGTGACCATATAAGAAATACAATGTTATTCAAACTGCCAAAAATGTAGATATAAATAAGAACTGCAACTTGTTACTGTAAAGAAAACGTTAATATACACACTCATATAAATGTTGAGATTACGCAAGCGATGCCGTTTCTGTAACTGTTCAATTGCACTACATTACATTAATAATGTTACATCACATGAGTACATAAGGCCATACGTACACATTTATGTGGCCTAATTAAACATGTAAGGGTGGAACCAAACTTATGCTGCTCCACTTGTGTGTAGCATTTAAATATATTAATGTACTAAAACCATTGTAGGGATAAGAGATTTATACACAAGTACACTAATGTTCAGTTAAATCATGAAATCATGTACTCTTTTGCTCACATTTTACTTTTTTTCTTGAAGTTACACATGTGTAATCATGTAATCAAATTCATGTTAATCGCTAACTTAACTTAGCCTGACTACAATCCTCAATTGAAATACATTTTGCCCTGTCAGCATATTCTTTTTCTCTTAGCAGGTGTATTATCATGATTCTTGTTAGTTAGAGAACGGTTTATTGTTTGTATTAGATTGCCGATAGTGAGGCCTGGAGGGAAGGACTAGGCAGTGAACGTGGAGAATTGATGGTCAAAGGAGGTCTTCTGCTCATCATGTACCAGGACGGAGAGATGTTCAAGGTTGAGAACTACAGTCCAAGTACTGAGGCCATGGGAAACTGAAGTGATTGTGCTGATGAACTCAAGTAACAATTTGGTTGGTTCCTGATAGTGCGAAAGGAGATATTACTTTTAAATTGGTGTTCACACAGTTGGAAGGCATGAGGTTCCCTTTAGACTTTGAGGGGTACAGACCTCTCTGCTTGCTGTATACTTGAAAGTGTGAATGTTAGAAATGGGGGTCTCTAGTTGGCAATGGCTGGCCACTGTCCAAGTAGGGACCCTTCTTCCTAAGTCAGAGTGAGAGGGTTCCACCCTTTGATAACCCCTGCTCAATCCTGTGGTAACGTAGCACGAGCAGTTAGGCTTATCTCAGAGGCAGTGTGTGAAGCATTTATGACCATACACAGTAACACAGTGAGGAACAGTACAAAGGGACACCACACAAGTAGTTATCAAAAATAAGTATCTTTATATATAGACTTAACACAAGACCAATAACGATAAAAAGCCACAATACTGTAAAATAGGATTACTCTTGAAATGCTGCAAAAATAGTTCAAGTGTGCAAAGAGGAGTTCAGTTCAAAGCAGTGGTCTCTGCGACCCTTTTACCTACAAAGTACCTGGATTTCGTAGCAAAATCAACAAATTGTCGCAAAGAAGCTGTAGCGATGAATTTCTGCACGCGAGGCCGGCGATGCGTTAAATCCTTGCCGCGAGGGAGGATGATGCGCCGATCTGCTGTTGCGTGTAGAGACGATGCGACAAACTTCTGCACGCTAGACCGTTGATGCGATGACTCCCTGCCGCAAGGGAGGAGACGAGGCGACGATCTTGTTGCTTGTGCGATCGGGTTGCGATGCGAAGAAATGGCGCTCCGCGAGGGAGCGACGATCCTGATGCGATGCGATGAAAATGGCGGACGCTCGACGTCCGTGCTGCGATGTCGTGAAGCGATGATCTCGGTGCGATGACACGATCTTTGGTTGCGAGCACTCGGCGGCAGCAGCGCGATGATTTTTTGGGCGCTCTCGGCTGCGGCGGCTCGCAGACGTGCGTTAGCGACGATTTCAGCACTCTCTTCTCTGTAGTAGAACTAGAGGCCCTGGAACTCACAGGAGCCTCACCTGCAGATAGAAATCCTCAATGGGAGGAATCAGGAGGCTGGTGGTGAAGTCTGATGTGCCTGAGACTTCAACAGGAGGCTAGCAAGATTAATAAAAGTTCTCTCAAAAGTCGTTTTCCCTCTTCTTCCAAGTCCAATGGTAACCACTGCAGGCCAATCCAAGAAACAGCACACAAGCACAAGGATGGTCACCTCCTGCAGATTCCTTCAGTTACACGGACAGAGGTTCGTCTTGACATCCAGGAGCAATACCAATTGTAGGGGTTTCAGCACAGATATTTATACCCCAAAAGTCTTTGTTCTCAAAGCTACAAGTCACTGAGCCTAGCCAGAACCAGTTCTGTTCAGTCCTGGAGCACTTTGTTTACCAGGCTGCATCCTTCCTTTCAGGAAGAGGGGGTCTGCCATCAGACGCACAGTAGGAGGTGGAGCCAGCATTCACCTTGCCAGGCACAGACCTATTCAGGTCAAGGAGCCACCCCTCCCCATACTCTAAATGCAGATCTCTCTATTCAACCCAGGTCTGACTCAGCCTGCCCTGTCCCTCCAAAACCAGACAGCCAATACACATAACAGCAGAGCACACTGCAAGGCTTAGGCAAGAAAATACCTACTTTCTAAAAGTGGTATTTTCAAACACAGAATATAAAAATAAACTTCACTAAAAGATGTATTTTATTATTCTGAGCTCAGGCATACTAAATTCGTTTTTCTACCATGTTCCTGGGGCCAGTTAGGACTATAGAATGTAATAGTCAAACTGCCCATTCTGGCCTATGGGGAACAGGTAGCCTTACAGTAGTGAAAAACGAAATTGGGTGTAATTCACTACCAGGACATGCTACACACACCAAGGCATGTCCTACCTTACACATACAATGCACCCTACCATAGGGGTGACTTACATGATGCCAAGGGAAGGTTCAGGGGCTGGGAAGTGGGTGCACTTCACAGCCAAGATGGCAGTTCTGGACTGCACACAGACTCTGCAGTGGCAGGTCTGAGACACACTTTACAAGCTGCTTCTGTGGGTGGCGCAAACCAGCGCTGCAGGCCCACCAGCAGCATTTGGTTTACCAGCCCTGGGCACACACAGGCCATGCTACTTGGGACTAACAGGTAAACCAAATAAGCCAATCATGGATATACCAATTCACATGTCATATTTACACAGGGAGCATTCGCGCTGTGGCACTGAAGGTCAGTGGCACAGCGCCCAGAGCATCTAACACCAGCAAAAACAGAGGAGGCAACAGCGAAAAATGGAAGGGAGACCAACGCCAATGGTGCCAGGTCTAACAGTGAAGCTTTATGCTAAACACTTATTTCCTCTTTCCAAGACTTCTACTGAAGTTTGATCATGCTTACACCTTCTATGCTACCTAAATAGAGGCACTTGGTAGATGATCCTAATTTTGACTTATGTTAACAAGAGAGAAGGGGAGTTTCTTTATTGAACACCTGTTTCAACTTACTGAGATATTTCAGCTTATCTGCTGTATTGCTGTACCTATTGGTTTGCTTATTTAGTAATTTACAATAAAACCCTTTAACCATATTTGGTGATTCTAGGTCCTTATTGTGGAGTCACATTGGCTTCACAATTTTGAAATGTATTGTTGATGTCTTCTTCCTTCCAATGCTTCACGTCAGCCAACAAAGGTAAATATGACCAACTGGTAAAAATCTTTTATGACCCTATGAAGAAATTGTGATGTATATGCCAGAGCTATTTTGGGGTAATGAGATGTTAATAACATTTGTGAAAATAAGGCGGAAAAGGCAGGCGGACGAGACTGACAGGCACTTCAGGACTCACCTAAAGTTGGAAGATAGTTCAGAAGGGAGGGGCACACCTGCTCTAAACACCACCACTGCACCTCCTGCACCTTTCTGACAATGGCCTGCAAGCAGC
Organism: Calotriton arnoldi; assembly: GCA_963921515.1. NCBI lineage: Eukaryota > Metazoa > Chordata > Amphibia > Caudata > Salamandridae > Calotriton > Calotriton arnoldi. The sequence goes on from CAWUFW010003235.1 coordinate 256,526, forward strand.
CAGGCATACAGGAGTCACCCTAGAGATGGAACTGGTGCAGCCAAACTCATCCCACCAAGCAAAGTACGCCCCTCACAGCCCATAAACTCACTTCATGCAAAAACAGGATGCCATCAAAAATGAGTCACAGGGCGAAGTTATGGCACAAGAACAACAAACAACTATAGTGCTCTTAAGCCCCTCCCATGTCCCCCACAACTCCCTCAACCCGCTGTTGACATCGCCAGCCCAAGGGGATCACACCAAGCCCTGTAGAGGGGCAGGGGCCCACGAGATCCAGGAGGATGAGCTGGAGGTTTCCTATCTAGGCACCCATTAATGGGCCAACATGGTAGCATCTTACTCACTGGACCCCCCAAAAGGGCCCGCACACAGATCTCTTCCAACCAGTTCTGGTAAATGCAGTGAACGTAAATCAGATACGGACCCCAATAGCAGAGCCCTTCCAAATAACACGGTTCTGCCTCAAATGACCAATGTGTGCGCTTCTCTGCTAAGCACTATACAACGAATTGTGGATGCACTCCAGTATCAGTCAGATAAGATGGACATCCAACTGACACTTCTCAACACCCTGGCCCTATACGTCGGAGGAATAAGTGAAAAACTAGAGAACCATAACTCATTAATAACTCAAGCCCAACTGGAAGCAAGTTTGATCTGCAGCTTTTGGGCCAATTGTTGAGAAACTATCTTCCCTCCCCTCCATGCTGTCAAATCTCCTTGATGAACTGAAAAAGGATATGACAGACCGCAAGGAGCCACCAAATCTAAAATCAGCAGCTTTAAAAACACTGTGCGAGCCTCTGTCAAAACCCCACATACAGTTAATACGGGAAGCTCGTCGAGGGAAGCTCCAGTAACCGGATCAACACCATCTCAACCTGAAGCTGTCCCGGCCCAAAATGCCAAACAAAGGTGACAACTCAGGAAAAAAGGCTGCAACAAAAGACCAGAAACAACTCTAACAGTATACCCACTTTTCTGTTCAAAACAACGGAACACGGCGGGATCCCACTCAAGTGCAACCTCTCAAACATCAAGCAACGTAGTAGCCTCCAGTCAGGGGGCCGATCCAATCCTCAGAGATCAAAGGGAGACCACCATGCAGGGCACCTCAAACTCAGAAGCGAAAAGTTCCACACCAGGCATCTAAGGATGAGATCCATATCCCCCTACCCCCCGGGGGCACAAGCCACTCCGCTTAGAACTCTCATAACTACAACTAACAATCACCAAATGTGCAGGCTCCTCTTACACAGGGAGACCCTAGCCGAGACTGAGCAGTCACCAGAGACTATACAACTGATAGTGAGAGGAAAAGCACAGCCCTAACAGCAGGACAGATAGCCATAGGAGCTGGGACACGAGGATTACAGACACCAATGAACCCAGTCTGGCCTCCGAATTCTGCCAGATAACACAAGGGACAAGTGCCCAGAACAGACAGCGCAGAAGGTCCATCTGGTCGGCGGTCGATAGGAACTGGACCCCTACATATCATCTATCACCTGACATTGATGGCAAACCTAACTATGGTGACGGGACACTGAGTCCGCAATCACCAAGACAGTACCCAAGGGGACAAGATCACACAAGGAAAGCCCTACCAAACAGTAACCAGACCAATGCACCATGCTCCTGAAATCTGAATTCAAGTCAAAGGGGAACTGCAATGTCCTGAATAGAGGTAACATTTTGCAGTTAATATCAACCATTCCAACTCTAAGGGACATAAAAACAACCAACCTGCTTTCAACAGAATTTATCAGGACAGACGCACACTCGGAAAGAGAAACCACCAAGGCCACATGGAGATCATCGTTGCTGGCCAACAAAGTTCTAGATGAACATGAAACATTCAAGTCATGGGGCATAAGCATATCGTTCTACTGCAGTGCAGGATACCCTTTTCTACTTCTCACCACCATAGGGTACAAAATCAGCAGCAACAGGAAAAACACAGTCTCAGTACAAAGGGGAGCACAGGGCCAATCATCTACAAGGGAGCAGGTCAGGTACAGCTAACCCTAGACCCCATCACAGGAATTTCCCAGGCACTGTGACACTCAGCAGATCACTAGAACTATTAACTGGCTTGCGGGCACCCAATGACAAAATCCGTAAAAAGAAGGGCCACTTCGACAGAGCAACTCACTCCTTCACCTTTGCTCATGGAATATTAATGGCCTAGTAAAAAGCAAAATAGCGGCCACAGACTTTATCTTGTATATTAAATCATTTGACATAATTTTGCTGCAGGTAACAGTAACCACACCAACTGCAGGGCTTCATATGCTTCCACACACCAGCAACCAAGAAATCACAACACAGCTACCTATCAGGTGGGCTGCAAACCTACGTGTCAATAACAAGTACAACCACTATCAAAGAAATCCCCTCCTCCTAAATAACTGTCAACTCAGTCAAGACCTCTCTCATTTCTAAGGGGAAGAAGGAGGCGGTGTTAATCTTTAACGCCTACATAAACCCAAAACAAAAAACCCAAGACTCAAGGCACCTTGTGGACTGTCTCTTGAGATCAATTAAGAAACACAACATCCCCAGTATCATCCTCTCAGGGGACCTAAACCTTCATCTCCTGAGATCGTCAACAGACGAGGAGATATAGGCCCAGTCCTTGGCTTGGAACATTCCTGAACAAAACAAAAATCCGCAATGCAGAGTGAGAAAAACAGCCAGGCGCCTATTGTAAGACCTGGAACACATTAACTTTGGGGCACTTAATGGCAGATTTCCTGAAGACTTTGAACCCGCAGCCTCATACTACTCTAAAAATGCATGCTCAACTTTAGACTACACACTGATCTCTCTTCCATTCTTTCACTGCGTAGCCACATTTCACCTCAGAGACAAGGGGGATAGTGACCATATGCTGCAGGAGGTAACCTTTCTGGCAACTGCAACAACTTTTGAATCTCTATCAGGGGGTTCTCAATCCAGCCACACCATCAACCTTAAAAGAATCAAATCGTCTCTAGCAAACACAGGGGAGGTGCTTTAAGTTGCGAAGGCCTTATTACAGAACCAAAATGACAGCACAGTCAGTCCCATAAGCAAATGGGAAACTTTCATCGCCAATCTATCAAGCGTTTTTTCAACTACAGTCAATTACAGGCCGCCTCACAATCTAACAGGATGGCTTCCCAGCATTCAACGGAATCAACTAAAAGCAATGAAAAAACAAATATACAAAATGCTGTGACTCCTGATGCACAAATCCAGAGATCTGAATCTCAGATCATCACTGCGACAACAGAGAAGCATGCTCAAAAAGCTAAAATGGGATATCAAAAGGTCCAAGGAAGGGGAGCTTTGGGGAAAACTCTTGTGCGACACCAAAGACAAAAAAAGCACACATTTCTGGGCCACGGTGAACAAAATACAGCGCCCATCCCATCCACACATCACCGAAGAGACATGGTCGGACTTCCTGTCAACCCAATTCAATCAACAAACTGGGAGAGGGCAGGCAACTGCAAAACACGGCTTAAGCACAGTCCAAGAACTCCAGAAAACTATACTTCCAAAATCACCACAAACCATCAGGAAGTGGACATACCATCTCACATTGCAACATTCAAACGTCAAATTGCCAAAGGCAAGAGAGAAGGAGCTCAGGGACCAAACGGAATCCCGCCAGCCCTCTTTAAGCAGGACTCAGACTTCTGCGCAGAGTCCTTAGATTTACTCTTCCTGGAAATCAGACAACTGGGACAACTACCCACCTCGTTGAAGGGCTCCATCATTGCTCCTATCTGCAAGAGTGAAAACAAATCTGTCCCAAGGAATTACCACCTTGTTGCCTTACTAAATAATGAAGCAAAGTACTTTGCTGGCACTCTAATAGAAAAACTTTAGGCTTGGGCAGCAGAGCAAGAAACCATGACATTCAATCAAGCTGGCTTCTCTACAGCTGCTGGGACAACAACCAAAATCCTAACTATGTTGCTGATTATGGACATGGCAAAGTCGTCAAAGCAGACACTCCACCTCTGCTTTATAGACTTTAAGGCAGCATTCAATAACATAGACCGAGCAAGACTCTGGCAAAAGCCCACTAGTGCTGCTTGACATGCTAATATGTCTACACACAGACACCTGGGTGCAGGTAAAACTGGGCGGTGGCACTCATCTATCAAGGCACATCTCTACCACCAAAGGGCTCAAACAAGGATGTGTGCTCGCCCCAACCCGTTCAATCTCTACATGGCGGACTTAACACAGACCCTTAACTCATGCAATGCACACGCTCCAAGGATCAGTGGCAAAACTCTATCTAGCATCTTATGTGCCGATGACGTGGTCTTAGTCAGCCACACGCAAGTGGGTATGCAGCGCCTTCTAAATACTCTGCATGGATATGCAACAGACAATTTTCTTCAAGTAAACTTCGAGAAAACCAAAACAATGTCCATAAAAAGAAGAAGGGAAAAACCCCATGTCTGGCACCTGGATAACACCCAAATTCAGAATACAACCAGTTACAAGTATGTAGGGGTAACTATTGATAATGAAGGCCAATTTGCTAGCCAGCTTGAGATGATCAGAAGGAAAGGGATTTGCCCTAGCGATAACTTTAAGGCACTTTAAATCCAAGCTGACAGGCCCCACGCTCTCCCCTCTCCTCCAGGTTGCACAATCCAAAATTCTGCCCACTATCACATTTGGTAGTGAAGCCCTAAGAGGAAGAAACTCCACAACCTTGGATACCACTTTAATCAGGGTCTATAGAATCATGTTCAACATCCTGACATATGCCTCCGCAGCACAGATTCGGCTGGAGTTTGGCCTCACTAATCAACAACTAGCAAGACAGGGGGCCTACATAACCTGTTGGCACAAAATCAGGAATGCCTCCCCAAACAGCTTCAATCACCTACTCTGGCAAGGGCTCCAGGACAGAACGACATCACCTGAAAGAACTTTCCTATATGACTCCTTCACAAACACTGGACTCACCCAGCTCTGGGAAGTTTCAACTACGCATGCAATTTTCTAAAAGGTAGTGCAGAAGGCAATAAGAAGCCTCCCCCTAGTAGAAGACAAAGCCACCTTCTCAGCAAGAACCCATGCTTGAATGACAAACAATGGCAACACATTGCTTAGTCCACAGCCATATCTCAGCCTGGAATATTCTTGGTACTCCAAGGAGAAATTCCTGAAACATCGGCTGGGAAAACTCTCAGCTATCCTGCATCTTCCACCATGGCTGAGAGGGCAAATACCATCACACTGCCGCCTGTGCGGCAATGAAAACGAGGACATGGGACACCTGATCTGCACCTGCATCAGCCTGAAGGAGCAGAAGTCTTGTCTGCTTAAATAGTAGTTCAACCAGCGTGGGATATGCATGCGGAGACAGGCTGTGATAGCCTGTTTCAAATCAGGCCACCCACAGATAAACTGCAAGTTAGTGAAACTTTTTAGCACTGGTAGAACTGTCAGGCGCAGGAACGGCTTCTGGAGTGCCTTGGGCCTCCCACACCTAACTTATAAACCACAACTACTCTTCTGGCATGGAACGTAGGTCTATGTGAACTAAAAATCTCAAACAAAGACCAACGCTGCTGAGGTCTCTGGCCTACAACAGCTTGCCATTTTTTGCTCTAGCTACATCATTGGATAGAAATCACCCCGCTGTTCCCTTGGGGGTGCCCTCCTTTTAAAACTGCGGCTCACTTGACTTATTTGCATGGCAAAGCTCACTCATCTATGAGAACACACCAGCATGGGATCCGCAAGTGGAAGACAGGCTGCAATAACTTGACTCAAACCAGAGGACCCGCAGTCAAACCACAAACTAGTCAAATTTTAGCAAAGGTAGAAATAATCTGTCAAGTGGGATGTCCCGGGCCGTCCACACCAAACTCGCAAAAACAACTACTCTCCTGCCTTAACAGATTGAGGTATTTAAGACTCCAACCAAAGACCGCTGCTGCTGAGGACTACCTCTGCCAACACCTTACCAGTTTTTATTGCTCGTTTAACACCACTGGACAGAAACCAATCCTCTCTTCTCTCAGAGGTGCCACCCCTTTTTAAGCTGCTATCCTCTTTGCTTATGTGCACAGCAAATCCCATACATCTATGAACACATATTGCAATAAACCATCAAAGGAACTCTGCTTCTCCTTGGAACATTTAAAAAATTCTGCCTCGGGAAAAGTCAAAGAGGGCACTGGTTGTAGATTACTTTGGCAATTCACACTTGTTTATTCGATTTTACTTGCAACGCTCTAGTCTCTCACCTATCTTCTAAAAATTGGGCAGTTTTTAGGGTCCTGCATTTTCTGTAATGGTTTTAATTAACTATATACAATAAAGATTACTTACTTACTCAATGTATTGTTAATGTAGGCATAACAATATTAATGTATTTTTATGCAATACATCTTTGGCTACTAAATGGTGTAATAACAGCTGTTACTATTGCCTCATTATATTGGTACTCCATTTACTAATCTCGGGTGGCTGCAAGGCGGGGTTGTTCTTGTAAGGATTCACATGTGTGCCACACAGATCACAACAGACATCAGCAGTGAGCATTTAACTCGCTGTAACATCTTGACTGTGAAGGTATACTACAGAATTGTCGAGTCACAAAAATCTTTTTAAACAGGGTGCATACATAATACACGAATTATGCTTAAATATGCATCCCTCGGATGCTATAATTTACACTAGTAGGTAAGTCTAGTTTATACTTTGTCATTTATTACGTTTTTTGCAGACCCATGTGAACCATTCCTTGTCTTCTAGTCTACTTACACATCGCATTTTTTCTGCTGCCAAAATCGCAGTGCTCCAGCAATTTATTTAATTGTTCACTTATATAGTGACCTATGAAGCAGAGTAGAACATCAGGTTAGATACATATACCTCATGGCAGCCTTCCTCCAAAATACTTTCAGCTCCAGGCGCTAAGTGCACTTTTTAAATCAAATATGAAAGTGCACGCACCCTTCCAAGCCCGCACGCCCTCCGGGAAACGCAAGTGCCTGCATCAACATGTTAATACTGCTTTTGTATTGACAGATGAACAAAAATCAATTGAACAATTAAGGCACACTGAAGGAAGCCGTGCCCTGGAGTCTGCATTTATAGTTGTCAAAACACACCGGTCAGCCCTGCATCATCCGGGCCGCAGGCTCAAAATGCATCGCCAGCCGAGGGAGGATAGGATGGCCCATGTGTTATCACGTACTGAAGCTATTGTTCAGACACTCAATATTGCTTCCAATAATGGTTGTCACTTCGTGTAAGTTAGAGGTCATTCTGAAGCATTTACAGATTTTTTTACAGAGACACTGTAAAGTGTGGCACAAATCTAGGTTAAGAGGAATTCTATTTGTTCCAGAGATTTTCCCGTCACAAACCAGTGTTTCAAGTACTCAAAGGGGGATATTCTCAAGAACGTGCGATAATCATCCCCAAAAAAGGCTCATATCGCCGTCTATCGCGGGAAAATAACTCTGTGTCCACGTCGTATTCTCAACACGGCGGTAACATGCGATAGTCTCCCGATAACGGGTCAAATGTCTGCGATACAACTACCGCGACAGCGATAAAAAAGGAAATTCGAACGTGAAAAAAGTTGCGATGGGCCCAACCGCGATAGAAAAATCGGCGACAAGCAGCGCCAGGCTTGCAATTCCCACGTCAGGTGGGAAAAATCACTACAAAAGCAGAAAGAAAAAAACACAAACAAAAACAAAACAACTGCGAAGCACAATGGAGGTAGCCGGAGCAGGAACAGAGGACGAGCAGAACCCCACAAGCCCCCCGGAGGACCAGGCCGGGACCTCGGGGTCAGGGAAGGGCAAGGACAGGAAGAAGAGGAAGACGTGGTTCAGTCCGCATGAAAACAGGATCCTGATAACGGAGGAGATGAAATACCATCAACAACTGTTTGTCACCTCCAATGTGTCATTGGCGACAAAAAATGGAATATGACAGTCCATCGTGGACAAGGTGAATGCAATCGGAGTGCTGAGGAGGACAATGGAAGAGGTCAAGAGGCGCTGGAATGATGTGAAGTGCAAAACCAAGCAGAAACTCGCCAACAACCAGAAGGCAGCAATGCAGACTGGAGGAGGGATTCCAGCGCCACAAGAGGAGCTGGACGAGATGGAGGAAATGGTCTCCACAGTCATCAGTGTGGAGATGGTGGCAGGAGTTGGGGGACCGGACACTGCTCGACAGGAGCCAACACAACAGCAAGAGGGTGAGTAACGACCAGGGACTGGGGGGACAGGGGGAGATGGGCACAATGGCACACATGCACAATTAAGCATAGCACAGTGCACACCCACGATTACTCTGGAGCATGTCCCTGATCCCCTTGGCACACTGCAGCACACCTAGAAACTGCAAGTAGGCCCCCGTTGACTATGTGCCCAGAGGGGGCCCTCCCCACACATCACTAATCTCACAACAAACCCATGTACAAGTACAAACACACATCCGTGATGTTGTCGAAATGTCCACTGTCCCGCATCAAAGAGGCAGCTCCTCCCAAACAGTCACAATGTACATTGTCATGCAGTTTGTATGTAAACCTGTACAATGTGTCAACATACATGTGAAAACAATGTTAAACTGCATCTCCCCTTTACATTGCAGAGGGTGAATCAACACCTCCTGCCGAGCAGACGGTACACCTCTTCACTGATGATGAAGAGGGCCTCCCCTCCATCGACACCGACGCCCTCCAACGGCTCATGGACAGCTTCGGCACCCGACCTCCAGGAGCAGGGCAGCCCAGCTGCATCGAGGAAACCCCACCCCCTGCACAGACCACACAGCAGGAAGCACCGACCACCACGGCTGTCTCCCAGGACCCCCACGAACAACACATGGCCTTCCAACACCGTGTGTTAGGGTGCCAGGAGAAGATGGCTGATGAGGTGCGGGTGGGGTTCGACCTCATGGCAGCCAAACTAGATGCCATACGTGGGTGTCTAAGTCCCATCAGGGACCACTTACAGTCCCTAACGGACACCCACAGTCCGCTCCATGCTCTCCAACGATCCATGGCTGACATCGCTGGAGTCCTGACTCTGAGACAAGGACATCTGTCTAGTCAGAGTGGCTCCAGCGATGTCAGCCGGGAGTTGGGACACATGCGGAGGATCATGGAGAACAGGGAGCGGATGCCGATGGAAAGAATGGCTGCCACGGCTGCACACCAGCGTGATGTAGCTGGGATCTACCATGCCCTGCAGATCCTCATCATGGCATTGCTGCCACAAGGCCTGGCGCAGATGAATGCTGCTGCTGCTTCGACATCCACATCTCCGCCCCCTGATGTGACAGTGCCTCACAGTGCGGCAGACAATCCACCTCCGGCACCTGATGTGTTACTGCCACACAGTGCGGCAGCCAATCCACCTCCAGCCCCTGATGTGTCAGTGCCACACAGTGCTGCAGAGAAAACACCACCACCCACATGTGAGGCACATGAGACATCAGAGGATGAAGATGTGGATGAATCTGCCTTACTGGTAGTAAGGAAGCGGTAGCATTCTTCTCCGCCATATGGCCTGTTTCTGCTTGGTTCTGCCCTCTGCATCATCACCTTCCACTGTCTCCCAATGCACTCTGCGACACTCACCTTGGACCTCGACATGGACTGCCATATTCTGTTTGGTCACCAATGACACAGCTATCAGACTGCGGACTGAACTCTTCCTCTTCCGATGTACTTGTCATTCCCTGAGGGACTCTGGCTGGCCCTCCACGGGCCAACAATGTAAAGTGGGATTTGCATGGCCCTGTACTGCTCCAGCCACAGCACTCCACTGAATGTGAATTAAACAATCAAATTCACACGGATGTGTCATGTCTATGATCATTCAAGTATGGAAGTATGGATGAATGAAGGGTCAGTGATTCCCCCTTACGTCCATGTTGCACATGTTGTGGGACTTGAGTCACAGGGTGCAACATTACCGATTGCGGACCGGTTTGCGCCGACACCACATCAGAGACACACGCATTAGTTACCTTCTTGTCAGCCCACAACGGAACCACGCCCAGAGTGCCGGGGTCATCGTTCACACCCCTACACTGGACTGGCATGCGCTAGGCCAGCCCACTCCGCTAACGCTTACAGGGGGGGACAACAACGCTACATGTCCCAAGTCTTCCCTGTAGTGATCTGCTGACCACAGGTCTTGTTGTCAGCATGCCACAGCCACTCCCTGAGGGCTGGTTCACACTCACACCACACCCATCCAGCACATGCGTCACAGGACATGTGACCCTGCCAATAAAAGGGGCCAGCGCACGTGCCCGAGGCCATTTCCACTATCTAGCTGAGTGTGTCCGTGTGGTCATTATTTATGCATGAGGGCCTAGGGCCCTACCACATCCCATTCCCCACTGCCGGAGGTGACATGATGGCGTCCGCACGACGAGACTCAATCATAAAGGGCACATGACTTGAGGTGCACAAAGTAGGTGGCATCCGAGGCACTTAGGCCGGCACAGGCCTACAGCCACGGGGCGGTGACTTGAGGTGCACAGAGTTGGTGGCATCCGAGGCACTTAGGCCGGCACGGGCCTACCGCCATGTGGCAATGACTTGAGGTGCACTGAGTTAGTGGCACCAGAGCTGAGCGGGTGTGCAGCCTGCGATGATGCGTAGGCCTCGATACGCCATCCTGCCAATCAAGATTCGATTTGAATTGTGATCCCAGCTGGACCGCAGTGTACGCCGAGGGCAGCAGGCTGCACAGACATGACTCCGTGGTGCGGTGCTGCAGGGTGCGCTGGGGGCCTGTGGCGCGGAATCCAGCGATCGGCTGAGGAGGTTGCACCGGCAGGTGCTAGGCCCTCTTGGAGACACGCCGGTGGCGGTAGGTGAGCATTGAGGCCTGGGTGCGCAGGGGCGGGCACTCATCGCTGGTTGGCGGACTGGTCTGGGGACCAGGGCTGGGGTGCAGCAGGCGCACAGGATCGCGTAGGCACCACCGGTCATGGCGGCGCCCTCGTGGCTTGGTGGGGGGAGTGAAGGTGCAGGGGTATCAAGCTGATACAAACCGTGATGCTTACAGGTATGAGTAATCCTGCATCATGAGACCGTATCAGAAGTTAGTGTGACCGTAACCTTCCTTTTCTTTCCTACAAAGGTTACGACCACTTGCGTCAAGGCGATAAAAAAATTGACGTTAGCGAGAGAAAAGTGACCAGCTCAACGTCACGTTTCAGCCTCAAGAGGCAAAAATAGCCTATCAATACACCTCTAATGAAAAAAATAAAATAAAAACAATGGACTGCAGAATGGAGCAGCCAGGGTCAAGTTCAGCACAGGTCTACAACCCCTCCAAATCCCCCAACAGCCAGGATGACCATCCAGAGTCCCAGGGGAAGAGGAAATGCAGAATGAGGGACTCATTTATGAAAAGTGGTGCAGCACTTTTCATAGCGCCAACCTTGCGACACCATGGCAGCCGATGCCTGGAAGCATGGACAGTGTGTGGGGACTGGAAGGCCTTGCTGGGCCTGCATCTGAGACCCAGAGTGGAAGGCAGCGGTGCTGTGGAGTCGCTGTGGCCTTACGGGGTTGGTGGGCCATGTCGAGACCAGGGCTGTGGGCTGCGTCGTCACTCGCCCTTACCTGGTGACGAAGTTTGGCAGGTCACGTGGAGACACGTTGCTGACCTGTATGAGAAGACCGCCTGGTGCCCCTTGGAGCTGTGATCGGTAGAGGCACTCCTGCGCACCGACGTAGGGAGGTCTGCATTGCATTACATGCACCACCACTACACGGGGGTGCACAGAGGAGATTGCCAATGTTGGGCCGCGCCTCTCTGCATCACAGGCCGGACGATGTGGTGCTGGCCAGACGTTATGGAGGATGGGGCCCCTGAGCAGCGGTGAACTTGTGTGGCGGGAGCACTGCAACTTCACGCCTAGGGGACCCTGTTGCATCACCTGCATCGGGAGGTTCCCCAGCAGACTTGGCGGCCACTGCTGTAACCAAGCCTGTGAAATCCCGCCTGGCTGAGGCTTCTGCTGGCTGAGTCGCAGATTTGGAGGGAGCACGGAGGACTGAGTCCTGGTGTTGATGTCCAGGTGTGGAGAAGGTGGGACATGAAGCGGAGGAGGCTCGGGGGTCGAGTCAGGCCCAGGCCTAGTGCCAGTGGGTGACGCACACCATGCCCTGAGCAATCCCTGTGCTGCGGCTGACCAACATCACCGAGGGCACCACACAAGACTGGTGGGGGACTCCATCAACTTGCTCTAGTCAATGATATTGGCCATTGGTGGCGGCGGGTGCCAGGGGCACGGAGGTCAGTTCAGGACCAGGCCCTTGGGTGCACCTCTTGATCTGCTGTCACTCTCTGGGGTACACAGAATTTAGTTGCCTCTGTTAGGTTGGAGGAGGTGATTGCGTGGTGCTGCCTTTCGTCGCCCCATAGTCGTGAGCTCTTGGGTGTACGGGGGATTTCCATCAGTGCCGCCCAAACGAAGATTCCTGGCTAGCATACACCTGACTGGAGGAGAGGGCCTGGCTGGGCACACTGCACTTCACTGTACTGCATGTCATACATAGTGCCTGGGAGTCTGGAACAACGATGGCCCGCCTGCAGACCGGGGCACCATCAGCATTTGGCTGCTCCTCCATGTTTGTGAACTGAGCGGCTGAGGATCGCTGGCCGCTGGGGCAGGTGACAGTGGACAGCCTGGACTCCAAACTAGACTCTGTACATACAGCGGGTACCTCCTTGAACAAACGGACACTTCCTTTGAGGGCCGCATACACAAAATTACAGGCGATTTCACCCTGGACCATGCATATCATCACAAGCTGACTTACAAGGTACACAACATTGAGCAAGAACTGGCCAAAGTCCCTCCGAGTACCCTGAGCGCAGCTTTAGAGGTGTAGCAGCTAATAGCACATGTGAAGTCACTGGAAATAACAGCGAAGAATGCGGATGGCTGCTGCCAGCGTAACAACGTGAGGGTGTTGGGTCTACCTGAAGGAGCAGAAGGGGCTGATGCAGTGGCATATACTAAGACATGGTTGCGTAACCTACTGCCAGCAGGTGCACTCTCCCCATTCCTTGTTGTGGAGCAGCCCCATCAAGTGCCAGCGAGCCGCACGCTTCTGGGGACAGGTTCTAGACCCTTTCTATTCCGCCTCCTACAGGGATCGTGACGCTGTCCTGAAGGAGGTATGCAATCTGGGGGAGGTGAAAGTGGGTAAGGCCGCAGTTATTTTCTTCTCTGACTACGCCACGGGGTGCAGAGGCAGAGGGGCTTGTCTCTAGTGGCTGAGCGTCCTCAGAGAGTTGGGCATCAAATACTCCCTCCTCTACACGTAAAGGCTGCGATGATCTCAGATGTTGACATACAAACCCAGCTGTATGCAAATCAGTCTTGACCCTGTGCCTCATGGGAACAGACCAGCCCGAACTGCCACACCAGGTCTTCCCTGGACCGGAAACAAGCATCCTGGGACCGGTTTCGGGGTAATACCCCTCATCAGCCAGGCTAGCTTGAATGCAGCGGCAAAGTGAACAAGGGGCCCACGTCTGGGGATACCCTGCCAACTTAGGGCGAACAAAGCAAACACAAGGAGATGATAGACGGAGCACTGAAACTTTTCACACACTCACCCCCAGTCACAGATCTGAGTTGAATCCATCATCGTTCTTTAGCTCACTTCGCCACCTCAGTTCAGACCAGCTGTATGCAAATCAGTCTTGACCCTGTGTCTCATGGGAACAGTCCAGCCCGAACTGCCAAGCCAGGTTTACTCTGGACCAGAAAGAAGCATCCTGGGACCGGTTTTGGGGTAAAACCCCTCATCAGCCAGGCTAGCTTGAATCCAGCGACAAAGTGAACGAGGGACCCACGTCTGGGCTTACCCTGCCAACTAAGGCCAACAAAGCAAACACAAGGAGATGATGGACGGAGTACTGAAACTTTTCAGACACTCACCCCAGTCACAGATCTGAGTTGAATCCATCATCGTTCTTTAGCTCACTTCACCACTTCAGTTCAGACCCAGCTGTAAGCAAATCATTCTTGACCCTGTGCCTCATGGGAACAGTCCAGCCCGAACTGCCAAGCCAGGTCTTCCCTGGACCGGAAACAAGCATCCTGGCACCGGTTTCGGGGTAACGCCCTTCATCAGCCAGGCTAGCTTGAATCCAGTGGCAAATAGAGCAAGGGACCCACGTCTGGGCATACCCTGCCAACTTAGGGTAAACAAAGCAAACACAAGGAGATGATGGACTGAGCGCTGGAACTTTTCAGACACTTACCCCCAGTCACAGATCTGGGTTGAATCCATCAACGCTCTTTAGCTCACTTCACCACCTCAGTTCAGACCCAGCTGTATGCAAATCAGTCTTGACCCTGTGCCTCATTGGAACAGTCCAGCCCAAATTTCCAAGCCCAGTCTTCCCTGGACCGGAAAAAAGCATCCTGGGACCGGTTTTGGGGTAACACCCCTCATCAGCCAGGCTAGCTTGAATCCAGCGGCAAAGAGAACAAGGGACACACGTCTGGGCATACCCTGCCAACTTAGGGCGAACAAAGCAAACACAAGGAGATGATGGACGGAGCGCTGAAACTTTTCAGCCACTCACCCCCAGTCACAGATCTGGGTTGAATCCATCAACGCTCTTTAGCTCACTTCACCACCTCAGTTCAGACCCAGCTGTATGCAAATCAGTCTTGACCCTGTGCCTCATTGGAACAGTCCAGCCCAAATTTCCAAGCCCAGACTTCCCTGGACCGGAAAAAAGCATCCTGGGACCGGTTTTGGGGTAACACCCCTCTTCAGCCAGGCTAGCTTGAATCCAGCGGCAAAGAGAACAAGGGACACACGTCTGGGCATACCCTGCCAACTTAGGGCGAACAAAGCAAACACAAGGAGATGATGGACGGAGCGCTGAAACTTTTCAGCCACTCACCCCCAGTCACAGATCTGGGTTGAATCCATCATCGTTCTGTAGCTCACTTCCACACCTCAGTTCAGACCCAGCTGTATGCAAATCAGTCTTGACCCTGTGCCTCATGGGACAAGTCCAGCCTGAACTGCCAAGCCAGGTCTTCCCTGGACCGGAAACAAGCATCCTGGGACCGGTTTCGGGCTGACACCCCTCATCAGCCAGGCTAGCTTGATTACAGTGGCTTGAATCTACTGGTCACCAGGTGCTGCGGACAGGGAGTGAAGGGTCTGCGCAAGAAGCTGTCTTTCATGGAGCCAGTTGTACTGGGAGGTGTAGGAGGAGCAGGCGTCCCTGCCATGACTACAAGCCACCCTCAATCTGCAGCAGGTTGTACAAAAGAGGTGGAAGGAGTTGCATGCGATGCCGACGATGCGCAATTGCACTCAGAGACAGGATCCCGACACTTCCCCTGAACGCTCCCCCAGTGACTTGGGCTCCACTGCAACATGGTCATCCAGTGCAGAGTCCATGCAGCCTCCAGATGTGACTCCACAGACGGCAGATAACCTAATTTAATGTTCACTGGTTGTGCTTCTCCCCTTCTTCCACTGTTCCAGACAGCTCCGGAGAGTCTCTGGCTTTCGGTGGTTCCTGGTTTCCAGCCTCCTGTTGCTGAAGTTCCAGTCTACCGAGGTCAGCACTTAGAGGGGATCAGGTCCAGTCATTACCCAAAAGGAATGGAGCAGTTGTCCAGGTGAGCGATGCATGTCAGGGGTGGTGGTGGTCTCCTTGGTGCTCCAAGCTGCAATGGCATGAGTTCCATGGCATCGATGACCTTGACAAGGATGAATTGTGGGAGTTCCTGGATTATTCTAGCGGCACTCTTGCAACGCTGTGACATCACATGTTTGACGTTCCGGTTGCGCAATCTGCCACAGCATGTTTACAAGGCCAGGAAAAGCCACTTTATGTGGCTTTTCATGGACTTGTAAATATGTGCTCCATTCACACGTTAAACAGTGTGAAAGGGGGGTTCCATGCAGGGGTGGCCATCATGGCTCGCGGGGCAAGGCCGGGTGCAGGAGGTCACGGGGGTCACCCGGGGTCATGGGGTTCACCATTGCGGGAGGGTGTGCATTATAAATTAAAAGTTAAAAAAAATATTTAACTTAGCTTGTAGCCGGGTCCCGCGTCTCTGCTTCTGCTTTCCCCGAGGAACAGGAAGCACAGCCAGGCCCCACTGACCAATCACAACGCTGCAATGCAGCGTAGTGATTTGTTTTGAACGTCCTGGTTTGACGCTCAATCAGGGAATGGGGACCTGGGCATGTTCTCCACGGAGGCTGTAATGCAGCCTGCATGGAGAACGGGGAAAGTGTGCATGACTGGTTTGGCAGACCGAGAGGGCTGGTCAAACAGTCATTGCGCACTTAGGAGTTGGCAAACCACTCCTCCCTGCCCTAAGAGCAGAGCAGGCTTGCCCGCCTGCAAAGCAGCACAAACATAAAATGTTATAACTGAAAGATATTATCATTTTATGTTTCTACTTCTCGCACTGCTTGAAAGCAATGGGGTGATGCTCCTCCGCCACAGCGGAGGAGTCGCCACTGGTTCAATGGGTGTTGCTGTTGGCATTCCCACACCAAACCAATGGAATCTGAAGCATTCCCAGGATTATGAGAAACCGTAAACCTTCAGAAAGCATCAGAATCTAATACCACCCCAAGGGGGACGTTTGGGAGGCGCTGTGAGGATAAATGTTTTCATTTCTCCTCTTTTTTCACTTTTTCTGTGTGTGCAGCATTCTGCAGCACACCGTAAAAGAGGAAATACCCTGGATTGATAGGTTTTGTGCAGGTAGGTGTCCCTTCCTGCACAACATCAATCAACTCTGCAACACAGTCACCCTTGCACCATGTCGCAAGAGCGCCTGCGTTGGCGCATGGCAGCTATTGTGCATCAATGTAGGGAAAAAATAGAGGGGGCTTATTCATGAGCCACTTCTGACATTTTAATGCCACCGGTGCGTCATTTTCTTAACATACTTGCAGCGTGAATTTTGTACCACGTTGCACCGTATTTACGAAGTGACGCATCTAGGCATATGTGTGACCTTGTAAAGCCATGTGCCACATTATACCTGCGTCAGGTATGATGTATGCAGGGTGTGCGCAAGGAGGGCGCAGTGAAAAGTGTGCAATCGTAGTTTAATCCCAGTGATGTGACACTTTTCATGAATGGGGCCCAGGAATGCACGATATCTTATTGATAGGGCGCATTCCTGACCTTTTGTTTTGATGCAGGGCAGCGTAGCAATATTCCTTGCAGCGCTGGCCAGCACCCAGACATCTTATATGTGGGCCCAAGTATTTGCACCAGCTATTTTCTGGTCATAAAAAACTGTCTCTAATTTGAGTTAGCTGCAGTTTTGGGGGGTTATCGACATACTGGAATTTCATTGTAAATATCCCGAAGTGTGGTTAGCAGCAGTTTTTTCACGGGAACAGCTACCTTGCATCTCATTTTCGTTAAGTTCCGCTAACAGAAGTGGCAATCTTGAAAATTCACAGCTCCGGCGGCGTTAAGTTCTTGTAAATATGCCCCTGAGTTTTTTGTTCCTGTGCTCCTGCAGTAGGATTTTTGTGCCAATTTACTCATAATTACGTTAACAAGTGTTATTGTGTAATTTTCTGTACTTTTATGTCAAAAGCGTTACACACATTTACCAAAATTACTCCAATTAATCCGATGTACTTAAAATTTCACCCAGGCTTAGAAACGACCATTTTTTGTTTGATTGTGCGCATGTTTTGCCCTATCTGTTTTGATAGATTTAGAAAGTTGTTCACTTTATCTCTTCTAAACAGGAGTTAAGTGCCTGTGCTCCCCCTTTAAACATGGTTGAATTGGCTTACCCACAAGTGTCATATTTAACTTTCCTGTAAGTTATAGTATATGGTGCATCAAATAGACCAATGGCATGGAGATATGTGTCACTTGTGGAAAGTAGCACTTATTGTGCCATCCACATTTGTCATTTGTGAAAAGCAGCACTTATTGTGCCATCCACTAAAGAGACAGGAAACATGGCTTCAGACCTACCTTGTGTAGTATAACTGCAGCACCATAAATCTGCTTTATAAACCGGTCAAAATAAGCGTTTTTGACAAGTGGGAAACCCTGTATTTGAATAATAATTAGTCACCCCTAAATACAAAGTTGTGCGCCTGACATTTAGAAGTATGAAAATAAATTTGGCATGTTCCTCCAGTGACGGTCCACTGACAAAATATTGTGGTGAAAAATATAATTGACAAAAATACTGTGCCAAAAAATCATTTACAATAGTATTGTGCTCCTATAACTATAAAGGTACGTACAAAAATATCAGAAAAAATTATTGCTGACACTAATATGGTCCAAATATAGACAAAAAAATTGATTTTTTAAAGGTAAATAGATTTTGAAGTAGTAAACGTTAACGATTTTTGTTAACTAAATATATTCAACTAATATTTTATACTATATATAAATATATATTTATATAAGCATGGACACATATTTATGTGTTTGTACTTCTATAAATAAATATATATATATAAATAGTATAACATTATTAATAAAAATATTTATTTTACATTCTATTTGTTATATTTTAAATGTGTTAGTATGAAAATATGAATAGATACATAAAATGAATGAAAATATCTATTTCATATTATAATAATTTTTAAGTATTTAATATGAATATATATATATATATATATATATATATATATATATATATAAATATATATATATATTCTTAGTAATACATTTATGATATTAATCCATTTAATGCCATGTAAAACATTTTTTTTTATTAATTATGTCACTATATTACCTACTGGCGAAAGCCAATATGAAAATATAGTTAGGACCAAAGTTTCCATAGGAAAAGTGTTTTTTGTTTTGCCAATAACTTTGGCACTGCTTAACAAATCTTCAGGAAATTTAAAAAATACTTCCCCTTTTTGGTTCAGCTGCTGTTTTGGAAGTTTTGGGGTGATCCGTCAAGTGGGGGCTGAGAAAAATGATGGGTGCCAAAACACGTTTTCCCCATGTTATGCCTATGGGGTTTTTTCATTTTTTTAACACGACTACAGCTTGAACCACTGAACAGAATTACACCAAATTTCCCAGAAAGCTAGATGTTGGTCCAGAAAGTGTGCTTTTCGTCATTTGGTGTAAATCCATTCAGAAGTTTCAAAGATATTCAAGTTTAAAAAATATAAGAGATATGGGAGCCCAAATCCTACTGCAATCCTAGTGAAATGTTATTGGCTGCCACCACTTTAACCAAGAAGTGCTGGGAGCCATCTTGGGACTCGGTTGAACAGAGTCCCACAAAAAATGTTTTAAAAAAAAAGAAAAAGGGGCATGGTAGAAACACCCTGACCCTCTAGGCCTCTTGGGGGGGAGGGGTCCCACAGGAATCCTGCAGGGCCAAAAAAGCATTTTTTTACAAAAACAAATCAGCAGGAATCATGCTGGACCCGCGACTCATGCCACAAATTACAAAAAAAACAAAGCGCTCCATTTCAAATCAGATTTCGGGTGGTCCAGGTCCCGGGGCATGTCCAAATTATATAGGAGGGGGGTGGGCACAGGCCCTTCTACTATCCCTAAATCCCACGTCCTTGGGGTATTTTTCATAATTAATGCGGGGGTAGCCCTGGGCAACCCCCTGCCATGTGGACCGGCACCTCCCCAGGGCAAATGTTTTCATAATGCTGGTGACCCATGTGCCCCCCCTGCAGACTCAGGGATCGCGACCTCCCCGGGGCTAAATGTAATATTAATGCGGTAGGGTTCAGGCCCCCCGCAGACCCAGGGACCACCACCTCCCCAGGGCTGTATCCTTTAATGGAGGGGGCGCTCTCCTGGAGCCCTAGATGGCTCCACTTCTAGTAAGTGAGAACAGAAAAAATGCTGTTGCTTACTAGTAGCATAGCATTATTGTTTTTGGACAGAAGGTGCTGCATCAGCTCACTCTGTCCAAAAGCAATGCCGACTCCCGCAGTTGGGAGCGAGCCAGCAAAACTGCGTGGGCATTCAGGCTCCCCTCTGCAGTCCCCAACCAAGTATCTGAGTGCCCTGGGTGGGACTAGGCCAACCAGACAAGAGGCTGGGCCCCAGGGGATGGGGTTCCCGGGCCGAAATCGGCCTGGGAGGGGGGCCGTACAACCCCCCCACCCTTTCTTTATTATAATATATTTTAAAAAGAAAGAAAAAAAAGGCTGGGGGATAGGGTCCCCTGGGCCAAAATCAGTCCAGGGAAGGGGGGCTACGCAGCCCCCTTCCCTAAAAAAAGAAAAGAAAAAGAAATGCCCGGCAACTTGCCGGAGGCCCTGCCCCCTTTCTCCACCACTCTGCAAACGCGTCTCCTGGTTGAGGGATGAAGTCCCCTGGGCTGCTGAGGGTCCTTGAAGGCCACAAAGACATCCTGTTTGCTCCAGTAAGTCCCACACAGTGGGATTGCTGAGAGGTCTACGGAGGCCATGTCCCCTTTCTTTACAACTCTGCAAACGTGCCTCCTGGTGCACTGCTTGTTGGGGGATGAACTCTCCTTGCCTCCTGAAGGGCCCTTGGGGGCCAGAAACCCCTCATGTTACCTCCAGTAAGTCCCACACAGCGGAATTACTGAGAGGTGGGCGGGGGCCATGCCCCCTTTTTCCACCACTCTGCAAATGCACCTCCTGGAACACTGCTGGCTGGGGGATAACGTACCCTTGCCTCCAGTAAGTCCCACAGAGCGTGATTGATTAGAGGACTTCGGAGGCCACACCCCCTTTCTCTACGACTGTGCAAACTCCCCTCCTGGCGTACTGCTGGTTAGGGGATGAAATCCCCTTGGCTCTAGAAGGTCCTTGGGGGCCAACAAGCCCTGCTGTTACCTGCAGCAAGTCCCACACAGTGGAATTGCTGAGAGGTCTTCGGTTGCCACGCCCCCTTTCTCCACCACTCTGCAATCGCACCTCCTGGGGCACTGCTGGTTGGGGATGAAGTCCTCTTTGATGCTGAGGGTTCTTGGGGACCTAGAAGTCCTCCTGTTACCTCCAGTACGTCCGCCCTCTTTCTCCACCACTCTGTAAACGTGGCTACTAGTTAAAAAAAAACATAGAAATTCACTGAAAAAACCAAAGGTTACAGGGGCGTTATAGTTAGGAATTAGCATTTTAAAAATCTTTAAAATTCATTAAAAAAAACAAAGGTTACAGGGACGTTATAGTTAGGCTCAGGTTTCACCACTCTCAATGCACTGCTTTTGACCTCACATATTACATCACTCATGACATGGTCAGTGACATCATTGATGTTTTTGTGTTTTAAACTTATATACCAAGGTACCACAAAGTTAAACTAGTATACTTTGTGTGCTTCTAATGAGTGATTAATTTTTTTTAACATAGGGGCATATGTACAAGTCCCTATCACCACCGGAGCATCACTTTTTTTGATGCTCCAGTGGCCTAGCGCCATTTCCCATATTTACAAATATGCCCCTTTCCGACGCAGTCCTCTGCGGCAAAGGGGCCTGCAATAGGATTTGCAGTGGGTGTTCCACTGCAACACCCATTGCTTTCTGACGCTGCCCAAGATTTACAAGGCTGAGGCAGTGTCAAAAACTAACACCAGCCAATACCTGGTGTTAGAATGGCGATATGAGGAGAAAATATTAAATCTGCTTGTGCAAGTGCAAGAATATGAAAACTACTCACAGAGCTGAAACCATGGCCTAGGTGTGGGAATGTGTTTTAATTCCCCTTTCAGCAAAACTAGTTAGGATGGACAGGGGAACTTCATTCACTTGTAAAGGGAATGTCAATTAAACATAAAAAGACACCCAGGGAAATTAAACCATTGTTAACCCAGTGGCTCTAAACCCAGTGGAAAGGAAGCTACCCCCAGAAACAGTTTTAAGTGACTACAAAGGAGAGGGCTACTCATTTCCCTGAGTACACCACTGGGCAGGCACACAGGCTCTGCACAAAGGAGATAGGGTTTTTTCCATCTTAAATTTTAGGGGTAGGTGCACTCTAGGATTGTTTTCAGTAGGGCAGATAGGAACTGCTTAAAAGTGCCCCTGGAAACATTTAATCCTTTGGTTAGCGAGGAGCCAGGAGTTGCCTGCCCATTAGCAAGGGCCAACCATACATGTGGTACCCAAAGGCACCATCTTCAGAGCACTTTCTGGACGTGCAGGAGATCAGAAGAGAACTGATCTCTGCCTCCTGTAATCTGAGAGGAGTTCTGAAGGACTGGACCTGCTCCCTCCTGTACCCAGGACAAAGAGGTGGACTCCAAGGGGTCGATTCCGATTCGGGCCGGAAAAAGCACCGACCGACTCGGATCCGGAAAAAATACCGACCGACACGTACCAGTGGCGCCCGACACGCCAAGTACGATGCAAGCCGCGATAAATCCGACCGACACGTCAGGAAACCAAGCCGACCGACCGACCCGCTCGGAAAATAGCAATCCGGCCGGAAAACACGCGAATCCAACCGACCGACACGCACCCGGAACAAATCCGACCGAATCGTACCCGCCAACTCCAACCTGCAAAGTACGATGCAAGGCGCGAAAAACACGACCGAGTCGGACGGAGGACAAGCCGTACGACCGACACGCATACAAAACCGAGCCGAAGCAACACAATACACCGCGACCGACGCGTACGCAGCATACAAAACTGCACAAACACAGCGTGAACGAAACGGAAAACACCGTACGAGACCAATGCACGGTCCGACTCGGTCACAAGAACGTTTCCAACATACACAAACAGCACAAAGGAAAAATCAACCAAAAAAAGGCCAAACAAGCAATTACCAAGCCAATAAATACTGGGGGGGTGGGGACAGAGAACAAAGACACACCAACAACTCCACCTATATAAAGGACACAAATCACTACCATGAGCCTTTGCAAATGCCATTCCACTGCCAGCACCCAAGAGAAAGCAACCACACACCCACAGCTCATCCCTCACACAAGCCACACACCAGCAGCACACCAACAAATACCTACCTCACATACACCCAGCACAACACACACCCACACACCCTCACCTGCACACCAACACACACAGCACCCACTATCACCACCCATCACCATGCCCCCAAGAAGAATCACAAGTTCCTAGATAGTGAATTGGAAGTCATGGTAGACGAGATCCTCAGGGTGGAGCCACAGCTGTTTGGCACTCTGGTCCAACAGACCCCCATGTCGCAGAAAACCAAGATGTGGGAGAGGATCATCAACAGGGTGAACGCCCAATCACCATGTCGGCGCACAAAGACCGACATCCAGAACAGGTGGTATGACGTGCGCAGGAGGGTCCGGGAGCTGCTCAAGAAAGACTACCACCTGAGCCAATACACCGGCAGTGGCCCTCCTGCCAAGCCAGTATACCTCAGGCCCTGGGAGGAGAAGGTGCGGGCCATCCTTCCGCCAGTGAGCGTATATGGACTAGAGGACATCCCAGAGCCTGGTGAGTACACAACAAATGTACACAATAAACTGCCACAAAACACACACATCACTGTCAAGGGGAGAGTCAAACCATGCACTCATAGCAATTACACAGCAACTAGAACAGAATCATCCCAAAATGTGTATGTCAGTCAGATAAACACAACACATGCCATCAAAAAAGTCACATCCAACTGTGCCAACACATGTACAAACACAACCACAACTACAGCTAGGCAGTGGCACAAATAGAACTAACACACACATCCACACATGTAGCCACCACAACAACACCAACACACAGTGAAGACCACTCAAAGGAAGGAATTCTGTGTATGCTGGCCAAGTCAGTGTAGCCAATAGCATCATGGGAGTCGCAGTCACACATATTGCCCCCCCCCACAACTGTCCCATCAACACCACCCTGAACCATGCTCACATCACAGGGAGTGGAGAAGGACTCACAAGATGGCTGACACTGGCTACTGCTGTGGGGAGCACAAGGCCCTGCTGCCAACTGTGCACCAACAAACAGCAGGACACCACTGACTGACATCCTGAGAGACAACTTACACTCCCTGCAATGCAAGCACGTTCCATGGTGGGATATCCGGCTGGCTGGGTGGGAAGGGGGACTTGCAGCACTGACCATAGTCACCAGCACCTCCCCTCACACCCCCCCCAACACAAACTCCACAGTACCCACCTGGTAGAATGCAATGCCCTCCATCCTAACACAAGATCCCACAAAGCACCACCACCCTGGGTTATGTTGTGTGAAGCACAGGGACACTCTTGGGACTCTTAGCCAAACAACTGCCAGGACAACACTCCCAGCCATCCTGTCAGCACAGCCAGCCCACCCCACAGGGAAGCAGAGTCAAAAGGAAGGAAGCATGGGCATGCTGGGAAGGGGGTGGAGGCAATAGCATGATGGGAGTCGTAGTCACAGACATTGCTCAGCCTCACAACTGGCCCATCAACACCACCCTGAACCATGCTCACATCACAGGGAGTGGAGAAGGACTCACAAGATGGCTGACACTGGCTACTGCTGTGGGGAGCACAAGGCCCTGCTGCCAACTGTGCACCAACAAACAGCAGGACACCACTGACTGACATCCTGAGAGACAACTTACACTCCCTGCAATGCAAGCACGTTCCATGGTGGGATATCCGGCTGGCTGGGTGGGAAGGGGGACTTGCAGCACTGACCATAGTCACCAGCACCTCCCCTCACACCCCCCCCCAACACAAACTCCACAGTACCCACCTGGTAGAATGCAATGCCCTCCATCCTAACACAAGATCCCACAAAGCACCACCACCCTGGGTTATGTTGTGTGAAGCACAGGGACACTCTTGGGACTCTTAGCCAAACAACTGCCAGGACAACACTCCCAGCCATCCTGTCAGCACAGCCAGCCCACCCCACAGGGAAGCAGAGTCAAAAGGAAGGAAGCATGGGCATGCTGGGAAGGGGGTGGAGGCAATAGCATGATGGGAGTCGTAGTCACAGACATTGCTCAGCCTCACAACTGGCCCATCAACACCACCCTGAACCATGCTCACATCACAGGGAGTGGAGAAGGACTCACAAGATGGCTGACACTGGCTACTGCTGCGGGGAGCACAAGGCCCTGCTGCCAACTGTGCACCAACAAACAGCAGGACACCTCTGACTGACATCCTGAGAGACAACTTACACTCCCTGCAATGCAAGCACGTTCCATGGTGGGATAACTGACTGGGTGGGTGGGTGGGAAGGAGGTCTGGCTGTCAACCAAACACAATCAATGCAGACCATGTTCACACCCCAGAGAATACATAGAAATGCCCAAATAATGCAGGACAATGTGCCACACCAATATCAACCCCTGACTGTGACGACTTAGGACAATACAATGTACAGGCCCGCACCCCGAGGCACAGTCACAACTGTCAGGTGTGTCAACCACTGATGCCTGCAGAAACATGACATACATTGTTTGTGTCTCCCAAAAACAGGTGATGATAGGGACACAGCAGCAGACGCTGAGGAGTCCCAGTCCCAGGCTCAAGAGGATGCCGAGCTCACTGGCGTCGTACAGCCTCTGTCCTCCTCGGACGATGAAGAACAACCTGGCACATCCGGTGCAAGTCAACATGCTGCACCAGCAGGACCACCAGCTGCAGCACCAGCAGGTCCACCAGCTGCACCCCCTGCACCCACCCCTCCAACGACTGTCACCACGAATACCATCCCTGCCGACATGGACAGAATAAGGAACAACACCAGCGCAGTGACCCTGGACCAACCTGGGGCCATGGACACCACCACCACCACCAACCCCCAAGGTGGACCAGGGTTATCTGTGCGTGCAACTGCACACACTGCACATGTCAGCAGGGGTGGTGGGAGGGGTGGGAGACAGAGGTCGCTGCTTGCAGACGTTGCTGGTGTGCATGAAGACCCACAACTGGTACGCATAGCTGATGCGTACCAGTCCAGCACCGGAGAGCTCAGCCAGGTAGTGGGGCTCCTCAGAGACATCAAACAGCAGCAGGCTGCCCATCATGCCCGCTTGGACTCCCACATGTCCCATGTGGAGTCACACATGTCACGTGTGGACTCCCACATGTCACGTGTGGACTCCCACATGACCCGCGTGGAGTCCAAGTGGGATGTACTACATGAGATGACGGCGGTGCACAGGGACATTTTACAATGCCTCCGCCAGATGAACAGCAACCAGTCCACACCTCCCTGTGTGCCAACAACATCTGGTACCGAACAAACTGCAACTGCCACAGGGAGGGAGGAGGACTCTGGCGGAGAGTCCCCTGCACCGCAGCAGCCTGCACTTGAGGGCCCCCCCCAAGAAGAGGGGTCGTCCGAGGAGGGGAAAGTGAGAGGCTGATGGCCAAGCGCAACTCCCAGGAAGCCTGAACCTGTTCTGGATTTTCGCCTTTGTGCACAGACTGTTCACCCTGTTGATGGCAACACTACTCCCACACATTGCATGGGGAGTACAAGTTGGAACAATGTGTCAGACAACTGTGGCCCCGATACTGGGGATCCTGTCTACCTGGACTTTCTATTCATCTAGGAACTTGGGATTGCAAGATTCATGTACAGCACAATCCATCCTATGCACTATTATCACAGATGTATCACAATAAACACAATAATACACCATACTTGCCTCTGTCGTGATTCCAACGTGGGTACTGTTATGGGGATGATGAACAACAAAATTACACTGTGTATGCGAACTGCAACAGCAAGGACAACACAGGCATGTGAGTACAGGCAACGTGACACATATGAGGGAGACACACCACCAGGGCTACACAACACATACACACCTAGGCCATCTGACTCATTGCCTACACTGATGTTGCCAGGGAAGACGGTGCAATGCACAGACACCACACCCATTCCCAGTTGTAGTCAAGTAGCCCACAGGTGCAGTAAGCAAATGGCAGTCAAATGTGTGACCACAGACAACGCACATCACTAAGTGAAGCACAGGTTTATTACACAGTAGCAACATGCCGTAACCACTACAGATGCAAGGTAACCCCACCTGGTAGCGGGCACACAGTCAACAACTGTAGACAGAAGGAAGTCCATGGGTGTGGCGCACATCACCTGTAGGGACACAACAGCTACCAGCCTGGATGTGCAATCACGTTGTCGGTGGACACAGTTGACCAAACGAATCTGAAAGTACCCTGTGAAGGACAGAAATGACACACAGTCAAAAGCAATGGAGTACAGGACAGAACAGCAAAACTCATGCACAATACATGTTACAAGATACCCACCCAGAACCAAGTTAGCATGTCAACACTGTTGGGGAGTACAGCCCACCTGTCACCACACATCGCAACACACATCCAGTCAAGTAGCCCATGGACACACTCCAACAGCACCAGAGCACCACCCACACATCATGCCAACTCACATCATTGACATGACACCTCAGGATACTCACATTCAGCTAAAGAAGTTGGTGATGAGCTGTGTGCGGACATCACCATCACCATCATCATCATCATCGTCACTGGCATCGTGGTCCAGGCCAGGATCCTCCACAGGTGGCGGATGTTGGTCATCGTCATCCTGGATGAGAGGCAACTCCTTCCGCACTGCCAGGTTGTGGAGCATGCAGCAGACGATGATAATCTTGCACACTTTCGCAGGGGCATATGGGAGGGACCCTCCGGTCTTGTCCAGGCAGCGGAAGCGGCTCTTCAGGAGACCAAAGGTCCGCTCAATCACTCTCCTGGTCCGACCATGTGCCTCATTGTAGCGCATCTGGGCAGGTGTCACAGGGTTCCTGAGGGGTGTCAGCAACCACGGCATGTTGGGGTATCCCGAGTCACCTACGGACAGACAAGTGCACATCAGCTGACTTGGAAAAGTGGGCGGAATACTACAGATCAGATCACACACAATGGCACAAAGTCAGTACACACCGACAAGCCAGGCACGCTGGTTCTGCATCTGTGCCATCAACCTGGGGATGCGACTACTCCTCATCACAAAGGCATCGTGTGCTGAACCAGGGAAACGGGCACACACGTGTGTGATGGTCATGTCTGCAAGACACACCACCAGTGCATTGACCGAGTGGTAGTGCTTGCGGTTCCTGTAGGCCTGCTCCTGGGCCTGTGGTGGTACCAAAGCCACATGTGTCCCATCAATGGAGCCAATGACATGCGGCATCCTCCCCAGGGCATAAAAGTCACTCTTCACGTCAGTGAGTCGTCGCAGTCTAGGGAAATAGATGTACCGGTTCAGGAAGAGCAACATTGCCGCCAAGAAATCGCGGAGCACACGGCTGAACATGGTCTGTGACATCCCACCAGCAGACGCCACAGTATGTTGGAAGGTACCGGTGGCAAAGAAGTGTAGGGCTGCCATCACCTTCACCTTGGGGGTCAGCGCTGTAGGATACGGACGGCCAGGCTGCAAATGTGGGGACAACTGCACTGCCAAATCCTCAATCAGCTGCCTGGTGAAGCGGTACCGTCGGATGCTGTCCCGTTCCACCATCGTTGCCAGGTCTGGGAATGGCCGATGGACAGCAGGAGCCCTGCAGTGCAGAGGAGAAGTAAGCAAGATCGTCAGTCACCCCACATATGCGGCATTGAACACACTCAAGATCCCAACATACATCATCATGAGGCACAACTACATGAAGTGTGCAGTACCGGAACGACATGTATGGTACATACATGGCCAACATCTGTCAACACGGTCCTACAGGTGGCATCAATTTGTCCCAGGTTGGCCCATTGGATATCATGATGCTGTGTCACAGTCACCCCCCAGTGACATGTGAGGACAGATGTGCCCCAGGCACCACAGCTCAACGACAGGCACATTCCCAGGGACCCTGTAATGCCACATGGACACTGGCATCACCTGGAGTATCATGTGTACACCACAACAAAACAAACATGACCCCCACAGGTAGTGGCCACACTTGCCATGGCAGGAGAGCCATGGACGTCTGTGACACACACGCACAACATCAGAGTCCATGCACACACAACGTGGATGTGGAGACTGTCTCCCATTGTGCACATGAAATCAGAGACATTGTAAACACTACATGCACAAAGACTGTGGAGGGCCATCACTATTGTGCCACTGGGACACCCTGGCTCAAACATACCGTCCCACATGGGACTCACGGGGTATGTGACATGACATACACAAACACCACTGTGAAATGTGACCATGGCACATGCACAGATATGAACAGTTGCACATCACAGTGGTCACGTACACGTAACACCCAGGATCCTGTCCCCATTAACACGTGCACAGCCTGGGGGTGGCTGCCCACAGGTGACACCCACAGGACAACATGTACACCAACATACACACAATAGGAAATGCAGCCTTACATGCCTTATGATAAGGTTTGGACAGGCTGTCGTGATGTAGGTGTGCCCCTCACTCCCTGGGAGCTATCTGTGGCTGGCATATGTCCATCTGAGACAGGCATGCTGACATATGCCAGTCACATGTACAGTGATGCGTTGAACAGCAATGGACCGATCGGTGCCTCCGGCCGGCCCATTGCTTTCAATGTGTGCGGGTACGCGTTGTACCCCTGTGCGCGTTGTACTGCAATGGACCGATCGGTGCCTCCGGCCGGCCCATTGCATTCAATGTGTGCGGGTACGCGTTGTACCCCTGTGCGCGTTGTACTGCAATGGACCGATCGGTGCCTCCGGCCGGCCCATTGCATTCAATGTGTGCGGGTACGCGTTGTACCCCTGTGCGCGTTGTACCTCAATGGACCGATCGGTGCGCACCCATTGACAATGGGCTTGCCTGGCAACGGACGCGTTTTCGAATATTCGAACGAGTCGGTTGCTGGAAAATCAGTTGGTCACCCACAACAATGTTGCAAAATCATGTATGTCATGAAGTTGAAATTTTGAAGGATGCTGTGGGCGTGTTTTGGTGCTGCTATTCCATGGATTGGACAGATTCAGAAGATGCAAACGACTTGGACCTATCACTTTGGACACAAGGGACAGTATCTGCCTCTCCAGCACATATATATTGCTGCATGTTCCCCTGAGAGCCCACTTGCCTGCACTACATGCTCCAGGACGACATCTGCCACTGCACTGCTGCTGTCTCTGCCCCTCTGGACCCTGCAATGGCACGTACTGTGGAGAGAGCCCCAGCCTTCAGCCTTGAAGAGAACCAGGCCCTGCTGGACAGCCTACTTCCACAGTACAGCAAGCTGTATGGGACACCAGGGGAGCAGGTGAGTGTTCTGTGCACTGCCTTTCTGAATGTGCATTTTGTCTGACTAGCAAGGCTGAGAGTCAGCACACCACTGGCTAGCAGGCTCACTGAGTAGTTGTCACCCCCATAGTGTGTAGTGACTTGCACTGGACAGGTATGGTGCAGTGACAGTGCTTCTGAACAGGGTATTACTCCCCATGCTATGATACCATGTAGTGACTTCTGGAAAACTGTCCATGGGCAGCCGTGCACTGCCTGGGTACACCATGTGCCCCTGTGATTGCGACATGTATATGCAACTGTGTCATGCACGGATATGTTGCATGTGTAATAATGGCCTTATCACTTTGTCATCCTGACAGGCTTCTGCCCATCGGAAGCATGAGATATGGAAGGACATCGTCCGGGCTGTCCGGTCCGTGGGGGTCTACAAGCGCCGGATCCGCAACTGCCAAAAGAGGTGGCAGGACCTTCGGGGCTGGACCCGGAGGATTGCACGGGTCCAGCTGAAGCTGTCGCCTCCTCGCAGGAGGGGCGGAACACGGACCCTGACCCCCACATGCTCAGGATCCTGGCGGTGGTCTTTCCAGACCTGGATGGGCAGCTGAAGGCCAGAGAGCAGCAAGGAGGGGTGAGTCAAAGACTGCACTGTGTACTCTGTCTAACATGTTATGTGCCCTCCTCGGGCCAGGTTGAACTGCCACAGTACAGCAGTCATGTTGTCCAGGAGCCATGTCCCTCTATTGTGCACTGCCCACTCCTCATCTGATACCCAGGTGTGGCCCTTACATGCAGGGAATTCTGTCACTTAGGACTGTGTCCTTGCAGTTTGCTTGACTCAAGGTGGGAGACAGCATCTGTTTCCCTGACTCTGTGGTGGGCATCATGGGTGGGTCCATTGCTTACACAATGCCTGTATTCTGACATGTATTCAGCGTGTTACTTTGATCTGTGGTCCAATTGCTGAGCTGATCCACCACATGTGGCTGGGGTACCTGGCACACACCCATGCTGCGGGTGGGAACAATGTTTGGGCCCCAGGAGTATGTATATGACGTGTGTCACACATACTTAGCCAGCTGCCTACAGTCCAGGGCTCATCCCTCATTCATGTGGGGCTGGACAGTCATGCCTACTCCAGGCCATACAATACACTCTGTACTCCCACTCCCGTGTATCAGAGGACACATTGTGCACAGTGATTTGACCCCTCAGGTGTCTGCCTCTGTGTCAGTGTGCTGTGGATTAGTCGCCAGGACTGCTGTGGAGTTTCTTGGTAGGGGCTCAGCATGCCACTGGAGATGTGACCATAGGAGACGATACTTGTGTGACACATAGGTGTCTGATCAGCTGCCCATGCAGACTGGGGCATGTAAATGTGAAGTTCAGGCAGCTGTTCCCCATGCACAGCAGAGTGTGAGGGGCTCAGGTTCAGAGGGTAGTGTCACAGGTCTCCCATATGTCCAATAGGTATGACCTGGACAGATGAGGGTTAAGAGGATGTGTTGTGGGGGGATGTACATGTGCACTTGTGCAGCTCCAGGACTTGCATTCCCCATGACCTACTATTGTGACACAGTGCAGAGTGTTGTTGTCTGGCTGCAAAGTCATACATCACTGAGACAGTGATGTATGACTTTGCAGTCATGCCTCCGCCATGGCATGTGTCTACTGATTGGTGATCCTGCAGGGGAGTGACATGTGCTACATGCACACCATAGTGGCGCTGGCTATCAGGACATGGGTGCATCATGGTGTCTGTCGCTGGAATGCATCACATGCATTTCCTATTTGACTCTGGGCATCCCTTACATCCGTGAACCTGTACTGACTCAGTGGCAAGAGCTGTGATGTGTCCACACCGTGTCCTCTGCACTGTCCAACTACTGTGTACTTGGTGCATGTGTCAACACTGGGGTGTTGCAATCCAACAGACACCAGACAGATGGGTGCAAGGCCATGTGGGATGTGAGTGCCATGCTTGGCATCAGACTGACAATTGACTTCTCCTGTTCAATTAGGGCACTTTTAGCAATGTACAACTAATGATGCCAGGGCTTGCTCTGTAATGTGCTGTGCTCACAGTGGTGTGTGCGTTTGGTGCAGGTGACTGATGTCTGTCTGTTTCCCCATTGTTTGCAGATACATCCACGGCCACGGAAGGGGACAGCTCCACGGACCAGGAGGAGCCAGAGAGCCAGACTGGGTCAGCAGCCGAGGAGTGGTCGGAGGGACCCAGTGGCACGGAGGGCGAGGGGAGCCACACCGAGGAGTCCTCAGCAGCATCCACCTCAGCTGAGGACCAGAGCAACTCGGAGGATGACTCCCTTGTGGAGGCGGGTGTCAGCAGCCACCACACCCCAGCTAGTGTTGCTGTCCCCGCCACCACCAGCACCACCACCGCCCTCCCATCGGCTCCCATTCCCCAGGTCCGTGGAGGCTCCCATGTCCGGGAGCGTGTCTCCTTTGGGCCAGGCACCGCACCCCCTGCCCCTGTGTCCCCTGCTGCCCTGAGTGAGGAGTCTGTGTACCTCCTTCGCCAGCTCCATGTAGGGCAGACAGCCATGCTGAGTGTCCTCCATGCGCACACCGCGCTGTTGACTCAGCTGGTGTCGTTCATGGAGGGCATCTCATCGGGCATGTCTGACCTACAGAGGGGCAATAGGTCCATGGACTCCTCCCTGACGGCAGCAGTGTCCCTCCTCAAACGGTCCCTCACCCCTCCTGCCTCTGCTCCATCCACACTCCCCAGCACCTTACCCATCCCAGGCACACACACACTGGCACAGGCACACACCAGCACACACACATCCAGCACACTGACACACACGCCAATGACAAAACGCACACGCACGCACATTCAGGGGACTGAAGCCAGACTCACAGGGGATGGGGCCCTGGAACACACACACGCATCCACATGCACTGCGCAGTCCTCAGTTCCCTCTCCCTCCAAAGCACCCTCCCTTGCCTCACCTGCAACCCCAAAGTCACAGCAGCTCTTCCTCTGTGACCTCGGCCTCTTCCCCACCGATGAAGCTGCTCCAGCATCCCGGGGGAAGAGGAAGCCCACCCACACGGAGCAGAGTGCCCCTCGCCCCCGGACACCCTCCCCCAGGCGCAGACGGACTGAGGCCCCCACCCGCAAGTCCCCCGGAGTGCTAAGAGCAAGACCCCGCCACCGCCCTGCAGCTCAGGCACAAGGTCTCCGTCCTCCATCCCTCAGGCCCCCACTGCACAGGTGCCCCCACCACACCCTGCCCCAGGTTCCCCCACCCACAGATATACCATCCCCAAGATGCTCCGGCCTTCTCCCCCTGCCACTTGCTCTCCCGGCACCACACCCCCCGCTGCGCTTGTCTGTGCCACTGATGTGGTGAGGGTGTCCTCCCCCTCTGTCCAACCCACCTTGCCTGTTCCCCATTCTCCTCCCCTGGAGGTAGGCACTGCAGTGGAGTCCACTACCGCCCTGTCTGACTTGGGCACTGCAGTGGCGGACCTGTCCACCCCATCTGCAGGGTCCACTGCAGTTGTGCCGGCACCCACGACATCTGTGTCATGCCCCCCAGTTGTGCCGGCACACACCATGTCAGACACCTCCACTGCAGTTGTCAGTGGCTCTCCTGCACCCACCACCCCTTCCCTGACTCCCCTGGTGAGCCCTGATCCTGTCCCTGCGGTGCCTGGCCTGCCCCCCGGTTGCCCCTCCTAGTGGATTGTCCCTGGTATTGTGCAGGCATGCGTAGGGTGACATCTGCCAGTGTCACCCTGTTTGAACTTTGACAATGGACTGGCCATTGGCCTTTGCTCTTTTTCAGGACTTCGTTTGGCCTCAACACATATGCTGAATAAAGCAACTTTCTTTTCTCTAGTGCTCATGCTTCAGATGTACATGTTGTTGGTGCAGCTAACCATGCCCTTGCTGCAGTGATGGTGATATCTGGTCTCATGATTATGAAGTGTTACTGTGCAGGAACCCATGTGGTCCAGGGGAATGTGTCCTATCATGTGGTGTATCCATGTCATCAATAGCAGCATCTGAGGGTGTCATGTGTTCAGTATTTGGCAATGGGTTTCCTACTTACATTGGCAATTTCATATCTGTGGCTTCCACCCCTGCACATCTGTTGTGCCTGCCATCGTTGCATTTGTCTACTTCCCTGACCGTGTTGCCATCTCCAGTGGACATGCAGGTTTGGGCATCAATGGGGAGGGACTCATCCGTGTAGTCAGTGCAACATTGCTATACAAGTGTGTTGGATCTGTGCTGATGATTCCGTTGGCACATCCATGACCAGGCTGATGTGATGGGAGCCCTCATTTGGTGCTAATTGTTGATTGTGTGACCAAGTGCTCAGCTGACATGATGGGGCCCTACTGAGGCAACATATGGCACAGCTTTCCTCACACAGGAGTGGAGTCCCCTCATGGCAGTGTGTACACGTGTGACATTGCCTGCACCCAAGGTGTGTGTTGTATGTGCATGTCTGTGTGTTCACTTCCATTCATCTGCGCATGCTGTGATCCCTAGTGTTGTACCTGTTTGTGATGCTTGCTGACTTGAGCTATGTTCCCCCAAAGTCTTCTCCCTGTGTTCTCTGTGATGTGGGTGCATGGCACATTACTGGTCATCAGGGTGTCACCCATAGGTGTGTTTGCTGTCAGGGCTGAGTTTGTGTGCAGACGCAGATGGGTCACAGTCAGGTTTCCCCTTGGCACTTGTTGTTTGCCCCTGTCATGTGATTTCCAGTTTGTGTTATCTTTCAGTGATTGTGACATGTTGTGTGTGTGACTGCTGCCACTCCTCAGGGTCAGAGCTGCAATGTTGGAAGTTGTCTATGTGTGTTCTTTGTGGGTGACCTTGGCTTCTTCATTGGTGTGTGACTGTGGCTGGGATCCCATTGGTCGGTGTGGTATTGCCGTCATGTCCATGTACAGCGTAGTGTGCAGTGTGTCAGACATTCAGGAGTCTTGTTGAGTGTCCATGTGTGATGTGTTTCTACACCTTGGTTCCCACCCACCACCCTGGAATAGTCATGGGTGCATGTGCAATGTCACCAGTGCATGTGTACTTCACTGCTGCACATTGTTGGAGGTCGAGGGGTGTGGTGTTGAGTGTGTGCAGATGAGAGTTGTTGCCCGGCTAGGCCCCTGCCTCCATGTTGGCCTTGGCTTACTGGCCATGCTGATTGATTTGTGCTTGTGTAGGTGTGATGGTAGTTTGTTGCTCAGGACACCTGACTGTGGTTCATAGTGTGAACGACATTTAGCTTTGTCATCACAGTGGTATTTTTATTCAGCCCAGGGTCACCACATTGTGGGGGCCCTGGGGGTGGTGCTGTGGTGTGTCTGTGACTTGCTGTGTCAGTTGTTGTTCCTACGTGCCTGTGTGACATGTGTGTTTTGTGCTCCCTCTCACCTGACAATGCCTGCTTGCCCACATAGGGGATTTGGATCCATGAGTTACCTTAGTGTGGCAGTGTATGCACATCTGTATGATTGGTATTCAGCTCTCCTCATGTGTTGTGTGGTTGCCTGGGGACACTGGCACCCCCACCCCTCACCTGCTGTGTATGATGACAGTGTTGGTCTGCCTGTTTGTGTTTGTGCATCTGCACCACTGCATTGGCATATCTTGGGTGTGCCATTGGCTGTATGTTGTTTGGTGTGTTTCCCCTGCTGTCCCTGGGACTCCTAGGTCATCGGTCAGCACAGTGATCATGGTTTGTGTGTCCCATTGCTGCCATGGTATGGTATCTGTTCACCTCACATCTGCTGTCTCCACAGGGTATCTGCATTTGTGTGCCCATTGGTGCAAATATGTGGTTCTGCATTCTGATGGTCACTTCTGTCATTGTGTCATTGATGACTGTTGACGGTCTCAGCCCCCATGGGTGTTGTTTGTCTGCACATGGCCAAAGGAATGTTTCATTTGCACTGCAGTATTTGGCTCCCCCAATTTATGTTGCAATGGGACACATACACTACTTTGCCACAGATGAGTTTTTGGTTCTGTGAGCAGGAATGATCCATGCAGTTTGGCAGTTGCAGCTCTTTCTTTGTCAACAATTACCTTTTGGTCACTGTGATGATGAGGGTGTAGACCCCATTGCCACAATGGTCAAAATGTGCTTCAGCTATGGACCCCACACTTGCCTTTTGGTCACTGTGATGATGGGGGTTTAGACCCCATTGCCACAATGGTCAAAATGTGCTTCAGCTATGGACCCCACACTTACCTTTTGGTCACTGTGATGATGGGGGTTTAGGCCCCATTGCCACAATGGTCATGGGCTGCTTGCATTGTGGGTGCCACACACATATATGTGTGGCACATGTGCTAGGGGGTCACATTGTATGTTGAAAGTCATGTTCGGTGTTGTAGGCATTTGACACAGCCTACACACGCTTGTCATGGTGGTGGGGGGATGTCTTAATCTTGCATTCCCTAGGTTGTGGTGTGCTTGTTGTGTCATGCATTGTCCATCCTATGAGTGGGGGTGGTAGTAGTGGTAGGCATCCAGCCCCCCTGGGTGAGGGTGGTAGTAGTGGTAGGCATCCTGCCCCCCTGGGTGAGGGTGGTAGTAGTGGTGGGCATCCTGCCCCCCGTGGGTGAGGGTGGTAGTAGTGGTGGGCATCCTGCCCCCTGGCTAAGGGTGGTAGTAGTGGTGGGCATCCTGCCCCCTGGCTAAGGGTGGTAGTAGTGGTAGGCATCCTGCCCCCTGGCTAAGGGTGGTAGTAGTGGTAGGCATCCTGCCACCCTGGCTAAGGGTGGTAGTAGTGGTAGGCATCCTGCCACCCCTGGGTGAGGGTGGTAGTAGTGGTAGGCATCCTGCCACCCTGGCTAAGGGTGGTAGTAGTGGTAGGCATCCTGCCACCCTGGCTAAGGGTGGTAGTAGTGGTGGGCATCCTGCCCCCCTGGGTGAGGGTGGTAGTAGTGGTAGGCATCCAGCCCCCCTGGCTAAGGGTGGTAGTAGTGGTAGGCATCCAGCCCCCCCTGGGTTGGGGTGGTAGTAGTGGTGGGCATCCTGCCCCCCCTGGGTGAGGGTGGTAGTAGTGGTAGGCATCCAGCCCCCCCTGGCTAAGGGTGGTAGTAGTGGTGGGCATCCTGCCCCCTGGCTAAGGGTGGTAGTAGTGGTAGGCATCCTGCCCCCTGGCTAAGGGTGGTAGTAGTGGTAGGCATCCTGCCACCCTGGCTAAGGGTGGTAGTAGTGGTAGGCATCCTGCCCCCCTGGGTGAGGGTGGTAGTAGTGGTAGGCATCCTGCCCCCTGGTTGAGGGTGGTTGGCATCCAGCCCCCCTGGGTTGGGGTGGTGGCGCGCATTCAGGCCCCTGTGTGCATATGTGGCATTGGTGATGGGCATCCCGCCCCTATGGTGCTGCTGTTGCTGGTGTAAGTATATTCAGATTCCCAGTGTATGTGTGTGATGTGTCGTGTACGTGTTGTATGTGTTTTGTGGTTGGTGTCTGACTTACCTTCTGCGCCGTACGCGTCCGTGCCTGTTCCGGTAGTAGATGTAGAATATTGGTATGATCGGGACGAAGGGATTCATGGTTGGTTCGTGTCGTTCGTCCTTCTCGTTGCTTCGCGTCGTCCTCGTCGCTTGGCTTCGTCCTCGTCGCTTCGCTTCGTCCTCGTCGCGCCGCGTCGTCCTCGTCTGTGCTGTGTTCGTCTCGTAGCCGTGGATCGTGTTGTGGCGCGATTCGGAGCTTATGTGCGCCTCTCCCGGATGCTTTGACGTGCCGTGCGTAGCGACGGGTTCGGCGCGTACGGAAAGCGCATCGTACTTGTCCGGCCGGACGGGGCTGCATTTTCCCTTCCGTGCGACTCGATTCGGCGTTTCCGGATTCGCCTCGGTCGGAGAACAGGACCTGGTTTGGGTGAGTACGGCTCGGCCGGAATTTTTGCTGTTGTGCGCATCGTACTTGCTCGTTCGGTGTGCTGTACGGATCGGTCGGGAAACTGGCTTTCGCATGGCTTTTTTCCCGACCGAATGGTATTGGGTGCGCCTCCGACCGAGATCGGAATCGGCCCCCAAGTGTCAATGGGTTGACCTTGTGTGTGGTTAAAGAGACACAACATGCTGAAGAATCACATTTTCATGTATGATGAGATGCTTATCACAATTGGACCTGCACTGGACCCTGCAGAATAACTTTGCTGAACCAAGACCAGAATTCCTAACAGCCTCTCTGAAGCCTGGGAGCCTTCGATGAAGAGCTGAGGAGAAGGTGTCTTGCCATTACAGAGTTTTGGGGCTGAGAAAAAAACTGACTTCCAACTGCAGGAGGACCATGTGAGAAATTGGGTTACTGGTTGAGGTAGAGGTGAAACCCTGCACAAGGAGCAAACATAATCCTTGTCAGGGGAGACACAAGCAAAGCTCAAGTTAACCTGTGCTTAACCCTCTGGTAGCTTGGCACAGAGGAATCAGGTTTAAAGTATTTATGCAACACTTCAAACAATAATGGAGTGATAACACAACACAAGAAAAATCCCATATCAATTTAGAAAACTAGAGTAAATTGTGAACAATACATCAAGGCAAAATGACAACACTCCAGTCAGGAGAATTGGAGATATGCAGGTTTAAATATTTCAGTGAAAATAAGGCCACAAATCACTGTGGCTATTTGGTCATGCTAGACCAGAGTCTCAAATTCAGGTGGACCGTATAGCAGCCCAGGTTGACTATAGGGACCCAGTTAGGTTGGTTGTGGAGTGTTGTGAGATCCCATGCCGAGAATGAGTTGCGCATCCAGGACAATGCTTTGGTTCTGGGGAGTTGCCAGGCTGCAATTTGAGGTCCTGCATCATCGTCGAGGATCCTGTCACCAAGGGCTTGCAATGCAAAGTCCAGTGTTGAGGATGCATTGCACAGCCGAAGCGATCCATCAGTACTGAGGAGCTGCGAGGCTACAATGCTATTTCCTACATCATCATTGAGGCTGTCGTCGATGAGAGATTTGTGATGCCAGGGCCTGTATTGGGTTGCTGCCAGGCAGCGGCAGCTATGATACGGGCTATGAAGTTGATGCAGAGTCCTTGCGCTGGAGAATCCTCACAGCAGAGGTAATGTGGTGGTTCTGCTCGTCGTTGCACTAGTTCTGGCGGATCCACAGATATTCTGACCTAGCACCTTCAAGCCCACTTTCAAGGGTCCAGAACCAGGGTGACATCACTAGGCAGGGTAGAACTCACAGGCGGCAGAGTCCAGGTGCAGGGTTCAAGATGGTTATAGCCTTCTGTCCCTGATGCTTTAGTCAGGGGGCCAGCCAATTAGCCCT
Organism: Calotriton arnoldi; assembly: GCA_963921515.1. Taxonomy (NCBI): domain Eukaryota; kingdom Metazoa; phylum Chordata; class Amphibia; order Caudata; family Salamandridae; genus Calotriton; species Calotriton arnoldi. Next base: position 296,029 of record CAWUFW010003235.1, read on the forward strand.
TGGAGTCACCCTGGGATCCTGGGTCAACAAATTCAGGTCCAGTCCTTCTCACCACCATGAAATGACAGATTAACGCAGTCTCCCCCGCCTGCTTCCACACCTTCCACATGCTCTGAAAGATTTTCAGATGACTCGCTATCAACAACAGTCATCAGAGGGCTGGACTACGGCAACGTGCTCTATACAGGACTCACCACCCAACTCCTGAAGAGACTGCAGACAATACAGAACTTAGCCACCAGACTCATCATCGACGTCCGTCAAATGGACCCACATCACCCCCACACCTCAGGAACCTCCACTGGCTCTCCATTCATAAAATATGCCAATTCAAGATGTTGACACATGCCTGCAAGGCCCTTCATGACCAAGATCCAGCATACATCAACCACCGTCTGAACTTCCACCAACTCTCCAGGTACCTGCGCTCCGCCTTTCTCGCTCACACTCTCTGCATCTGCCAAAGCAACAGTAAACAAGTCCTGGAACGACCTCCCCTGCCAACTCTAAACATCATTCTCTCTCCCTGAATTCAGAAAAGGACTCAAGACCTAGCTTTTTGAATGATCCCAGCAAGAACATAGCATCTGGATACCCTCACATGTGATTAGTCGCGCTCTACAAATCCGAGTTGATTGATTGAGTAAGCAGTAGGCAGCAGGTAAGCACAGCAGGGCAGCAGTCCTTCAGAGCAGTAGTCCAGCAGAGTGGCAGTCCTTTCAGCGTGACAGCAGTCCTTTTTCCACGCAGAGTCTCCACAGTGCCAGAATTGCACTGAAGAATTGGTGCCTGAGGTCCAATATTTATACCTGGGCCTTCCTTTGAAATGGGAGAAGCTTCTAGAGCTTTCACTTTGAAGTGCACAGGTTTCCTGCCTTCCATGCCCAGGCTCCAGGATGCCTACAGGGAGTATGCAGCCTTTTGTGTGGAGGCAGAACACAACCTATTCAAGTGTAAATAGGCTGTGCCCAGCTCTACCCTCCCATCCTGCCAGTGATGGCCCATCCAGGCACACCTAAACTCTCTATTGTGTGTGGCTGTCTAGGAGGAATATGCAAAGCCCAACTGACAGCTATACTGAGTCATGTGACACAGAGACAGGCTACAGGCACTAAATGGTTATGGCAGGAAAATGCCAACTTGCTAAATGTGCCATTTTCAAAATTGTAATCTAAATTTTGACTTCACCGTGAGAGAGAATTTTTCATTACAATTCCAAAGACACCAAACATGAACTGCGTACGGGCTCCCATTTATAAATGATCAATTATTAAATGTAATAAAGTAACTCCAATGCTATACTATAGGAGAGATAGGCCTTGCAATAGTGAAAAACAAATTTAAGAGCTTTTCACTACCAGGACATGGGTTGACCAGGGTCTACACTAAGGATGATTTGAATGTATTAATAAGAAAGGTTTCACAAAAGGTTTATTTTGCAAGGTCGACATGACAGTTTAAAACTGCTGACTCACAAGCTGCAATGGCAGGCCTGAGACATGTTTAAAAGGCTACTTAAGAGGATTGCACACTTAGTGCTGCAGGCCCACTAGTAGCATTTAATTTACAGGCCTTTTGCACCAGTAGTGGCACTTTACTAGGGACTTACAGGTAAATGAAATGCACCAATTTGGTGTAAGCCAGTTTTAACATGTATAAAGAAGAAAACACATGCACTTTATAACTGGTTAGCAGTGGTAAATGGAGTACAGTCCTTAAAGCCAACATAAATGGGTTCAGAGAAAAGGTGGGTGAAGGCAAAAAGTTTGGAGATGACCAAGTCCAGCATTTAAACACATCTGGGAGGGTTTCTGAAGAAAAGTGATAGAATGATCCCCTGGTTTGTGTGGAATTTAGATGTAACTTTAGGAATGAACCTTCGCCCTGCTTTTAAGCTAGATAAGTCTGGAAGTAACTTAAAGTAAGGATCATCTATTACCAAAGCTTCAATTACTCCAAAATGTTTAGTAGAAGTATTCCTAACTAAAAGGTTATATTTGTATTCAGACTGGAAAAGTCGCTTCCTCTAAAGGCTCAATTGGAGGACTCTGAAGCCCAAGTAACACTAGGGGAAGGTCCCATGAAGGTAACAGTGAATGGAGTATTGGACACTTGAGTGCAACTGTGCGTAATAGATGAACATTTAGGTCCTCAACAGATTTTAATAAATTTCCATGCTCCCTCAAAGCCTTGATGGCTGCCCAGTTGCACCTTATTATAGAATTAGCTCAGTTTTAGACGGAAGCCATCTCTTAGAAAATCACAGGTTGCAAGTGTCGCAGGATACCGGATGCAGTCTGACACCATTTGGAGAAATTTCCATAAGGTTTGGCATACAAGGCTCTTGGAGTAAGACACAAAGGGGTCGATTCCGATCTGGGTCGGAAAGCCCTCCGACCGAGCCGGATCCGGAGTGTTTTCCGACCGAGCCGTACCCCTGGAGTTCGACCGAGCGAGTACGATGCGGCCGCATGCTGCCGGACTCGGTTCGGTCGGACTCCCATAGAAGTCAATTGGAGCCGGTCGTACGACGTGTACATGGGCTCCCATTGACTGAATGGGTACGTCTCGCACAAGGGCGCCCCCTACAGTGGGTACGCATCGGTGCCATCCGCACCGTACATGCCTGTGTAGGGGAGACCCTTGGGTCTCCTCCTGTGTCTGAGTCGTTAGGCTACGGGTGAAGGGGGTCCGGCACGGACCCCCGAAGTCCGCTTCCCGGAGCTTTTTCGTCCCGGTGACTCCGACTCGATCCGGCTGTCCGGATCGTGCATTGTACTGGCTCGGTCGGAAATCGACTCCATTGCGCGGTACGGTTCGTCTGCGACCGAGTCGTACGGAGCGGTTCGGACCCGGAAACGAGTCGGTCGGCGATTTCGCGTTCATTCGCATCGTACTTGGGCGTCCGGACCTCTGTACGACTCGGTCGGAAACAAAGCCTCCGACTCGGATCCGGTAAAGCCGAATCCAATTCGGAGGCCTTCCGACCGAGATCGGAATCGACCCCCTACTCTCTTGAATATAGGATGCTCCTATAGAGCTAACCACTCAATTCCCAAGTCATTAGTCTTAAACAACCTCAATCAAGCTTGATGTGACAGCTCTGGATTTATGAGAGCACTGACGAATATCTGAATATGCATTGGCAGGGTCAATCACGGTAAATGTAGCAGAGACATTCCCTTCAGTTTATGGCCAGCCATCATCCACAAAAATAATTTCTATCAGAGAATGTCTGTTATTGGAATTAGCTGATTCAGATCTTGACTGACTGGTTTCTAATTCCATAGCAGATGCTGAATTAGAGCTTAGGCAAGTCCAAAGCACAATGCTTGTAGTTGCTCAAATGAGACGGTGTTTAAAATGTGTTCAGCAGTACTGTAGTTTTATTTGCCATTAAGGCCAATTCCCAGAGCGACAAAGAAGGACCACAAATTGGCCAGTCATCCTGGTATGAACAGATGTGAATACCTTTAATTGCAAAAAGCAGCTACTCGAGCTAAAACCTTCATTAAGACTCTTGGTACCACTGATAGGCCAAATAGAAGAATTATGAATTGATAGTGGTTTTGCCCGAGACCACAGCAACAGTACTTTTGTGATGCTGGATGCATAGGTCTATAAAAGTATGAAGGACTGGGGTTGTGAGGAAATCCCCTGGGGCTACTATATGGATAAGTCATTGTAGATGCAAAATCTTAAAAGGCTTAGAAACCAGGTAAAGATTTACTCATTTTAATTCAGCATTGAAATTCATTATCCTAAAGATTTTCTCTTCAGGAATATGATCAAGTACATACCTAGATATTTCTCTTCCTGAGTTAGTCTGAAGATTGCTGTTTTCTGTAATAACTCTATTCTTATTATCATTACTTACTTTTTGGCTTGGTTCTTCAGCAATGGAATTTGACAACATTTTGCATTTGGAGTAGGAGATTTGAACGATTGATAAAACTTAAAGACAATCTGTAGAACTGATTGATCTTGAATGAGGGCCTCTCAATAATTGTCAAACTGAAATAATCTGCCTTAAACTAGATTAGAAGATACCTTAACATAGACAGTCTTTTGGTGGCTGACGAGGTACAAACAAGACAGCACGTCAGGAGTTTACTGCAAGTGTGACCCCTTGACTATGGGTATACCCACAACTTTATTGTTGTTAGACCCTCAGAAATAGAAAAAAACTCGGCCTATGTTGTTCATTTTCAAACATTAATAATGTTTACTCTTCTGTTGATTGCTTGGGAAGGTGACATCAAAAACTTCAATAAGTGGATCTCCAACTGTGCTGACACTCTGGCACCCAATAAACAAAACCACACAGCAAAAACTAGAACACAAGCCAGTTGGTACACGGAAAACCTCAGAATGACCATGAAACACTGTATACAATTGGAACGGGACCAAAAATGGGGAACCAGCAAGGGGAAGTGAAAAAAGACACTTTCAAAGTCGTCCAAAGAAGGTACCACCAGCTAATGTGAGAAACTAAGAGGAAGGCTCTAGTTGAACACATAAATACCAGCTCCAACAGTAGCAATGACATCTTCACAATCATCAAGGACTTCACTACACCCACAGCTGCCAATGGCAACATCAGCACATCACAAGATCTGTGTACCAACCTCTCAAACATCTTTTGCAGCAAGATCACATCCATATACCGTAACATCATCTGACAACCGGACCCTCTGACCCTCTCCAGAAGTCACCACATGGGACACCATCAGCACAGAGGAAATCATGAAGCACATGCACGCCGGGTCCCCAGTGGGCCCTTGCGCACATCAGGCCTTTTACAAGGATGTGATCCCTATCAGCAAGGCACCCACCCCCATCCTCAACATCACCATCAGCACAGCCATTTTCTCCGAACCATGGAATCATGCAGCTCTCAACGCCCTGCTAAAGAAACCCTTGGCTGACCTGACCAAACCCACTAACTGCTGACCAATATCCCTCCTTCTGCACTCATCCAAGATCTTGGAAAAAGCCATTAACAAGTCTCTCTCTGACCATCTCGCCAAACATCAGCTTCTCAACACCACACAATCAAGATTTAGACTAACCCCCACAGCTAGAAAACTGCTCTTATAGAAGCAAAGTATGACATCTGGATGATCCTCGACAGGGGGAAACTTCAGCCATCATCCCTCTAGATCTATCAGCAGCCTTTGACACCGTCTCCCATCTCATTCTAATCCAACGACTCCATGAAGCAGGCTTGAATAGATCTGCTCCTTCCTCACCAGAAGAACCCAAACCGTCAACATGCCCTCCTACTCCTCTGAAGCACAAGAACTAATTTGTGGAATCCTGCAGGGCTTCTCACTCAGCCCAACGTTCTTCACCATTTACATGACTCCTCTGGTGGACGTCATAGGAGCTCACAACATAAACAACTTAACATAAGCCAATGACATGCAACTGATAATGTCACATTTGGACAAAACACTCATCACCAGAGCAAGTTCACCACATGCATGATCGAATTGACCACTTGGATGAAATCCAACTGCCTCAAACAGAACTTCGACAAGACTGAGGTGATGGCCTCCAGTAAAGGGTCCTCATCATGGGACCCAACCTGGTGGCCCACAGACCATGGACCCTCCCCCATGTCTTGCTCACAAGCAAGAAACCTTGGAATCATTGCAGACAACAAACTGGATATGACCCTACCACGTCAACACAGTGGCATCTTCCTGCTTCAGCACCCTAAGAATGCTAAAGAAAATATTGAAGTTGCTACCAGACAACACCAGGAAAATGATCATCCAAGCTCTCATCACCAACAGACTAGAGTATGGGAACACCCTGTATGCAGAGATAACTATCCTGTTCACAAGAAGAGTGCATACTGTCCAAAACGCAGCAGTAGACTAGTTGTCAACCTCCCACTCCAAGCCCATGTCACATCACACCTTAGGGAACTCTATTGGCTACTGATACAAAACCGAGCATGCACAATTTAAACTCCTCACTCACACCTACAAAACACTCTATAACACAGGCCCTGCCTATCTGAACAGCCTCATTCATTTCCACCAACCTTACAGAGACCTCCGCTCTGCAGACTCTCACTAACACACAAACCCACGCATCCACAAAAACAGAGGCGGGGCTGCGCCTTCTCATACCTTTCTTCTAAAACCTGGAACAACCTCCCGCAACATACCAGAGCTGCCTCCTTTCATCTTGATTTTCACAAGAAGCTGAAGACCTTACTCTCCGAGTAAGCCCTCCAAGATTGCCTCACACACCAGCATCAGACATCCTGGATTACCTCCATGGTGATTAGCGCGATAATGTATGCACATTGTTTTACTGAATATATGATCTTTTTAAAGAAACTTCCACCTTTGTATCCACTGGATTAAATGGCAAACAGGCTTCAGTGGCTATAAGAGACAACATGCTTGGTAGAAATGAATTGGCTTTTTCAGAATGGGCGAACTCTATCTCAAAGTCCTTCAAAGAATAGTGTTTGCTTTGGAATCTGGGGAACACCGTTTCTTATCTCTTTCAATCCATTTAACAGGATCTGATAGTTCTATAATTATTTAAAGCATCTGGTGCACTTGATACATGTGATTCGAAAGAATGATCTGGCTCAGCCCATCATTAATTTAGAGGAAAATCCAGTTTTTCTCTGATATGGCTTATGACTCATCTCAACTAAAGACCCAACACCAATTTCTATCTTTGTAGTTCTAGGTCAGTTTCTTCATCATTACCAGATTCCATTATTGTAATTGTAATTGTAACTGAATCTATATAGCATTTACAACCTGTGACAAGGCGTTGAAGCACGTTCCACCACGCAGTACACTGTTCTCGAACCCAAGGTTACTGATTAGTCAAATGTTATAGATTATTGTTATTGGGATTATTCGGTGCAGAGCTAGAATATCGATGTATAAATATCGTTGTACAGAAATATCGAGGTAAAAATAGTATTGTGGTCAAGAATATTGATTGTTAGGTAAGTAATATTGATTGCAAAAATATCGAAGTGTTAAATATCGTTTACAAAAATATATTTGTTAAAAATATTGATTTATTATTAATGTTATGTATTTTAGTATTTTGTATGAGAATTGTTTGTATTTTTATTATGTGTTAAAATTTTAGTAGTTAATATATATTTTTTTTTAAATGAATTTTGCGTTTTTAGTTCCGTAGCGGGTTGTGGGTTTATAGGGGAATAGGGTGGGAAGTAATTTAATTATATAGATTTTATTTATTATTTATAGTAGTTAATAACTTTTTTTTAAATTGAATTTTGGGTTTTTAGTTCCGTAGCGGGTTGTGGGTTTATAGGGGGATTGGGTGGGAAGTAATTTAATTATATGAAATTTATTTAATAATGTATATTTATTCATAATTGTATAATTGTGATGTTATAGAGTTAAATGTGTAAATTCATTTATTAATAATTGTTTGATAATTAGTTGTTGATTAATTTAAATTAATTAATTATTAATTAATTATTGTAATTGTTTAATTAATTTTAGGTGTGTGTTGTGGTGTTTATAGGTGTAAATGGTGGGAAGGGTGGGAAGTAATTTATTTTTTATTGATGAATTATTAATTATTTGTTAATTAATTAGCATTAATTAATTATTAATTGTAATTGTGTAATGAATTTTAGGTGTGTGTTGTGGATATTATAGTGTTAAACAATGTGTAATTAATGAATGTTTATTATCTTTTTTAATAATAATATATTTAAATTTCAATATTAATTATGTTAATAATGGAAATAAAATTTAATAAAAATGTTTTTTTTTTTTTTTTTTTACACTTCCGCTATCCAGCACTTTCACTGCTTTTGCACTCACTGGAGTGGGAATAGTAATTTTTACACTTCCACTATCCAGCACTTTCCCTGCTTTTGCACTCACTGGAGTGGGAATTGTAATTTTTACCCCTCCGCTATCCAACACTTTCCTTACTGTTGCACTCACTGGAGTGGGAATAGTAATTTTTACCCCTCCGCTATCCAACACTTACCCTGCTTTTGCACTCACTGGAGTGGGAATAGTAATTTTTACCCCTACGCTATCCAGCACTTTCCCTGCTTTTGCACTCACTGGAGTGGGAATAGTAATTTTTACCCCTCCGCTATCCAACATTTTCCCTAATGTTGTATTTATTGTGTTGCGGAATGTATGTTTTATTTTTTTTTTAATAGTTTAATGTGTTAATTAATTATAGAATGTTTTATTTTATTTAAAATTATTGATATATGTATATATTTTATTTTTATATAATTTAAAAAGTTTATAAATTAAATAAAGATAATAGTTAATAAAATGTATTTAAGTAAATATATGTATATGTACACATTTTTGTGTTTATATTTTTTTTAATTAAGTTTATTTGTCATATTTAGTTAAAATATATATTAAATGTAATTTATTTTGTTAAAAATATTAATATTATTTAATATATTTTATTTAAGTTATATATATCTTTTAAGTCAATATTTTTACATCTATATTTTTTACTTCGATATTTTTGTTTCGATATTATTGTACTTACCTGTTTAAGTATAGGGAGTCGATATTTTTGTTTTCGATATTTTTACATCGATATTTTTGTTATCTATATTTTTTACATCGATATTTAATCAGGGAACCAGATTATTCATGTGCGCTCAAGAAAACTACTCAGTGCATCTATTACAGTTTCTTTGTGGTATATTAAATTTTTAGGACTTTAGTGTGATCATTAGTTTCGGGGGTGGTATGTGAATTCATGCAGATGGTTGGTTAGGTATATTGGTATACACCCCGCATTATAAGATCTGGACTAGAGTACCAGTGTGCAGTACAAAAAGCATATGCAATATGCTGTCCATCCCAGCTTACTCATGAGTGGGTGCAATTACCCAGGCGAATGCAGCATAGAAGCGTTCTGTAGAATAGACTTATGAGTCCTAGGTGCTTACAGACACTAAGAGCAGAGAGCACTTTAATTGAAAAAAAAGACGTATGATCCTGACGATAGCTTAGAGTTTTTCCTCGTGAATCAGTATCAAGTCCCAGATCTCCGGTCTCCATCCGGGTCATTATTGGCTTTTTTTCTAAAATTGCAAGGTAATTGCCACCGTTCTGTTCACCAATTCTTGCAAGTCACATGGACACAGGAAGACTGTTCTGTCCTACCGGTTAGGCAAGACCCGAAGTGCTTTCTATGTTATCGTTAATGCATTCATTGCTAGTCTGGGTCTTAAATGGACTTTGGTTCTTTCAAAAGATCCCTGTACCTGCCTAAATGTTACAGATGTGCTTCCAGTAGAACGTACTTCACCGAGGAAATGGGAAAACTCTCAGCACAGTCTCCCACGGCCTGCTTCTCCCAGGCATCATAGCCCCGCTTGAGGGCCAAGCTACCAGTGAGGGGCCACTGAGGGCATCAGCGAGGAGCTTACAAGCCCCTACAATGGAACCTTCACCTAACACAGTAAGTACCAAATCTCATCTGGGTTTGGCGCTTCATACTTCAGCTGACATGTGTTACAGGGAATCCTCTCTATGTGGAGTTAGATCAATAACCATAGGTGTGGCTGTTCTGGCTAGTGTAGTCTGGGAGGAAGCGATGGGTTCAAAAAATACCGACATAGAAGAAGGACTCTAAAAAGTTAGGTGCAAGAAGGTGAAAAGCATAAGGACTCTCACGGTAGGGAGACAAAGAAGAGTGATGTGTTTCCTAGGAGGGAGGGTTGCCTCATTCATTAATGACTCTGACAAGGAAGATGGGATTAGGAGGTATTGATGAGCTATCCCCCCGCCACCCCCTGGGGGCCCGCAACGGGCCCCTGAAGTGAAAACCGCATGCCTTTCCATGGCGAACTCTCCGCCATGGAAAGGCATTGAAAATGCCACATGCTAATATGGATGGCGGTGCCTGCAAGGCACCGCCACCATATTATGGGCCTTTTCCACCCGGTAGGCAATCTGGACGATTGCCTACCGGCGGAAAAGCGGCGGACGGTCTTTCCGTCGGCCGCGGAACCCCCCGCCATGCTGATGTGGCGGGGCGTAAAAGGCCGTCCGGTGGGGTGTGTTGGCGGGCGGATCGCCACCGCCGGCCGGGTGGTGGCAATCCGCCCGCCATCATAATAGGCCCCTATGACTCCAGTATTGTGAGAACTCTGCACATATTGCAAGTATGTGGGCAGTGCCAATGAGGTAGAGTTGTAGGAGTGTGCATACTATGCAATACTGTGGCAGGAATTTTTCCTGTGGCAATATCTCTTTCCTTACTTCTCTGTGCAAGGTAGTTTATGGTTGTTAATGAGTTTTGGTTTTATCGTGGTGTTTCTGCCCTTATTTTAGTCTGGTGCAGAGTGGATCTTGGCATGATGATACATTGATATTTTTTTGGATGAAGTATTCCTCTTTTGATGTTCATGAGAAGTGACCTCTTATCAAATTCACTGGTACATTATTGTCTGAGTCTTGGCTTTGGATAACTTAATAATTTATAACTAAGAGATTGATTCAAAGTTTGGCTGGCAGCACGCCATTTATCAGGATGGAAGAGGACATTACATCTGCCTCCCTGACGGACAACCACCTGTCCATCACAGTAGTGATCTCTGGGGCATATTCTCAAGGACTTATCGCCGAGTTAGCGGCACTTTATCGCAGCCAAAGTGGTGATAGATATATCGCACCATTCACAAGCTGGTGCTAACAGCCGATATCGCCAGTTTTCCTGCGATAGCAGCCGCAAAAAACATCGCCACGGATGATACCGGCAACTAACGCTAATGAGATGCAGAGTAGGCGTTCCCGTGCAAAAAGCCGCAAAAACAACACTTCGCAATATTCCCTACGACCAGCCAGATCGGCGATAAGATCCCAAAAAAGGCGATAAGGCGCGTTAGCAGCAGGGATTTAACACCTGCTCTTACCTGGTGTTAAGTCGGACGACAACCTGCACCACAAAAGGGAGCCCAAACCAGAGCCACACCTGAAGAACAACAGATGCCATGGAGCCACTGATCATGCAGCTCGGAGCCCAAAGAGGGCCACAACACCCACCGCCACCACACCCAGGCCCGCCACCACACCCCCGGGTCCCACCCAGCACAAATATATTTTACATCAACCTTATGAAATCATGATCAAAACAATTCGCCTGATGTCGCACAAGTACAACAATTAACATTCATGTGTGGTCAGAAAAAGGAGAATCATTCATTCATCTTTGAATTTCCAAACAAATTATTCTATTCAAATTTAACTCAAAACAACTATTCGGAAGAGTCATGGTGGGACTTCACTGGACAATCTGTAAGACACAGCCTGCAACACAAAATTCAAGATAAGAAGGTGTGTCATGCGCTCATCAAAGGACAGAGAGAGAGAGAGAGAAAGAAAGAGAGGGAGAAAGAGAGCGAGAAAGAAAGGGAGAGAGAGAGTGAAAGAGAGGGAGAGAGAGAAAGAGAGAGTAAGGGGGAGAGAGGGAGAAGGAGAGAGAGAGTGAAAGAGAGGGAGAGAGAGAAAGAGAGAGAAAGGGGGAGAGAGGGAGAAGAGGAGAGAGAGTGAAAGAGAGGGAGAGAGAGAAAGAGAGAGAAAGGGGGAGAGAGGGAGAAGGAGAGAGAGAGAGTAACAGAGGAAGAGAGAGAGCCAGTGAAAGGAAGAGAGGGAGAGAGAGTGCCGACACTGCGGACACAGGCCTCACTGCTCACCTGCTGCCATGGTGTGTCTCCAACCATGTGCCGGTATACACTGCAGTCCACCAGGTCCCTTATCTGAAACAGAGTCCAGATCTATGAATGGCAGAATCCATATCATTGCACACGCCACCATCGCTTGGCCACCCCTGCGCACACAGGCTGCTGCACCCCAGCCCATCCCGCCGCCCAGCGGTGTTTGCCCGCCCCTGCGCACCCAGGCCTCACTACTCACCTTCCGCCACCAGCGTGTCTCCAAGAGGGCCCACCACGTGCCGGTGCAAGCTCCAAGCCCGGGGCCCGCGACCTTGGCAGCCTCCACATCATGCAGCCCCGCCCCGCGGGCCACCACATCACACACGTGATTCTGGGTCTTGATTTCGCAATGGCAGACATCATATCAGTGCACACGGCAACATTCCAGGCTGCACACCCGCTCAGCCCTATAGGTGCCACTAACCCTGTGAACCACGAGGCAAGGCCACGTGGCGGTAGGCCCGTGCTGCCCGCTGGCTCAGGCCTACACTGCGGTCCAGCAGGGCTCACACAAACCCTTACCAGTCCGGACCGCCAGGACAGTGCATCATCGCAGGCTGCACACCCGCTCAGCACCTAAGGTGCCCCTACCTCAGTGCACCGAAAGTCACCGTCCGTGGCGGGGGGCCCGTGCCGGCCGCAGTGTTTCCGGTGCCACCAACTCTGTGCAACGCAAGTCATGGACCCTTTCTGATTGAGTCACGTGATATGCCAGGCGTACGCAGCCATGTCACCTCTGGCAGTGGGGAAGAACTGGGACACGTAGCATCATCGTCCCCCCCTTTATACGTACGCCGAGTGGGCTGGGTCGGCGTACGCCAGGCCAGCATAGGGGTGTGAATAATTATCCCTGGGCTCTGGGCGTGGTTCATATCAGGCTGGACAGGAAACCAACTGATGCGTGTGTCTCTGTTGCAGTGTCTGCACCACACGGCCCGCAATCGGCAATGTTGCAATGTTGCATGCACCCGGAGGGCGGCCGCGCCCAAACGGATTGTACAAGGAGCGCAAGGCCGCTCGGGCTCTTGGCTCCTGCATGCCAACTGTTGTGTGCGTATCGCTATTGGTGCACCATAAGCCTAAGGCCTAGCCTCAATTGCAGCGCGAAAGCCACATCACATTTCCAGAATGCAAGCAGTAGTCAGACTAAAATTAGGGATGAAAGCTCCTCTGTCACAATACATAAGGCGGAAGGACATCTGCACCTCCGACCTTGGTCTTGCATGCGGCAGGCACCCCCTGAGAGAGATACCATAGCAGATGATGACAACTCCCACACTACGCACAGCGCTAATGAAGGACCAACGTATCCACACCCCACACACAGAAGTTCTTGCTCGAGGTACTCTTGCATGGAATGCCCTTGACACTTACGTACACAACAACCCATACGTCCAAACGTTGCACACACATACGACTCATTGCTCTGAGCTGTGGCATATCATCCACATAACTGCCGCAGGTCAGAAGAGTGCCGGTTCTATGAGAGCCACCAACGCAATGGCAGAACATCCCGGGCGCATGCACAACGCCTGTCACGTGGAACTGTACCGTGACCGAATGCTGCCTGTTAGTGTCTGATGCATTGGTCTGCATGTTGCGGCCCTTGTCTTGCCCGTACTGACACGCACATGGCAATAAAGTCCACGCAACTTCACTAGTGTTCAACTGTGATGAGTGTTGATTAGAATGAAAAATCATGTGCCTCAATGAGCATTGTCCGTACACAGGGAGGGACTGACTGACGCATTTCACTTAGGGGTGAGTCCCTATTGCCAGCTTCACCTCTGTGATCCAGACATAGTGGTTGGGATAGTTGCTGATAGAACTGTGCTCTTACGTGCCTTCAGCAATGTGAGTATGGTGTCCATAGTCCTGCCATGTGGATCAATGTGATCCATCACTACAGGCTGTGTCCACCCAGTTGAGTGTGAGTAGGTATGCGAAGAGATGTTCTGTTGTCAAATGTGATGGGGGACACTACTTTAGGCCTGCCAACGACTTTGACATTTCATACCCAGCCCTATTTCTAACATTGCGTGGGGCAAAGTTGAGGAATTGCGCGATTGTTGTTTCAGAGCAATGAGGCCACAGCTAGTGCACACATTCCCAGTCATCTCACTTCCTATGTGTGTCATGGTCAAACATGCGCATTGCTTTCATTTCCCAGGGTGTACCTTTTTGGGCAATAAATGTCCTTACATTCATCCATACTTTCATACTTGATCGATTATGGACATGACACATCTGTGTGAATTTGAATGATTTATACACATTCGGTGGAGTGTCGGAGCTGGAGTAGTACATGGCCATGCAAACCCCACATTACATTGTAGCCCAGTGGAGGGCCAGCCAGAGTCATTTAGGGATTGACAAGCACATCGGAAGAGGAAGAGTACAGTCCGCAGTCTGATTGCTGTGTCATTGGTAAGCAAACAAAATATGGCAGTCCATGTCGAGGTCCAAGGTGAGTGTCGCAGAGTGTTTCGGGGGACAGTGGGAGGTGTTGTTACAGGGCATGATGCAGAGGGCAGGACCAAGCTGAAACAGGGCATATGGCGGAGAAGAATGCTACTGGCTCCTTCTTACTACAAAGGTGGAATCACCCGCATCTTCGTCCTCTATGTCATCTGTCTGATGTTTGGTCTGCAGCACTGTGTGCCACTGACACATCAGGGGCCGGAGATGTGTGTGTAGAAGTACCAGCAGCATTCAACAGCAACTGCCTTAGTGGCAGCAATGCGATGATGAGGATCTGTAGGGCATGGAAGATCCCAACAACTTTTCGCTGGTGTGCATCCGTGGCAGACATTCTTTCCGCATGCATCCGCTCCATGTTCTCCATTATCCTCAGCATCTGTGCCAACTCTCGGCTGACATCGCTGAGGCCACTCTGACTAGACAGTTGTTCTCCTCTCAGAGTCATGACTCCAGCGATGTCGGGCATGGATTGTTGGACATCATGGAGTGAACTAGTGAACTGTGGGTGTCCGTTAGGGAGTGTAAGTGGTCCCTGATGGGACTTAGACACCCACGTATGTCATCTAGTTTGGCTGCCATGAGGTCGAACCCCACCCGCACCCATTCAGCCACCTCCTTCTGGCAGTCTAACACCTGGCCTTGGAATGTGATGTGTTCTTCGGTGAGGTGCTGGGAGCCAGCCGTGGTGGTGGGTGCTTCCTGCTGTGTGGTCTGTGCAGGGGTGGGGTCTCCTCGATGCAGCTGGGCTGCCCTGCTCCTGGAGGTGGGTTGCCGTAGCTGTCCATGAGCTGTTGTAGGGCGTCGGTGTCGAAGGTGTGGAGGTCCTCTCCATCATCACTGATGAGTTGTCTGGTCTGCTCTGCAGGAGGTGTTGATTGTCCCTCTGCAATGTGAAGGGGAGATGCATTTTAACATTGTGTTGACATGTATGTTGACGCATTGTTCAAGTTTACATACAGACTGCATGACAATGTACATTGTGACTGTTTGGGAGGAGCTGACTATTTGATGTGGGACAGTGGACATTTGAACTACATCACGGATGTGAGGTTGTACACGTACATTATCATCTCACAGTTTCCTGCTATGCCAGATGTGATTGGCCAGTTTCTACGCACAAGCGGAACCAGTTGTGTCCTCTGTTCTGTAGTGAGAGTGTTGCACTTTGTACCACATTGTCGTCAATGATGTTGTGCTGTTATTGCTATGTGTGTGTGCTGCATTGTGGGAGAGTCGCCCCTGCAGCTGTGATTTTGCTTCCCCTTATCCCTTTGAGGCGGATTGCCTTTGACTTCTGTGCTTCTACAGTGCTGAGATGTTGCAGACTTGGCTAATTTTGGCTCTAGTTTGGATTTTGGACTCTTGGGCATGGTTTATCCGCAGATGTGTTTTTGATGTCAGGGGTTGTTTGTGCACGTGGATGTGTCAGAGTGTGACCTGCTCCTTTCCGGATGTGTTCCACACTCAGCCACCTCAGTGTCGTGGCGTGCACCATGTCATGATGATTGGAGTGCAGCCATGCTGTTCATCATGCAGTGTCACTTGCATTGTCAGTGTGGCTCACAGACACGCAGCTTTGCTGGTTTTAACACGCGTGCATGGGTTGGTTGTGAGATTGGTGCTCTGTGGGGAGGGACCCCTTAGTGCCCATAGTAGACGGGGGCCTACTTGCTGTTTGTATGTGTGCTGCAGTGTGCCAAGGGGATCAGGGACATGATCCAGAGTCATTGTGGGTGTGCAGTGTGCTGTACTTAATTGTGCATGTGTGCCATTGTGCCCATCTCCCCCCGTCCCCCCAGTCCCTGTTCGGTACTCACCCTGGTGCTGTTGTGTCAGGTCATGTCGAGCAGTGTCCGGACCCCCAACTCCTGCTACCGTCTCCCCACTGATGACTGTGGCCACCATTTCCTCCATCTCATCCAGCTCCTGGTGTTCCGCTGGACTGCCACCTCCAGTCTGCATTGCTGCCTGATGGTTGTCAGCGAGTTTCTTCTTGGTTTTGCGCTTTGCATCATTCCAGCGCCTCTTGACCTCTCCAATTGTCGTCCTCCTCATTCTGACTGCATTCACCTTGTCCAGGATGGACTGCCATGTTGCATTTTTATTTGCCAATGACACGTTGGAGGTGACGAACAGTTGTTGGTGGTGTTCTATCACCTCCGTGATGATGATCCTGTTTTCCTGTGGACTGAACCTCTTCTTACTCGTCTTTTTCTCCTTGCCCTTCCGTGACCCCGAGGTCCCAGGCTGCTCCTCCTGGGGGCTTGTGGGGTTCTGGTCGTCCTCTGTACTTGCTCCAGCTTCTTTCATGGTGCTACGCAGTTTTAATTATTTTGTTAGTGTTTTTCGGTGCTTTTATAGTGCATTTTCCTGCATGAAGCGTGGGAATTGCAGGCCTGTCGCTGGTTATCGCAGATTTTTTTATCGCGGATGGCCACATCGCAACTTTTTTCGCGTTTGTGTTTTGCGTTTTTTGGCCGTCATGGTAATTTTATCGCGGTCATTTGACGCGTTGGTGTTAGACTATCGCATGGTACCGCCGTGTTGAGAATACAACGTTAACACAGCGTTATTTTCCCGCGATAGACTGCGATGTGCAAAGTTGCGTTAAGCTAATTTTGCGATAATTATCACACGTTCTTGAGAATATCCCCCTCTGTGTCTTAGAGAAGTGTTCCCCAAAGTCGGTCGGTGCTGGAGGGCCGGATCCATGCCAGATGTTAAGATAACTACATTTATCCAAATGTATACATGCAAAAACTCTGACATTTATCCGGCCCTCCAGGACCAACTTTGGAGAAGCCTTTGGTAGAGGAACCATCTTTCCTGAAAAGACATTGTAAGCTGTGTGCAGCCAATGTCTTTCAGACAGCCACACTCCAAATGTTTTTGTTTTTTCCAAAAGTTTGTTTTGGAGAGGCAATAAACTAATGATCTCACACCCTGTGAATTTTACCCTGGGTTGAGGGAGTTAATTTTTTTTTTTTTTTTTTTTACCAGTGCTGGCGGGGCGGACAGAAAAAAACATAAGACCCATTAAACTCTGATTAGGGTGGGTGGTTCGATTTCGTTACTCCAACGGGGCTTACTCTGTAGGCCCATTGGAGTACGTTTTCTGATGGCATAGCCAGTGGGTGTATCGCTGTCAGAAAGATGAAAGGGTCACCAACTCTATATAGAGCGGGGGACCAAGGATTTGGTGGACAGCATACGTTTGTGAGGGTGTACCCTGTCCGGCATATAGGTTCCTTAATTATTTTAACTCAATTGTAAAATGTTGTTGCTCAGTGTCAATTTGATCATTGTTTGATTTTTCTAAGATGGAACAATATTCTTTTGCACCGTCACCCAATATTTATGTCCGCCACAGAGCCCCAAGTGTACACCATTACAAACCAGTGGACAGTAGTTTTGTTAAAACAAATTGCACTGTACAGTTAGGTTTTTGTCACTACCTTTCATTGCACATTTAAAACAGGTTTTATTGGCCTTATTTTCTTAATTTATGTTATAGAATCTTTGTAAAACGCTATGTTCTACATTACAGGCATGTCAAAGCGCTACATGCCCGTGGACTACTTCATTTAACATGCGATTAGCAAGTATTGCATGCAGAGTTTTCCACATTACAGGAATATGGTTTGGCAGTACTACGGGGCATATTATCAAAAACCAGCGATAAATATCGCTAAGCGCACTTAGCGCTAGGATATTTATCGCCGGCGATCGATGAATTTTATCGCTGAGATAGCGTGCTATTAGCAACGCTTATCTCAGAATCGATAAAATTCCTGGCGCAAGCCACCAAATGTCCGATTATCGCTGGAAATCCAGCGATAATCGCACGACATTTGGCGATAGCTTGTTGATAGGGCTGGGCATACTTAACCATGATATCCACCTTCCATTGGATATCATGGCTAAGTCAAACTAAAAGCATGCGTAAGGAAAGTAGCGTTAACCAAGGTTAGCGCTACTTTTCTCATCGCTATGCTTGTTGGGGATTCCCTTGATAATTGGAGAAATGTCGGTTAACGACATTTCTCCAGTTATTTTGGGACGGAACGCCCACTTTGCATCTCATTAGAGATGCAAAGGTGGCGTTATGGAAAAGGGCGATAGGGCAAGGATTCACGCGATAGCGTGGCCTTGCTAATACAGCGATAAAATTATCGCCGCTTTTCGTCTGAAAACAGACGCTAAAGCGGCGATAATTTCTTATCGCCGGCTTGATGATATGCCCCTACCTCCCTTAAAGTTTGAGGGCGGACAAAAAATGAAATGACAGAGAAAAAAGTCATGCTCCTAAAGATTTTATAGCTGCAAGGTATGGTTTTCAACATAGCAAATGTATAGCGCTCTTTCACCGAATGTGTAACAGAGTAAGGGGCATATTATCAAGAACGGCGTTAAAATTATCGCCGGTTTAGCGGCAGAAAACTGCCGCTAAAGCGTCGATAATGGGCTTGATAATATGCCCTTGAGAATTCCAATAAAAGCCCATGTTCTGCTGTGATCCTGGGCTTCTATTGGAATTCTCAAGGGCATATTATCAAGCCCATTATCGCCGCTTTAGCGGCAGTTTTCTGCCGCTAAACCGGCGATAATTTTAACGCCGTTCTTGATAATATGCCCCTTAAGTTTTAAAGCATGCTCAGAAATATATTCAGGATCTACAAAATAAGGATTATGAAGTTATCGGGTAAAGAAGGTCTTTCATCCTATACCATAGCTATAAAGTGAGAATATTATTCTTACTTTGATAAAGGGTAGGCAGCCTTAGGCTTTTTGAGCTCGGACCTAATAACCTATGCGAAGCATACGCGGAGTTCAGATTCACTGTGATACCAAATAAATCTTTTCTTTTAAAGAGAATGAACTGCACTTTTTACCCAGTCTATTACTGGAGGGCTTTTGATATTTTTATTCAGTAGATTTGACCTTAAAACTCTTCTGCGTTACGATTGTTCACAGAATGGGATCTAGAAAACGGATAATTAAGTGGTGTTTAACGACATGTGTTCCATAAAGTAGAGCTGGTTAAATGTAGCATGTACATTTTTCCATCAAATCTAGCAATTCTGTTAATGTTCAGAGTTGCTTAATAAGCAGAGCCACATTAGACTGCAGTTTCTTTCACACAGTAAGCCGCTGAATTGTGTGTTCAGGAGCGCTCGCGCGCTAAGAGGATCGGATTGGGTTTATTTCTATGAAATATCTGCAAAATGCAGTTTATCCTGTCAGAGGTCGACAGGATGGCAGTGTACATATTGCCCTACAGTTGCCACATCTGTAATTCGATCCTATTAACAAATAACATTTTATTTATACTTTTTACAAGCTCGACACTGAAACCTCAATGCACATGAATTATGTTGCTGAGCATTAATTCGTTAATATCGGCAAAACAGATAATCCAACCATTTCTGACTGAGGGAAAGTTAAACAGAAATCTGAGCGCTGAGGCCAGCATGAGGGATGTTGGAAATGGTCATCTTTTGTGTGGTGTTCCCCATGATTTTTGCCTTGACTGCTTTTGTTGGCTCTGTGAACCAGCGGTAAAGTGCCAATAAATAGGATGGAATTGGCATACCCGACAGGCATAGTTTAACTTATCCATGAGTCCCTACTATGTGGTACAAATGTGTACCCAGGTCACACATGGAATGAGGCATCCATTGTGCCATCCTCTACAGTGAGAGTGTA
This sequence comes from Calotriton arnoldi, assembly GCA_963921515.1. Taxonomy (NCBI): domain Eukaryota; kingdom Metazoa; phylum Chordata; class Amphibia; order Caudata; family Salamandridae; genus Calotriton; species Calotriton arnoldi. Next base: position 315,947 of record CAWUFW010003235.1, read on the forward strand.
AACAGTAGTGCACACAGAGAGTGCTGTAAATGTGGAAAGGGTTGCTCCTGGGAACATTTACTTTATTGGTGAGGTAGGGGCCAAGAGTCTTCCTCTCCCCCAGGGCTGGTGACAGATGAAAATGTGGCACTCTCAGTATCCTCCTCAGAACACTTTCTGGATCTGTGGAAGGACAGAAGAGGACTGGCCCTGATGTCTGTGACCTGAGAAGACCATACAAGACTGGACCTGCTCCCCCTCTTGTACTGAGGAAATAAGATGGATTCCAAGGGTCATAAGGCTGACCTCCTGTTCAAGCTACGCGGCCACAACAAGCTACAAGAGACCTTTCCTGCAACTTCCGAGCTGACCAGATCCAAGTGGACCTGCTCTGGACCCTGCTGCTGGCCTCTGCTGCATTGAGCCTTGACCCCCAAGTGCTGGTCCCAAAATCCTGGACCCTTGGCTGGTGTCAAAGTGTACTCTTCCATACTTTTCATGAAACCTGGGACTTAGAAACTGTTTGGCTCCAATGACCTTTGGAGGACCGAGGCTACCCTGTCATGCCAAAGATTCGGGCTGCTCCTGGTTGGAGCTTTGCTGCAGCAGCAAATGCATTTCAGCAGACCTCCTGACAATGGTATCCGGCCTTGTAGAGCCATCTTTGGCTGCAGCCTGTAGTCTTGCCCGGCTGCAGAATCTGAGCTCCAAAAGAGGGACTAAGTCTGAAGGTAGAAATCTTTACTGGGCGAAGGCTTTAAAAGGATCCAGCTGGGGAGGAACCTTCCTTGGGTGCGAAATTCAGATTTTTCTCACTCTGAGCGTTCCCACTAAAAGTCAACAGCTTCACTGAAACTTTGTCCAGCATCTTTCAACAATGTGGAGCCCTCTTTAGACACAGACTGTTGCTTTGCCCTGCTGAGGATTTTTTACTTTTGATTTCAGAGACAAACGCTGAAGATGCAAATTCCAACCAGGGTGCACCTGGTCTCTGTATCTGGCCTGCTTTACATCATAGCTGACCTTCACTTGTGTCTAGGTGCCAATCAAGCTCAACCAGATGACTGTGGTTGGCACTTTACACCTTTTGGCACTATTTTCACATTTAAACTTTAAAAATGCTGTTTTGCTGTCAATATATTTATTAAAATGTACTCCTGGTTTTATGGCATTTATTTTTTTGCTATTTCCGTCTGTATTTATCCATATTTATTTTTTGCTCATTTTATCTGTATTTATTCATATATATTTTGGGTTTTGTTGAAAAATTAAGCTGAAGTTAGTATATTTCCACATTTATTTAATCGATAAATATGCACTCATACTTGAATGTCTGCCAGGTGTCAATGCTAAGAACACCCGCAGAAGATAAATCAATGAGCGTATATAAAGATATGCAAATATCAGTATCAACCTTGTGCATATCTACTGCTATTAAAGCCTCTTTACTAAAATTCCTTTCTTTTTTAACCCCCCTATCTATTAATCCACACATCTATTGGCCTGGCAGTCATGGCAGACCGTATTTAGAATTACTCAAAAAGCAACCCAATTTCCGTTTTTATCCACACTTAAAAATAAATACAGACAAGAAAATGAATGTTTTCTGTCTGTATTTATCTGTAAAAATCAGTAAAAACGGAAAACAGGGAGCCTAAATTATAATTGAGCAACAGCGTTTGTGCTGACAGACATAACAAGAGAAAAATGGCATTTGCGCTGTCTTAGGCAAGAATAGCCTGACCTGTCATTCCAACTATAATGTTTGCACTGTTCACTTGGTACAAAAGGTACAAGAATGCACTGCGGCAAGTTTATGTAATCTGGAATATTTGGGCAGGTGGTATATAAAACGGCCATCTTTCAAGATAATGTATTATTAGTTTGGGGAAGATATGAGTCCTATGCAAGTAATACGTCCCCAAAATCCTGTCAGGGCAAACACATAGTTTAAATAATTTAAACTTGGGATCAATCTTTGGTAGCTATGGCACGTAGCAGACAAGCTTAATCTAGAAAATCGTGTAAAGTACTTAGCAACACTTAAAGCAAAAAGTGCCAAGAAAACATGAAGCACCATTCAGAAATCACTGTTCATGGTTGAATGTGATATAGGGGGAATGTAAGGCCTACCTCAGTGGAGCAGAAGTTGGATACACTAAGCAGGTTGTCCCATCAAAGTTTTTACCTTCTGACCTAGTCTTTTTTATGCAAGTTAAAATCCTCCAGTTGGTTGCAGGCTGCATCCGACAAAGTCCTCTCAAAACTGGATAGCTGTTGGACGAGGTCTTGTTCAAGACATAGGCAGTCAGTAATGTGCAGTGGTAGAGTGTGACAATGTCTTGGTGCAGCTTTAGGGGTAGTAACTAAAAAGCATGGCAAGAGGAGGGAGGATGCTAAATCGTTCCTTGTCTGACTCTTTTTAGGTGGCTGGACAGAGGTGAAGTCAACAGGGGTAGAAGCAGAAACAGCTGTGGAGTCCTATTCTCCAGTGGTCTGCAGAATTACAGAAATATAGCATATTTAAATAGTCGCCAATACCCTGAGTCTCCCTCATAAATTACCTTCCTGACTTCAACCAATAAAAAGGTGAATGCCAAATGAAGAGCCATAGCCTTTTCCGTCTCCCTTGTAGGTCTACAAAACAAGAAAACTCTAAGAGGAGGACGGAATAATCAGGAAAGAATGCAGGAAAAAAGAAGGGTAAAGAAAAATAGTTCAGGGGTACAAAGGATTACTCTGATCCCCCTCCCCACCCCCCAACAAGTGAGCTCCAAAATTCCTCTCTCCACGGGGCTCCAAAGAGTGCAACACAAGTAATTTTTTGAATGTTTTATTACTTTCTCCTGAGTTAATTTGAGGAATTGCATACAACAAAAGAGAAAAGAGTTCTCTCACTCCCCTATGGAGAGCCGTCTCAATGGGGTAAAGGCCAACAAGGCCTGGTTCCTATTCTTAGTAGTGCCTCCCTCCTCTTTCAGATGAAGTGCCTCCCTCCTCTGCACCTCCCTCCTCCATGGCATTGTCAGCTCCTTACCTCTGGCTGACGTCACCATGGACCCACCAACCTGACAAGCCACAGAGTTTCCTGAGTCTGCAGTGGGTCAGGAATAAAGTGAATTGAGTTCCCGGGCTCTTCTCACTCTCTCCTGTTGCATTTTTCTTCTCTCGGCCTGGAGTACTGATGTGAGTCTTGGCCATCCTCCTCAGGTACTGCAGTGCTGAGTGTATGGTCTTCACAGGTCTCTCCTTTCATGTTGCGATCAGGGTCTCTCAGCGTCTTTTTCCTGGTGTGGTGGTCTTTTGGGTTTCCTATGTGCCGTGGTCTCTCAACCACCTATGTTTTAAAAGAGGATGTATAGTTGAGAGGGCTGGACTCATCCTCCCAGCTGCATGTTTCCTGCTGTCCTTTTTCTATATCTCTGCTCTTTTCTAATGTGTCTTTCCTTTTTCTAGTTGCAGGTACTGCACCAGAGCTGACAGAGCCATTAGGAGATGAAGTGAGTGTCCTTACACGGAAGTCCTTTTCACAGGCACGGAAAGCATAGTGGGGAAAACTCAAATGTCATGCCCACTGAAGCCCTCCAATCGGTAAGATACTGTTAACGACTTTGCCCAGTATAGAGTTCTACCTTCAGGCATATTTACAAGGGCTTTATCTCCGCTTTTTTGGCTTAAAAAGCCAAAAAAGCGGAGATAAAACTATCGCCCTATGTACAAGAGGGTGCTAACATGCATAATCGCATGTTAGCACCCTTTTTCCAACGCCTCCCTTTGCATCTCTAATGAGATGCAAAGTGGGCGTACCCGGATGGACTACCTTGCAAATATCGCTGATGTTCACATCGCGATATTTACAAAGCTGCCCCAACATTTTAGCACACGTTAGTTTTTGGAGAAAACCGCTGTTTTCTCCAAAACTAACGTCTGCTAAAATGCAGACTTACCTATCTCTAACATTGGGGTGGATTATGCTGATACGACCCTGTGGGTCGTATCAGCAAGGTTATCGCCATTTTGCAGGGAACATCGCTGGAAAACCAGCGATGTTCCCTGCAAAATGGCGATAACCTCGCTATCTCTGGAATTTTTATCGCCCTGGAGAAACGCTTTGTTAATAACCAGGGCGATAAATTCCAGAGATAGCCTGCGATAACAAAATTATCGCTAAGCACGGCCAGCGATAATTATCGCTGGCTGTTGATAATATGCCCCTAAGTCTCATATTTTGGGGCTCAAAATCCTTCAGCGGGGTAAACATGGAAACTGTATCTTGAAATCGGACACCTTTTCTTCGAGGTCCCGTTGAAGCTCCAAATTTTCAGACTTTCTGGAGAAGTTCCTCTTGGTCTCTTATAAGGCTTTTAGTTCCTCAGGGACAACACATAGGGGCCAGGACTAACTCCAGCAGGGTCCAGTCCAGGTCCAGTATTATTTGTTCAACTGGTCACTTTAGGAAAAAAAAGTCATCTTTCAGCTTGTTGTGTTCCTGTAGCCATACAGGAAGTCAGCCAACTGACCCATTAAGTCCACTTCTCTGTCCTGAATACAATTGAAAGCACATCTAGCACCTCAGGTCTCCACACAGGTCTTTGTCAGGTTTGGAAATGTTACAAAGAGCTGTGGGTGAGGTGCTACTTTTGTTCATTCCACTAGCCAGTGGGTGGGGTGACTAATGGGCACTTCCTGACCAAGGGGTAAAAAGTTCATAAGGACACACCTATATACTTCTGGTGCACATCCTGTTCGCCTCACTGCAAACTACCTCACAGTGCACCATTTCAGTAAAATCCAACAAGGTGGAACATTTCTGGAGGCAGTTTGTGGCACAGCTAGGGGTGTTTTTAAGGTAATAAGAAGTCCCCTCCAACTCATCCACTCTAAACTAGTTCTGGGGCCGACTTCCCCCTACACTAAGAATGAAGGCAGGAGACTAAAGTCTATTTCAGGATCAATAGACCCTTTTTCTCTTGTTTTCCTCTATCACTAAACTATAAAAAGAGCAGGTCTCCCATGCTTCCATTCAAGTTAACAAAATTTAATAAGCACAGTCCCGGGCACACGTGGTGAGGGTATAACGATAGTGTGACCGTATTGTTCGAATAACAGTTGTAGTGGTCGACACCTGTTAGAGTTGAAAAGTTATTTAATGAAAAACAACTGAATTTACAACAAACAACCAGCCGACACGTGTTTCGTCACTCAGAGTAATCCGGTGACTCTTCAGGGCTGTGTAGCATGAGTGAGGATAGAAAGAGCAGAACCCGTTGAACCGGTGATAATTCCAACCCGGCCGGTGGTGTGCGCAATGATCGTATATAACGGAGGAGACGGTGCTCCACGCAGAGACCAGGCACGGGGTGCGTGCCACGGGAGTAGCAGGGAAGCCTGTGGGCGGTGAGGGCAGTTATGCCGAAGGAGAGGTAATCAGCGGAGTATGGTAGGCGGGAGTACTGGAACGAAGGTAGATGTGTCAGAGCAATCAAAGCAATCAAGTCCAGAAACTGCGGGAGGACAGGGTTCTAAAGCCAGGTGGCGGCGGAAGTGGTGGAGCAAGGAGGAGAATAACGGCGCTCCATGGATATGAAGCGTGCCGGGAGGCAGATAAGCCTGTGAGGTAGCTCCGACTGAAGTCCCATTTCAGCTATCCCTCGGCACCAACACCTTCCGGATTCGTCGGAGCTACCTCACAGGCTTATCCGCCTCCCGGCACGCTTCATATCCATGGAGCGCCGTTATTCTCCTCCTTGCTCCACCACTTCCGCCGCCACTGTTATTCGAACAATACGGTCACACTATCGTTATACCCTCACCACGTGTGCCCGGGACTGTGCTTATTTTCCCAGTGTGGGTCCCACACACCTCCGGGGGTTATTGGGTAAATCCCCCGACCTGGCAGCACCGTACCTACTCAAGTTCACATTTACACCACGCATACTAGTCTGAGCGCCACACTTCCTGACTACGCCAAAACCCCTAGCTCTAGTCAACAAAATTTAATAGACCCTCCTTAGCTGACCTGCTTGAGTTAATTCAGACCTCATCAAAGGCAACACTGAAAGGCTAGATGTGGGCATGCTAATGCTAATGAAACTGTTAGACCTTCAAACAGGCAAAGCCTTCCTATTTAAAATTACTTTTTGTGTATATTTATCAGACATCGAACTTCACCAATGAAGTAGATTTTTAATAAATATAAAACAGTGGCTGAATCATCTCTAGCTTATCCAAAGCTAAAGTTTGCAACCATATACATTGAAAGTAGCTTCTTGGAGCTAGTCACTGTAGGAGCATGCCAACATAAAACCCTTACGTGCCCCGCTTTTAAATGCTAGACACCCTACTTTGTGAGTTTCAGAGCCTACTTAGGGATAACTTTCTTAATATTTAAAAGTAGGATTGCTTTCTGTCAATAAGAGTTATTTTGAAGGGTGTGCATGGAGGTTTAGAAGCTGCAGCAGTCAGACTACACAAGTAGGCCTGTAACCATAATTTCCTTGTCAGCCTAATGGATGGCTCTAAAGGAGCTGTAGTCAACAGGTGACATTTACCTTTGTATGTCATTGGTTGTATTTTCCTTCACCATATACTATGTGCAAAAAGAGACATTATGGACGAGAGCAGTATCTTCAAATAAATCTTCTAAAAATTATAGATTTGAATGGTGAATTTTAGTATTATTCCAATGCTTTCAAGGCACGCCAAGCATTCACTCCCACTTGAGCAAAATGGTGTCAAAATTGTGAATTATTTAGGCAGGTGGAGCACTAAAAGCATTCCTCATATACAGACACATGGCCACAGATAGGGGATGATTCACCAAAGAATTTATGAGTACAGGAGGTAGTACTATAGGAGAATTCTCTCACATACTCTTACATTCATTTGGGAATCTACCAGAATCTGCCCGAAACATCGAACACCCTATTAGTAAAAGTACAAAAAAGGCACAATCATTTCAATTTGCACTAATTGTATGTGAATATTCTCATTTTATTTCTAGTTTAGATGTTTTGGGGCTAATTAACCAAGACACGTAAAAGTACTTAGAAAATACTGCTGGAGTACATACTAAAAATGTCTTTATGAATAGGCCCCTTAGAGCAGTGGTACACAAAAATTAAATTTTGAATTTTAATGGTAAGGTTTGTCCATTTCAAAATTTGGCTTTATTTCTGAAAAATGAAGTAATATATTGTAGCATATCACCTTGTCTTTTTTGCTCCTAATGCATTCTCTCTTTTTTGGTATATACCAATGCTTCAGTTGAGGCCACCAATTGTCCATACTTTATTCTGTTTGCTTTACTGGTGATCCTCACACAATTGAATCTAAAGATACCAAATTATTTTTCAATTTTAAATTACTTTAAATTTACTGAGTGTTTTAATATTTCCAGTTTTACCTTTTTATATGTAGATATACTTTATTGCTCTACTAATTTTATTTAATTTGTCTAAACAGTTGCATGCCCCCTTAAGTAGGCGTTGAGAATCCCAAGGTTCCATGAACCCCGGGTTAAATACATTTGCCTTACAGCTATGCAGCAAACACTTTCTGAGTACAGCATTATCTCAATAACTTTAGTCAAAGCAACAGAATTGTAGCTCTGATTGAAAGGCATAGATTGGGGTAGCATCAAGTAAACAAGTACAGTTGGTCTGAAAAATGGAACATGATTTGGTGAATGGAAGATAGTATGAGTCTGGAGGCGAATTTGTGTGTAGTGGGCTCCGGGGAGGAGAGCACTGGTTTGCTCGAGATGGGGCCAGAAAATGGAGCCTCAACATGCTTTTTCCTGAAGCTCAAAGCATTTTGCTGTTGAGAAAGCTTCTTTGAATCAATGTAAAGACTTAAGGCAACAATAAATTATAACCATTTTACATGAATAGTATTTAAAACAAAGGAGAAGAAGAAAGAACCAATACAAATACTGTTTTTTATCCAAAAATACAAAAATGTTTTTATTAATAATATTTAATACAGTAACTTAGCCCTGTCATACTATCTCAATCATATCATCATGCACACCAGACCACAAAATAACTCAATTAAGAACATTGTTACAAAAGTGACAGCGGTAATACATTGACACAGAGCTTCTTATTAAATACAATTATTAATTAATTTTTCCTATATGTATTTAGGGCAAAACAATGTGGCACAAATTCAATTGACAGTTGTTGTATTCAAGTACAGTTGGTCTGAAAAATGGAACATGATTTGGTGAATGGAAGATAGTATGAGTCTGGAGGCAAATTTGTGTGTAGTGTGCTCCGGGGAGGAGAGCACTGGTTTGCTCAAGATGGGGCCAGAAAATGGAGCCTCAACATGCTTTTTCCTGAAGCTCAAAGCATTTTGCTGTTGAGAAAGCTTCTTTGTACAACAAGCATTATGGAATTCTGGAGCCAAGTATCTTCAAGTACTATACACAATGGCCACTCAATTCCATAAAAATGCCTCAAATTAAATGGGGTAGCAAGAAAGAGGATTTCTCAATACAACCTAGATTCTTAGGCAGAAGGAAATATTTTGTTACAAAGCCACAGGAAAGTGCTTGAATGTAAATAGCAAGCATTCAGGTACATTTCAAGCTAAAAGAGCTCCAGGGAATGGGCAGAGATGATGGACATTGAACTTGAGAAAGCACATTAATGGATCTGAATAAATTGACCCAGAAGAATTTCAAAGTGAGTTAATCAATGTTGAGAACTATTTCAATGATTGTGAAATGAAGTGAGAAAACTCATCCATTTTAAGAACTACATTTTTTGTAAATAACACCTAAAAACGAATTTAATATCATAATCAAAACATGGGTTAAAAAATGAAAATACTTATCAGAAAACATGTATAATGTGGATCTTTACAGCTATTTTGGAGCTCAGGTGATATTTACAAACCACTTGGTCTTAGGCTTCTGGTTTATCATGTCACTAGAACACCTCACTAGCAATACTGGACCATAATACATAGTTACCCATTATATATTCTTTATATATTACACAGTAAGATTCACAACTGTACAATTATGGTTCAGTCCCACCTTTCATTAAAATAACATTTTTAGCTTGCCTGTAGCTTTGGTCCACATGGGTCGATCAGCACCAAATTTGGCACTGAAAATTCAGTTATTTCCTGGCAGCCAAATTTCAGGAAGTTCAATCCATGGAACAGAATCGTAAGTGGGTGGGAGTGGGGGCTAAAAAGGAAGTGTGTTCCTATTTTGCTTATATGAGAAACCACTACAACAAAAGATGCTGAATAGATATATGTCAAACTTGGTATGTTTGTAGAACTTCACTCAGAAAATGTTCTTTTTGTGGTTTCGTGTAAATACCTTAAGTAGTTTTGATATAAGCATTTATCAAGGAGTTGGTGGGCTAAAATTGCTTAAAACTACTGTATATTTTGGCTTTTGAATAGTCTAGATGTAAAAAAATATGATTACTATTAACCACATCTAAATTTTTCAAGGAGAATGATTCACTGATAAAAAATATCATCATTTCTTTCTTCATCTTGAAAATAAAAATTTTGCTCAAAATTGCAATGTAAGCATTGTGGAAAAAAATCTACAGCTAAGTGGAGACACTATGGTGCTTATTACGAGTGCCTGACTGGTAAGGTGCTCATAACTTCACCTTTTAAATTTTGATACACGGAGATCGGAATTAAAAATGTGTGATAATTATTGCCTATTACAAAGTCTGCTAATTAAACGGAGCATAACATGTGGATTTTAGTGCATTGCACACCAAAATCTGCATGTAGCAGTATTTACCAGGCAATTTAGGTGGTGAAAAGTGTGAGGCATGTAGTAATGTTTGTAAGGAATGAATTTTAAAAACAAATTTTGACTTGCAGACTATATTAGAATTGCACTTTAGAATGTGTTTAAACCGCTGCAGAAATGTTTTCACATAGAAAATAACATGTTGGAAAATTTTTATTGCTTTAAACGTGTAAAAGTATCACTTTAATATGCATTTCAGCTTTGATAAAGAAATGTTTTCACGTAGAAAATAACATGTAGGGAAAATGTGCTTGCTTAAATATATATGAAAATAACCTAAAGACAATGTTTTGTTCTAGGCTATCATTCTTAAATGTGCTCCTTTATTTAGGCCCAAGACTTTTCTTTCGACTCTTGCTCATCGCTAAGTAGACGTTTATTTAGGACATTTTGCCTAGCACCAGCATCTTGCTAAAGAATGTGTTCATCACTTCAAGCAGATGTTTCCTTAGCGTAATCATACCATATTAGTACATCCATATAACAATGAACATTGCTGTGAATTTATATTGAATAGACTGTTAGAATGAACAATATTTTAGATACACTTTATGTATGCTTAACTAGAACATTACTGATATATTTGTTTCAGCGCATCTGACTAGCCTTTGTGTTCACAGTAGACACTGAACACAGCTTTTAGCTTTGGTAAGAAGATTCTCATGAGAACTTTCCTCCATGTTTTTGGTAGTGGCAACAGTGTTTTACTGTGTACCGGCATGAATGTTTACTGTGGGATTCGGGAGAGGAAGCAACGGATGTTGACTACACCATCGGATGAGTAGTTTCCATTAGATGAAAGAATCGGACAACTACTAAGTTTTGTTGCATTATTGTGTGGAGTTAGGAAAGAGAGATCCTGCTTTCTGACCTCTGAGACTAACTTGGAGGCCTTTTATGACTCCACTACAGGAGAGTCATTCCATTGCATACTTACCCTAGTTACCAACAGCTCTTCTTAGGTCGTCAACAATCTGATTTCAGGCCCTGGGGGTGCCACCTAAATACTAGATTAAGGGGCATTACAGGGGATTGACAGGTAGGGACCAATCGGTTCCTTATCCTGGGGTGTCTACACCCTCTATTATGCCACCCTCCTGTGGGAGGGAAGCATAGCCTTAGCCCTGATTAGATAAGTCCCACCATCTTCAAGTTGATGGGCACTGAAAAATGTGCTTCACTTTGCCTCCAGCCTCTGAACGGGGGTGTTGGCGAAGGGGGGCTCACCTCTTTTACTCACTTAGTTTTCCTGCCAAAAATGGGGGTTTGAACTGGAGGCTGCGATCTGCACCTAGCAGAAGAGGTTGGGGTCGCATTACAAAGACGGCAAGGCCTTTGAAGCTTTCCTCTCGGGCACTGTGCTCATCCTGGGGAGGAGGCATGACACCTCTGCCCAGGATGGGCTTTGTTTTTGGCCTCAGAGAGCAGGGGCTCTCATCCCAGGGGTCCAGAAACATGTCCGGTGGTGGCAGGCAGCCTAAAGTCAGTCAGAAACCACACCAGGGTTGGTAGGTTTTCCGGAGTCACCTCTGAGGAGTCTCTGGTTACATGTTGCAGTAAATCTCACACTGGTACCAAACACTCCTCGGTTTAGTATGGACACCATGGTGCTGGGGAACTCGAGCTGTCAAGTTTCCAGCCCAACTCGAGTTGTCGAGTTTCCTGCCCATGTGGGTCCCTTGCTCGTTGTGTATTCAAGCTAGCCTGGCTGATGAGGGGTGATACCTGAAACCGGTCCCAGGATGCTTGTTTTCGGTCCAGCGAGGACCTGGCTTGGCAGTTCGGGCTGGACTGTACCCATGGGGAGCAGGGTCTAGACTGAGTTACATATGGTTGGGTCCAAACTGGGGTGGCATGGTGGGCAATAGAACGATGAGTTTAACACAGGGCTCTTGACTGGGGGTGAGTGTTTGAAAGGTTTCATTACTCTTTTTATCATCTTGTTGTGTTTGCTGAAGTCTGTGCATACCCATGGTTTTTGTTTAATGTATAAGAGGGACAATGTCTGTAATGGATCAGGTATGAAGTCTTGTCATATGCACAGCTTCTTGTCTCACTGGGTTTCATTTTATAGTCCTGATTGCTGTGTGCAATTGAAAGTCATAAACATATTTCATTCTTTCCTTGTGGTGGATACGCCTTGAAGCCAAACAGCAGGTCATGCTTTTAGGTTCATTAATCATGTTTTAATAGTAATGTTTGTATTGACAGTTGAAAGCTTAGCACATGGTGGAGTCTTCAAATACAGTAGGAAAGGCATGGCATATGGCTAAAGGCTACTTTTAATATTATGACTTGTGATTCTTGCTATCCATGGATGACAGTTGTACATACCCTTTATTATTATTTTGTGTTGGGGTTGCTTATGACCTCTGGGCTCTGGCCAGGCTTCCAGTAGCATGGACTGTAGATTATTGATGCTTTAGAGGTTAGGTGCACTCTGCATGGCCCAGAATTTTCTTTACTCTTCTCTTTCAGTGAGGCTACTTTCAGTGGTCTGATAAGGTATGGTTTTGGGCTTACATAGAGTGGTTTCATAGTAATGTTTACTTGGCACAGCAGAAGGCTGTGCTGATGATTGCTAGTTTTCTTGTAGTGTGTGAAGAGTATTTTTGGCCATTTCTCAGCAATTTCCTATCATGCTTTGGATCTGATCATCCAGATGTGTTATTGATTTGAGTTCTAGTAGACCAACCTCAAGGTAGTCACATTTTTCTTATGTTTGATGCCGCGATTTGCACATATAATCTTGTATGTATCCGGGAGGGAGACAAATGGAAGACTGTCTTTAAAACATGGCATTTTGAGTATCTGGTAATGCCATTCAGCTTGTCCTATGCACAGGCAGCATTCTAGCATTTTACAACTGACATCTTCCAGGACTTGTTAGACTCCTTCATCATCATTTATCTGGATAATATATTATTCATTTCTACCTACCTAGAAAAACATCAACAACATGTGAACAGTTTTCTTGATTGAATACATACCAAGAATTTTCCACGCAGTCAAGTTTCATCTGTTTGTGGTTGAAATATGTGGTCTGATCATAGACTAGACCCTCAGGCTTAAGGACAGTGGTTTCAAGGTTGTGTGTTCACTTGCCAAAGACGATGCCTATACTTTATTTTCCCTTGAGATGAATCAAGATTAATGCCAGACCTAAGCTTAGGGATAGTGGTTTAAAGATGATGTCCACTTGGGGAAGCTGAAGGCTGTGCTAACCTTCTTTCTTTGTGGTGAGCATGCATGAAGGTTGACTGTGTGCCAGGCCCCCAGGCTCATTATTGTTTATTTGGATGCCTTAGGGCCTGATTTAGATCTCAATGGAGGGATTACTCCATCACAACGGTGACGGATATCCCTTCTTCTGAAATATAAATCCCATTATGTCCTATGGGATTTATTTTTCAGGTGGAGGGGATATCCGTTACCGTAGTGACGGAATAACCCCTCCGCCGAGATCTAAACCAGGCCCTAAGTCTATATGCATTCTTAAAGGTCATTGTAGGAATGTAGGATCTGCTTTCATGGTTACCCCCACTTTTTGCCTGGTGCTAAGCTGTATTTGACTAGTCTGACTAGGATCCTGCTAATCAGGACCCCAGTCTATCTGCATTCTCCCTAAATTATTATGTTCAGTACCTAGGTACATCCCCATATTGGATACTGGGGTAACCTTATAAGTCCCTGGTATATGGTACCCATGTACTCAGGGCATAGGTACCCTAGAGGTCTCAACTGGGCTGAAGCATGTATTATGCCACCAATGAGACCATTCAAAATGGAACTACAGGCCTGCTGTTGCAGCCTGTGTAAGTTGGTGCTTGGACCACTTACTAAAGATATAGGTTTCCTATATCTAGGGTCACTGCACTTAAAACCTATAAATCACCCCTATAGCAGGCCTTTGCAATCCTGAAGGCAGGGTGCTTAGTTCTAAGTGAGAGGGTGCCCCTGCATGAGCAGGACACCCCTGCAGCCTACGGAGTCCATTCTCCCGGGTTGTCAGTGAAGCAGCCATATACTATATAGAGGGGCACTGCGTAATTATGCGATGACCATCTAGAAAAGTGCTGCAACAAATCCTATCATGTTTGGTATCAAACATATTGGAATCATACCCCCATACCGTAAACGGTGCTGGAGGTATGATTCCAAGCACTGAGTGACATAGACTGTGTCCCCTCTGCTTGCAGGTACCTCTCATCTAGAATCCACCTTTGGTTTCCACCGGACACTTTCTCCTCCTGCAACAGAGGCACTTTCCTGAAGTCCTCTATTGGGTTCGACTGCGGTTTCCGACACCACTTCACACGTATGCACCCGGCTTCCCTGGTGCAGGTAACGTGGGTACTAGGGTATCCACGGGTGGGGTGTCTCTCTAACCTTCTGTCTTCCCACGGGTTTCTTCAAGGTGCACTGGGAAGGGTCCTTAGTCTTTAAAAATCCAGCCGCGACTTGCACATAGAGTTGTACGGAGCACGCAGCCATGTTTCAACACTGCACACACTCTCCGTGAGGTCTCTATCTACTCACCTTGGGTGGTTCCTTGGGTCCCCAGCACTTCTATGTCCTCTCGGCCCTGTTTTGACCCGAGTCGTGGTTCTTATACCACTTTCTTAGTATATGGTTTGGTCCCTCCCTGGGGTCCACTGTGCATTTCATTCTATTTACTGTGTTTCTTTGCTAAAGTATTGTGTGCATTGTGTTTATCTCTGTGTAGGAGATATTTGAACGAATTAGAGAGTATTATATAATAAATACATATTTTTATAAATACTTGGTGTGGTTCTTTTCACTTAATCTATACTATAAGATTGCATTCTTGTAAAACAAACTGCTTTACACTCCTTCTGGACTAAGCCTGAAGGCTGTTCTCCACAGCTGCCACTTAGAGAGCTTTCTAAGATTGTCTAAGACCTCTTAAATCACCATAAGGGTTGTCTGTACTGGTGCAAGGTGCCCACTTACATAAGGGGACGCCCGAAACAGCAAGGTCACACGCCGTGAGGGGAACGGCAGGCAGCAGGCGGGACTACCAGCCCCCGAGCTACACGGGGCAGCGCCGGTGACGTTCTTGGTTCGCGCCTGGAGGCGCGCTTAAAATTGGCCACAGGCTCCCGCACCGCGGGATGCCCGAAACAGCAAGGTCACATGCCGTGAGGGGAACGGCAGGCAGCAGGCGGGACTACAAGCCCCAGAGCTACACGGGGCAGCGCCGGTGACGTTCTTGGTTCACTCCTGGAGGCGCGCTTAAAATTGGCCACAGGCTCCCGCACCGCGGGACGCCTGAAACAGCAAGGTCACACGCCGTGAGGGGAACGGCAGGCAGCAGGCGGGACTACCAGCCCCAGAGCTACACGGGGCAGCGCCGGTGACGTTCTTGGTTCGCGCTTAAAATTGGCCGCAGGCTCCCGCACCGCGGGACGCCCGAAACAGCAAGGTCACACGCCGTGAGGGGAATGGCAGGCAGCAGGCGGGACTACCAGCCCCAGAGCTACACGGGGCAGCGCCGGTGACGTTCTTGGTTCGCGCCTGGAGGCGGGCTTAAAATTGGCCGCAGGCTCCCGCACCGCGGGACACGTGCGGGCCCGTCAGAGACAGTTGGAGACCGGGCCGGGCCCCCCATCTGACTGCCTTTGTTTCCGGATTTTCTGTTTTTGCGGTGAGTCTTATTGCAACTTTGTCTTTTTGTCATCACGAGCACCACAAACGTTTGTCATGGGGAAACGTACTGCAATACTGTGCTCCCGCAATTCAACCACCACTTCCATTGATAGCATGTTGGAAAGAGCGGTCAGCATAGTCGCCAATGCGATTGAGTTAACCGAGAGGAGGTTATCTTTGGGCCTGGTTATTCCTCCATTTGTTCCATCGGCCCCCTCTGTTCTCATCGCGGCGGGTGATGTTTGTGCAAGTCCCCCCTTGTTCCAGAACGTATCACCCACCACTCTTATGGAGTTACAGTCCCTGGAATCTCCCTGCAATATGGAGAGTGGTCAAGGTAGCAAGGTCACTGGTGCTTTCGAGGGCACGGACGGCTGTGAAGGGGAAGCTAATAACAAAGTAATTATGCCATGTATAAACGGCTCGCCAGACCCATTAATTACAGGGGCCAAAAGAAAGCGAAAATCGACAAAAACTTATAAGCTCAAAGAGAAAACAACCGCCGCGAACGAAGCAACAACGCACTGCTCTGAGCTCCTGGATTCATGGCACAGCGACCATAGCTGATAACGCGATAACTAATGATAACAGCGCTATTGACCTAACACCACCTGAAACATCTACACACGCTGTCCATACCCAAACAGAGTCCATGAGAGGCCCATCAACTCTTCTTAGCCTCGGTGACACCTCAATAGACATTATTGTGGACACTATGTATGAGCGCATTAGTACCCTTGTTGATAAGAATTTTAACATTCTTTGGAAACGTTTAGATCGCTTGGAGACATTAATAAATAAATCAAGCACACACATTAATACCCCTAAACTGACAACACAACAGGGGCCGATTGCTAAACCACAATTGCCAGGTATAACGGGTCCCAAAAGTACTAAAAGTCAATTACATAACTCTGTTGTTATAAAACCTCCTGCTACCAACACCAGTAGTGTCTGCGACATCTGCTGCAGAGTTAAGGAATGTTTTACACCCAAACCTACCTCAATACAGAGTAAACAGACAACAATAAATGGTATCACAAGTCCTCAACCTTTAACCCAACAAGTTAGCCAGGTTGTTACTTCTGATCGTGTAAACAACATTAATGCAGTCGGTAACAACCAGAGCGCCAAATCCCGTACTGAGAATATCTCTGACGAGTATAGTGAGGCCAGTAAAGAGGTTCTGAGCTTGCCACCTGCAGCTTGCCCATATGTCTTAGTTTTAGCAGGAGTTCCTCCTTTAAAAAGAATCAGTCTGAGACCTGGGACCAACTGAGGAACAAAAGTGCAGACTGGCTCATTAAACACAAGGGATTTAGGGCAGCAAACATCAATAACATCATAATGGTGCGCAGGGTAGGTGGGTTGGGCAATCACCTAAGAACATTGAGGGGACTGCATCGTCATTAATTTCCGCAACCCGGCGCTGGTGAGATCATTAATGTTGATGCAGGAACAAAGAGACACTGCACCTACCCACATTTGGTCACTACCTCTGGGCTTTTTCTACAAACCAATTTTGGGCCCAGATACATTTGCCACATCGTCTGTCATGGTGAATAATAGATTTTCTGCCCTGTCCGACTTGGATAGCCTGGACTGACTGATGCCCATTGGAATATCACCTGATTCCATCCCCTCGAGTCCGTCAGTATAACCCCTTAGGATATCATACTAGAGACCCACAGAACTCAAATTTGAGTATTTTAAGTTGGAACATCGCTGGTTTATCTTCTAAGATAAGCTCTGTAGAGTGGGTTAACATAGTCAAAGATTATGATATCCTTATGTTTCAAGAAACGTGGGCAACAAGGGAATTATATCTAGAGGGTTTTGTATGCTTTAACATAATTGCATCAACCTCCAAACACGGACGCCCATCTGGTGGACTCTCAATTTGGGTTAATATCTCCTCGGGCGGTAGTGTTAAAACCCCTGCTACAAATAACGATAATTTCCAAGCTGTGATTTATACACGAGGGGTTTCACTTTGCCTGATAAACTTCTATAATAACGACTTTGTGACTGCTCCAAATATGAATTATATTAACTTGTTTAATTTTGTCTCTGAATTACAAAGTAAAATGGGGCTTGACAAATTGGCAGGAATTTGCCTGGGTGGCGATTTTAATGCTAGGCTGCCAAAGGCAAGCGAGCCATTTAATGTTCTGTCTTCAGATGCCCAGTCTTGTAGAAAAGGGAAGGAATTGTTTGATCATCTGTTACAACAGAACTTATTAAATGTGATGGATAATGTAGACGTACATCATAATGCCAGACGTCCCATCCCAACCTTTAGAGGGCGTGGATGTGCATCGACAATAGATTTTGTTTTTATCTCTGCTTCACTAGAGGACTTTTTATTAAAAGCTGAGGTCATAGCAACTGTGTATGGGGACTATAACCCCATCTCGATTAGAATGAGGTTTGCTACTAGACTCACTTTCACTAGAGAGCCTGGTGCAAGTAACTTAACGCCCTCAACTGACAGATTGAGAGTTATCTGGAAGGGCATCGACTATGGCTCATTATTTTCTAAGATGGTATTAGCCCACCCTTCGCTTATTGAGACATGTTTATCATCCGATGACCCCAACCCAGAGGTGATTCATGCCTTCTGCCATTTATGTGCTGGCATTAAACAACTGATCTCACGGCCCACGTTTAACAACAAGAGAACCCCAAATGGTTCAATACTGCTTGTTCAAGAGCAAACAAAGAGCTTCGAACAGCACTTGTGGCGACACCTAGGGATGCAACACTTGTTAGATCCTTGAGACAACTCAATAAACAAGAATTGAGGCTGCGTAAAGATGAGATTTTAAAAGAACGATGGGATAAGCTTGCTTGCGCCGCAAGCCTCAACAAGGGCAACGGTTTTTGGGAAGTAGTCAAAGATATAAGGTCTATGAGTTTGACATTTACTTCCCTGAATTGTAATATAAGCAGCGCAGTGTGGGAAGCCCATTTTACTTCAATTTATACATCCCCTGTTGAGGGAGAGGACCTTTTTAATTCCCATGTTTGTCCCCGGATTCAGATATCTGTATCAGAAGTAGAGGATGCAATTAACTAAAGTTTGGGTAACAAGGCCCCAGGCCCGGATGGGCTCCCTATCGATCTTATTAAGTATAAACAGGAATTCTGGGCCCCAGTTTTACTTAACGTTTTTAACAACCTTACAAACACTTTTTTACCTAGTACGTGGTCTACCAGCATTATAGTCCCGATTTTTTAAAAAGGTGACCGATCCAACCCTAGCTGCTACAGACCAATCTCCCTGATCGACAACACACTCAAGATACTCGGGAGGATCCTGTTTAACAAGATCAGACTCTGGGCTGAGGAGGAGCACATTCTAAACAAATGCCAATTAGGATTCAGAAGTAAACTGGGTACGGTTGAACAATGTCTAAATCTCAACCTGATTGTCGGCAAATACAACGTGGCGCGAAAGTCCCCAATTTACATGGCATTTATGGACCTCTCCTCAGCCTTTGATTTTGTAAACAGGTCACGTCTGTGGTCAGCTCTTTTAAAGTACGGGTTGGATGAGGTCTTGGTTCAGTTTTTAGCTTATCTGCATAGGGACTTGAAGGCCCGGGTGAGGATAGGTAAGGACGGGGAGGTTTCGGGAAGCATTAATATCAATAGAGGGGTCAGGCAGGGGTGCGTACTGGCCCCATTACTGTTTATTCTATATATTAATGAGATACATAATGCTCTGTCTGTACTCACCAATGACGTCCCAAATATTAATGGTAGTGTCTTACTGTACGGGGATGACGCGGTTTTAATGGGCCTCACCCCGATTGCATTACGTATTTTAGTTGGGGGTTTTGTTGATTTTATGGCTGGATTAGACCTCTGTACTAATTTTAAGAAATCTTTTATAATGTGTTGCGGACCCAAAAAGCACTATATCAATTCAATTTCCTCAGGGTCTGAACGTCTTCAATGCACTCGCACTTTTCCATATCTAGGCCTAATGGTTTCAGATAATGGCTCTTGGGCAGCTCACCTAGCGCATGGTAGGAGTAAACTCCTGAAGTCCACTAATTCAATTGTGTCTCTCCCTCAGCCAAAAAGCACAGAGGCTGTGCTATCCTTGATTAAAATCTATAAAACACAATGTATACCGACGGCGACATATGGTGCAGAAATTTGGGGTTTTACTAAATGTAGTAGCATTCAGGGCGAAGAGAATAGATTCCTCAGAAAACTCCTGGGGGCCCCCATCTCATCATCTAATTTAATTTGCCATAGCGAACTAAGAATGCCTTACATTGAAGATTATATTAGGTCCCGCCCTGCCATATTTTGGTTAAAAGTTTGGCAAAACCCTGCAGCAACGTTAACCAGGGATATTATTCTAGACTGCCTAAATTGTGACAAGGGCATGGATATACCGTGGCTTGAAGCAGTCAACCAAAGTTTGACCAGCGTGAACCTAAATCACATCTTTACAAACCCAAGTGATGTAGAGGGTATAACTAAGAAGATTTTACAGGAGGCCCTGTACGAACGATACAGTGGCCTACTGAAACAAATCCGAGGCTCAGAAAACAACAGTCTCTAGGTATATTTCCTCGGTGACCG
This sequence comes from Calotriton arnoldi, assembly GCA_963921515.1. Taxonomy (NCBI): domain Eukaryota; kingdom Metazoa; phylum Chordata; class Amphibia; order Caudata; family Salamandridae; genus Calotriton; species Calotriton arnoldi. Next base: position 335,994 of record CAWUFW010003235.1, read on the forward strand.
TTAACTGCCCTTTATCACATTTGCCATCTTGGTACCTTCTAATGAGTTTAAGCCGTTGGGAGAGAAGCCTGCTCTTCCGCCTTAGGGCTGATACTTTAAAATATTTGTTGTGCTTCCCCATAGGCTTTAACAAAAACCTTGAGCAGACGATCTGTCCTTGTGGCAACCAGGGTAATCAAACGATGTTACATTTTTTATTCTTTTGTGGTTTTTATAAAAGATATACCAAACAATTTCTGATCCCGTGTTTTAGGGCATCCATCATTGTTGATTATAGGACAGCTTACAATGAAATTTTAAATTTAGCAATGACAGATTTGATTTTCAGTGTAAGCTCTTTTGTGAAGGCGGCAGTTCGCTCACGCGCCTCTATGAGTGTCTGATTAACTTATTATTTATCACTTCTAAGAACCCTGACACTGATCCACTGCTAATATTATGTTTACATGTTGGACGGTGTTGTGATATCATGCGCTGTAACTGTCCAAATTTGAGAGTAATTTGATGCACCCTGTTTTATAGAAATGTTTAGCTGAATTATGAGTTTACAACATTGTTGACATTATTTGCACTGAAACAAATCATGCTGCTATACATGTCTGCACTTGAATGCACTTTGATACACTATGCTGCTATATGTTTAGATCCGATTGTGTGTGTATTTATTCATCAGATGCTGATTGCTAACTTGTATTTTTATTGTGTCATTTTAAATGTTGGGATTTTAACTGCACTTTTATGGATATCTCATATCCGAATAAAGATTTGTTGAATTGACATAAGTGGACATTATATACGAGGCCAGCTGCTCACAATCATGCATACCCTAAAGTTTGATTAGCAGAAAGTGACAAGCATAGTCTAAGGGCCTTATTATAAGTTTGGCAGTCCGACCGCCATAGAACCGTGTCTGCCCCCGCCAGCAGCCCATGACACTGACGGTCCAAAGACCGCCATATTACTAGTTGAATACAAGGTCGGCGGTGTGGAGGTGTGGATATTGCAGTGGTTTTCACAAATATATTGATGCCAGTGTGTGCATTTTGACTGCATATGTGTCGGATGCACACATACACATGATATATGTGGAAAAATACCATATACACATTACTGGGGTTCAGCCATATGTGGTTACTCCTGACAATGGGTATATGGTTCGAAAAGGACTCACCTGAAGATCACCGCAAACAGGGTCGTAATCCTCGGGGGTGAAGTACCGGCTGTGAAGGGAGGACATGGAGAAAGGGATCCACGTCAGAATCTGCCTGGAAGAAGCTGAAAGGGGTGCATACAAGCCCGCTCGCGGATCAGGCAACTGGTAATAAGCATGGTGGTGCAGCTCCCCTGTCCCACCCTATGGTGGTTGCCTTTCCCTGACCAGGAACACGGTGGTCAGCGGCGTGCTGGCAGTCTCAACAGTCCAAATGCGGTCTTCGCAAAGCCGATCCGCCCAATTCGTAATACAGAGGTCCACGGGACCGCCAAACTCATAATAAGGCCCTAACCATAGGTCACGCTTTCAAGCTTAAGGACAGTGGTTTTGAAGTGATTTCCCAGTGATCTCTCCGTATGAGGTTCTCCTGGTTAGAAGAATTAAAAAAACAAGTTAATGTGCTGAAAGGGAGAGTAAGAAGTTACAAGAAGCTTACTATCAGCAAACACTTAGTTGTGAGGGTGTACAGAAGCGAAGCAGAGTGGAATTGTGCAGCAGGTGCATTGATTACCATTACTGAACAGAACTTACCAAAACATTTTTAATATTAGTTATAATTTTACATGTACTAAAATGAAGCAAAGTGCATAACAAAGGGATTGTAGCACATCTCCAGATATCTCCGGGTCTTACCATTACGTAATTTGAGAAACTACTTAATAGGAATATAAATGAGGCACTAACCACTCAAGGAGAACTCGATGCTGGTATTCCTGGCACTAACAATGTGGTAGGCTGATGTTCCAAGTGAAGTAGTATGTGTTATGGGGGCCGCGGTGTTGGATTACGGGGTCCCATGTCCTGCAGCCTAAGCGCGGCGATTCATGGCAATGAACACACAAAACACACACTGGTTGCTGAGTGTGGGCCGGAAGACCACAAACTATCCCTGCCCATTTATTATGTAGCTTCTAACCACGCCAGGCCAGAGAATGTACATGGTGCATTTCCGGGGCAAGTTGCTACCCCGGTTGAGGGGTTAAGCATCCATTACAGTATGGAACAGTGGAGCTGGTCCACTGACCATTGAACGATCATTTCTGTACAGAAACTTTAGTAGAGGTATGTTAAATATTTTTCATACCAATTTGATTATTTTATAGTTGTTTGAAATAATATTCATGGAAGGGTAATTCTTGTCTGTATTTAAAACATCTGGTGGTCTCAAGCTAGGATATTTAGAACAAAGAGATAAATGTGGTAAGACATGTTGGTGTTGGAAAACAAAGCCAACTTAGTTTTGATACTTCCCAGGCCACAAACTATGAGGTGAGTAACGGTATACTAAAGTAAAGCAGTACAATACTCTGTAGCAGGTGCAAGGACCAAGTCATAATGGCATTTAGGACAATGACATAAAACAGCTACATATTTCACAATTTGTTTTAGTTGTAATTCGTTTGACAGAACTATGGGTCTTGTTTTTCATGTTTGTGACAATCTTTGTTTGCTCCCCAAAACTAAGCAATGCCAAAATGTAAAGAGTTATCCAACTGATGCATGCATTTAAACATGTCACCTTTACAACTTGATGTCTTTGTACATTGGTCTGATTGCCTTTCATGCTCTCTCAGAGGGCTCATTCTCCTAAAGATTTCCACTTATCATTCATATCTGTACAAATACTTCATAAAGCCTGGCACTATGGAACGTGCTTTTGTCTCTTTTTTTTGCAAGATTTATCACGCATATTACATTTTGCTTCCGTACTTCTGTGCTGCCCACTGAACAGCATCCAATTGTTTGCACTTTTTGTTGTTTTACTCTTTAGCTACTGCAGCTTGTTTTGTATTTTCAAATGTAGGAAACCAAAATCAGACCTGACAAAAATATTCAACCCTTCATCACTTTGCTGGAAGGCATGAATAGAATAGAGCCATGGGAACACTGCTGGGTCACGAAGACCATCCTACTCTGAAAGCAACCCCTGGCCCGCAGACCACTGGGAAAATGCTAGTCCAGTCCTGCAACCTGGAATTTAATAATTAACAAGTGAGGCTTTGGATGAATATGTTTTTAAGCCTTGGCACTTGTACAGCTGCAAGCTTTGTTTTGAATCTTCCCACAGTGCATATATGCCCCACTGCATTTTTTACTCCTCACTCACACCTTGAAATATCTTCAATTTGCGATAAGACTTTAACCAGCTTCGACAGCCAAAGCTCAGAGTTCCCTCCAAGCCCTGTGTTTTACAGCTGTTACATAGGCTGGCTTGCATCCTATGGCTTTTGCAGACAATGTTTTTCTGCATTATTTTCGAGCTGGTTCACATTTCAGCGTCCGTGGAGTTAATATATTGTTATATTTTATACCATCGCAGGTATGCGCCATCTTCCTGGAAGAAATACATTGAATACTGCAGCTCAAATAATATTGCCAATTGAATGACCTGTGTTCAACCAGCTTTGTACTAAAACCTAGATGCCCCTTGATTCAACAAAATAGTCAGTGGAGCCATGGATTCTATAGGAAACACTGTAAATGGAACTATGAACACTTTCAAGACCACAAATGTTTCTATGAAGACATGGCAGGGTCGATCACTAATATCTGATGTCTATAAATCATTCTGGACCTGATTGAGGTTTGAGAGGATGGGTTACTCCGTCACAAACCAGCTGGATATCACGTCCGCTGCATTACGTGCATTACATCCCATAGCACTTGTAATACGGAGGGCGGGATATCCGTTACATTTGTGATGGTGTATCCCATCCGCCAAACTCTATATCAGGCCATCTGTGTCAATTTACACCTCGTACACTGCAGATATTCATTCATTCATGAAACTTTATTTCGGCTATTATGGCCATAAAAGTACATACAAATACACAACCACTTAAAATTAATATCAAGAAAAAGTACGATGTCGTAAGAACCACTTATTATAAAATAGTACAAGCATAGATAGCAGTAATGATCGCTCATTGGGTAACAGGGAAATAAAAATGATAATCCTCACTGTAGGCAATATAATCACTGCAAGCCAATCATAAAAAATATAGATTAAACTAAAAATATTAAAAGAAAATTCACAGCCTATGTTTTTATATAAAACCTAAGTCGCGGTAGCAGCCAATTAAAAGCAGGTCTTAATAGATCTCGTATCAGTTGTTTGATAAAATACCTACGCTTACAGGCTAGGTTTTTGCCAAAACTAGGGTCACAATGGTTGACAGACGGGAGCGGGTATTACTAATTCTCACATCGATTTTTCAATAGATACCTTCGCTTACACCACATTGCAAAGAGAAACTTAGAGATTGCAACAACAAAAACTGGGTTAGTATCAGATTTTAAAACCCTGTAGGATTCCTTATAATTTCTAATACCTAGGTTCCTACACAATTGAGTAACCCACTTTAACCTTGCCCACTTATATGCCAAGCAGAAGAACAACACATGAATTACAGTTTCCTCCTCTACTAGGCACCCGGGCAAAGGTGGGTGGTAGCGCCTGCCCATTTGTTGGTGAGTGCATGGAGCGGCAGCGTCCCATATCTAAATTGCAAAAACTGTTTTTTTGCTGTTGGCGGTTGAATAAAATCCAACACCTGCTCCAATTTATATTGCTGTTTTATATCCAGGAACCCATAGGTTAAACTAGAAGAATTAGCGGTCTGTAAAATGCATGACAATTTATACCCCTTCAGTACACAAACCAAGGATTTTTTGAGATAGCTGAGCATGACTCCTCCGGTGCCGACCATAAGTCCTCCCTTCCTATTGCACGGAATTAGTCTCTGATAAAGGAGAACCACGGGATATTACCCGCCCCCAGAGTGGACATTACAGCCTTTAATTCCTCTCTATAATGTCCTAGCTCTGGCGTACTCCACAGCCGTCGCCAGTAAAGCAGTGGGCGAGAAGCAATTAGGTCTGCAATGGGAAGGATGCCCAGATCCATCCTTAGTGGCGTTAAAGGAGTACTTTTAGGCAAACACAGGATTTGTCTCATAAAATTATTTTCTGTTATAGTGAGGGCATTAACTAAGCTATGTCCCCAAAGTTCGGCCCCATACATAGTTGCCCCCTAGCTTGGACCTTGTAGATTTCTACAGGTGGGCTTATAACCTTTAGGGCACATCTCTTATAAACCTTTAAAATCCCCCGACTGCCTGAATTAGCTTTAAATTAGCTTTGTTGATTTGGGGTCCCCACCCCATTTTATCGTTTAATGTGAGACCCAAATAATCAAAGATAGGAACCCTTTCTAAGGGCCCATCATCCATTCTTGGGTGCGGACAGTTTATAGAGTCAGCGTGGAAGACCATATATTTTGTTTTCTTAATATTTACTACCGAATTCCTCCTTTTACAAAACCGACTAAATTCCTCTAATACACGCTGCATCCCCATTGGTGATTTCGAGAGGAGCAGGGTATCGTCCGCAAACATTAGGGCAGGAAATTTGCGGTTGGCTAGTTTTGGGAATCAATGTCCTTAACGGCAAGAAGGTCTCCTATTAACCCGTTGAGAAAGAGTGAGAAAAGGGTTGGTGCAAGCACACAACCCTGCCTCACCCCTTTCCTACAGGAAAAGGAGCCGTTAATTTCCCATTCTTGCCGAACCTTACCCTAGCAAATGTTCCCTCGTGGAGGCGTTTAAACTGGTGGCAGAGGTATGGTGGTACTCCCATATCCAGCAAGATTCCCCACAGCTGGTCACGATCCACCATATCAAACGCCGATTTGAGATCCACGAATGTAAGGTACAGACTACCACCCTCCAAAACTATATGCTTCCAATAGATCAATTGAAGCCTAAACAACTGATCTATAGTAGATGTTTTACATCTGAAGCCTGCCTGTAAAGGAGTTAAAATATTAAGGTCTTCCATCCATTCCTGGAGTCTTCCCAGTAAGACTCTAGCAAAAATCTTTTGAGTTACATCAATAAGGCTGATCGGCCTGTAATTTGCCGGTTCTATGGGAGACCCTTTTTATAAATAGGAATAATCTCTGCCCCAGCCCAAGTAGGGGGTGGCATGCCATAAAGAATGGCATTAAATAATGTCTGGAGGTATGGGGCCCAAACAGTCTGTTCATTTCTATACAGGTCCCCGGGGATTCTATCCAGCCCAGGAGCTTTGTTTGGCAGTATTTTGGCTAGGGCAGATAATACCTCGGCCAAGGTACATGGGGGTAAATCCCCAAGGGAATCAAAGGTATGACAACAAACCGATATCCCACTCTCACTAGGTCCATTATAGGGGCTTGAATATAAATCTTTAAAGTAAAGACGCCAGGCTTCCTCAGCAATATTAGGCTCGAGGGTAGACCTACCCTCTATCTTCCCGGTATGGACTAAATTCCAGAAAGCTCTTGTGTCTTTAACGTCCAAGGCATTCTTAATGGCTTGCCATCTTTCCATTTCCCATTCAGATTTCGCAGCTAAAAGGATTTTTTTTAAAAACACCCTTGCTTCCCTTATTTGCATGCTATCCCCCCCCTCAGGCTTGACAACAGGGCTCTCTTCGCATCCCTGCATGACCTATTGTACCAGGGGTTTTTATCTCTGCAGATATTAACCTTGGCTTGCGCAGATGTTACACTGACATTAGCAAGGAAGTATATAAAGACATTTAAATCAGAAGTGACCCATAAACACCCCAGACCCAGATTGCACCACAGAATTACTCCAATGAAACAAGCTGCATGCATGTAGGTATCTAGAGGATTGATCAATGCATAAGCTTCTGGGATTAAAATAGAGACTTTGGGTACAACTGTTGGGACAAAAAAGATGGAATCACTGGGGTATATCACAATCTGAAATTTATGACCTGTAGTATGTTACTCTAGCCCCATTGGATTGTGCCCACTGGGCAAGATCCAATCAGGTGAATTGCTGGAATATATGTTGTCATTTTATATTAGTTTCAAACTGATTGTGACTACTGGGGCACAATATATTAAGATGGATTGCTGGAATCCATTTTGCAATTTCCAATTTATTTTTTTTGATGTATTATTTATTAATTGTGTAACACTTTGTCGAATATCATGAAGTTCCATTTTGGATATTGAATATTTGCAAGTGGATTAATTTGACATTGTTTAAGATGCTAAGAAAACGACTACTGTGCAGTTGATCATCACTGTTATACACTTCACTTTGTATATAAGCTATTTGAGGAAGAAAATGGCGCCCATCCGTGATCAAGGCTTGCGGGGACGAGTCGAAACACAATGGATCTGAATCTCAAGCAAATCCGGGTTTGGTATGGTCTTATCCTTGACAAAGTCTTTGCTCGGCACACATTGGGGTTTTCTGTATACTTTATTGTACAAGTAATGCATTTGCACTCAAAATGTGTACAGGGTTTTTTTTTGCATATTTTTTGCATATTTCCAATGTGGGAAAGTTATCCTTTTTGCCCTGATAACCCCCATTTTTGACTCATAGTGGTGGTATCTGACTGACTGTGCCATGGGCTCTGCTAACCAGGCCCAAGGCCAGTGATTAAAAGGTATATGGCAATTAGGTGTAATTACAATTGGTACTGAAAACCTACCTTTAAGTCCTTAGTATTTGGTAGGGCATGTAGGTTTAGAGGCTCAGCAGATTTAATTCACTTCAGTGTGCACTGCTGTGTTGCCCTCTGTCATTCTAAAAGTAAGCCCTGCTGTGCAAGCTGCTTTTAAGTTGAAATGATATGCAAATTCTACTTTGGATTTAAAGATTCTTCCAAAGTATTAAACTATCTTATATTCACATATAAGTCACCACTGAGGTCTACCCTAGGTGCCCCCAGGGTAAGGTGCCATGTACAAATAAGCAGGGACATTTTAAACAATGTTTTATATGCCCTGAGGAGGAAAAAAATGGCAATTTCGTTATTCACCATTGTAGTATTTTAGCTCAATGGGCTAACATGGGAATACTTCAATAAAGAATAACTATTGACGTGAGTGAGCTAAAATAATATTTCAAGGACTTAAAAGATTGCTAATGATAAATCTAACAACTTGCCACTGTTGAAGTTATCTATCATAACTAGTACAGGAAATAAGTTATAGAACTTTCTTTTATGTGAGCCAAAATCCAGCTTTCTTGCAGCCTCTCCTGATTGGCCTGTCTTGACAGGCTGAGCCAAACTGCTTTGATGAAGTGATAAGTGGCCTGCATAGAGACAGAGGTTATCTGGTGGGGAGGGAAGATCTGCAGCTACAGAGAACAGGCCAGAAAGGGGGCTGGGTAAATAAACTGGTCTTTAGTAAGAGCAGGACACAAAGGGGCAGATTTACAAGAAACTAACGCAGCGCGGTGCCGCAAGTCATTGTGCTGCGTTGCGCTGCGTTTGTTTCAAAGCACAGGGATGCAACATATTTACAACAATATGTCGCATCTCTGTGCTTCCTCCTGCGCTGGCGCACAAACTGCTGCATGCGCTGGCACCCTTGCACCATGGTGCAAGGATGCCTGCGTCGTGGGGAGATTGTTTTATGTGCAGGAAGGGGCCCCTTAGGGGCAGATTTACAAGCTCCTTGCGCAGCCAGTTGTGGAGTCCCTAAGGGGCAGATTTACAAGCCCCATGCGGCGCCAGTGGGTCACCTTGCGTGACGCACCAGCGGCACAACCTGCTGAGTGATATTTACAAGCACACGTAAAGCCACCCTGCTTTGTAGGAACTGTATTCCCAACTTCCGAGAAGCAACTCAGAGACTCTGGAATCTTGGATTGTGTTCATGGACACTTTGAACCCCCAACAGGAATTTCAGGAAACACCTCCTGAAGTTTTGAAAACTTTTGCAAAGAAGCTCCATGAGATGACCGACTCATCGATGGGAGCCAAGAGACTGATATCAAACCGTGACTCAGCCATGATTTCAGTTTCAGCCTGCTGAAAGCTCCGGAGCTCATGACTTCAAGGATTTCATCGACGCCTTGCGCAAATCCAAGCCACTGCTGTCGACTTGAATCCTGGCATGAAGAGGAGCCTCACTCGACAACAAGAGAAAATCTGCCAGAAATGTTTCTAAGTGAGATGATAAAATTTTTACCGAGGCCTCCCGCTTAGTGTATATGACAAGGGCTCCGTAGCGGTCGGCCTCAAACTTTGACTTTGTCCCGGTCAAGAGCGACCAGATATCAGAATTTGGTGTTATTGGTTTTTAAGCACTAGAAAGTGGTTATTCTTTAAAAATTCATATCTCTGGTTCCATACATTGGCTGTTTGTCATTTTGGTACAATTTTAAAGATACTAATATTTCCTATTTTTATAAATTGGTGTTCAATGTTTATTGTGTGTTGTGTTTTACTTATTTAATGTGTTGGCGTTTTTAAATGCTTTACACACCTGCTCGTTGCCATCTACCAAGGGTTGAGCAAGGGAATAATTTCTTGAGACCTTGTTTGGACCTTATATTCCTGGAACCTTCTTTAATTTGTTCCAGACGTTCCTTAAACTCCTTCTGGCCCTTTTTGTTAGGGGTGGCTGACCATTAGGACCGTCATGTGGATCCGTAGTAACTGAGACTTGGCTTCCCTTACTGTCAAGGTCTTCTATTGAAACTGGACTTTTGTCTATTTCATCGTTTTTGGCCCCAAAGCTTGTTCTGATTTCTTAGTATCACCTAATTTCTCTGTTAATCTTCAGCAGCAGCAAACTGGGTTAACTGATAGTTGGTCATTATGGACATTAACATGAACAGGGGCATCAGATTGAGCTTTTTGAGTCTTCAAACTTCCATTATCACTTCCCCCGATTAGGCCCAGATGGAGTTAAACTATTAGCCCAGCTTTTAGTTGGGAGGCCAGTTTCTTTACTTCATCAATGAGAGATTCTACTATAGTTGGAAGCTCATAGACATTATCCAAAATATGTGAACACTTTATTAGTTGGTTGTTAATGTCCGATTGAGCTCTAACCACCAAATTAGTTAGATTATGTAATTTGGAGTCTATTCCAGCAACATACAAAGCTAGGGTGTTTAATACGTCCACCTGAATATCTAATTTATCAGAGTGGAAGTTTAGCACTGTTGTTATAGCATCCATTATACCTAGCAAATTCCACCATGCACCATCATGAGCTGGACTTTTGGACGATTCTGCATCCACAGAATTAGGTACATCATACTTATCCAAAAAGGATAAGTATTGCTAATGGTAGGTGCATACTTACCCCTAATAATAATCCTGGATAAACAGGTTGAGAAAGAATCAGAATCTGAAATCATAAGTCGGAAGTGCTTGGGCGTGGTCTTGCAGCAGCAGTAGCGAGCAAGCAGGGAGGAGCGGCAGGAGTGGGATGCCAGGGGAAGGTGCGTGCAGCATTCAGTTCGATAATGTCGGGAACAGATAAGCAGAGGGAACACTAGACTAGTATACTGAACATCAGCCTCAGCATGTTATAAAGTTAATAGCAATAGGTAACACAATATGGTCTAATTCCATAACGAAATCCCAGAACTTCAAGCACGGTTCCATGTGGTCTGTTTTAACTGCTATTTCCACAAGCCTGCACAATCCTATTAAGGTTGTACATCCCGCACTGGCACTTTTTCTACATAACATTTGATTGAATCAAAAAATGAGCCACTTATTTACACAGAATTTTAAAGCTTGATTTACCCATGTCTGCAATATCCTTGCTTCTATTAGCTATCTTAAATGGACTGAATTGTTTAGATCAAGCAAATCAACTTATTATTAATCATAATTATTTTATAATTATAACTTTCATATTATAGCTTGAAAAGGTTTATTCAAAGAACGCTTACAGCTAACTAACGTTAGGTGAACATTTTTATTATGTTTTACCCTAAGAACGAAGTTCGCGCTCTCTGCTATAACTAGCCTCACAAGAAGTGTGCTCTCAAAAAATGTATATTGCTTGGACTATTTCCACATAAGGAATCAAAAACTGTTGATATTTTAATTAACTTCTTTCTATGAAATCTGTTGTACTATGTTTTATCGTGCTAAACGTTTTATGGTTTTAATTAACTAAACAATCAATTTTATTACACATTTCACTCTAGCAAAAAAACTCAATCACGCACCAACCCCCTTCTGGACCAAAATTATAAACAGCTCCCTGATGACTGGAGTAATGCCTCGCTGTCTCAAACTTGGTCAAGTCACGCCACTACTGAAAAAAACAGAAGCAGACCCAAACAACCTAAATAGCTTTAGACCTGTTTCTAATCTGCCCTTCCTAGCCAAAACGCTAGAAAAATGTGTTCTCTCACAACTTAAACAAAAACACATCTAAAGCAACAATCTCCTGGACCCTCACCTTCAGAAAAAGATGCAGCATGGAAACAGCTATTTTGAATATGGTATATGAGCTACACAAATCCCTGAACTCAGGATGATGCTGCCTGCACAGACTTTTAGACCTATTGACAGCGTTCAACACAGTTGACCACAAACTCCTCCTGGATTCCCTCCAAAAAAGGATCAGTGTGGAAGAGGTGGCCTATGCTGGTTCACATCCTTCCTACAAAACAGCTCTCAACTAATAAAAATAAGCAATCAGACTTCTGATACAACTGCAATAAACTGGGGTGCCCCTCAAGGCTCTGTCCTCTCACCCGCTCTGTTCTATATCAACATGAAACCCCTTGCTGTCATCCTCAAACAAGCCAACATCCCCTTCCATCTTTACGCAGATGACATCCAGCTCTACATGGAAATCTCCTCACTAGACACCATACACGGACTGAATGAAATCCTCAAAGAAGTCCAACACTGGTTGTCTCACAACCATCTAAAACTCAACCAAGATAAGACAAAAATTCTCCTCAACTCAAAGACAGATCAGTCCTCCCAGTTGCTAGGATGGTTAAACACCATGGATGCTCTCAACTGCAATTTAAACCCAGCTGACTCCATCAAATCTCTAGGAATCACACCACACCCCAAGCTGATCATAAAAGACCACATAAAGAATAGTGCAAAGAGTGCCCTCTACAACCTGAAACTTCCACACAAAATCAAACCCTACCTACTGCCGAACTATCTCAAATCTGCCACGCAAGATCTGGTGCTGTCTAGATTGGACAACGGGATACCACATAAAAGGTATAATTAAACGTAATCCACTCACCCACTTCCAATGTTAAAGAAGAGCACCTTTTCCTTTCCCATACAATTAAAATGTTATTTCTCTCCAGTCCTACCCAGCAGTGTTACTCTGAATACTCCGTTTTGCAGCAGAAGAGATTGCTCTGCTCCGGAACATGTGGTCCAGCTGCAAGAGCGTTGGTTTTCCAGGTATTGCAGGGTGTGTGTGTTCGTTGAGTTCATTCATACTGCTGTCAGGAACATCCGGTGGAGAAGAAACGAAATCTCACCACACCCACAATGAACAATACCCCCTCGTCACTTCGGTCTCAACCACACCTGGAACTCCCGGAACACGAATACTCCTAGATACCGGCAACCTCAGTGCAAACACACCAATGATATCCGTGCTCTCCAAGGGAGAATACACCAACACGAACTCCAACCACGACATCCCGCTCCCACACCTACAACTGAGCTGGCATGTAAAGCCCCCCTTGACCCACTGCCTACCCCGACATCCGATCGGATCCCAACACCCATGTTACACACTCCAAGCACCCTAACTCACCACTTAACGACCATCCCCAGAGCACAGGCGTCAACCCCTACCTTGCGGTCCCATCTCAAGGCTTTCCCCCACACTGATCGGACCACTCAGACAAACCACCATGATCAACTAACCACAATGGTCCCTAATAAGGCTTTCCCCATGCAACCAGATATAGAGCTCAAGCAACCAGACAGTTCCTGCGGATCTCCCCCCTTAATTGAGCACACACCTACACACTCTACCAACTATCCTAATGCTGATTGGATTGCACGATTCAATGAGTTAGCCGTCGGCATAGCCCATCTCAAGGTTGAGTTACAAAACCTATCAACAATCACCAAAGAACTCCTAATCTCAACACAGACCCACCAATGCTACGGTGAATCTTATCAGTCACCAAACTAGAAGATACATCACTAAGAATTCACTTGCGGAAGACACCAGGCAGAGTAGGATCCCTCTCCCCAACGACGTATCTCGTCCGAGAAGGGCAACGGCTGAACTATCCGACAACGATATTGAGAACCTCCTGCTGTCCTATGCCAGCCTGACTAACAACAGCAATTTCCGTGGTGACATTATCCAATCCATACAAACCAACCCCTTCAGAGAACCCACTCACAATTACAGATACATTAATAGAGAAAACCTCACAAATATCAACTTAGTGCAGTCAACTCTCTCCCACTCGACTAGCAAGATGAAATGTGCACTCATCAACTGCAGATCCGCTAGCAAACATGCTCCTGACATTTACAACATCATCCTAGCGAATGACCTAGACATTATCGTCCTTACCGAAACATGGCTCAATAGTACCTCCTCACCCATCCTAGACCTTTTGGTACCTCCCAGTCATGACTTAATCCGCCTAGACAGAAACCTGAAACTCGGCGGCGGGCTAGCCTGCATTTATCGAAGCACAATCTCAGTCAAGCAAGCAGATTCCATCGCTTTATCCCGCTGTGAATATCTCAGTATCAACATCGCTGATGACAAGCGCATCGCCAGCAAACTTCACATAATTTACCACCCCCCTGGTGACAACCTGACGTTCATTGATGAGTTAATGGAAATCATTACATCCAACGACAACTTACAAGTACCACAGATCTTCCTGGGAGACTTCAATCTCCATTGGAACAACTCAAACAATCATGGTGTAAAGCTGCCTTAAATCCTTTCTGTCTGATCAGGATCTGTCCCAATTCTGTGACAGCCCAACACACCACAAGGGTGAGACATTAGACCTCATCATAGCGAAATCGAACATTATATCTCTAGATTCCATCACTCCATGTGACTGGACGGACCATTACAGCATTTTCTTCTCCATCAATATTGAAGTAGCTACAAAAAGAGGCCAACCCACAAAAACAAAACAATGGAAAAGGAATATAAAAAATATTAACCCCACTGCCCTGGTAAACCGTTGCAATACCGCCCTAATCCCCACATCAGACATGGTGGACGTCCAAGACCTCACAGCCTTTTACAATTCCACTATGCTCGAAATTCTTGACTCCACAGCGCCCCTCCAAGAAAAAAACGTTTCCTCCAAAATCTCCAAACCATGGTTCAATGAGAACCTGAATTCTGATCGGCGCAAGCTAAGATCAGCGGAGCGACTTTGGAATTCAGCACCCTCCATCGACCATCTACGCCACCTGAGAATGCTAAGGAACTCATACAAAAGGAAGATCCTAAAGACCAAGGCAGACTTTTTCAAAACCCAGCTGAATCAAGCCATTAACCGCCCCAAAAAACTATTCTAAATCGTCAAACAACAAACGCGCAACAAGCCTAAACCTATGGAACCTAACGACTCGGATACACCAAATTGCGATGAGCTTGCCAATTTCTTCCTAGAAAAGACAAAATCCATTGAACTTGACATCCAATCTAGGAAGGCCCTCCCACAACCGATTGATCATGATACTAAGTTTTACTCTCAGATCAAGGTCCATTTCAGTACTCCGACGGAAACCTCAAAGAACAATGCCTCTTGGCACACCTTCTCGCCCATCCCTGAACAAGAAATCTATAACACTCTGCTAGCTATTTATCCCTCCAATCACTTCTCTGACCCCCTACCGCCGCCTCTATTCAAAATGATAAAAATCTCTCTTATACCCCTATGGTCAAAGATTATAAATGCCTCTCTGAGACAAGGCTCCATACCGGATTGTCTTAAAATAGGGCAGGTCACTCCTATACTAAAGAAACCCGACTCCCCCTCCTCTGATCTCAACAACTACCGACAGATATCCAACATACCCACTTTAGCGAAATTGCTGGAAAAATGTGTACAAATACAACTTTGCAACCACATCAAGAAATACAACCTCCTAGACAAACACCAATCCGGCTTCCGTCAAGGTCACAGCACGGAATCTGCTCTCACCCACATAATGGTTGACATACTAAAAATGCTGGACCAGAACGAATCATGCCTACTGATACTTCTTGACTTATCCTCCGCGTTCGATACAGTTAAGCATGACAACCTACTGTCCCTACTGGAACGAAGGATTGGTCTTACTGGCCCTGTGTTACAATGGTTCACCTCCTTCCTAAACAACAGAACTCAAAGAATCAAGACGAAACACTCACTCTCTCAACCATCCATGGTCACCATAGGGGTTCCTCAGGGATCAGCACTTTCACCCATTCTTTTTAATCTACTCATAGAGCCCTTGGCAAACGCAATGAACTCTGCAAACATTCATTATCACCTATATGCGGATGACACCCAACTGTATATGAAAATCTCCTCACCAGAAGACTTCATCTCCCTCAACGTTATCCTGCAGAATACTCAATGCTGGCTCACTGACAACCACCTCATGCTTAACACCCAAAAAACTGAATTCCTCCTCATCTCCCCACCCAATCACATACCCAAGATAGACGTATGGTTGAATCAGCTAACTTCTTTTGACTGTGCCCCCTCATCAATGACTCCACGAAATCCTGGGAGTCACCATAGACAAACACCTGAACATGCAGGCGCAAATATCCAAAGCCACCATGGGAGCCAATCACCAGTTGAGTTTACTAAGGAAACTTAAACCCTTCCTCCCACAGACCGACCTAAAAATGGCGGTACAAGCCCTAGTGTTACCAAGACTGGACTATGGAAGTACCACTCTATGCGGTCTCCCCAGATGCAAGCTGGCACCGCTGAGGGCATCTCTTAACGCTGCGGCCAGACTGGTCTCAGGATCTAAAAGAAATAGCCACATTTCCCCTACCTTGAAAGCTCTGAACTGGCTGACCTACGAGGCAAGAATACACCTAAAGATCGCTTGCATGACCCATAAAGCTCTGCACAGCAATACCCCCAGTTACTTAGCACTAAAGCTAGAACGATCGGGAGGATGCAGACAATTGCGAAGCGCAAGCTCACTACTACTGAAACCACAGTCCTTCCATAAAACGAGTACCGGGCGCAGAGCTTTCTCAGGGATCGCACCGAAGATTTGGAACTCCCTACCTCCAGCTGTACGTGGAATCCCTTCCTTTACCTCCTTCAAAAAAGAAGTGAGAATGCTCCTAATGAACAAATTCACATCCTAAGGCATCATACCTTATGCTGATTTCTAGTGACCTTGCTATCCATTTATTACCATCTACCTCTTTTGTATTGAACTGCAAATACCAAATGTATGTACACTTTCTCATCCTGCTAAGGTTGAATCTGAGTAATGTGATGCGCTCCGATTCCCCCGTGGATCACTCACCACCGACTACTAGGCACCTATGCCATCCATATATATTATTATCTACTTTTTTGGGTTGAATTGCAAATACCAATTGTACCTTTACTACCTCAACCTCCTAAAGCTGAAAAACTGTGTACGTGAATTGCTCCGATTCCCTCGTGGATCATTCTTTGTTGACTACTAGTCACCTAAGCTATCTATTTACTATTACCTACCTCCTTTGTATTATGGCGAGCACCGATTGTATGTACACCACTTCAAACATCTAATGTTCAATTATGTTATATTGTAAAGCGCTCTGATACCCTCGTGGGTCATGTTCGCGCTAAATAAAACTTTATTAAAAAATAAAAAATAAAAGTGGGATTGTGGACAGCCTCATATGCAACTATCCAGCATGTCGGAGGAAGCTTAGTGAGAGGGTGAGTGAGCTCTCTGCAGTGCATCTCTGCAGAATTGTCAGTTTCCCTACGTTAGTCATTTTCAGGAGGTGCACTTGTCATGTCTGCTCTGGCGACCTGGGATCACATGGCTCGGACGTGCAGCAGAATGCTCACCACTGCTCCATGTCCTCGCTGTCTCCGACTTTACACCCCCAATGTTGAGGAATTCTGAAGCTGAACAATGCCCACATTTTTTGGTCTTGATTCCACTGTTTACACTACTGGTAGGTGGTAAACTCCATGAACCAACAACTTGCAACTGTTGAATTTATCATGACTAGTACAGAAAAAAAGTTAGAGAACTTTCTTTTCTTTGAGCCAAAATCCATCCTTTTAGGAGCTCTCCTTATTGGGCAGTCTTGACAGGCTGAGCCTAATTGCTTTGATGAGGTGATAAGTGGCCTGCATAGAGACAGAGGTTATCTGGTGGGGGGAGATCTGCAACTGCAGAGAACAGGCCAAGAAAGGGGCTGGGTAAATAAACTGGTCTTCAAAGAGAGCGGGGCAGAAAGGATGCAAGCCAGGCCTACTCCCTCTTCCTGTACACCCCATCCAGATGTGAACCCCAGGAGTGGAATTTGCAGGAAGTCTGGAAGGGCAGTGTTAAGGGAAATGAGCCGTGCCAGTAGGTTGGCTTAACCATATCCTAACCCCAAGGAGAAAGTTTCTCCATTTTCTATTTGAAAGTACAGTGCTTTGTGGTACAAGAATATGCCACACTTTGGAGGAAGCTGTCATCCTTTTGGTGGCACCCTGTACCCCGTTGATCTGGGTGCCCCCCTGCTTGTAACCCCATAACACTGAATAAATATGGGAGAGCTGCATAGCCACACAGATGGCCTGCCTGAAACTACAAGAAGAGGAAGGACGGCCCTGCTGGAGCCCTGGCCTGCACCAAGAGGACTGCACTCTTAAGGACTGCACCTGATGCATACCAAGAAAAAATAGCCCTAAGGACTTTTCCATTCTTCAAAAAGAGAAGGCGTGGACTCCCTGAAAGCAACAGGTTAAAAGAGCCCTACCTGCATCATCTCCAGCAAGAAGAACCCAGCTGATCACCTTCAGCTGGACTTTAAAGGATTTGGTTAGGTGCATTGTGGGAACTTTGGACTTTGAACCCCCCAAAATGTCAAGGAGCTTGGTACTCACGGTTCACCTCTAACCTCACAGGAGCAGAATGTAGCCTTTTCGCAACTCCACACTCAGATCTCCGCTCAACCCTCCCTTGAACGGAGGAGATCAAAGCAATCCCCGAAGGGGGAAAGGGGATGGGGATAGAGAAGAAACTGCCTTGTTTAGCTGTTCTTGGGTTCACCGCTACTCCCTCATACTGCCATCTCTCTGGATTTGACGTTGTTCTGGGTAAATTCACTGGCGAATTGCAATAATAATAACACAACCTATATTAATAAATAATCCTTGTCTTTCTTCCTAGTCTTTTCATTTCCTACATTTCATCTAACGCTTACTCTCTATAACTAAGGCCTTTAGCTTCTCTTCTTTAATGCGTTTTTTCTCTTATGAATGTTATAAATTCCAGGTAAGTTGTCCCTTTAGCTCTTTCCTTTTAATTACACCTTCTTATCCTTTTACTCAATTAAGCATTTTTATAAATTAGTATGGAGAATTTACTCCTTTGAATGAGATTATTAACTATTACATTTCTTTTCTCTTTTCAGTTTTATACTTGCAATTTGTTGCCTTCAAATTCGTAAGCTCTCTTCCAAGAATCAGGTAATCTTCTGCTCTTTCCTTATTTCATTATTCCTTAAGTAAGGTCTTGTATTTACCTCTTTTATTATGTATTCACTGTCTTTTTGTAGACCGAAATTGCTATCTAACTAAACTGCCGCACTCGTAACGAAACTACCCTATTCTAGTTTCTAGCGCATGCTCTAGAGAAACTACACTAACGCCCTGACTGACTAAAAACTTGCAGGCACAGAAACCACACACTAGGTGAAGGGAACTTGGTGAAGTTAGTGGCTTTGAACGCCTACCGCGCACTTCACTGCTTTAATGGTCCTCACAGCATCTGACAGCCGCAGAAGCTAGACTGGCAACCTCTGTTGCCTGAATCAGCTACTTCAGAGTCCTTCCACAAGCTCCAATGCTGACGGCTGGTTCTCGCAATCTTCTGCCTCCAAATGAACGCCTTAAACCTAGCCGACAAGACACCACGGCCCCACATTGGGAGATTACTGCACTCGTCAGAGGAGCCCTGACACAAAAGGAACTTCCGAAAGCACCTACCTCCTGAAATTTTGAGAACGACGAGAGAATGTCCTCCAGAATAGTTTCTAAGTGCGAAGGTAACATTTTGGCCAAAGGCCTCTCGCTTAGTGTATTCAACCAGGGCTCCATCAGGCTGGCCTCAAACTTTGAGTTTGCCCTGGCCACGTGCGACCAGATGTCCCAATTTGGTGCTATTGGCATTTAAGCACTAGAAAGCGATTATTCTTTCAAAATTCATATCTCCGGTTCACTACATTGGATGTTTGTCATTTTGGTGTCATTTTAAAGATAAACATATTTACCATGTTTATAAATTGGTGTTGGATTTTTATTGTGTGTTATGTCTTACTTATTTATTGTATTGGTGTTTTTAAATGCTTTACACACCTATCTCCTAAGTTAAGCCTGCCTGCTCATTGCCAGCTACCAATGGTTGAGCAAGGAAATAATTTATTGAGACCTTGTCTAGCCCTACTATAGCGTTGGTGGCCTTATTGCTAGTGGTAATTGCATACTTACCCTTAGTAATAATCGACCTTCCAAATCTCAAGAATATATACATGTAAATATATGCTAAAATGCATACTAAACGAGCATGCACAGCTGCTTCCACCAAATGGTGCCGGTGCCTCGCTACGGTAATTAAAGTAATACAATAAATATTTTAACAAACATTAACAAATATACATTTTTCTATAAATAAACATTTAAAAACATACAAAAAATAAACAATAAAAACAAATACAGTAAACAACTAAACGGGGGTATTTGGCAAGTAAAAAATCTCCCTTTTTTGCATATTAGTACATAACCTTTATGTTGGCCTTTACAATGTATGTAATTAACACACATGCCTTTTTCATACAGTCTTTATCACATAAATGTCTTTACCATGTATACCTTTACAACCCATGTATGAGGTAAGTATATTCAATTTTTGCTTTTTAAAGTGCTTAAGTTATACTTTTTTCTTTTTTGGGGGGGTACCACCTCAAACCTCCATGTTTTAATTTTTTTCCTTATCCCCCTTTTCCTATACCCACCTCATAACCCTAAAATGACCCTTACCTTCTTTTACCACTGATTACCCGTGACCCCTAAAATTACCTTTACCTCCTTTTACCACTGCCGACCACTAAGCCCTAAAATTACCCTTACCTCAATTTAACACTGCTGTTGGAAAACGAGGCAGCATCTGTGAGGCCTGCACAAACAACATGACTACATTTGTCCTTCACTGGGAACCAAACACCCAATTGTAGCGCCTGACTCTCAGAGGGTAGCGTTGCAGAGCAGTCTGAGGCTTACTCAAGGGAGGTGGTGTGGGCTAGTAATCGCCATTTGCAGGTGCGCAGAAATAACACTCAATAATTGATTGTCCAGCCTGTACTTTGCTTTATAAAAGTAAGAGTACATTTATTAAACACACACACTACTCAATACTATGCACCAATTTACAAATATACATAAGCTGTTGGAATTACTTTGTGACATTGCATAACATCTCCACCCCTCCCGCGGGGGGTGGGGTCTAATACCACCACTCCCATGTATGCACATCATCTTGCCCCCTAATGCAGTGTGTTGAGGATAACCTGGAGCGAGGGCCCTGCGCACTGGCACCATCCCAGTGGCGACCCACCCCATTACCTCAACACACATTAAAAATAGGTTCACCTGCCCTAGTGACACATAACCCTGACTGAGCATCTTATATTGACCATACAGGATGCACCCCTACATATTCAGGGCTAACAGTCTGGGTTGTTCCTCACTTAAGCGCAGCAGCAAGAATACATGTTTACGCACACTTTAGAATGACAGTACTCAGCACGTTTGTGGATCATTAGAATGCATTGCAATTACATCCCCTAAAGGCATCACAGATGAAATCACAGGATTACGCATATACAGCCAGACACCCTAGCAGGAATGTCTGGCAACATAACCCACTTTGCTTATGACATCACCTTACACAGGTACTTCACATTACATATGTGACCTTCAGTCCCTCTAAGAAGGAATAACCGTTAGTAAATGCAGTTCTGGTGCAATTACACCTCTTCACCTCCAGGGGATGCCCTTCTCCAGACATCCCCAACTCAGCCCTTCACTCCAGGAAGCACTTCTCACAACACCCTCAGCTGTAGAACAAAAGTTCCAGCTTAGAAGGTGTTGAATGCACGCTGAGCCCTTGAGGGGTTATCCTTTTAACATCCCTATGAGACTTAGGGTGGGACTTATCTTCGTGCTGGGGGGAGACTGCGCTTCTCCAGCAGCTCCCCCAGCACCCTGTACCAAGTTGGTGGTGGCCCCGTCCTCCTGGGGCCACCACAAGCACCAAAACAACCGATTCTCAAATGCCTGGCAAGGCATTATGGGGCGCTTCGTGCTCCGCTTTGTGCATATCGCATGAGCGGCTCTCCCGCTGCGCCGGGGAGAGCCGCGATCCATCTGGTGCTTCGTGCCACTTTCCACGCCTGGTGGGGGGCCCGGTCCCACCCGGACCCCCAGGTAAAGGATACGGCTCGGGGAGCCCACCCCCGGCCGCTCCTGCCAAGTGTCGGGGGCCCGGTCCCACCCGGGCCCCGCGATGCCTTTGCTCCAGGGCTGGGGTCCCGGTCCCACCCGGGACCCCTGACTGCCTCCTTCGTTGGAGGGCAGCCTGGGGAGCCCACCCCCGGCTGCCCCCGCCGGCTCCCCGCGCGGCCAGCCCCATCTTCGGCTGCCGTGGGAGCCGGCCTCTCATTTCTGGTCTGCCCGCTCCGGCGGGCAGACACGCCGGATCCCGCTGTTCGGGCGGGGCCGCGGGGGAGTGCAACGGCACTCCCCCCTCCTTCCTCTCCACACGGGGGGGGGGGCGCGACGGCGCCCCCCTCCACCCCGGTCTCTTCGGGGCCCGGGGATGGGGTCCCGGGCCCCCTCCTCCTCCTCGCGGGGGGGGCGCGACGGCGCTCCCCCTCGATCTTCTGTCTCGGCGGGGGCCAGGGTGGGCTCCTGGCTCCCCATTGGCGAGGATTTTCACGGGGAGCGCGACGGCGCTCCCCGAATTTGCTTCGAGGCCTGGGGATGGGGTCCCGGGCCCCCTGGGGACTTCCTTGCGGGGGTGCGATGGCGCTGCCCCGCCTCCATCTTCGGTGGGGGCCAGGGTGGGCTCCTGGCCCCCCAGGCAGGACACTTTCGCAGGGAGCGCGACGGTGCTCCCCGGCTCCCCTTCTCCTTAGGGGTCAAAGGTCGCTCACCTTCCGGGGGCCATATCTCAGCCCCTGGGGGTCCGATCTGCCCCATTTTTGCGTCTTCTTGCTCCTGGCGGCTGCCCCCAGCCACTGGGAGCACTCTCCTTTGCCCTCCGGCAGGGAGCGGTCTTCACTGGCTCTCCTCCTGGGCCTCTCTTCTCCCTGCGCAGAGGCCCCTGCTTCTGCGCACCGGTCCTGGGCTCTTCTTCTGGCGCTGTTAGGGGCCTGGGGGGCAGTCAGGGGGTACCTCCTTCCAACTGCCCATTGCCAGGCTCCAGCACCTTCCGCCTCAGCAGACCACACCCCAGAGAGAGCTTCTCTTCCTGTGCAAGCACTTTTTAAAAGTTGAGTAGGGGGCTGGCAGGAAGTCTCTGTTGGTCCTATCAAACAGCGACACATCACTTCCCTGCCCCTGCTCCCTCCTTCCTGTAAAGCCTCTGGGCTGGTTCAAAATGGCGTCGTCCAGGGTCTCTGGCCACATGGTCTCTGAAACACGAGCCCTCCCCTCCTTGGTGCAGCCTGGTGCCTGGCACCAGTGATAGCTGCTGATGGATGAGCCTGTAGCCCCACCCATGGCCCTGGTTATGACTGACTCAGAGAAATGTGAAATTTCTGAATGACCCAAAAGCAGTACAAATATGACTTTGGACTCTGCAGAATACTTCTTCTCACACCCGTTACAGTGGACTTTAGTGCGTGTCTGGAATATGTAGGCTTTAGGAAAGTGACACTAGCCAATGGGCTCCACTTCCCCATAGGGGAATAATGAAGTGAAAAACACAGTAAAGCACACTGACTTTCCCTGGCATGTTTCTTCCCAGTGTATAAAGCCTATTCCATGTCACCACCCAATTCTGCATAAGTCCTGCCACACCATTCACTTTGTAGCTGCTCCTGGACTGCGCACGCCAGGAATCTCCCCTGCGCAGCCCCTCCACTTGTGCACACGCATGTACACAGGTGTCTGCACCAGCCCGGTGCCCCGTACTCCAGCTGCTGCGCAGCGGCCTAGTTAAGCCAGGGGGACACCAGTAAAATCCACATGCAGTCTCTTTCATCATGAGTTCCCTGTGGGTGAGTCCCAACTTATGAGGCTCTCCCACAGTAAAAGCTCAACAAATAGGTGCTCAAAAAGCGAAAAATCCGGGCGGCCCATAGTGTCAGAACCACCTTCTAACAACTGCCCACACCTAAACCCTACATTTACCCTTACCTCCCTTTATCTCTACCCACCCCTAAACCCTAAAATTACCCTAACCTCCTTTTACTACTACCCACCCTAAACCTTAAAATTACCCTTACCTCCCTTTACCGCTGCCTACCCCAAAACCCTAAAATACCCTGACCTCCCTTTACCTCTACCTACTACTAAACCCTAAAATTACCCTTAGCTCGCTTTACCAACAGCCACTCCAAACCTGAAAATAAAAATTACCCACACCTCCCTTTACCACTACCTGCACCTAAACTCCTTTTTTAACATAATAATAATGTTATTTAAAAAAATATGTATACTTACCTGCATGTAAAAGGCATGCAAGGTAAACGTACAAATACTTAACTGGATAATACTCACCTGTGTGGTAAAGGCATTGTGTTGTAAAACCTTCATTGTACAGACTGTTTCCCATAAAAAATGATTGTTAACTTGTCTTTCCAGTGAAAAAGCCCAGTTACTCTCACTTTGACAGGCTTAGCTCTCCTATGTAGAAAACCAGAGTGCAGATTAAAATACCAATAATGCTAACTGGGGAAAGAGACCAGCCAGAAACATAATAAAACCACTTTTTTTTTAAATTATTTTAAAAAATCCAATTCAATGGTGAAGTCAGACTTTTATTAGATATTAAGGTAAAAACACTATTAGAAAGTTACCCTCTGCATGCATGGCCTGTCAGGAGGCTAATTTGGATTAACTCTCCAGCTACTCCCAGCCAGAGATCAGCTTTGAATGAGGTGTGAAGATGGTATGAAATTCCTCCTAAGACCTCACACTAGACTCACCTGAATGGGCTGAGATGAATCCTCTGAGCAGAATGAATTATGCAGGGTGTGGCTGTGTGTGACAGGCCTAAGTTAAGCACATGTAAACGTTTTTTGTTCTTCAAAGGGAGCAACCAGGCTTCTATGACAAGTCTTGTGTATTGCCTGTCTGGTTGCTGAAGGGCCCTGCTTTTCTCCTACCAGACTTCTGTCTCTGGGTTTGTTGTGGGTACCATTCCTGCTTCAAACTGGATTTGGGTGTCAATGGTGAGGGGAGATTAGGGACCATGTCTGCTTCCCTACCCAGCCCTTAGAGCCCAAGTTTATTGCAGCCGAAGACTTTCGCAATCTTGAAAATGCCTCAAACATAGCATTTTGGGCTTGTTTGGAGTAAATCAAACAGAAACTGCTGCAGGAATAGGTAGGTAAGCACCTGGGAACTGTTACTACACTGATTAGAGAAGAACTAGGAGTGTATTAGTGTGTCCCCGCCCACAGGCAAACAAACCATACAAAGTTGGACCTTTACCCACCCTTCCTCAAAACACTGCCAGACTTGTGAAATAATGCAAGGCACACTGAATGCGCTGCACTTGGCATCTGTGACCAGAGGGAGGGGCCTGAGGGGGTTGGATCCCCTTACAATCCAATCCAAGGTCAGAAAGATCTTCCATTTTCATAAGGCTGATCCCTGGGAGGCTCCAGGAACATACAAAAACTGAAGAGTATATTTGTGTAAAAATCCCAGTGAAACTAGACCTGGACTGGATATTGCTTTGCCCTCTGCCCGATACCCTGAGAGCCTCTAAATGCTTCCCCTGGGGTCCTGTTGACATTAGATAGGGCATCGATTAATCAATACTTGACTGTTTTAATTTCGATTTTGTTCATCCCAGCCTGTTTTTATCCTGATGGTTGGTCATTAATATCCGAAACCTGATGATTTTACATATTTTACTTGTATGTTTTAATAACCTGTATGTATTTTACTGCTATTTTTGCACGTCTTGCATGCTTTTATGGCTGTTCACAACCGAATGAAAAAAGAATTCTGATTCTGACATTAGAAGTGCACATTTATAATTGTTTGGGCACCAAAAGAAAATTGAGAACTTTTTCAAACCTTTTCCTCCAGAGGTTCAAAGGGATCGACCATGAAAAGTATCAGACTGGCATTTCCACAGCAGTGGACTGAACTTCAGGTTTTTGGTGTGAAATAACAAATTCCCTTTTCAGATTGTGACTGAGAAACCTTTCTGAACTTCCCTACTTCCAGGTACTAGTGGGGCCTTTCTACTTATTGCACCCAACCCAGCTCTATCGCGGTTGGCCTCAAACTATGAGTAGGTCCAGGTCTCCCTTGACCATTGACTACCATTGGAACTTTGCGCTTTTTGGAGCTATTTTGACTTGATTCTTAATGATATCTATGGTTCCCATTATTGGATTTTTGTTTAAGTTTCATTTGTTCATTAAACTTTACTATACTTTTATACATTTGAGTGACATTTTCATTGCGTTGTTTTTACATTTTTAACTGTTTTGACACTTCCAAACGCTTTACATAATTTCCTTGAATTAAGCCTGTCTGGTCTGTGCCACAGATATCAGGGGGTGAGCTCAGGTTTAAATTACTGAAATCTTTGACTTGACCTAAGAAGATACTGGTGGGGATCTCTGGGCAGAAAGTGCATCTGCCAGTGCAGTGGATCCACTTTAGGCACAACTAATTGCCAAGTGAGTACCATTTCTGGCCCACTCTATAACATTTTTGTTTCTCACAAACACCAAAAGCAGGTTTTTGTTTGGGAAAGTCTATGACTCTCATGTTCAGAGAGGATAGGTAAAGAACACAATGGAAACATGAAGGACTGCCACATTAGCCTCTTCATTCATGTGTAATTCTAAAATGTGACATCAAGGTGACAAAAACCGTACAACCCCAGAGACCTTTCAAATAGCTGCCTGTATCCACTGCAGGTGTGAAACCTGGTTCCAGCACAATGAGAGGGTGTGTTCCCTCATTTCTATTTGGGTGGACAGGAAATGGAATACCAGACTTCTACATGGGTATAAAAGCTAAAGCCATCTCATATGAGCGACTACTGAAAGTTGAGCAAGAAAGTTCTACAAAAAGAAGTTGGATTTCCAAGGGAAAGTTGTGAGGGTTGCGTATACAGAAATCTCTAATTACTTGGCAGCGCACAGAGTAAGAATGGCACCTCACAACCACCTCAGCAGAAAATACCTGGACCTGAAAGAGCATCTGAAGGACGAAAGAAGATCCTACCTGACTGCTGGAGATTAAACAACCCCAAGGAACACCTATCTCCAAGGCCCCCATATCTCCCTGTACCTGCTTTTCAAGCGTCATCTGGCCAGTTTTATGTTGCTGCTAAGGAGGCAAACAGGCAGAAAGTCCATGAATAACTTTCCCACCAAGACACTTTTTGGAGAAAGTCATTTTCTCAACCTCTGTGGATCAGGAAAAAGTGCTGAGGTAACTAAGGCATGATGCACTATCAGCAGTTAAGTATTCAGGTTGTTCCCACCCTAGGGTGACCAACCGTCCGTAAATTTCACGGACTGTCCATAATTTGGACCTCACGTCCGTTGTCCGTGAGGATCCCTTTTACGGACGCCTTTTGTCCGTAATTATGGCCAGTACAGGGAGCAGCACTCCTCCTCTGCCAGAAGCCTCAGCTCCCTGAGGGGGCCGCCTCGCACTCCTCCTAGAGCACAAGAGCAGCCCCACCCCGCCCATTGTCATTCTGTATGCGGGCTAATTGCCACATACAGAATGACACTGGGGCAGTCTGGGCTGTTAAATCATGTGGCGGCCTCCTCCTGCCTCAGTGTAGAGCAGGGCATTCTGTTAGATGGATAAAAGGTAAAACGCCCATGCTGCAACGTGAGAAAACAGTTTATATAAAGAAGCCTGTGAAACAAGTTAAAAAGAAGGGGCTAGAGTTCTTTCACTGTCTCATCATTTTAGAACTGACACATTTTCAATATTATATTCAACAAAGCCATGGTTGCTGATTTTTTATTTTAGGCAACTAACAACCATTGACAAAGCCAATAGTCCTGGCTTGTTGTTGGTGTAATGATACTTGCTGTATTATATAGCTGGATGCAATGACAGAAACAACATAATAGCACTAGCAGTCGGGCGGAACACTATGCTAAGCACAGATTTTTAGCCTAGATGTTTTAAGCCACGCCCTTAATTACATCGAACACCCCTTTGAAGAGACCCCCAGTTTTTACCCCACTTAAAGCCGTGGAAACAACACCATGTCACCTCACGTCCTGGCACTGTGCATCATGCATGACTCATGACTTCTAAGTTTTCAGATTGCCTATGTGCAGGGGCATAGTGAACCCTCCCCCACCCCTTGCTTTAGGAACTACAGCGATGTGAAGTGCTTGATGGGCCTCTTCTATCTGCAATTCTGTAGACAAAGGCTTGTATTCTTAATGTGAAAAGGTGGGTGAGTAAATAAGTGAAGGAATGTGTGAATGGCTGGATGGATTAGTGAAAGGATGAATGAAAGGGTGAATGGATAGATAATGAAAGAAAGGGTGGATGGATGAGTGAGTGAGTGGAAGGATGGATGAGAGAAAACGTAAATAGATTGGTGTATGGGTGGAAGGGTAGATGGATGGGTAAAAGGGTGGATGGGTGAGTGAAAGGATGGATGGATGAGTAAAAGGGTAGATGATAGGCGAGTGATTGGGTGGATGGATGAGTGAAAGGATGGATGGATGGATTGATAAATTGATAAGTGAAAGGGTGAATGGATGGATGGATGAGTGAAAGGGTGGATGTAAGGATTGATGAGTGAGTGAAAGGGGGTAGATGGACAAAAGGATGGATAGATGAGTGAAGAAGTGAAAGGGTGGATGGATGAGAGAACGGATAGATGGATGAGTGAAAGGATGGATAAGTAATAGGGTCAATGGATGGATTCATGAATGGATGAATAGATGGGTGGGTGGGTGAAAGGATGGATGGGTAAGTGAAAGGGGGATGGAGAGAGAAAGGGAGGATGAACGACTGAAAGGGTGGAACTATAAGTGACTGGGTGAATGGATGAGTAAGTGAAAGGATGGCTGGATGGGTGAAAGGGTAAATGGCTGGATGGATGAGTGAATAGATGGATGGGTGGAAGAGTGGATGGATGAGTGTACGGATGGACGGGGTGAAAGGGTAGATGGATGAATAATGGATGGATGAGTGAAAGGGTGGATGCAGGGATGGATGAGTGAAATGATGGATGGAAGAATACATGGTGGATAGGTTTGCAAATGGTTGAATGTTTGGATATAGATGGGCACACAGATGGATGGACAAAATGAATGGTGAAAGACTGAATGATGGATAAAAGAATGACTACACCTTGTAGCACCCATTATCTTAAGTAGCATTTCCTATACATTGACTTTCACGTTTATATGAGTCATTGTCTCTATATAATGTGTGCGTGATGTAACGCACTCCAACACCCTGCCCTACATACTTGGGATGAGTAACACTATAAAAGAAATTAAATACACATGAAAGACGGTCTATGTGAAGATGAGGGGCACCATTGGAGGGTGGTAGCAAGGCCGGGCTGGCTGGACCGGGCATTGGGTGTTTCCTGGGAGGCTGGAAAGGGGGCGGTTTTGTTACTGGGGGCTGGCACTGCAAAGTTCCTTGTATATCCAGTAGTTTTCAATCAACAACAAAGCGGCCTCACTTATATTCAGGTGTGGTTCACCATTGTCTAGTGACTAATATACCTGCTGGAGCAAGATGCGAGTTTTGAATCGTCTGAGGTAGCAAGCTGCGGGCATACTGAAAAACTGTGAAGTGCACAATTGTCTCAACCTAATATAAACTTATTTTGACTTGTACTTAAGTGGTTGTCTATTTACTTACTTATATACTATTGCGCGACCTCCTCTGACGTGTCTGTAAAACTTACCTTTTGTCCCGAAGTTTTGTCCTGAAATTTGATCCCCTGTCCTGAATTTTTGTCCTGAATTTTGACCCTTTGTCCTGAATTTTTACACTCACCGTCCTGAATTTGCACCCATGCCAGTTGGTCACCCTATCCCACCCAGAGCTTTTTGCCATAAAGAAGATTGATTTCATACCGTGTGGTGAAAGTATCTGTCCTTGTGTAGCACTATCCAGCTACAGCTTCTGGCATAATGATGTTTTTCGAGAATCAAAAAGTTACTATGTGAGAAGGTAAAACTTATGAAGATGGGGATGCTGTGAAGTTACCCCTATGGCAAAGCGATCTAATTGTCTTCAAAATCTGATTGTGTTCTATTCTAAGCACAACATGGAAGGCTTCAGTGGGAGCTCATAGATAGCATATCCGACTTTGAGAGACTTCAGCATCTTGCTTGCAGCACTGGAGGGTTTTGACAACCAGAAAAGTAACGAAATCCCAAGGTGAAAACTTTGACGGGTGTGATACAGTCATATCTGACCCCTGCTCATGATGATCAGTTAAAAGTTGTAAAAAAGTCCAGGTTTGACAGGAACATGAACTGTAAATAGAGCTTTGAGTTTTCTTGTTTTGCTAAAACGTTAGCAATCCAAGCCTCCAGGTCCCTTTTCTAATTGTAACCATTTTTGTGTGTTTTATGTTTTGCTCGTTCATTTTTCTTGATGTTTTTTTAATTCGTTTTTTCATGTTATTTTGTTG
The DNA here is from genome assembly GCA_963921515.1 of Calotriton arnoldi. Classification (NCBI taxonomy): domain Eukaryota; kingdom Metazoa; phylum Chordata; class Amphibia; order Caudata; family Salamandridae; genus Calotriton; species Calotriton arnoldi. Next base: position 366,106 of record CAWUFW010003235.1, read on the forward strand.
TGTTCTTAACTTATTGTTAAATAATGATTGACATTAATACACGTTTCTCTGGAGAACTGCCAGCTGATTCTTCCACTTCTACCAGTGATTAAACTGATTTGGAACATAACTAGATTGTGTCTATTAACTTGGTAGGGGTAGCCCCTAGCGAATTATGAACTCAAGTTAATAGCCTAACTTAGAATATGACACATATAATATAATATTAAAAGGAATTCCAGTAAAGGGTTTATGTTCATTTCCATGATGAGAATGGCTAGATAGTAGACCCATATTTAACGTGAGTATGTCCATTGACATAGGAGTCTATGGTAAGGCTTTCGAACTTCTCTGTACCTTCCTGCATGGAAGAGAACAGTCTGTTAGTATAGGGGATTTTAGATCAGAATCCTTTTCCTTGTAGTGTGGAGTCCCGCGGGGTTCCTCGATAAACCCCACGTTATTCAACATTTATGTGGCCCCTCTCATGGGACTGATAAGATCTTTTAGTTTTCTTACAATCTCGTATGCGGACGATACCCAAATTATCATCCCCATAACTAACAATGTTGATGAAGTGGCTCTGCATTTCAATAAATGCATGAGTGCCGTTGTGCAATGGATGGGAAACCATTGCCTGAAATTAAATGCAGCAAAGACCGAAGTTCTCCTATTTGGGCGGGTTATTTCTTTTTGGAATCAATCCTGGTGGCCAGACGATCTGTGTCCAGTCCCCAGCCCAGTGTCTAAATCCAAGAATCTTGGAACAATATTTGATACTAACCTGTCTTTTAGGGATCACACCAACCATCTCACTTCCTCTTGTTTTTATACACTAACAATTTTGCGAAAAATCATCTCCTTTCTACCTTTGGAGTTACAAAAAACGGTAGGGGCATATTAACAACGGCCAGCGATAATTATCGCTGGCCGTGCTTAGCGATAATTATATTATCGCTGGCTATCTCTGGCATTTATCGCCCTGGTAGCGCGTTATTAACAACGCGTTACTCCAGGGCGATAAAAATTCCAGAGATGGCGATGTTATCGCCCTTTTGCAGGGAACATCGCTGGTTTTCCAGCGATGTTCCCTGCAAAAGGCGATAACCTTGCTGATACGACCCACAGGGTCGTATCAGCAGAATCCACCTCCTATGGCTAACATAGGTAAGTCGGGATTATAGCAGACGTTAGATTTTGGCGAAAACGGCCGTTTTCGCCAAAATCTAACGTCTGCTATAATCCTGTGGGCTGCCTTGTAAATATCGGGATGTGCACATCGGCGATATTTACAACGTAGCCCATCTGGGGTACGCCCAGTAACGCCCACTTTGCATCTCATTAGTGATGCAAGGATGGGCGTTGGGGGAAAGGGCGATAGTGGCGGGATTCACGCGATAGCGTGTCCTTGCTGATTAGGCGATAGAATTATCGCCGCTTTCCGTCCGAAAACGGACGCTAAAGCGGCGATAATTGTCTATCGCCTCGTTGTTAATATGCCCCGGTAGTTTCTTCCTTAGTCCTATCGAAATTGGACTATTGCAATGCACTCCTGGTCGGTGCACAGGAGTGTATTCTAAGCAGGCTCCAGAGGATACAAAACGCTGCTGTCAGGGGTTTGACAAATATAAAAAAATCAGAGTCAGTGACCAAAGCCAGAGATGAGCTTTATTGGTTGCCTGTAAAAAAAAGAGTAGTTTTCAAAGATTTGTTTTTGCTTACAAAGCGGTGCATTCCCATGGTCCCAAACTCCTTAGGAAGAAACTCTCATGGTATACCCCAATCTGGACTTTACAGTCAAATAATTCTATGACCCTGTCAGTTGCTCGCATTTGTAAGGTCTCCTGTGGAGGGAGAAGTGTTTCTCTTTCCACATCTCGCCTCTGGAATCAAATGCCAATCTCTCTGAGGAACTCTACCAACTTCCTGGATTTTAGAAAGCTTCTCAAAACTTGGCTTTTTACACTCCCGCTCTAGTTTATTTTCTGATTTTCTCTCTTTCACAAGCAGCGCCAAGATGCCTTTGGGAATACGCAGCACTTTACAAATTAAATATCAAATCAAAGAGAAAACTACTTTCCTCATGGAGACACAAGAAAAAAATTATTTAGATAATGCAAATTGGCTGCACTTTGCTTTGCTTCTTGTGTTGGGTCATCTCCTGTCCTTGGGATGAGACCCCACCGGCTGCCTTTTGTGAACCAGCACCGGCAACGAAAGGGCTACTGGCAAGGATCAAGATTACAGTTATGGTGGAGGCTGGGCTGAGTCCCCCCTCTTTCATTTGAAACTTTGCAGGGGTTTCTACTGGGTAAGTCCTTCATGATTCTATTGTGAGCCTCTAATTATGCATAATAGCCAGCTAATTTGTGACGCCTTGGTTGAGCAATGGGAAAAGGAAAGCTACCGGGATCCAAGGACTCATCCCCCAGATTTACCAGCAGCACCACTTTGGACTCTGGTTTGGCTTGGCAGTGTGAGCAATCTCAAAAGAGATTGAATTGGCAGAACGTAGACTATACCTGGATGTGGGGGAGGGGCCCAGTACTCTGCCAGGTGTTCAATCTGCACATTGTTCACATACTGCACTTCAAACCCAGCCCTGTGTGGATGATATTCACAGCTCCCCCAATGTATTTCCAGCAGTCCAGGAAAGAACAATTGAGAGCGCTTCACCTGAAGGTCTCAATAACATCACTAGTCCACCTCTGGCTAAAATGAAGTGCCAACCGAAGTGTACTGGCACTACCAAATGCCAAATTCACTCTCCAAGAAAACGTGACTCCTCTGGCCTTTCAGAGAATTTGGTTGCTACAAATTCGGATTGGGGCCATATATTTGGCAAACTTAAGGATATCATTACACAGTGTGTTGCTCCAATAGTGGAAAGGTTGCATACTTTAGAGTCCATTGTGTCAGATCTATCCAAGGCCATTGTGACTGTTAATGTGGCTATTAACTCTCTTCTCTCAGCAGGCTCTAGGCCCCTTGTCAACACCAACATAATTAACAGTGTGGTTAAGCCTCACTGCCCAGCTACCGTACCAACCACTAATCCCTCTCAACAGCCCCGCCAAGCACAGGAGGTGTATGCCTCAACATCTACATCGGGAGATGGGAGAGCAAACAGCAGCCAGGCTGATGCCTTTGAGGCTGGATTAGTGGGGGTATCAACCTGTTAAAGGGTTGCCTATCTTAAACTTACCTCTTGACTGTATTCCTTATGAGGCAATCCTAGCTGGGGTACAGCATATCAGCCCAAATGACAGGGCATCCACCTCCCAACTGTGAAATTAAAGTATGTCACTGGTTGTGTAACAATGCTAATTTTAACATCACTGATTGCAATGACATCCTGTTTCTGAGGAGGATTGGATGGGTGGGCCTTGCAGCTAAAACCTTAAAAGGGGACTGCATAGTAATCAACAGTAGGTCACCTACCTTGGCAAGGCATCTGATCTATAGTACTGCTCCGCTGCCTTCAAGGAATATGGGAATTAACATTCTTCTGCTTGTTTTTTTCTATAGGCATTTTCAATTTAAACTTTCACCGCCACATCAAATAGATTTCACCCCCTAGCAGACCTAAACCACATCAACTGACTTCAGGATACCACTCCTCTACTGAATAGCCCCAAGGCTATCAGGTTAACTCATTGCTCTCCCTACACTCCCCGTTGAGACCATACCCAGTTATGACCTAGGAGCAGCCCCAGGAGTTCTTAGCTGGAATGTCGCAGGCATTAGGGTTAAGATCCAGGACCCTGAAAGGCTCAATTCTGCCACTCAGTTTGATGTGATCATGTTGTAGCAAACCTGGGACCAAGAGTTAGTTGTCTAGGATGGCTTTGAAAGCTATATTGCTGCAGACACCCCTTCCCCTGGCCACAGAGCGCACGGCGGATTAGCCACCCTAGTCTGTATCTCTAAGCAACTGATGATTATAAAAGTCCCCCTTAGACATACTGGGATACAGATCTTATGGGTGGTTCTTTCCTGTGAGTTCCATTTTGTATTGGGAATTTTTTATAATTCAGTTAGAGATCCTAGATGCCAGATTGAGGCCCTATTCCAAGCGATATCCATCCTTGAGGCTAGATCTCTTGCATAATTCAAGTCTTTTAAGGTTATACTGTGAGGGAATTTTAATGCTAAATTGGGTGTATATCAAACTAATATTAACCCGTTTTTGGTTGAAGACCCTCTCTTTAGTACTTCTACCTCTGACCACAGGGGGTGGAAGTAACTTTGTACCCTTGGGCACATGGGCCCATGCAATGTTAATCCTAACCAGGGGGTTAAGTTCAGCTGCTGAACAACCTACTTTTGTTGGCTGGGGCAAAGGGTCCGCCATCGATTATGTGGTTTGTTTCAAGGTCCCTTGTGGGTTTTGTTACTTCGGGGTGGTGCATGCAACTTGTTTTAGCAATAACAACCCCATAGAAATTAGGGTGGCAGCAAATCCCGGCAGTAGCCTTGAGCCCCTCCCATGCCTAATTGGCCTGTGCACTAAAGATAAGGGACATAGGGTCGTTCTTTGTTTAAAACCCTAGTCAGGACCAACTTAGACATTATCATGAAGCCTTTATTATTCCTTGACTCATCTCCTGCCTTGGTTCTGATTGCTTTTTCCCGACTTAATAATTCTACTAAAGCTATGATAAGGGAAATGTCGGGGCGCCATAGAGTTTTTCAGTCTAGCTGATTTGATAAAGCTTGTAGGGTGGCCAATAAACAGTTATGTGAGGCCCTTAATGCCAAGCCTGGTAACCAGCATAATACCCTGGTGGCCAGAATGGCTTATAAACAAGCCATCTGGGAGCAGAAAGCAAATCTTAAAGAGGCTTTCTGGGAGCAGCTGTGGCCACCTGTGAAACAAGGGACTCCAGGGGCTTTTGGGCTACTGTCAACAGAAAGCAGCCTAGTGTGGCTGCACCTGACAACATAGGCTCCTCTATTGCCCCTGCTCACTGGGTGTCCCACTTTCAAAAGGTTTATGCACTTGATAAGGATGTGCCTCTAGCTAGGAATGAGGAAAGCTCTTTGTACCCGTTGGAGGTTAGGTTCTAACACGAGGAGGTATGTGCGGCAATTTTGGCTAGTCCCTCCGACAAAGCCCCTGGCCCTGATGAAATACCCATGGACCTTTACAAGGCAGAGTCCCCCTTGTGGGCCCCTATTCTAACTAATGCACTTAATGCAGTTGTGCAGGTTAGCATCCCCCCTCATGGACATCTGCAATCATACTGCCTGTGTTTAAAAAGGGGAAAAGACAAGATCCCACCTCTTATAGAGCTATTTCCCTCTTAAATTCAGTTGTGAAAGTGGTGGGGCGGATTATTTTACAGCATGTGGAAATTTGGGTTCAACCAAATAACATACTTTGTCCAGTACAGTATGGTTTTGGGAAGGCAGAGGCACAATGGAGCAGTGTATGAACCTAAACCTACAGATTGAGAAATATGTGGTTGCAAAGCAAGAGTACATTTATCTTGCATTTATGGACCTGAGTAGCGCCTTTGACTGGGTAAACAAGTCAAAGCTATGGAACAATTTGGCACTCTTAGGGCTACCTCTTCCACTGGTCAACTTTTTAAGAGCTTTGCACATGGACGTGAATGCTTGTGTCAGATATGGGGTAGGTAGGGAATGTACGAAACCTTTGGGCCTCCTGTGTGTGGTTAGACAGATCTGTGTGCTCACAACTATCCTTATCTTGTTGTACATTAATAGCCTTAACACCTACCTGGTAGCCAATTGGAAAGATCGGACCAAGGTAAAGACAGTTCTTGTGCCTTCCCTGCTCTACCCTGATCATGCAGTATTGATATCTTGAACGGCTAATGGCCTTAAAGTGCTTGTTGTCCTTTTTGTTAGCTGCATGGAAGAGCTGGAGCTGGACACGAACACTACTAAAACACATTATATGGTTTATGGGAAGAAATCTTCCAAAACCAGACCCATCGCCATTAGGGGAAACAAGGTTTCCAGGGAGTCTGCATTTCCTTACCTAGGGGTCACATTTGACCAGCAGAACAATTGGCTGACCTGCCTATCTAACTGTTGTACACGTGTTAGCCATGCTTGTAGTGCTCTGTTTAGGTTTTCAACGTCGATAAGGATTAAACCCATTTTGCCCTTACTGCAAATATACAAAATGAAATGTCTTCCTGAACTGCTGTACAATGCTGCAATTTGGGGGTACCTCAACTGTAAGGCCGTCCAGAAAAAAGAGAATTGTTTCTGCAGGAAACCTCTGGGTTTGGGTCTAAATAGTTCATTGCTATTTGTCCACAAAGAGGTGGGCCTTGATTATGTGGAGGACTGTGTGAAACTGGCCCCATTGTTATTGTGGATCTCAGTGTGGTGTAACGAGCACACAGCATTCAATAGGGATGTGATTGAAGACTGCCTTGAGTGTGTGCATGGCCGCCAGATATCGTGGTTAAACTACATCAAGTCTGCTGCTCAATCCCTAGGTTGCCCTGATTTGTTTGATTGACCCCACCTCCTTCAAAAGGAGGATAGGAGATTAGTCAGGGAATGGTTTTTAAATCAGGTAAAAGAAAACAAGGAATACAAGGTACTCGAGAAATCTACCACCAGACATCTCCTACTCTTGAAAACCATTGGCCCTGAGCCCTATCTTTCTGTGGTTAGACACCCTTAGGAAAGATCACTTTTAACTAAATTCCGCTTAGGCTCAAATCGTCCACTTATCTGTTTTCCTCCTGGCCAGTTTGACCCTAAACTCCCTTCAGACTCTGGAACACCTGGTATTATTTTGTAGTTATTATGTTTTTTTACATCAAAGGTATCTACTACCACTTTTAGAATCGAGGGGTTTTTCAACAGTTTCACCTGGCTTTTCTTCATTTACAGCTGTTATCAGATCATGTTGCGATGTTGGCAGTTTCTTCTTTTTTAAAAGGCGCCCTATATTGGAACAAAATCATGAACTTTTAAACTGTTTTATTGCCCTTAGACCATAGGATTGGCCGAACTTATTGCTAAGTTCATTGGGGCAGATTTACAAGAACTGACGCATCTCTGCATAGTAGCAGAGATGCGTCAGAACAATTGCGTCACGCAAAAAAACCCTTGCGCCACCATGGATGCGTCGCATTTACAATGCGGCGCACCGTGGCGCAAGGATTGACAGATGCGTCATGCATCTGTTGGCGTAAAGGTAACGCATTGCAGGAGTCGTGTCGCAAGCACGACGCAACTCCAGCAATGCTCAGGAATGCCTATTCCTATTGTGCTGCGTAACTCCTTACGCCTGCTTCAAGCAGGCGTAAGGTTTTGGCACAGTGGCGTCGTAGAAGTGACACAGTGAAATCTTGTAAATTTCACTGCGTCACTTTTACAAGGCTTTCTTGCGTGGGAACGCCCACCCTGCACACATTATACCTGACGCAGGTATAATGTGATGCAGGGCTTTACAACGTGACGCATCTCTCTAGATGCGTCACATTGTGTGAGAAGTTGGCCTGGTATATGCTGTCCACTAGTTACAGTGGACACCTTGCACCAGTACAATTCGACTCTTATGGTAGGTAGGTTTAAGACAACCTTTATAGAAAGCTATCCTAGTGGTAGCTGTGGAGAGCAGCCTTCAGGCTAAGTCTTGGAGGAATGTAAAGCAGCTTGTTTTACCACACAATCTCTTGAATCACCAAATGAAAAGACACCACACAGGTATATATATCAAATATATATGTATTTATTACTAAACAACTCTCTACTAATCTCTTGTGAGATTAGAAGTCAAGAACATATGTACAAATCAACGTTTCACAATAGATTAAGCACAAATATGGCTGGGGCCCTAGGGGCGTACCAGACCATATACTAAAAAAGAGACTTAAGAACAACGACGTGCAAAGGGACAAGTCCCAGGGCCTTCAGAAGTGCTGGGGCCTCACGAAACCACCCAAGGCAGGTAAGTAAAGGACCCACGGGGGACGCGTGCAGTGAGGGAACACAGGCGCGGATCGCCGTAGACTTCAATGGGGCAAGTCGCGGTTGGAAATAAAGAGTTTCAGGGCACTTCGGGAGTAGCTACAAGCAAGTCACTTACAGGGTAAGTAGTTCTAGGGCCAACACCCACAGTAGCACCGTAGTGCTGGAGTTACCTCACCCAGGGAAGCCGGGTGCATAGGTGTCCTTTGGTGTCGGGTCGCGGCGTCGTATTCAATGGGAGCCACTGAAGACTTGCTGCTTGCGGCGACAGGAGAAGTGTCCGGTGGAGTCCAAGCCTGGATTCGGAAGAAGGAAGACCTGAAAGCAGAGGGGACAGTGTTCAAAGTCACTTGGCAGTGACCCGGGGCAAGGAAGATGAATACCCACCGTCGTTGACAGATTCAGGTGGTTCACGGGTGTCTTGACTCTTCGATCACGTGGTCCAGCCGGCGTAGATGATGACCAGGAGCTGGATTCGGGGTGTTCCACAACGTCTGCAGCTTACTGAGATGTCAGCGACTCGGTTGGAGCCAACAAACCTTGGCAACAGCAAGTCTTGGGGAAAGCGTAAAAAGTCAGTGGTGCAGACCAGCAAGGTCTGGGGAACTCACCCAGCGAGGGTAAGTCAGAGCAGGCCTGGAGCAATCAGGGGAGCCCTTTGGTTCTGTAGAAAAGTCTTCAGGGGACCCACAAGCTGGCTAGCAAGGGATCGCGAAGACGACTCGGGAGGATTCCTTCAACAGAGGCCCACGGTCACTCGAGATGGGGTAGGCCTCAGATCTTCGGAGGGATTCCTGCTAGATGCTGGGACCACACGTGGTCCAAAGCACAGGTTCGTAGAACGTCGTGAAGGGGTTGCACTTGACAATAGTGCACGGTACCCAGGGACTGCGGTTCCTCGTCACTCGTGGGGTCCACTTGCCTCAGCTTCGCTGGGGACTCACGATGGCCTTGGAGAAGTCAGGAAATCCTCTTCCTGGGCTACAGGGACTTCGGGCTCTGGCGGGAGCGGCATAGTTTGCGACCATCGTTGTAGTTTTTGGTGCCTGCCAAGCAGGGGAGTCACTCCTTGACTCCAAGGGAGATTCTTCAGTCTTCCAGAGGTAGTGGAACGTCGAAGGTCCAGGATTCTTCTTAAGAGCATCGTCCAGGGAGATCTGGGTTGCAATGCACAGGTTCCCCCTCTTATACTAAAAAGAAGGGAGGGACTAGCTCTATGACCCCACCTATGGGAGGGTCAGGGGAGGGGTGGCTACACCCACTTCCCTTTGTCCAGTTTCGCGCCAGAGCAGGGGCAGGTAGACCCTGAGCTGGTTTGAACTGGCATATGCACAGAGGAGCCTTCTGCTCCCCCAGTGCAGGAATTCAAAGCACTCTAGGAGTGCACCCACCCAGCCCCAATACACTAAACCCTGTCTGGGAGGTGGTCACACCCCTTGGGACAGGATACCTATTGTTGGGCCTCTTCCACTGCGAGTGTTGGTCATCAGCAGGAGGGCAGCCCAGTGTTCTGTGACTGGTGGCATCCATTTTGTGATGCCAGGGCTCTTCAGGATTCTACCGCGTTTCCACAGTAGGTACATGTCTATCCCTCTAGAAGGGTGGAATGCTACCCCCGCCGCCAGAACTGGCGGGGGGTAGTATTCCAAGATGTTTGACACCAAACACGACATGTTTCCGTGCAGCCATCCCAAAGTTAGCATTTAACGCGAGGTTATAATGCGCTTAAGAGTATATGGTCATGCTGCACACAAACAGCCTCAGAGAAGGGTCTCCGAATGCTGCAGAGGGGCTCTGCTCATGCAGGGGCACCCTCTCACATAGGAACCAAGCACTCTGCCTTCAGGATTGATAAGGCCTGCCATCGGAGTGACTTATAGGTTTATATGTGTGTATCTATGTAGTGATATAGGTAGCCTATATCACAGTAAGGGGTGCATGCACCACCTTACCCAGGCTGCAGTAGCAGACCTGTGGTGTCAGATTTAGTCTGCTTCCCAGGGGTGGCATAATACATGCTTCAGCCCCTGGTAGGCCTGTGAAGTACCTATGCCCTTGGGACCTAAGGTACCATATACTAGGGACTCATAAGTTACCACAGTATCCAATCACTAGTGCACCTAGAGTGCACTCCAAGTCGTTTAGAGAGAACAGAGAGGCTGGGGCCCTGATTGGCAGGGTCCCAGCCTGACTATAGCCAGAAACCAGTGTAAACATCAGAAAAAAGTGGGGGCAACATAAGAGGCAGATCCTACTCTCCTACACAACCCCCCAAATGCAGGGACACTAAACTAACCTTGACCAGTTGAGTCTTCGTGTTCTAAGTGGAAATACCTTGAGAGTCCATCTGCATTGGCATGTTGGGTCCCAGGTCTATGTTCCACTGTATAGTCCATCCCCTGTAGGGAAATGAACCACCTCAAAAGTTTGGGGTTTTCACCTTTCATCTGTTTAAGCCATAGGAGGGGCTTGTGGTCAGTCTGAACTATGAAATGAGTGCCAAACAAGTATGGCCTCAGCTTCTTCAGGGCCCACACCACAGCAAAGGCCTCCCTCTCTATAGCTGACCAACGTTTCTCTCTAGGGGTCAGCCTTCTGCTAATGAAAGCTACTGGCTGGTCTTGACCTTCATCATTCAGTTGAGACAGTACAGCTCCCACACCCAGCTCAGAAGCATCTGTTTGGACAATGAACTTTTTGGTGTAGTCTGGACTCTGTAAGATGGGGCAGTGCACATGGCCTGCTTTAGGTCTTCAAATGCCTTCTGACAGCTAGCTGTCCACTGAACCTTTTTTGGCATTTTCTTTGAGGTTAGATCATTCAAGGGGTCACTATAGATCCATATCCCTTCACAAACCTCCTATAGTACCCAGTCAGGCCTAAGAAGGCTCTCACCTGTGTCTGGGTGGTGGGAGCAACCCATTCCATTATGGTTTGGATTTTGCTCTGTAAAGGCTGAACCTGGCCTCCACCTACAAGGTGGCCCAGGTACACAACCTGACTCTGCCCTATCTGGCACTTAGTGGCCTTGATAGTGAGGCCTGCTTTCTGCAGAGCCTCCGAAACATTTCTGAGGTGGACCAGGTGATCCTGCCAGGAGGAACTAAAGACAGCAATATCATCTAGATAAGCTGAGCAATAAGTTTCCATCCCTGCCAGAACTTTGTTCACCAACCTCTGAAAAGTGGCAGGTGCATTTTTCAATCCAAAGGGCATCACCACAAAGTGGTAGTGCCCACCAGGGGTCGAAAATGCTGTTTTGGCTTTTGCATCATCAGCTAATCTGATCTGCCAGTAGCCAGCTGTTAGGTCAAATGTACTTAGATACTTGGCTGAGGCCAAAGTATCAATCAGCTCATCTGCCCTTGGTATGGGATAGGCATCAGTCCTGGTGACTGCATTGAGCCCTCTGTAGTCTACACAAAACCTCATTTCTTTCTTACCACCCTGGGTATGAGGCTTGGGTACTAGGACTACTGGGCTAGCCCAAGGGCTATCTGAAGGCTCAATCACACCTAACTCCAACATTTTCTGGACTTCAGTCCTGATACAGTCCCTGACACAGTCAGGTTGCCTGTAGATTTTACTCTTGACAGGCAGACTGTCTCCAGTGTCCACCTCATGGGTGCACCAGGTAGTCTGACTAGGGGTCAGGCTAAACATATGTCTGTACTGCTGCAGAACTTGTCTGCACTCAGTTTGCTGATGGTCAGTGAGGCTGCTTGCCAAAGCAACACCATCTGCTGACCCATCATCAGGGTTCTGTGAGAGCAGGTCAGGGAGAGGGTCACTCTCCTCCTCCTGTTCCTCATCAGTTGCCATGAGCAAGCCCATGTCAGCCCTGTCAACATATGGTTTCAATCTGTTGACATGGAGCACCCTCAGGGGGCTCCTGGGAGTTCCACGATTCACCAGATAGGTGACTTCTCCCTTTTGCTCAACTATTGTATGGGGGCCACTCCATTTGTCTTGGAGGGCTGCTGGGGCCACAGGCTCCAACACCCACACTTTCTGTCCTGGCTGGTACACAGACAGCACAGCCTTTGGTCATGCCAAGCTTTTTGTAATTCTTGGCTGGCCTCCAGGTTTTTGGTTGCCTTTTTCATGTATTCAGCCATCCTGGAGCGGAGACCAAGTACATAGTCCATCACATCCTGTTTGGGGGTTTGAGAGGTAACTCCCAGCCCTCTTTTACCAAACATAATGGACCTCTTACAGGATGCCCAAACAGAAGCTCAAATGGGCTGTAACCAACCCCCTTCTGTGGAACCTCTCTGTATGCAAACAACAGGCATGGAAGAAGAAGGTCCCATTTCCGCCTAAGCTTCTCTGGGAGTCCTTTAATCATTCCCTTCAGGGTTTTGTTGAAGCGTTCAACTAACCCATTGCATTGTGGGTGATAGGGGGTGGTGAACTTATAAGTTACACCACACTCCTTCCACATTGCTTTCAAATATCCTGACATGAAGTTTGTAACTCTGTCAGAGATGACCTCCTTTGGGAAACCCACTCTGGAGAAAACTCCAATGAGGGCTCTTGCCACCACAGGGGCTGTGGTGGTCCTCAGGGAATTGCCTCTGGGTACCTGGTGGCATGATCCACTACCACCAGGATAAATCTGTGCCCAGATGCAGTTTGAGGGTCAAGGGGACCAACAATGTCAATCCCTACCCTTTCAAAGGGTACCCCCAGCACAGGTAGTGGTATCAGGGGGCCTTTGTTGTGCCACCTGCCTTGCCACTGGCTTGGCATGTGACACAGGAGCGACAAAACTCCTTTGTGTCCTCTGACATATGTGGCCAATGAAAATGTGGAACAAGCCTGTCCCAGGTCTTGTTTTGGCCCAAGTGACCTGCCAAAGGGATGTCATGTGCTAGGGTCAAGAGGAACCCCCTAAACTTCTGAGGTATTACCAACCTCCTGGTGGCTCCAGGGGCTGGATCTCTACTCTCAGAATATAGGAGTCCCTCATCCCAATAAACTTTATGGGACCCACTAGCACTCCCAGCAGCCTCAGCAGCAGCCTGCTGTCTGAGGGGTTCAAGAGAGGGGCAGCACTGTTGCTCCTTACTCAGATCTTCCCTAGAAGGGCCCCCTGCCCCCAATAACTCAACCTGATCAGGCTCAAGTTCCTCTGGGGCAGTTCCTTCTTCAGGATCTGCTCCTCCTCCCTGGGGAGGGGAATCAGTGATCTGAGACAGAGGGAAGGCACTGCCTTAACCCTACTGCTCCTCCTCTTGGGAAGCATCTGGTCCATAGTTTCAGGATCCAGAGCTGGTTCAGTGTTATGCATTTTGGCTTGTGACCTGGTCACAGCAAATACCTCTGCAGGGATGCCCAACATCTCAGCATGAGTCCATAACTCTACTTCAGACCAGGCTGAAGTCTCTAGATCATTGCCCAATAGACATTCTACAGGGAGGTCTGCACTGACTACAACCTTCTTGAGGCCAGTTATCCCTCCCCAGGAGAAATTCACAACTGCCAGACTATGGTTGGTCCTGGCATTGCTTGCATTGGTCACCTGGTACATTTCACCCAAGATGATCTGCCCAGGGTCCACAAGATCCTCTGCCACCATGGTGACACTAGCACCTGTGTCCCTAAATGCCAAAGCCTGTTTGCCATTTATTACAGGCTGCTGTTTGTATTTGCCCAGATTACTGGGGCTTACTAGGAAGGACATGTCAATGTCTCCATCACAAATCAGCATTGCCTGAGTGGGTACTCTGACTAGGCCAGAGTCCACTTCGGAACCCAGGGTCAACCCTACTACACCCTTATTCTGAGTACCACCTCCACCAGTAGCTGAACTAGGGGAACAGTTGCCTTAGGGGCAGGAGTGGTGGTGGTTTGGTCTTTGGACTTGTTACAATCAGAAGTCCAGTGCCCTTTCTGTTTACAGAATTTGCACCAGGGCTTCTTTTGGCCTTTTCCCTTGTTGGATTGTGACTCCCCACCAGATGCAGATTTTTGGAGCCCTTGTGAAGACTTCTGGTCTTTTGACTTATCCCCACCTTTCTCAGAGCCCTTAGAATCCTGCTTCTTTGTGTCACCCCCTTGGTTCTGGGTTTTCTGCCTCACCCTGGTTCTGACCCACTTGTCTGCCTTCTTTCCCAATTCTTGGGGAGAGGTCAGATCTGAGACCACCAGGTATTGATGCAACAACTGGTTCTGGCAATTATTAAGGATCTGTTCTCTCATCATTAGATTATACAATCCCTTGAAATCAGTAACCCTACTGCCAACCAGCCAACCCTCCAGAGCCTTGGTTGCACAATCTACAAAGTCAGTCCAGTCCTGAGTCTGTGCCTTCTGGGTGTCTCTGAACTTCAACCTGTACTGCTCAGTGGTTAAGCCAAACCCATCTATCAGTGCACTCTTCAGGACTTCATAGTCTTCAGCATCCTCTTCTCTAACAGTGAGGAGCTTGTCTCTACCTTTATCTGAAAAGGAGAGCCACAAGATTGCTGCCCACTGCTTTTGGGGGACCTGTTGTACTCTACAGGCCCTCTCCATAGCAGTTATACACTTATGGATATCATCCCCACTCTGGTAGGGAGGAACAACCTTGCTCAGGTTCCTATGGTCTGGAATATATTCTCTGCCTCTAGGGACACTGCTGCTGCCACCAGGGGGTTCTAACCCCTCTTTTCTAGAAGCTCTCTGGAGCTCAAAGGCTTCTCTATCTAATGCCAACTGCTTGGTTTTGAGGGCAAACCTTGCTTCCTCATACTGCAGCAGTTTGCACAGTCTTTCAGAGGAGGTCTCTCTTCTTGGGAAGTAGGAGTTCCTCTGCTGGACAAATTCTCTGCCAGAGTGATAGGAGCGGTCAGAGTCCCTAGAAAGGGACCTATGCCTCTCCTCCACTGTGTCAGTTCTCTTAGGGAGAATTCCTCTGTCCTTTTCAGACCCCTTGGGGCCTGGCCCTACAATCACAGAGTCTTGGTCAACTTGATGTTCATCATCTGACCCAGACACTGTAATTGACCCACCCCTGATTCAGACCCATTAGCTCCTAGAGCTAATCTAAGATCATCTGCTGTCAGCAGATCTATCAGGTGTAGTGTGGAGGGACTCTGTCCTATCTTCAGGTGCCTCTCAGCACACATGGCTTTCAAGTCAAAGAAAGTCATGTCCTTATACTGAAGCTGGGTGGATCCACTGGGTCCATCCCTTAAGGACATTCTAGTGTTGTGCAGTGTTGTACTACCTACACTAGTTTGTGGCCTACTGATCCTAGCTTGAGCTGTAGAAAGGGTGTGCTATCCCTTGGCACACAGCTCTAAGTTCAGTAGAACTTATTGATACTAAGCTTGACTTTATATGTACCTTGAGTACCTATAGTGGTTTTCAGTTAGTAATTCAAATAGAGATTTTCTGGTAAAACAATAGCAAGCTGGAATCCCACACGCTGCCACCAATGTGAGAAGTTGGCCTGGTATATGCTGTCCACTAGTTACAGTGGACACCTTGCACCAGTACAATTCGACTCTTATGGTAGGTAGGTTTAAGACAACCTTTATAGAAAGCTATCCTAGTGGTAGCTGTGGAGAGCAGCCTTCAGGCTAAGTCTTGGAGGAATGTAAAGCAGCTTGTTTTACCACACAATCTCTTGAATCACCAAATGAAAAGACACCACACAGGTATATATATCAAATATATATGTATTTATTACTAAACAACTCTCTACTAATCTCTTGTGAGATTAGAAGTCAGGAACATATGTACAAATCAACGTTTCACAATAGATTAAGCACAAATATGGCTGGGGCCCTAGGGGCGTACCAGACCATATACTAAAAAAGAGACTTAAGAACAACGACTTGCAAAGGGTCAAGGCCCAGGGCCTTCAGAAGTGCTGGGGCATCACGAAACCACCCAAGGCAGGTAAGTAAAGGACCCACGGGGGACGCGTGCAGTGAGGGAACACAGGCGCGGATCGCCGTAGACTTCAATGGGGCAAGTCGCGGTTGGAAATAAAGAGTTTCAGGGCACTTCGGGAGTAGCTACAAGCAAATCACTTACAGGGTAAGTAGTTCTAGGGCCAACACCCACAGGAGCACCGTAGTGCTGGAGTTACCTCACCCAGGGAAGCCGGGTGCATAGGTGTCCTTTGGTGTCGGGTTGCGGCGTCGTTTTCAATGGGAGCCACTGAAGACTTGCTGCTTGCGGCGACAGGAGAAGTGTCCGGTGGAATCCAAGCCTGGATTCGGAAGAAGGAATACCTGAAAGCAGAGGGGACAGTGTTCAAAGTCACTTGGGGCAAGGAAGATGAATGCCCACCGTCGTCGACAGATTCAGGTCATTCACGGGTGTCTTGACTCTTCGACCACGTGGTCCAGGCGGCGTTGATGATGACCAGGAGCTGGATTCAGGGTGTCCTACAACGTCTGCAGCTTACTGAGGTGTCGGCGACTCGATTGGAGCCAACAAGCCTTAGTAACAGCAAGTCTCGGGGAAAGCATAAAAAGTCAGTGGTGCAGACCAGCAAGGTCTGGGGAACTCACCCAGCGAGCGTAAGTCAGGGCAGGCCTGAAGCAATGAGGGGAGCCCTTTGGTTCTGTAGAAAAGTTTTTCAGGGGACCCACAAGCCGGCTGGCAAGGGATCGCGAAGACGCCTCTGGAGGATTCCTTCAACAGGGGCCCACGGTCACTCAGGACGGGGTAGGCCTCTGATCTTCGGAGGGATTCCTGCTAGAGGCTGGGACCACACGTGGTCCAAAGCACAGGGTCGTAGAATGTCGTGAAGGGGTTGCACTCGACAATAGTGTACGGTACCCAGGGACTGCGGTTCCTCGTCACTAGTGGAGTCCACTTGCCTCAGCTTCGCTGGGGACTCACGATGGCCTTGGAGAAGTCAGGAAATCCTCTTCCTGGGCTGCAGGGACTTCGGGCTCCGGCGGGAGCGGCGTAGTTTGCGACCGTTGTTGTAGTTTTTGGTGCCTGCCGAACAGGGGAGTCACTCCTTGACTCCAAGGGAGATTATTCAGTCTTCCAGAGGTAGTGGAACGTCGAAGGTCCAGGATTCTTCTTAAGAGTGTCGTCCAGGGAGATCTGGGTTGCAATGCACAGGTTCCCCCTCTTATACTAAAAAGAAGGGAGGGACTAGCTCTATGACCCCACCTATGGGAGGGTCAGGGGAGGGGGTGGCTACACCCACTTCCCTTTGTCCAGTTTCGCGCCAGAGCAGGGGCAGGTAGCCCCAGAGCTGGTTTGAACTGGCATATGCACAGAGGAGCCTTCTGCTCCCCCAGTGCAGGACTTCAAAGCACTCTAGGAGTGCACCCACCCAGCCCCAATACACTAAACCCTGTCTGGGAGGTGGTCACACCCCCTTGGGACAGGATACCTATTGTTGGGCCTCCTCCACTGCGAGTGTTGGTCATCAGCAGGAGGGCAGCCCAGTGTCTGTGACTGGTGGCATCCATTTTGTGATGCCAGTGCTCTTCAGGATTCTACCGCGTTTCCACAGTAGGTACATGTCTATCCCTCCAGAAGGGTGGAATGCTACCCCCGCCGCCAGAACTGGCGGGGGGGTAGTATTCCAAGATGTTTGACACCAAACACGACATGTTTCCGTGCAGCCATCCCAAAGTTAGCATTTAACGCGAGGTTATAATGCGCTTAAGAGTATATACAAACAGCCTCAGAGAAGGGTCTCCGAATGCTGCAGAGGGGCTCTGCTCATGCAGGGGCACCCTCTCACATAGGAACCAAGCACTCTGCCTTCAGGATTGATAAGGCCTGCCATAGGAGTGACTTATAGGTTTATTTGTGTGTATCTATGTAGTGATATAGGTAGCCTATATCACAGTAAGAGTGCATGCACCACCTTACCCAGGCTGCAGTAGCAGACCTGTGGTGTCAGATTTAGTCTGCTTCCCAGGGGTGGCATAATACATGCTTCAGCCCCTGGTAGGCCTGTGAAGTACCTATGCCCTTGGGACCTAAGGTACCATATACTAGGGACTCATAAGTTACCACAGTATCCAATCACTAGTGCACCTAGAGTGCACTCCAAGTCGTTTAGAGAGAACAGAGAGGCTGGGGCCCTGATTGGCAGGGTCCCAGCCTGACTATAGCCAGAAACCAGTGTAAACATCAGAAAAAAAGTGGGGGCAACATAAGAGGCAGATCCTACTCTCCTACACATTGTAAATGTGTCGCAAGGTGGCGCATTGCTTACGACGCCGCTGCGTCACAAAAGTGACGCTACGACGTAAAAGTGTCGCAAGGGGCTTGTAAATCTGCCCCATTGTTTTTAACTGTTTATTTAGAGTAGTAGCTGATATAATTGTTATGATTATGGTGGTATTTGTATTTTATTCAATATGTGTGGTTTTACATGTTTTTATCATTTTTGATTATGTTTCACAGTCGAATAAAGATTTTATTCATTCATTCATTCAAATGTGCATGATCTTTTCTATTATATCCAACTAGTGGGAACCCTAAGGAATGTGAGTACTCTGGGAGCACAATACACTCCGGCTCCCCGTCAGACCCTTTCCCGCACCACATCTTCAACAAAGCCAGCAGCTCCATCGCACCCCACCTGTGCAACGTCATCAATCTCTCCTTCGAGACCGCGACCTTCCCAGAGAGCTGGAAACACGCAGAGATCAACGCCCTACTCAAAAAACCCAAGGCGGACCCGAGAGACCTCAAGAACTTCCGGCCCATCTCCCTGCTTCCGTTCCCAGCCAAGGTCATCGAGAAGATCGTCAACAAACAGCTAACCCGATACCTCGAAGAAAACAGCATCCTGGACCCATCCCAATCGGGGTTCCGCAGCAACCACAGCACTGAGACTGCCCTCATCGCCGCCACCGACGACATCAGGATCCTGCTGGACAATGGTGAGACCGCAGCCCTCATCCTGCTGGACCTCTCCGCCGCCTTCGACACTGTCTGCCACCGCACTCTACGCACACGCCTCCACGACGCAGGGATCCGAGACAAGGCCCTGGAATGGGCCACCTCCTTCCTCGCCGGCAGAACCCAGAGAGTCCGCCTCCCACCATTCCGATCCGAAGCCTCCGAGATCATCTGCGGCGTACCCCAGGGATCGTCCCTCAGCCCAACACTGTTCAACATCTACATGACCCCGCTCGCACGCATCGCCAGACAACACGACCTCAACATAATCTCCTACGCCGACGACACTCAACTGATCCTCTCCCTCACCAAGGACCCCCTCGCCACCAAATCCAACCTCCAGGAATGAAGTCCGTCGCCGATTGGATGAAGATCAGCCGACTAAAACTGAACACGGAGAAGACAGAGGTCCTCATCCTCTGCTCCAACCCCTCAGCCTGGGACAACTCCTGGTGGCCAACGACGCTGGGAGCAGCCCCGACACCGACCGACCACGCACGCAACCTGGGAGTCATCCTCAACTCAACGCTCTCCATGGACAAGCAAGTCAACGCAGTCTCATCCTCCTGCTTCAACACCCTCCGCATGCTTCGCAAGATCTACAGGTGGATCCCGACAGACACAAGAAGAACAGTCACCCAGGCCCTCGTCAGTAGCAGACTTGACTATGGGAACGCCCTCTACGCGGGAGCCCTGGCCAAGCTCATCAAGCGGCTGCAACGCATACAAAACGCCTCCGCACGCCTGATCCTCGATGTACCACGCCACAGCCACATCACCCCCACCTGAGGAACCTGCACTGGCTCCCGTCGACAGGAGAATCTCCTTCAAACTCCTCATCCACGCACACAAGGCACTCCACAAGACTCGCCCAGCCTACCTCAACAGACGACTCCTCTTCTACGTCCCCAACCGCCAACTCCGCTCCGCCGACCTCTCCCTCGCCACCGTCCCTCGCATTCGAAGAACTACCACCGGCGGCAGATCCTTCTCCCACCTCGCCGCCAAGACCTGGAACACCCTTCCACTAAGCCTACGACAGACCCAAGACCTGCTGACCTTCAGGAGGCTACTCAAGACCTGGTTGTTCGACCAGTAGCAGCACCCCCCCCCTTTTCTTTTTCCCTAGCGCCTTGAGACCCTCACGGGTAAGTAGTGCGCTTTACAAATTCTGTGATTGATTGATTGATTGGGAAAATAATTTTTGTTGAAGTTTTCAAGAAATAACCCTCAAATGATTTGAGAATCCAACAAAAGTCATATATCTGCTCCACACATATAACTAATATTACAAGGGAAATATCCGACTTTTTCTATCCTTCCCTTTGAGAAATGGGCTTTTTGTCTCTGTCTTTGTGTTTATTTCCCAATGTCAATGTCTATCCTTTTCTGAAGCACATTGCACATGTGATTCTGGTCCAATTCACAAATGTTGACTTTTCAGAAAAAATGTTTGCACAGCTTGACGTCTCCTTGGAAACAGGGAGCATGCAAAGAGAAATCTCTTAACTTTCTATTACATCCAAGGACAACCTGAAAAAACTGATTTCCTCCCACACGGAACTCAATTAGTCCCTTGGTCCACTGAGTATATCTACATATAACTAATACAAATTAACACAGGCGGGGTTCACTGCATTCTGTAACTCGCACAAGGGCAAAATCGTCACAGATTGAATACTTTAAGTTGACCTAACCTGGTCACTACAATTTACATTAAAAATACAGCTGTGCAAAGTGATATAATGAAATGCAGCCATGTGTAAGCCGCAAGAGCCTCGTCTTGGCTGCAAATCAAGATTTTCTTAACTCTTAAGATTTAATGCTTACTGTACTTCACAGTATGCATCCATTGCATTATAAAATTCACGTTGTCTTCATTTAACAATAGATTTTTTTTCCAATGACTATTTGTTCAATTCAATTCAATAAATCTTTATTCGGATATAAAATATCCATAAAAGCACAGGTTAAAGTACCAGCAGAAATACATACATTTAAAAACAATACACAATTTAAAAGACAATAAGCACACAGGGGCTTGTAGTATGCAACAAGGACAACGATAAAAATACATATATTATAAAAGGATAAATTGTGCAAAGCAGCCACTTCTTAAAGCTTACGGCAAAATTGCCCATGACAGGTAGCAGCATAATATAATAAAGTGCAATTAGATGATTAACAGATAGCAGCATAATATAATAAGAGTGCGGTCAAATGTAAACAAATAGCAGCATAGCATATTAAAGTGCAATCAAGTAAAAACTGTAAAATAAGGACCATAATATGCAAGGCAACAATTTCTACAGAACACCGTCCAAAGTCCGAGCTTATGATCCCTGTCAAATAGCAGCAGAATATAATTAAGTGCATCAAATATATCTATAGG
This sequence comes from Calotriton arnoldi, assembly GCA_963921515.1. Taxonomy (NCBI): domain Eukaryota; kingdom Metazoa; phylum Chordata; class Amphibia; order Caudata; family Salamandridae; genus Calotriton; species Calotriton arnoldi. Next base: position 387,323 of record CAWUFW010003235.1, read on the forward strand.
ATACTCATTGAGGCACGTGAACGAACTGACACTTTCAGGAAAGAACTTACACAAAAAATCAAATCTTCCCTCTTAAGCTTAAGAATTTCCATATAGGCTGTTCTGTAATCAATAGTGGCGGTTGCCTTAAAAAAAGGAATCAAAAATTGTTTAGTGTATTTCTGGTAAAAATTGCAAAAGAATAAAAAATGTAACATTGACTGATTGCTACAATTGCCACAGGGGCAGGGCGTTTGCTCAAGGTTGATGTTAAAGCCTATAGGGAAGCACAGTAAATATTTTAAGGTGCCAGCCCTAAGGCGGAAGAGTAAACTTCTCTCCCAGCGACTTATATTCTTTAAAAGATAGCTGGATGGCAAATGTGATGGGGGCAATTAGCGTCCACCAAAGACATGTACCTTGCAACTGACGATTTCAAAAGTTCTGTTGCATGTCTTGAGTCGCTATAACGTTCATATAGGGCCTCCTGGAGGGTCTTTTTGTTTATGCCCTCCATATCACTTGGATTTAAGAAGATATGGTCAAGATTCACGCTGTTCAAGCTTTTTCTAACAGTGGCAAGCCACGGTATATCCCCGTCCTTATCACATTTAAGACAGTCAGCTATAATTTCTCTTGTTAAGGTCGCTGCCGGATTTTGCCAAACTTTTAGCCAAAATATGGCCGGGCGAGACCTAATATAGTCTTCAGTATAAAACAGTTTTAATTCCTTGTGGCAAACAAAATGTGAGGAAGAAATTGGAGCCCCCAAAAGTTTTTGACAAAATCTGTTTTCTTCTCCCTGGATGCTACTACATTTTGTAAAACCCCAAACTTCAGCACCATATGTTGCGGTGGGGATACACTGTGTTTTATAAATTTTAATTATAGGTAGCACTACCTCAGTTCTTTTAGGTTGCGGGAGGCACAAAATTGAATTGGTGGCCTTTATAAATGTACTCCTGCTGTGTGCAGGATGGGCTGCCCAGGAACCATTGTCTGAAAATACTAGCCCTAAGTATGGGAAAGTGCGAGTGCATAACAAGCGTTCAGATCCTGAGGTGATTGAATGAATACGGTGCTTTTTGGGGCCACAGCTCATTATGAATGATTTTTAAAAGTTAGTGCAAAGATCTAGGCCAGCCTTAAAATCTACGAAGCCCCTAGCTAAAGTGCTTAGTGCATTCGGAGTGCGGCCCATTAGGACCGCATCATCCGCATATAGTAGGACGGGGAGTGTATTACCATTAATTCTCGGGACATCATTAGTAAGTTCGGACAGTACATTGTGTAATTCATTGATGTATAAAATAAATAGGAGAGGGGCCAATACGCACCCCTGCCTGACCCCTCTACCAATATTAATGTCTCCTGAAACCTCCCCGTCCTTACCAATCCTCACCCGTGCCTTCAAGTCCCTGTGCAAATAGGCTAAAAAATGAACTAAAACCTCGTCCAACCCATATTTTAAAAGAACTGACCACAGACGTGACCTGTTGACAAAGTCAAAGACTGAGGTAAGATCCATAAAAGCCAAGTAAATGGGAGATTGTCGAGCTATAGTGTATTTGCCAATAATCAGATTGAGATTTAGGCATTGTTCCACAGTTCCCAATTTACTTCTAAAACCTAGCTGACACTTGTTTAAAATGTATTCCTCCTCAGCCCAGGACCTAATTTTGTTAAACAGGATCCTCGCAAGTATCTTAAGTGTGTTATCAATCAGGGAGATCGGTCTATAACAGCTGGGGTTGGATCGGTCCCCTTTTTTAAAAATCGGAACAATAATGCTGGTAGACCACGTGCTAGGAATAAATTTGTTAAATTATTAAAAACATTAAGTAAAAGGGGTGCCCAGAACTCCGGTTAATGCTTAATAAGGTCAATGGAAAGCCCATCAGGGCCGGGGGCCTTATTACCTAAGCTTTGGTGAATGGCATCCTCGACTTCTGATACCGATATCTGGATCCTCGAAGCATCATAGAGGTCGAAGGGATCCTCACTCTGAGATGGAGCTGTATACATTTTAGAAAAGTGGGCTTCCCAGGCTCACTAGTTATATTGCAGCTTAAGGGGGTAAGTGTAAGGCCCATAGATCTCATGTCTTTGACTGCTGCCCAAAAACCGTTCCCATTATTAAGTCTAGCGGCACAAGCAAGGTTGTCCCATCGTTCTTTTAAGATCTCATCTTTTCGCTGCCTGGCCGCTTGTTTATAATGTCGCCTCAGGGATCTAACAAGAGTTGCATCCCTTAGTACCACTGCAAGTGCTACACGGAGCCCTCTATTTGCTCATGAACAAGCACTATTAAACCATCTTGGGTTCTGGTTAGTATCAAGTGCAGGCCTCGAAATCAGTCGTTTAATACCAGCACATAGATGGCTAAAAGCATTGATTGCCTCAGGGTTGGGGTCGATGGACGACAAACAAATCTCAATGGGTGATGGGTATGCTGTTATCATTTTAGAAAACAATTTGCTGTTATCAATGCCTTTCCAGATCACTCTCAAATTATCCGTTGAGGGCGCTAAGTTACTAGCCCCCGGCTCTTTGATAAAATCCGGCTTGGGGGCAAACCTGATTGTAGTCGAGATTGGGTTATGGTCGCCCTGCACAGTAGGTATGACCTCAGCCTTTATTAAAAAGTCTTCTAACGAGGCAGATATAAAAACATAATCTATGGTTGAGGCACAACCGCGACCTCTATATGTTGGAATTAAACAGGTGTCATTATGATATACAGCTGCAATGTCCATCACATTTAATAAATTGTGGTTAAACAAGTGATCCAGCAGTTGTGTCCCCCTTTTGCATGGTTGCACGTAAGCTGGAGGGACAGTAACTAATTCATTTGCCCTGAAAATCCTAGCGTTAAAATCACCACCCAAGCAGATTCCAGCTAAATTGTGGGGCACCATTTGATTTTGTAAATCAGAAACAAAGTTAAACAAATTAATAAAATTCATATTTGGTGCTGTCAAAAAATCATTATTATAAAAATTAATGAAGCAAATTGAGGCCCCCATGTGTAGATTAGGGCTTGGAAGTTGTCATTGTTTGTGGCAAGGGTTTTGACACTACCACCTGAGGAGATATTAACCCAAATCGAAAGTCCGCCCGATAGGCGGCCTAGCTTGGGGACGGGTGCAGTAATATTAAAACATACAAACCCCTCTAGGTATAAATCCATTGTTGCCCAAGTTTCTTTAAACATGAGAATGTCATATTTTTTGACTATATTTACACAAACTTCAGAATTTATTTTAGAAGCTAAACCAGCAACATTCCAGCTTAGCACATGTAAGTTTGGATCATGTGGTTCTGAGATATCATGTCCTGAGGAATTGAGCATGGGTCTAGAGGGGACGAGCTCAGCTGATGTTGGGATAGGCAGCAGTCAGTCTTGGCTGTCTAAACCAGACAGAGCGGAGAACCTGTTATGCGCCGTGTGTGGGGGGATAACAAAGGTATTTGGGCCCGGGGTCGGTTTATAGAAAAAACCCAGGGGCAATGACCAAATGAGAGTAGGAATGGTACTATTGAGTTCCTGTGTCATTAATATCAATCTTACCAGTGACGGTCGACGAAAATTAATGACAACGCAGTCTCCCTCAATGCTCTTAGATGAGGATCCAACCCACCCTACCCTGCGCACCATTATGATGTCACTAATGTTTGCCACCCTAAGCCCTTTGTGTTTGACAAGCCAGTCAGCACTTTTATTTCGCAGTTGGTCCCAAGTCTCAGTCTGATTTTTTCTTAGGGGAGGAACACCTGCTAAGACTAAGACATAGGGGCAAGCTGCCGGTGGTAGGCAAATAACTTCTTTACTGGCCTCAGCAGACCCGCTAACATGATTCTCAATAGTGGGGGTCGCGCTCTGAAAATTACGGACTAGAGTGGCATTGTTTGCAGGGTTTGTGGTGGCAACATGGGCGGTTGAGTGAGTAGGTGGATATGAACTGTTAGTGCCTCCTGTCATCAGTAGTTTTTTCTGAGCGGAGATAGATTTAGATAAAAAACATTCCTTGACTTTACAACAAGTATCACAGGCACTAGTAGAGGGAAGGTGAATAGGTATCGGGGTTTGCTGTTGCTTGTTGGAACTCGTTGCACTAGAGGACTGCGATTTGGAGATCTCCCCTTGTTGGGAGGTCAATCTAGGGGTATTAGTGTGTATACTTAGTTTGTTTGTTAGTGACTCCAAACGATCTAAGAGTTTCCAAAGTGCAGTGAAATTCTTGTCTACAAGGTCTCTAATACGCTCATACACAGTGTCCACTATAATGTCAATTGAAGTATCACCAAGTCTAAAGCAAGATGAAAGAGCTACTATGGACTCAGTCTGAGACTGAGTATGGATAGAGTGATTTAATATTTCAGGTGGTGTTAAATCGATAGTGACATTGGCAGTTGCTGTGTCCACAGGGATCACTGTGCCTTGAATGCATGAGCTCAGGGCGGTGCGTTGTTGTTTAAACGAGGGGGTTGTTTCCTCTTCGAGCTGGTAGGTTTGGTCAATTTTCTTTTTCTTTTTGCCCCGGTGATAACTGGGTTCGGGGAAACATCCATGTTTGGTATGATATCCTTGTTGCAGGTCACTGCTGGGAGGTCCTCGACAGCCCCTTTACCCTCATTGCCCTGATTTCTTTCCTTATTGCAGCCACTTCCACTTCCAAAAACTGGGGATTGCCTAAAGGTGTAGGATGATAAATTCGGCGTCAGGGGGGGGATAATACAGTCGCCTTCCTCTGCCAAAGAAGCAGTCTGTGGGGCTGCCAGTCCCAAGGACAATCGCCTCTCGGTTAGCTCGATCTCAGTGGCAACAATATTAACTGCTCTTTCCAGCATGCTGTCTATGGAGGTAGAGGTGCGGGAGCTTGGTATGATGGTACGTTTCCCCAAAGCGTGATGTATCAACACTCGTGATTACAAAATATGTGTGACTCACCACAGTAGAGCTTAGAGGATGGAGCCTGCCAGAGAGGTGGCCCAGCCCGGCCTCCTCCGGTCTCTGACGGGCGCAGACAGGAGCCCTGTGTAGGCTTTATGCGCCTCCTGGCGCTTCCCTCTGGCGTTGGCGGCGTGCACGCCGCTGGGCGTGATGGGGCTTGTAGTCGCGGGTCCTCCAGGACCAGGAAATAGCCGCAAATGACTCTGGCGGCGGTGGCGGCGATGAACCAAAGGAGCTCCCGCGCTGCGGGAGCCCTGTGTAGGCTTTATGCGCCTCCTGGCGCTTCCCCCTGGCGTTGGCGGCATGCACGCTGCTGGGCGTGATGGGGCTTGTAGTCGCGGGTCCTCCGGGACCGGGAAATAGCCGCAAATGACTCTGGCAGCTGTGGCGGCGATGATCCAAAGGACTGTTTATTGCTTATGTTTCTTTTTAAAAGAGAGCACGAAATCCCTGCAAGTATTTTACAGGAAGAGCATACGCCCAATACTATCAGACAAAACGATTGTGCTCTAAATCCCTTTTACAACAAAATTCGACCCACTGGAGGTAATAACTATGTCTACACTCAATGGGACAATATTTTTGTAAACGATATGCAGAACACAATGTTTATGTTAATTGACATTTTATTCAACAATATTGTGACACACAACCATGGCTAAAAGAACGCTATACACAGAATGAAAGTGCCATGGTTGATTGACAATAGAGGGAAACCATGTTTGTTCGACAGTAATACACTTTTCACCACTCTAGCCTAATGGTATCTACTCTATTCTTTTCTAGACTTGTGTACTGTTATCAAATCTATGTTGCCGTGTTCTACACTAGAGTATTCACATCTACCCTCTTCTGCTCTGTTTTTCTCTATTCTTCACGACTGTACTGTAAACCACTCAGTCTATCCTTCTCTCCTCTACTCTTCTTCACTGTACCAAACTGTTCTGCAATATGTTCTGAAATATAGTATGCTTGAGTCTATGCTACTCTTCTCTACAGTAGTGTACTGAGAAACTTGCATTACTATGTACTCTGCACTACTTTACAATACACGAGTGCACTTTAATTTACTTACTCATTAGCAATGTACAGTACTGTAGCCTACTTCGGTCTTTTCTATTCCCCTTTACTCTTTTCTCCTCTAGTCTTTCGTAATATATTATAGTCTTTTCTACTCTACCTCAGTTTACTTTATTCTACTCTATGCTACACTCCTGCTCTTTGCACTGTCATGGTGCATTTTAATCAACTGTTTTCTGTTTTACTCTTTTCTGCTGTCCACAATTGTACTTCAGTCTGCTTTGTTCTGCGATTGCCGGTTGTTAAAGGCCCTCTGTCAAATTTTAGGCCTGATCCACAGGCAAGGGCCTAGAACGAGGGAGGGGCTTTTAGCACCCGGAATAGCATGAGACAGAAGGGCTATAAGGCTTTTAGAACATCTCACCCACTTAGGGTAGAATGTTCTAAATAAAACGGAGAAATAAGAAAGATAAACAGTGGAATGTTGGAGCAGAAGGTGTATATCAGCCATTATTGGCCCTGAGCCACAGTATTGCCTTCACTGGAGCTCTCAACATTCCAATGACTAATCTTGGCACTACCACAATCTGTGATCTAAATTCTGAACAACTCTCTTCTGCTCTATGCTATTCAATTCCATTTATTCTTTTCTTTAATGAATACTATTCTAACCTATTCCTTACCACCAATTGGACTTCCACCTCATATTCAGAATGAACCTTGTTTGAAACTGTTTAAGTAAGCTAAATAAGTTGCTAGCATGAGCATTGTTAGACAGATATTGTGCATCGGGAACAACCATTATCTTCTCCCACCTTTAAGCACAGACTGGGGCTGCGAGTCAATCTATGTGACCAGTACTGCAGTCTCCTCTTTGACCTATGGGTATAGTCTGCAGCCCTGCCCAGTAGCCGCTGAGTAGAAAGCATGCCCTTTGGCTATTCCTGCTGTCCCCACTGTCTGCTGGGCGCACCCATCAGTAAGGCCCACCATGCACTACGGCACATTGCATGCTCATTGGCCACATGCTGTTAGCCATTCCACTCCAATGATCATGACCATCAGCTGTGCCCAGAGGTCAATGGGTACATGGTGTGATTTCCGTCCATGTGTAGTGACCAATGCTTCTTCCCACTGCACCCTTTGGGCATGGACAGCAACATTTTTAAAATTCTTGATATCCAATAAATTCTTTAAATAAAGTTCCACGACCAGATGCTTTCATATTTTATTTCCCTCTACAGCAATGTGTATGCAACTTTAAGAGATCAAATCAGATGAATTAATTTTTTACTCAGAAAATTGAGCGTAGATTCGTCATATGTGGGCAAGTTTATATGCAAACTCAGGGGGATATTCTCAAGAACGCATGTTAACTAACGCCAAAATCGCTTAACGCAACTTCTCACATCGCAGTCCATCGTGGGAAAATAACACCGTGTTAACGCAGCATTCACAACCCGGCGGCACCATGCGATAGCCTCACGATAACGCAACAAATGCCCGCATTAAAGTCAACGCGACGCCCAAAAAATGCAAGACCCCAACGCGAAAAAAGTTTCGATGACCCCAATGGCGATACAAAAATCAGCGAAAACCAGCGACAGGCCTGCGATTCCCACGCGCCATGCGTGAGAATGCACTATAAAAGCAGAGAAAAAAAGGACAAATAAATGCAATTCCGTAGCACCATGGACGCTCCCGGACCCAGTGCAGAGGACAACGCGAACCCCACAAGCCCCACCGACGACCAGCCAGGAACCCCGGGGCCGGAGAAGGGCAAAGAGAAGAGGAAGAGGAAGGCGGGGTTCAGTCCGCAGGAAAACCGGATCATCGTCACGGAGGTGACCGAACACTACCAACAACTGTACGTCACCTCCACTGTGTCATCGGCAACACAAACGGAAATATGGCAGTCCATCGTGAACAACGTGAATGCAGTCGGAGTGTCGAGGAGGTCAATGGAGGAGGTGAAGAGGCGCTGGCATGACGTCAAAAGCCAAACCAAGCAGAAACTCGCTGCCAACCTGAAGGCAGCAACTGCCACTGGAGGTGGGAGTCCTGTGCCACAGGAGGAGCTGGATGAGCTGGAGGAAATGGTGGCCACAGTCATCAGTGCGGAGACGGTGCAAGGTGTTGGGGGTCCGGACACTGCCCGAAATGACCTGACCCAACAGCAACAGGGTGAGTAACCACCAGGGACTGGGAGGACGGGGGGAGACGGGCACAATGGCACACACACAATCAAGAATAGCACACTGCACACCCACAATGACTGTGGAACCTGTCCCTGATGGCCTTGGCACACTGCAGCACACACAGAAACACCAAGTAGGCCCCCGTCAACCATGTGCACAAATGGCCTCCCCCTCACCAATACCACAACCTACCCATGCACATGTGCTGAACCCAGCAAAGCAGCGGCTCTGTGAGCCACACTGACAATGCAAGTGACACTGCATGACCACTAGCATGGCTGCAGTCAAAATACATGACATGGTGCACGGCATGACACTGAGGTGGCCCAGTGTGGATAACATCCCCAAAGGAGCAGGTCACACTCTGACACATCCACGTGCACATACAACCCCTGACGTCAACAACACATCTGCAGACAAACAATGCACAAGAGTCCATAATCTGTACAGGAGCACAAATGACCCAAGTCGCCAACATCTCAGCACCGTAAAAGCACACAAGTCAAAGGCACACCGCCTCAAAGGGATAAGGGGCCGCTAAATCAGAGCTGCAGGGGCTATTCTCCCACAATGCAGCACACACACATAGCAATCACAGCACATCAACATTGACCACAATGTGGTAGAAAGTGCCACACGTACACCACAGACCAGAGGACACAACTGGTGCCGCACTTGCGTAGAAAATGGCCAATCACATCAGGTATAGCAGGAAACTGTCAGATGATAATGTACGAGTACAACCTCACATCCGTCATGTAGTCGGAATGTCCACTGTCCCCCATCAAATACCCAGCTCCTCCAAAACAGTCACAATTTACATTGTCATGCAGTCCGTCTGTAAACATGTACAATGTGTGCACATACATGGAACACACTGTTAACCTGCATCTCCCCTTCACATTGCAGAGGGACAATCAACACCTCCTGCAGAGCAGACAAGACATCTCTTCAGTGATGAGGAGGAGTAACCCCTGGCCATCTGCTCCGACACCCTCCAACGGCTTGTGAACAGCCTCCGCACCCCACCTCCAGGAGCAGGGCAGCCCAGCTGCATCGAGGTGATACCACCCCCTGCACAGCCCACACAGCAGGCAGCACCCACCACCACGGCTGGCTCCCAGCACCTCACCGAAGAACACATGGCATTCCCACGCCGTGTGCCAGACTGCCAGAGGGGGCTGGCTGAACAGGTGCGGGTGGGTTTCGACCTCATGGCAGCCAAACTAGATGCCATACGTGGGTGTCTCAGTCCCATCAGGGACCACTTACAGTCCCTAACGGACACCCACAGTCCGCTCCATGCCCAACAACAATCCTTGGCTGACCTCGCTTGATCCATTACTCGGATACAAGAACTGTCTAGGCAGAGAGGCTCTAGCGACGACAGCACAGAGTTGGCACAGATGCGGAGGACAATGGAGAACATGGAGCGGATGCAGGCAGGAAGGATGGCTGCCACGGCTGAACACCAGCGAGTTGTAGCTGGGATCTACCATGCCCTGCACATCATCATCTTGCCATTGCTGCCACAGAGCCTGTCCGAGATGACTGCTGCAGGAACTTCGACACACACATCTCCGCCCCTGATGTGTCAGTGGCACACAGTGATGCAGCCATACCACCTCCGCCCCCTGATGAGTCAGTGGCACACAGTGAAGCAGCCATACCACCTCTGCACCCTGATGAGTCCGTGGCACACAGTGATGCAACCATAACACCACCACACACACCTGGCACACCTGACACAGAAGACGTATCAGAGGACGAAGATGTGGACGGTAATGACTCTGTGTCAAAAAGGAGGTCGTATCATTCATCCCCCACCATATGGCCTGTTTCTGCTTGGTACAGCCCTCTGCATTATGCCCTGTTACTACACCTTCCACTGTCACCCGAAACACTCTGCGACATCCACCTGGACCCCGACATGGACTGCCATATCTGCTCTGGTTACCAATGACACAGCAAACAGGCTGCGGACTAAACTCTTCCTCTACCGATTAACTTGTCATCCCCTGAAGGACTCTGTTTGGCCCTCCACTGGGCAACCATGTAATGTGGGGTGTGCATGGCCATGTACTGCTCCAGCTCCGACACTCCACAGGATGTGAATAAAACATTCCTAATCACACAGATGTGTCATGTCTATGTCCAATCAAGTATGAAAGTATGGATGACTGTAGGGACATTGATTGCACAAAAAGGTACACCCTGGGAAATGACATCAATGCGCATGTTTGACCGTGACACACATGGCCAATTACATGACTGTGGAGGTGTGAACTAGCTGTGGCCTCATTGATCATGAACAACAATCTCGCAACCCCCCAACGTAGCCCCACGTCCATGTATCAAATAGGGCTGTGTGTAAATATGTCAGAGTTGGTAGGAGGCCTAAAGTAGTGTCCCACATCACATGTGACAACAGAACATCTCTTCGCATACCTACACACACTCAACTGTGTGGACACAGCCTGGTTTGATGGAACACATTGGTCCACATGGCAAGAAGTTGGACACCATACTCACATTGCTGAAGACTCGTAAGCGCACATGTCGACCAGCAACTCTCCCAAACACAATGTCTGGCACACAGAGGTGGAGCTGGCAATAGGGACTCACCCCTAAGTGAAATCCGTCAGTCAGTCCCTCCCTGTGTACGTACAATGCTCATTTGGGCACACGATTTGGCATGCAAATCAACACTCATCACAGTTGAACACTGGTGAAGCTGCGTAGACTTTATTAGCTTGTGCGTGTCAGTACGGGCAAGACAAGGGCCACAACATGCAGACCAATGCATCATACACTAACAGGCAGCCAAGGAACATGTAGAGGTGCAAGACATGGGGAGGCACAAATGAACACCAACCATGACGGATGCCGACGGTCTCAGCCCACCTTGCCTTGCTGGACGAGTCATGTGATGTTTGGCGAAGGCTCATTGCACCGTGTCAGGGGACACCACTCACAGCCCATGGGATCTGCATAGTACTGTACCACCGGACAGCGCTGACTGCCTGCTCTGCTGACAGTGAGCAGGTGAAGGAGTCCAACACGGTCACATGCAGTACTACATTGCCATGTGTGTACTCTCCCTCCAGCCGTGTGTCAGGTTGAGGAACGTTGCCAGGCGCCGCTGTCCACTCACCTTGCACAGGTGTGTGTCAACCTGCAGTCCTGCACGCACATGCATTCAGAGTCCAGGCGAATGCAGACATGTCCACTGTCATGGTGGGATATGTGTCCATTTCCCCAAGATGCAAAAGGGTATTGGGACCTGTGCTATGGGTTACAATCTTTTGTGGCTGCAGGAACGTAGTTACTCGTCCATGAAAGCGAGCGCAGCTTCATGGGCAATCAGTTCCAAGAATACGTCGTTGTCGACTTCAACGAACACGGGGGCGAGCCAATCCATTAGCTGGTCTGGACAGATGTGCTCCGTCCATGCCGTTTCACCAATCCGCAACACAGCCCAATAGGGGAGCGCTTCGATGTGGTCACTGCACACGAGGAATTGTGCGATCTCACATGCCCAACTGCCAGCACATATGCCCAATTCCAAGGCATCCCATGAACGGGTATCACGGTTACACTCCTGGTCGTGGTCCAACAGGGGGCGCACACACATGTCATAATCCAGTTCAGCTACCGTTGTGTTGGATAGGCAGACATCCATGGGCCACTCAAATATGCATGATCGGCAGTGGAACGAGGGCTGGACGCAGGTGACGTACGCAAGACGGAAGCTCAGACGGTAACTGATGCGCAACACTGCCAGTGGCAGTGCCCCCAACAAATGCAGCATTCGGTCACGGTACAGTTCCACGTGACAGGAGTTGTGCATGTGCCCGGGATGTTCTGACATTGCGTTGTTCGCACTCGTAGAACCGGAACTCTTCTGACCTGCGGCTGTTATGTGGATGATATGCCACAGCTCGGAGCAATGATTCGTATGAGTGTGCAAAGTTTGTACGTATGGGTTGTCCTGTACGTAAGTGTCAAGGCCGTTCCATGCAGGAGTACCTCGGGCAAGGACTTCTGTGTGTGGGGTGTGGATACGTTGATCTTTCATTGGTGCTGTGTGTAGTGTGGGAGTCGTCTTCGTCTGCCATGGTATCTCTCTTAGGGGGTGCCTGCCGCATGCGTTTCCAAGGTCGGGGGTGCAGATGTCCTTCCGCCTTCTGTATTGAGACAAGGGGGCTTTCATCCCTAATGTTAGTTAGACTACTGCTTGTATCCTGGGTATGTGATGTGGCTATCGCGCTGCAATTGGGGCTAGGCCTTGGGCTTATGGTGCACCAAAAGCAATGAACACACACACCAGTTGCCATATATGAGCCAAGACCCCGAGCGGCCTTGCGCTCCTTGTACAGTCCCTTCGTGTGCGGACGCCCTCCGGCTGCATGCAACATTGCAACATTGTTGGTTGCGGGCCGTGTGGCGCAGACACTGCAACAGAGACACACGCATCAGTTGGTTTCCTGTGCAGCCCAGATATGAACCACGCCCAGAGGCCAGGGATAATTGTTCACACCCCTACGCTGGCCTGGCGTACGCCGACCCAGCCCACTCGGCGTACGTATAAAGGGGGGGGACGACGCTACGTGTCCCAGTTCTTCCCCACTGCCTGAGGTGACATGGCTGTGTCCGCCTGGCCTACGACAAGGCTCAATCATATAGGGTACATGACTTGCGTTGCACGGAGGCGGTGGCACCGGTTGCACTGCGGCTGGCACGGGCCTACCGCCACGTGACGGTGACTTACAGTGCACTGAGGTAGAGGCACCTAAAGTGCTGAGCGGGTGTGCAGCATGCGATGATGACGTGTGCACTGATATGGTCTGCCATTGCAATATCAAGACCCAGAGTCAAGTGTGCGCCTGGTGGCCCGTGCTGCGGGGATGCGTGATGTGGAGGCTGCCAAGGTCGCGGGCCTGGGCTCGGAGCTTGCACCGGGACGTGGTGTGCCCCCTTGGTGACACGCCAGTGGCGGAAGGTGAGCAGTGAGGCCTGGGTGCGAAGGGGCGGGCAAACACCGCTGGGCGGCGGGGGGGCTCGGGTGCAGCGACCTGGGTGCGCAGGGGCGGTCATGCAATGTTGCCGTGTGCAACACTATGTACTCTGCCATCATTAGATGTGGACTCTGTTTCAGATGAGGGACCTGGTGGCCTGCAGTGTGGAACCGGCACGTGGTTGGAGACACACCGGTGGCAGCAGGTGAGCAGTGAGGCCTGGGTGCGCAGGGGCGGGCAAACACTGCTGGGCGGCGGGAGGGGCTGGGGTGCAGCGGCCTGGGTGCGCAGGGGCGGCCATGCGATGTTGCCGTGTGCAACGCTATGTACTCTGCCATCATTAGCTGTGGATTCTGTTTCAGATGAGGGACCTGGTGGCCTGCAGTGTGGAACCGGCACGTGGTTGGAGACACACCGGTGGCAGCAGGTGAGCAGTGAGGCCTGGGTGCGCAGGGGCGGGCAAACACCGCTGGGCAGCGGGAGGGGCTGGGGTGCAGCGGCCTGGGTGTGCAGTGTCGGCACTGTCTCTCTCTCCCTCTCTTTCTCTATCTTTCTCTCTCTTTCTCTCTCTCTCTCCCTCTCTTTCTCTTTCTCTCTCTTTCTCTCTCTCTCTCTCTCTCTCTTTCTTTCACTGTCTCTCCCTCTCCCTCTCTTCCTTTCACTGTCTCTCTCTCTTCCTCTGTTACTCTCTCTCTCCTCCCTCTCTTCCTTTCGCTGTCTCTGTCTCTCTTCCTCTGTTTCTCTCTCTCTCTCCTATACCCTCTCTCCCCCTTTCTCTCTCTTTTTCTCTCTCCCTCTCTTTCACTCTCTCTCTCTCCCTTTCTTTCTCTCGCTCTCTTTCTCTCTCTCTCTCTCTGTCCTTTGTTGTGCGCATGACACACCTTCTTATCTTCAATTTTGTCTTGCAGGCTGTGACTTACGGTTTGTCCGGAGAAGACCCGCCATGACTCTTCCAATTATTGATGTTGATTGGAAATTTAATAAATTGATTATTTTGGGAATCCTGCGATGTATGTATGTTTTTCCTTTTTCGAACCACACATGGATGTTGGTTGGTGTAGTTGTGCGACATCAGGCGAATTGTTGTGTTCATGTATTTGTGCGGTAGATGTGAGATGTCTTTGTCCGGGGGGGGGGCCCTGGGTAGGGCCACAGGGGGTCCTGGGGGGTGGCGGGCCTGGGGGGTGGCGGTGGGTGTTGTTGCCCTCTTGGGGCTCCGAGATGCATGGTCAGTAGCTCCATGGCATCTGTTGTTCTTCTGGTGTGGCTGTGGGCTGGGCTCCCTTTCATGGTGCCGGTTGTCGTCCGACTTAACACCAGGTAGGAGCAGGTGTTGAATCCCTGCTGCTAATGCGCCTTATCGCATGTTTTGTGGTCTTATCGCCGATCTGGCTGGTCGTTGTGAATGTTGCGAAGTGGTGTTTCCGCGGCTTTTTGCACTGGAATGCCTACTCTGCATCTCATTAGCGTTAGTTGCCGGTGTCATCCGTGGTGATGTTTTTTGCGGCTGCTATTGTAGGAATACTGGTGATATCAGCTGTTAGCGCCAGCTTGTGAATGGTGCGATGGATTTATCGCCACTTTGGCTGCGATAAAGTGCCTCTAACTCGGCGATAGGTCATTGAGAATATGCCCTCAAAAGTATTAATATTTCCATGGCTGCATTCAGTGCTGGTATGTCTCCGTACAACATAGAGGGCGTCCACCTGCATATAGCACACACTAGAACCAGTGCAGTGACTGACTGTTAGAAGGTGGTTCTGACCATCTGAGCCGCCTGGATTTTTCGCTTTTTGAACACCTAGTTGTTGAGCTTTTACTGTGGGAGAGCCTCATAAGTTGGGACTCACCCACAGTGAACTCATGATGAAAGGGACGGCATGTGTACTTTACTGGTGTCCCCCTGGCGTGAGTAGGCCGCTGCACTGCAGCCAGAGTAAGGGGCACTGGGCTGGTTACATGCAGACATGTGTGTACATGCGTGTGCACAAGTGTAAGGGCTGCGTAGGGGAGATTTCTGGCGTGCGCAGCCCGGGAGCAGCTACAAAGGGAATGGTGTGGCAGGACTTATGCAGAACTGGGTGGTGACATGGAATAGGCTTTCTACAATGGGAAGAAACATTTGAGGGAAAGTTAGTGTGCTTTACTGTTTTCACTCCATTACTCTCCTATGAGGATGGGGAGCACATGGGCTAGTTTCGCTTTCCTAGGGCCTACAAATTCCAGACACGCACTAAAGTCCACTGTAACTTATGTGAGAGGAAGTATTCTGCAGAGTCCAAAGTCATATTTGTACTGCTTTTGGGTCATCCAGAAATGTCATATTTCTCTTAGTCAAATCATAACCAGGGCCTGGCTGGGGCTGACCCTGCCAGGCTGAATTAATGACCTTCCTCCCCAAGCTGTAGCATCAGAGGCCTAGCCCTGCACAACAAGCATTCCAAGGGCGAAGGCCTCCTCTCCAAGAAGAGAAGATGGGTGGAGCTACAGGTTAATCCATCAGCAGCTGTCGCCTGGTGCCAGGCACCAAGCTGCTCTGGAGAGAAGGCAGCGAGGGGGAAGGGGCTTTCAGAGACCATGTGGCATGAGACCCCTGGAAGACGCCATTTTGAACAGACCCAGAGGCCTGGGCAGGAAGGAGGGAGCAGGGGCAGAGAAGTGATGTGTCGCAGTTTGATAGGGCAAACCGAGACTTCCTGCCAGCCCCCTCCAAATTCTTTAAAAGAGTTTGCACAGGAAGAGGAGCTCTCTCTGGGGTGTGGTCTGTGGAGGAAGACTGGTGCTGGAGCCTGGCGCCATGGGCAGCTGGAAGGAAGAACCTCCAGACTGGCCCAGGACCCTGCAGTGGGCGAGGAGGGGAGACCAGGACCAGTGAGCAGAAGCCTGGGCCTTTGCGCAAGGAGAAGAGAGGCCCAGGAGGAGAGCCAGGCGAAAGGCTGGCGCAGGGAGCCAGTGAAGACAGCTCCCTGCTGAATCCACCCTCCGTGAGACCAGGAGGGAGAAGGAAAGGGCTCCCAGTGGCTGGGGTGTGCCGCAAGGAGCAAGAAGAGGCCAAAATCGTGAAGATCGGTCCCCTGGGGACTGAGATATGCCCCCCAGAAGGTAGGTGACCTTTGACCTCTGTCCGACCGACTACGAAGCGCATGGGGCTCTGCTGCCAGTCCAGGATATGCCCCCGGGGTGGGTCAGGTCCCGGGGGCTGCCCCCAGGAGAAGATAAGTCAGGGAGCGCCGTCGCGCTCCCCGTGAATCTGCCCATGCGGGGTGCCAGGAGCCCACCCTGGCCCCTGGTGTCATGTGGAGAGGGGGTGCGCCACCGCGCCCCCCCTCAAAGAAGGTTTGGGGGGCCGGGACCCTAACTCCGGGCCCCGGTGATGGCGCTGAAGAGGAGGGGCATGCGCCGTCGCGCAACCCCCCTCGCGCATGAAGCAAAGCCGGGGAGCGCTGTCGCGCTACCCGTGAAGGCTCTTGAGGGGCCCGGGACCCCAACTCCGGGCCCCGATGCAGAAAAACAGTCAGGGAGTGCCGTCGCGCTCCCCGTGAAGCATGGCCCTTGGGGGCCCGGGACCCCATCCCCAGGCTCCGACGTGATGAGGAGGCACTCCCCCGAGGTCCCGCCCGAGTGGCGGAAGACTCCACATCTGCCCGTCAGAGCGGGCAGACCGAAACTGACTCTCTGGCTCCTGCGGCTGCACCAGAGGGTGTGGGCCGGGCAGGGAGCCAGCGGGAGCCACCAGGGGTGGGCTCCCCAGGTGGCTCTCCAACGCGGAGGAGCGAGGGGTTGCCCGGGTTGGACCATGACCCCCTCCAAGAAAAGGGTGAGGAGGGAGGGGCCCGGGTGGGACCGGGCCCCTGAAAACAGCCAGAGCAGCCGGGAGTGGGCTCCCCGAGCTGCAGGACTCACCTGGGGGTCCGGGTGGGACCGGACCCTCCAACAAAGCCAAGACACGGCCGGGGGCCCACAGCGCGGCTCTCCTAGAGCAGCGGGGGAGCCGCTGCTATGATATTCACGAGGCAGGAGAGCCTCGCCCCATAATGCCTTGCAGGCCCGGACCAGCCTGCAAAGGGAAAACAGCTGTTTCTCGACTTGTGGTGGCCCCAGGAGGATGGGGTCAACGCGACATGTGTGCAAAGGTGCAGGGGGAGCTGCAGGAGCAACGCAGTCTTCCCCAGCACGAAGAAGTGAAGTCCCACCCTAAGGGGTCGATTCCGATTCGGGCCGGAAGTTTCTCCGACCGAGCCGGACCCGGAGAGATTTCCGACCGAATCGGACCCGTGCAGTCCGACCGAACGAGTACGATGCGTCCGTATGTTATCGGACTCGAGTCGGTCGGACTCCCATTGATGTCAATGGGAGCCGGTCGTACAACGCGTGCGCGGGCTCCCATTGACTCAATGGGTGCGAGTGCGGACAAGGGCGCCCCCTACAGCGGGTACGCGGCGAGGCGACTCGCGCCGTACACGCACAGGTAGGGGGACCCATGGGTCCCCCTGTGTGCGACTCGCGCGGCCTACGCGTGCAGGGGTCCGACACGGACCCCCAAAGTACGGCTCCGACAGCTCTTACGAGCCGGAGTGCGCGGCTCGGTCGGACTGCTCGCGGCGCGCATCGTACTCTACCCGGCCGGGAAACGTCTCCATTGCGCGGTGCGAGTCGAGTCCGAGCGAGTCGGTCGGAGCGGTTCGAGTCCGAGCGAGTCGGTCGGAGCGGTCGGGACGCCCGGACGAGTCGGTCGGCGATTTTGCATCGTACTCGCTCGGCCGGACCCGCGTACGGTTCGGTCGGGAAACAGGGCTCCGAATCGGATCCGGTAAAGCCGAATCCGATTCGGAGCCCTACCGGCCGAGATCGGAATCGGCCCCTAAGTCTCTGGGGGACTTAGAAGAAACAACCCCTCAAGGGCTCATCCAGAAATCAACTTTTTCCTGGGCTGGATGTTTTGTTCTACAGCTGGGGAGGTGCCTGAAGGATTGCCTATATGTGTAGAAAGCTGTGCTGGGGATGTCTGGAGAAGGGCATCTCCTGGAGGTGAAGAAGTGCAATTGCACGAGAAGTGTTTTTGCCAGGGTTATTTCTTGTAGAGGGACTGTAAGTGGGTTTAAGTTGCCAGATATTCCTGCTAGGGTGTCTGGCGTATATGCTTAATCCTGTGATTATAACTGTGATGCCTTTTAGGGGCTGAGATTGCAATGCGTTACAACTGTTACCAGCTGTGATAAGTACCTCATTTAAAGTGATGCCCAAACATGTATTCTTGCTGCTGCGTTAGGTGAAGAACAACCCCGACTGTTGGCCCCTAAGATGTAGAGGTGTATACTGTAGGTTCAGTATTAGATGCTCAGTCAGGGTTATGTGTCACCAGGGCAGGTGTACCTATTTTTAATGCTTGTTGAGATGATGGGGTGGGTCACCACTGGGATGGTGCCAGTTGGTAAGGCCCTCGCTCCAGGTTGTGTCAACCCACTTCATTAGGGGGCAAGATGATGTGCATACATGGGAGTGGTGGTACTAGACCCCACCCCCCCCCCTTCGGGAGGGGTGGGAATGTTATGCAATGTCACAAAGTAATTCCAACAGCTTATGTATATTTGTAAATTGTTGCATAGTATTGAGTAGTGTGTGTGTTTAATAAATGTACTCTTCCTTTTATAAAGCAAAGTACAGACTGGACAATCAATTATTGAGTGTTATTTCTGCGTACTGGTAAATGGCGATTACTAGCCTACACCGCCTCCCTTGAGTAAGCTTTAGACTGGTCTGCAACGCTACCCTCTGAGAGTCAAGCGCTACAATAGGATGTTTGGTTCCCAGTGAAGGATAAATGTGACATGTTATTTGTGCAGGCCTCACAGATACTGACTCGTTTTCCAACACTGACCCACTGAGTTAGTGTTAGGCTAAGGGTCAGAGAAAGCTCTGGGTCGAATTCACTGTTTATGCTTGGGGTTAGTGTTAATGTCATAGGGGAGAACAATATTAATCCCTTAGTTCTGCTTCTATTTGTCGGAAGAGATAAGTGCACCTTCGATCATAGACTGGATGTTGTCAGATAACCAGTGCTTAATTTGTAAAAGGATCATGGCAAGTGCCCAAAGCTCTGGTTTTAAACCCACGGCCAGTGTTTTTAAATGTCGGCGCACCAAATATCAAGGTTGCTTAGTCTTGAATCAACCTCATGGCTTTTCCATCATCTATCCGACACTCCCGGCCCCTTTATCTCACTCGGGCAGGATCCTGCTTTCTCCCTTTGTGAAGTTTTTTTCCGTCTTTCTCTTCGTACTTCTTTCCCCTGTGTGTGTTTGCCCCTCTCTTTCTCCTGGCCAATGTCTAATGAGGAAAAATAAGTGCTGCTACCCAAACATGGGTCTTCATCCTCCTTATCAATTCATGGAATCTTTAAATTGTGCCTGCAGCAGCCATTACCTCAAGTCACCATCACAGATACCAAGAACGTCAAAACAACAAAACAAAGTAATCCATGAAGCGACTACCCACGTTTAATGTCTGCTCGAAATTAGTCAAGAAGCTAGTATTGCTTTGAGCGCTATAGTTACTGATCATCACTTAATGTTGTGTCGACAATCTGACTGGCATCCACCAACCAGGAAAGAGATTATGGGGCATATTCTCAAGGACTCATCGCCGATTTATCGGCACTTTAGCGCCGCAAAAGTGGCGATAGATTTATCGCCCCATTCACAAGCTGGTGCAAACTGCAGACATCGCCAATTTACCTGCGATAGCTACCGCAAAACACATCGCCACGGATGAGTGCGACAACTAACGCTAATGATATGCAGAGTAGGCGTTCCCGTGCAAAAACACACGAAAACACCACTCCGCGAGATTCTCAACGACCAGCCAGATCGGCAATGCGAACCAAAAACAGGCGATAAGGCGTGTTAGCAGCAGGGATTTAACACCTGCCTTTTGCTGGTGTTAAGCAGGATGACTACCTGCAGCATGAAAGGGAGCCAAGCCCAGAGCCACATCTGAAGACCAACAGATGCCATGGAGCTACTGATCGTGCAGCTCGGAGACCCTAGAGGCCCACAACACCCACCGCCACCGCCACCACCCCCAGGATCCCCCCCTGCATCACCCTCCCGGACTACCACAGAGGCAGCGCAGAACCAGACAGCGGACCTTCCGAAAACGGCATGGCCCCTCAGCCACACAAGAGCAGAATGTGGGGAGAGGTGGGAACCAAGTAAGTGTGAAGGAGGCAACTCACCCATGTAGAAGAATGCACACAATACCAAGTGTGGCGGTGATGTGCTGGACAGACCACAGAATGCAGAGCCCAGACATGGCCATGTGGACATATACTGCTGGCGTTTGTAGTGTTGTGGACCGTGGACGCAACCATGTCACCTCAGGCAGTGGGGAAGACCTCGGTCATGTAGCTGTGATGTCCCCCCCTGTAAGCGCAAGCGGAGTGGGCTGGGCCGGCGTACGCCAGTCCAGCATAGGAGTGTGGATAAAAAGGCCGGGGCTCTGGGCGTGATTCTCTCCTGGGATGGGCAACACGTCTGCCAGGGCGGCGCACCTCACCCTGCCACGAGTCCGCCGCCGTGACCTTCAAACTCCGCGACACAGGCCCCCAGCGCAGCCAGCGGCACAGCAACACGGAGATATGTGTGTGCCAGATACTGCATTCGTCCTACACTGCGGTCAGCAGGTCCCACAATTCAAATCGGGCCACATTTCTGTCAATGGAGGGAACCACTAGTCAACAGACATTGCCCCCAGTGCTGCCCGCCCGGACGACGCATCATCGTTGGCTGTGCACCTGCTGAGCGCTCCAGGTGCCACTGACCCTGTGCAACACAAGTCAACGCCACGTGGCCGTGGGCCCTTGCTGACCGCTTCCTCCGGCCTACACTGCAGTCAGCAGGTCCCCCAAGTCAATCTCAGTATTGATTCATTTATGGCAGAGTGCATGAGGCAACAGACATTGCACCCAGTGCGGTCAACACGGACGACGCATGTGCACCTGCTGAGCGCTCCAGGTGCCACTGACCCTGTGCTACACAAGCCGATGACCTGCAAGGACACCAGGTGCCCCTGACCCTGTGCACCATAAGCCGACGCCACGTGGCAATTTTGAGGCAGAATTCAGTAGCCAAAAATACAGGCCGACGACCTGCAAGGACACCAGAGGGCAGATTTACAAGCCCCTTGCGTCATTTTAGCGCCGCCGTTGTGTCACTTTTTGTGACGCAGCAGCAGCGTAAAAATGCAGCCCATTTACAACGTGACGCATCTAGGGAGATGCGTCACGTTGTAAAGCCCTGCGTCACATTATGCCTGCGTCAGGTATAATGTATGCAGGGTAGGCGTTCCAACGCAAAAAAGCCTCGTAGAAGTGACGCATTGAAATATACAAGATTTCACTGCGCCACTTCTAGGACGCCACTGCGTCAAATTCTTACGCCTGCTTGAAGCAGGCGTAAAGAGTGACGCAGCACAATGAGGATAGGCCTCCCCCTGCATTGCTGGAGTTGCGTCGTGCTTGCGACACGGCTCCAGCAATGCGTGACTTTTGCGTCAACAGATGCGTCAGAATTTCTGACGCATCTGTCAATCCTTGCGCCATGGTGCACTGTATTGTAAATACGGCGCATCCATAGTGGCGCAAGGGTTTCTCAGGGTGGCGCAGGAAAAGTGACGCATCTTCACAGATGCGTCACTTTCTTGTAAATCTGCCCCCTCGTGCCCCTGACCCTGTGCACCATAAGCCGACGCCACGTGGCAATTTTGAGGCAGAATTCAGTAGCCAAAAATACAGGCCGACGACCTGCAAGGCAGCAGGTGCCCCTGACCCTGTGCTACACAAGCCAACGACCTGCAAGGACAGCAGGTGCCCCTGACCCTGTGCTACACAAGCCAACAACCTGCAAGGACAGCAGGTGCCCCTGACCCTGTGCTATACAAGCCGACGACCTGCAAGGACAGCAGGTGCCCCTGACCCTGTGCACCATAAACCGACGCCATGTGGCCGTGGGCCCTTGCTGACCGCTGCCTCCGGCCAACACTGCGGTCAGCAGGTCCCCCAAGTCATATTGAGTCTTGCTTCATTGATGGCGGAGTCCAGTAGGCGACAGACATTGCTTCCAGGGCGGCCCTCCCGGACGACGCATCATCGCAGGCCGCGCACCAGTCGAGCGCTTCAGGTGCCACTAACTCAGTGCAGCTCAAGTCATGGACCATTCATGATGTAATCTTTTCTGTGTGAGTCCAGTTCTGGTGCCCCTACCTCAGTGCACTGCAAGTCATGGACCCTTTATGATTGAATCTGTGTGTGTGATCCGATGATCACTGTTCTAGTTGTTGCTAGCACCAACCACTCCCTGAGGGCTGGCTTACACTCACCCCACACCCATCCAGCACAGGCGTCACTGGACATGTGACCCTGGTAATAAAAAGGGGCCGGGCGCACGTGCCTGTAGCCAGTTCCACCATACATCTAAGTGTGTCCATGTGGTCATTATGTATGCATGATGGGCCCGGGCCCAACCACATTACATTGTGCTGTGTACAGCGGACGCAACCATGTCACCTCAGGCAGTGGGT
Organism: Calotriton arnoldi; assembly: GCA_963921515.1. Lineage (NCBI taxonomy): Eukaryota > Metazoa > Chordata > Amphibia > Caudata > Salamandridae > Calotriton > Calotriton arnoldi. Next base: position 410,068 of record CAWUFW010003235.1, read on the forward strand.
AAGACCTTGGACATGTAGCTTCGTCGTCAGCCCCTGTATGCGCAAGCGGAGTGGGCTGGGCCGGCGTACGCCAGTCCAGCGTAGGGGCTCGCAGATTTTGCCTGGGGCACTGGGCATGGTTCTGTTCTGGCCGGAACAAGGAAGTATGTAATGCGTGTGGCTCTGTTGCAGTGTGGGCGCCACCCGGCCCACAATTGTCAATGTTGCAATGTATCATGCACCCGGAGGGCGGGCTCGCACGTACGGGGCTATGAAGGAGCGCAAAGCCGCTCGGGGTCTTGACCCATACATGCCAAGTGTTGTGTGTATCTGTATTGCCGCAGCATGAGCCAAATGCCTGGCCTCAATCGCAGCGCGAGTACAGCCAGCCATGAACTGTAAACCTTTGTCCGCACTGTCCTTACCATAGGCCTACACTCACGTGGCCGCCCACCCTCAACAGCCAACATCACAGTGTCGTTGTCAGGCTTGTGGACATGCGCTGACAGGCATGACAATGGTGTTCCGTAGGAGTGCAAGTGATGCAACCGCGCAGCGCACACAAGTAAAAAGGCATGGTGGTAGGGAGGAGCAGCTGTGAGGCAACGTAACACACAGTGAGGCCGCTCATTTGCCACATGCTAGGCATGTCATACATGATTCCCAAAGTCGCAGACATCCCACCCCCAACAAGCCTCTACACATTTCATGAATGCAAGCAGATGACAAACTGAGTGTAGGGATGAAAGCTCCTTTGTCTGGACTATCAGGCGGACACACATCTGCAGCTCCGTCCTGGGAATTGCATGTGCCCGGCACCCCCTGACAGATACAATAGCATTTGATGACGACTCCCACACTATGCACAGCCCAAAGTGAGACCAACGTGTACACATCACAGACACAGAAGTCCTTGCTCGAAGTTATCGTGCATGGAATGGCCTTCACACTTACTCCCACACCATCCCAGGCCTACAACCGTTGCACACAAACACTGCTCATTGATCCGAGCTGTGGCATTTCATCCACAGAACTGGCGCAGGTCACAACAGTGCCGCTTCAACCAGAGCCACTAACGCAATGGCAGAACATCCCGGACACATGCACAACCCCTGTCACGTGGAACTGTAACGTGCACGTATGCTGCATTTACTGGGGGCACTGCCCTTAGTAGTGCTGCGGATCAGTTACCGGCTGAGCTTCCGCCTTGTCAACGTCACCTGCGTTCAGCCTGTGTTGCATTGTCGCTCGTGCATATTCGAGTGGTCCATGGATGTCTGCCTATCCAACAGGACGGTAGCCGAACTGGATTTCGACATGTGTGTGTGCCCCCTGTTGGCGCACGACCATGAGTGTCACCGTGACACCCGTCTATGGGATGCCTGGATACTTGGCATAAATGCTGGCAGCTGGACCTGGGAGATTGCAGAACTCCTCGTGTGCAATGACCACATTGAACCGCTCCCCTATTGGGCTGTAGTGCTAATTGGTGAGAGGGGGTGGATGCAGCACATCTGTCCGGACCTACTAATGGATTTCCTCGCCGTCCTGTTTGATGAAGTCGACAACGACCTCATGTTGGAAATGCTTGCCTACGGAGCTGCACTCGCTTTCATGGACGTGTAACTACGTACCTGCAGCCACAACAGTTTGGAACCCATTGCACATGTCCCGACACCTTGTTGCATCTTGGGGTTCTGGTCACATCTCCCACGATGACAGTGAACATGGCTGCATTCGCCTGGACTCCGAATACATGAGCGGACAACAACGCAGGTGAACACACACCTGTGAATGGTGCGGCACTCCCCCGGAGTGGACGGCGGCACTTGGCAACGTTCCACGTTCTGACATACTGCTGCATTGGTCTGCATGTTGTGGCACTTATCTTGCCCGTACTGACACGCATATGCTAATTAATTCTATGCACCTTCACTTGTATTCAACTGTGTTGAGTGTTGATTTGTTTGATAATGTGTGTCTCACTGCCTATCTGGGTCACGGCCATACATGCATTTCTACACCATCATGGATGTGGGGTTGTACTAGTACATTATCATCTCACAGTTTCCTGCTTTGCCACATGCGACTGGCCATTTTCCACACACAAGCGGCAGCAGTTGTGTCCTCTGTTCTGTTGTGCTGGTGTTGCTCTTTGTTCAACATTGTTGTAACTGTTGAGGTGCCCTGGAGCTCATGTGTGTGTGCTGCATTGTAGGTGAGTTGCCCCTTCAGCTCTGATTTAGCTGGCCTTATCAGGCGGTGTGGCTTTCACTTCTGTGCTTATACAGTGCTGTGATATTGCAGACTTGGGTACATTGTGCTCTTGGTTGGAGTTGTGACTCTTGGTCATGGTTTGCCCGCAGATGTGCTGTACTTAATTGTGCATGTGTGCCATTGTGCCCATCTCCCCCCGTCCCCCCAAGTCCCTGGTCGTTACTCACCCTGTTGCTGTTGTGTTGGGTCATGTTGAGCAGTGTCCGGTCCCCCAACTCCTGACACCGTCTCCCCACTGATGACTGTCGACACCATTTCCTCCATCTCGTCCAGCTTCTCCTGTGGTGCTGGACTCCCACTCCAGTCTGCATTGCTGCCTTCTGGTTGTTGGCGAGTTTCAGCTTGGTCTTGCGCTTCAAGTCATTCCAGTGCCTCTTGAGCTCTCCCATTGTCCTCCTCAGCACTCCGACTGCATTCACCTTATCCACGATGGACTGCCATATTGCATTTTTTGTTGCCAATGACACAGTGGAGGTGACGAACTGTTGTTGATGGTGTTCTATCGCCTCCGTTTCCAGGATCCGGTTTTCCTGCGGACTGAACCGCGTCCTCCTCTTCTTCTTGTCCTTGCCCTTCCCTGCCCCGAGGTCCCAGGCTGGTCCTCCGGGGGGCTTGTGGGGTTCTGGTTGTCCACTGTACTTGCTCCGGCTGCCTCCATTGTGCTTTGCTGTTGTTTTGTTTTTGTTTGTGTTTTTTTTTTCTGCTTTTGTAGTGATTTTCCCCGCCTGACGTGTGTGAATTGCAGGCCTGGTGCTGCTTCTCGCTGATTGTCTTATCGCGGTTGGGCCCATCGCAACTTTTTTCGCGTTCGGGTTTGGATTTTTATCGCCGTCCCGGTACTGTTATCGCGGACATTTGGCGTGTTATCGGGAAACTATCACATGTTGCCGCTGTGTTGAAAATACGACGTTAACTCAGAGTTATTTTGCCGCGATAGACGGCGATATGAAAAATTGCGTTAACCTATTTTGCCGATGTTTATCGCACGTTCTTGTGAATATCCCCCTCTGCTTTCTAAATTTACATGTTAAATCCACTAAGTGTCTACCATACTTCAGCCATCTTTGAACATACGAGTACTGTCTGTTTGGTTCTTAAGTTATATAAAGAAGCATCTATGTATGTTGATTAGTTACAGATGATAAATGGCATAGAGGTACCATGAAATCTACAGTGAAGATATTGGGAATTACTATTTAGCTCTTGTAGCGAGGTTGACTCTTAACACAAGACTTCCAAGATCAAAGGGGACAATAGTAGTGTGGGGGAATGACAGCACACCCCCTCAGACTGCAGTTTTCAGAAGATCTACAAGATGAACAGCTTTGTAGACTATTGGCAACACTTCTTTCAAAATCCGATGCTGTGCAACTACAAATCTGAAAAACTAAGGGGCATATTTACTAGAGAAGTGGCAGCGTGGCTTTAGCCTCCTTGGCTTAACGCCACGCTCCGCCACTTCTGAAACGCAGGGCTGCACCACATTTACAACAATATGGTGCAGCCCTGCATTTCCGCCTGCTCTGGCGCAAAATGTAGCTGCGTAGCGCCAACGCAGGCACCCTTGCACCGTAGAGCAAGGGTGTCTGCGTTGAGGGGAAGATTGTTTGTGTAGGAAGGAGTCCCTTCCTGCACGTACACAGGGGCAGATTTACAAGCCCCTTGCGACACATTTGCGCCGCCGTTGCGTCACTTCTGTGACGCAGCGGCATTGTAAACAATGCGCCACGTTGCGACATATTTATAACGTGACACATCTAGGGAGATGCGTCACGTTGTAAAGCCCTGCTCTACATTATACCTGCGTCGGGTATAATGTATGCAGGGTGGGCGTTCCGTCGCAAGAAGCCTCGTAAAGTGACGCAGTGAAATCTACAAGATTTCACGGAGTCACTTTACGACGCCGCTACGTCAAACCCTTACGCCTGCTTGAAGCAGGTGTAAGGAGTGACGCAGCACAATAAGTATAGGCCGCCCCTGAGCATTGCTGGAGTTGCGTCGCGCTTGCGACACAACTCTAGCAATGCGCTGTCCTTACGACAAAAGATGCGACACGCATCTGTCTATCCTTGCGCCACGGTGCGCCGCATTGTAAATGCGACGCATCCGTGGTGGCGCAAGGGTATTTTTGCGTGTCGCATCTTTACTGGCGCATCCCGGCTAATATGCAGAGATGCGCCAGTCCTTGTAAATCTGCCCCACAATCTTTAAATGGCATTTTTGTCACTTCTATGTGTGCTGCTTAATGCAGCACACATAGAAGTTACAAAATGTCATTTTTTAAAGATTATTTATGTGCAGGAAGGGTCGCCTTCCTGCACATAACCAATCAATGGCCTTTTGCTGTTTCTACGTGTGCTGCACAACGTAGCACACATGGAAACAGCAAAAATTAGGAGAAATGAAGCATTTCACCTCTTTTTCGTCTGTTTAAAATCAGGTTTTCCCTGGTCTTAATTTTGGTGCTCCCTCCTATTTACGCTGCCCTTGTAAATAGGAGGCAGCTTCAAAATCAATGGGTGTTGCGGTGGAATGCCCACCGCAACACCACATGCCCTCAGAGACCTTTTAATGCATGGGCAAAGTGGGCTCTGGCCCAGGGCCCCAGCCTTTCAGGGGGCCCCCTGACAGAGTCAGCTCCGTTCTCCAGAGTTTTGCCCTAATGACCTTGAATATTGCTTAAACAAATTGTTTTAAATACTGTTTTCCTTTAATTTATTTTTTATGTACCTGATGTGTGAGAGTCTAGTACAGCCATTTTGCAGAGAAATGTTGTGTTTATGTTTCATGCAATATACATAAAAAAGTTTCTTTTAGATCAAAACAAGGCCTAACATATAAGAAATGGGAGGGCGTCACAAAGATTATTTGCAGTAATATTGGTGAGCTGCTGCTGTGTTACAATATTGAAAACACACATAACTATCCCTGAATATTAGATGTAAACACATTTAGGGCCTAATTTATGAGAAGTGATGCATCGCTGTGCGAAAACAGGGATGCGTCACTTCTTAGTGCGCCCTCCTTGCAACATGATGGATGCGTCATATTTACTGTATGACGCATCATGTCGCAAGGAGTTACAGATACGTCAGTATTTCTGACATATCTGTAGGCGCAAAAGTGATGCATTGCTGGGGTGTGTCTGAAAATAGACGCAACTCCAGCAATGTGTCCTTTCACATGGGGCTTGCCTGCATCAGTCTTACACCTGCTGTGAGGCAGGTGTAAGATATTGACGCAATGGCGTCCTAGAAGTGGCGCACTGAGTTCTCATAGATTTCAATGCGCCACATCTACAAGGCTTTTTGCGGGGCAACACCCACCCTGCATACATTATACCTGGCACAAATATAATGTGGTGCAGGGGTTTACAAAGTGACGCATCTGCCTAGATGTGTCACTTTATAAATAGGGCGCAACATGGCACATTTTTTACGCTGTCGGTGCGTCACAAAAAGTGACGCACCGGCGGCATAAAAGTGAAGCAAGGCCTCATAAATAAGGCCATTAGAATTTGAACGAGTGTTCCTTTGCACTGTCAGGGACCTAATGAAATGAAATAGTGTATTTAATAAAGCGCGCAGTTACTCAGACTAGAGTGTCCTGGCGCGTGACAGCGGGAGGAAAACGTGCATAAAAGACCCATCAGTTATTAAAAAGCCAGGTTCTTCCTGAAAGAGAGTAGGTCTGTGGTTAGTCTCAGAGACTCAGGGAGGCTATTCCACAATTTTGCGCCTAGAAAGCTGAGGGATCTCGTGCTGCGGGCACAGCATATTTTAGGCACGATGGTCCGGTTGGCATTGGAAGATCTTAGGGGTCTAGATGTTGTGTAGTGATTAACGCCGCGCTTATTTAGTTAGCCGGCTCCTAAGCCGGGGAAAGCTTTAAAGAAGATGGTCATCGCTTTGAAGTCGATCCGTTCTTTTATGCGGAGCCAGTGAAGAGACTTAAGAATAGGGGTCATACTAGATCTGGGTTTAGGTCTCAGGATGGCTCTGGCCGCCGCGTTTTGTACCACTTGTAGGTGCTGGATAAGGGATTTGGGAAGACCGAGGTACAAGCTGTTGACATAGTCAAGCTTTGATGTCACCAGAGCCTGCACCACGATCTTTCTGCTCTCAAGCGGTAACAGTGGCAGGAATTTTTTTAGCATCCGGAGTATGCCAAAGCAATCGCCAGTTAGATTTTGGATTTGAAAGCGCATGGAGAGTGCCTTGTCTATGACAATTCCTAAGTTTTTGACTTTCTCCTTTTCCGCGGGCGAGGGCGGCAGATCTTTTGGCCATCAAGAGCTCCAGTCAGGCGTTTCTGGATTACCAAAGAAAACAACTTCAGTTTTGTCAGGATTGCACTTCAGCTGATTGATCTTAAGCCAGTTAAAAACCTTTGTGAGGCAAGACCTAATCATTGCCCCGTCAAAGTCGGTTCCTTTTTCACACGTAAAAATCAGCTGAGTGTCATCAGCATAGGAAAGAATTTTGGCGCCCTCTTCCTCTACCAGAAATGCAAGGGGGGATAGATATATATTAAAAAAGGTAGGACTGAGAATGGAGCCCTGAGGGACACCTACATTCATGGCCAGAACCGGGCATGAGAAAGGGGGAGCCAGATGTCCTGAGATCTATTTGCCAAGAAGGATGACATCAATGTTAAGGCAGTACCCCCAGGCTGATGTTAGCAAGTCTCTCCAGGAGCCTCTCATGTGGGACCGTATCGAAGGCCGCCGACAGATCAAGCAGTATCAGAACAGCCTTGCCTCCCTGGTCCAGCTTACCCTTGAGAAATTCAGTCACTTCCAGCAGAGCGGACTCCGTATTGTAGTTAGCTGTAAAACCGGATTGGGACTCATGAAGGAGCTTCCCATCTTCAATGTGTTTTTGGAGGGCCTTGTTTACATGCTTCTCTAATACTTTGGAGAGGGCCGGAAGAAGGGATATTGGTCTGTAGTTGGCAGGGTCCGTCTGTTTGGCGTCAGCCTTTTTTATCCGTGGAAGAATCTTAGCATTCTTCCATAATTTCGGCATGTTGCCTGAGGAGAGGGAAGCATTAAAGAGCTGGTTTACCGTGGGGTTTATGGTGGGAGCTAATAGGTTCAGGATATTCACTGAACAAGGGTCGGTAAAAGAGCTAGACTTCATGCTTTGGAGAAGGGTCAGTGACTCTTCAAGCTGAAACTCAGGAAAGCTAGTAAAGATGGAGGATCCAAGAGGTGAAATATGCAATTAGAATCAAGGTAGAAGGACAGTTCTTCCTCTGAGATGTTAGTAAAGGCTTGTTGGATCACGGAGATCTTTTTGTGGAAGAATTGAGCTATTTGCTTACACCATTCTTCCGTGCATGGCCCTTCCTTTGTGCCGGCTTTCGGGGCGGTTAAGGATTTAACTATGCTAAAGATTTCCTTACTCTTATTTTGGGCATTTTCTATCTTGGTTTGAAAGAAGTTTTTCTTGGCTGCCTTCACAAGAATGTAATGAGCTTTTAAGTTGTCTTTATACACCTTCCTGTCCTCAGGTAGATAGGATTCACGCCATTTCCGTTCCATTTTTCTACAATTTCTTTTGCTAGATCTGAGGGAATCGCTAAACCATGGAGCTGGTGGGGCCGAACTCTTTGAGGAGCGGGAAACAACCGCTACCGCTGCATCAATGTTGGTTCGGAGCCATGAATCTATTGAGAGGGCGTCCAAGTCGGGCAGCCAAACAGCTCCGGTGAGGAACGACCAAGGGCGTCTGCTAACATCGGGATGGATATTTTATGGAACGTCCTGTAATTAGGGACCCACTGCCCTGCGTTAGCCCGAGGGGCTGTGGCAGAGTTGGGAATGATGAATTTTAATAGGAGGTGGTCAGACCAGATAATGGGAAGAGGTAGGCTTACTGATATGTCAAAGTTGTGAAAGATTTGGTCTAGGGTATGGCCCTTCTCATGGGTGGCCGAAGAAATAGATGGAAACATGTTGCAGGCCTGCAGCGTCTCCAACAAGGAAATTGTTTGAGGGTCTTTTCCATTGGCCATATGTATATTGAAATCTCCCAGAATAAGGCAGTTGTTGTATTTTAAGGCCAGGGAGGTGGTGGCTGTATTAAGCGTAGTAATAAAATTTCCAATTGCACTGGGAGGTCTGTAAATCAGAAAACCAGCTATGCTATGATGGGGGGATAAGGTACAGTGGAAGCCTAAGGAATCTGCGCCCTCTATGTTTTCCATCAGGATGGGAGAGCAGTCTAGTTTTTGGTTGTAAATTATGGCGACACCGCCCCCCTTCCCACTTGGTCGGTCCCTCCTAAGGATTTTATAACCCGTAGGGATGGCCGAGGTGATAGTAGGGCTGGAGGCTTCAGACAGCCAGGTCTCAGTGAGAAATAAAAGATCAGGCTGTTTGTCTAAAAGTAGGCCATAAATGTGTGGTTCATGCTTTTGCATAGAGCGACAATTTAAAAGGGTGGCCTTTAAGTCCTCTGTTTCCCTATTGTTTTTACACTTATTGTTGCGTGGGAGGATCTTGGGTGTGAGATTCCTGGGTTGGAGGAGAGACCAGTTGCACTTATTGCATCGAAAGTCTACCTCCAAGCTCGGATCAGCCGCTGTACACTGACATAATGGTAGCCGCCTAAGGCTAAGCAGTTTTTCCCTATTGTAATATAGTGGAAGAAACTCACCGGAGGGGAACTGGGCAGCATGGCCGGCGCCGGACGCCTCTAGGACGCCTCCCAGCGCAGACGGGCTTGCCTTTGGCGGGACTTTGGCGCGCCAGCGGCACGCCCGCTGCGCGCGTCCGTTTGCATCGGGAATATATAGGCTAATGCCTATGATGCAAACTGGATCGCTAACGCAGCTGAGGAAGTGGAAACTGTGTGGGCGGAAGTGAGGAGCCTGATAGTAGCCCCAGCCCGCCGCACAATCGGCGTATCAGCCGCAGCGGACCAGGACTGGAGGAAAAGCGAGATGCGAATCGAAGCAGCTAAGGAGGTGTAGGCAAGCAGAATCAAGTAAAGTGCAAGTGCGCGTAGGTAGGAGAAATTGTTAAAAAGCACAGAGTAATTCAGCCTCACATATACAATTTAAAAAGTATTAAAAACCTAGTAGCAGGGCAGGAAACACTAAATCCTACCGCTGTCAGCTGCGCGCGTCCGTTTGCATCGGGAATATATAGGCTAATGCCTATGATGCAAACTGCATCGCTAACGCAGCTGAGGAAGCGGAAACTGCGTGGTCGGAATGAGGAGTCCGATAGTAGCCCCAGCCCTCCGCACAATCGGCGTATCAGCCGCGGGGGACCAAGACTGGAGGAAAAGCGAGATGCGAATCGGAGCAGCTAAGGCGGTGTAGGCAAGCAGAATCAAGTAAAGTGCAAGTGCACGTAGGTAGGAGAAATTTTTAAAAACCACGGAGTAATTCAGCCACACATATACAATTTAAAAAGTATTAAAAACCTAGTAGCAGGGCAGAAAACACTAAATCCTACCGCTGTCAGCTGAGCACGTCCATTTACATCGGGAATATATAGGCTAATGCCTCTGATGCAAACTGGATCGCTAATGCAGCTGAGGAAGCAGAAACTGCGTGGGAAACAGGGGCTCAAATTGGATCATAAATTCAAAGCTGTTCTGAACAGGGGCCCCCAAAATATGTTTGGCCGAGGGCCCCCAAAATCCGTAAGATGTCCCTGCATGCCCTCCCCTTTCATGCTAAGTACAGAGTGAAAAGGTGCTTTATTTACAAGGCAGCGTTAAGCCACGTTAAGTGGCTTAACGATGCCTTGTAATTAAGGCAAAGCACATATCGCCACAGGAACGCCACTAAAAGTGACGTTCGTGTGTTGATAGGGGCTTGTAAATATGCCCCTAATTGTTTCTTTGATGGCACAGAGATCTCTGCAAAGCCAGTGGAGATCTCTAAATATGGCAGGTGGTAGTCTGTCAGGATGGCAGTGTCGTGATCTCTGCCACACTGACAGAGTATGAACTGCTCACCAAACTCTAATTAAGGCCCAAAGACTTTGGAATCTACTCTCTCTTTTAAAATCATTCTAGAACGTATCTGTTCTCAGACCTGCCTCACTGATTACTAGAAAATCAGCTGTTCAGTTCCCCAAACTCTGTGCTCAGTTCCCAACTTGGTCATTCTGAAGTAAGTTTGGATTGTTTTCAGCAGAATTTGTCCTGACTTGTCAACAAGGTTGCTGTGCAATGCACTGAAATAGTGGACTCTTGGAAAGTCAATAAAGAATCCTTTGAGATGAATATGTCTACTCAAGTGCAACTATAATAGGGTAAGACGATGTTTTCTCATTATGATGCTGATGTGAGGCACTGTAACAGTCAGATATTGGGCGGTCCAGAGAAAGAAGAGCAAACTTGTTTATCACTGATTTTCAGTCTTATACTGGCACATTGAAGATGTAAGCTATTGGATTCCAAATAAATCTCCTAAACCTTTAGCTACTCCATAAGCTAGGTCATCACCCCTTTTGTGGCTCTTTGCTGATGGGGGCAGTCAGCACTCACCGACCACTGCCCATCTGCCACTCTGTAACTTGACTCCATTCTAGGCACAACAGTAGACTGTCCTGATCATTGAAGGACCTAGTTTCTTTGCAGGAGCGTGGCTATTAAATATTGGTATCTAACACAGACAACAGCATTCTGGCTTTTGGCTTGGGTAGGGGAGAGAATCCCATCCCTTTGTGGTTTTGTTCACTGCAGGCCCTTCCCTCACAACCACTGCAGAAACATAAAAAGTTAAAACAAACCTGTTGCCTAGTTATGCACACATCTTTGTATACATATAATAGAAGGTCATAATATTATATATCAATGCAACCAACTGAATTAAGTGTAAGAGGCAGCCCAGTATTCACATTATACCACTAACTGTGCTCAGTCAATAATCACTCTTGATACTGCATAGAAACAATCACAGGCGAAACTCCTGTGAGAAAAATACCTCTTTTCTTAGTCTTATCCCACTAATGTGTGTACGAACGTGGGTTAATATCAGGATGGATGTGAGTCCACCTCAAGTAATAATCCCTCAAACATGTCACTAATTTAAAACTTGGTTAAACCCCTGGTAGCTATAGCACATAGCAGACAAGGGGGCATATTCTCAAGGACTTATCGCCGATTTATCGGCACTTTAGTGCCGCAAAAGTGGTGATAGATTTTCCGCCCTATTCCCAAGCTGGTGCAAACTGCAGAAATCGCCAGTTTACCAGCGATAGCTGCCGCAAAAAACATCGCTACGGATGAGAGCGACAACTAACGCTAATGATATGCAGAGTAGGCGTATCCGTGCAAAAACACACGAAAACACCACTTCACGATATTCTCAACGACCAGCCAGATCGGCGAAGTGATCCAAAAACAGGCGATAAGGCGCGTAAGCAGCAGGGATCTAACACCTGCCCATTACTGGTGCTAAGCAGGACGACAACCTGCAGCAGAAAGGGAGCCCAGCCCAGAGCCACATCTGAAGACCAACAGATGCCATTGAGCCAATGATCATGCTGCTTGGAGACCCAAGAGGTCCACAACACCCACCGCCACCACCCCCAGGACCCCCCCCCCAGACCACCGCCCCTGGACTACCACTCAGGCAGCGCAGAAGAAGACAGCGGACGTTCCTAAAACACACCAGCCGCAGACACTCAACGCCAGAGGATGCCATTGCCCACCACAGGCTCAAAAGGACAACCATGCTCCGCATCCTGACCCACATTGCCCACAGGCTGACAGTCCCAACACAGCGGAGAACCAACATCCCTCCGCAGACAAAGCTGCTGGCTGTGCTGCACCTGTTGACCCCTGGTACCTTCCAACCGACAACTGCCAGAGTCGGAGGAGTCTCACAGCCAGCCCTATCAAAGTTCCTCACACCTGTCTTGGATGCATGTCCACAAAAGCAACGGCGGGCCCCTGTATCCGCACCACACGCTAGTCCCAATTCGTAGTGTTCTTGGGCAACCAACGCCAACCGTTGCTTGACGCCTCTGTTCTCAAGATCCAAGAATGCAGTCACTGAAATGGGGGTGCGCCAGGTCATGAAGTCCAGTAGTCAACAGTAGTGTAAAAACAGTTCTTTATTACAAATACATAAATCAACAATACGAAAAGCTCAGCCAACGCGTTCCATTTCCAACTGGGAACTTCATCAGGGCAACGTGTGGATTGAATAAACTGCATATGCTGCGGGAACTCCCCAATACAATTCCATATTCCGAAAGTCAGTATTCAGAAACCTGTTGGATAAATGGTGACAAAGGTCAAGCGTCCACATAGACACAAACGTAATCTGGCACAGTGTATTGCACTTGGACAAACCGGAATGCTGACAGGCATGATAAATCCTGCACAAAAAGACCGTAACAGAAGTCCGTGTGGTCGTAACCTTCATAGGAAAGAAAAGGAAGGTTACGACCACACGAACTTCTGTCACGGTCTTATCATGCAGGAGTAATCGTACCTGTAAGCATCATGGTTTGAAACAGCTTGATACCCCTGCACCTTCACTTCCCCCACACGGCACAGGAACAGCTGGAGACCAAGCAAGGGAACTATGCCATAGCTGGCTTCCTGCACATGTTGGGGGCAATTGACTGCATACATGTACTACTTGTGCCCCCTGCCGACACTGCACACAACAACCGCAACAGAAACCACACGCATTCCATCAATGTGCAGGCAAAAGTGGACCACCGGGGCCTGTTCACGAATGTCGTCGCAAACGTCCCAGGCAGTGTGGAAGACCTTGGACATGTAGCTTTGTCCCCCCCTGTAAGCGTGAGCGGAGTGGCCTTGGCCGGCGTATGTCGTGAATGAATAGCCCGGGGCTCTGGGCGTGGTTCAGTTCCGGGATGGCCACCAAAGTAACTACTGCGTGTGTCTCTGTGTCCGCCATATCCTGTCCATAGGCCTACATACACGTGGCCGACCACCTCCAACGGCCAGATTGACACTGGTGACGAGGTGGCTACGTCCAAAGCCAACCCGCGCACATCTCGTCATCGCATGCAGGGTCGTGTCTGCCAGGGCGGCGCCCCCCACCCAACCACGAGGCCGCCGCTGTGACCGGTGGTGCCTGAGCGATCCTGTACGCCTGCTGCACCCCAGCCCTGGTCCCCAGACCGGTCCGCCGCCCAGCGATGACTGGTCGCCCCTGCGCACCCAGGCCTCAATGCTCACCTGCCGCCACCAGTGTGTCTCCAAGAGGGCCCACCACGTGCCGGTGCAACCTCCTCAGCCGGTCGCTGGTTTCCGCGCCACAGGCCCCCAGCGCACCCTGCGGCACCGCACCGCGGAGTCATGTGTGTGCTGCCAGCTGCCTTCGGCGAACACTGCGGTCCAGCAGGGCTCTCAATCCAAATCGAATCTTGATTGGCAGGACGGCGTATCGAGGTCCAGGCATCATCGCAGGCTGCACACCCGCTCAGCTCTTCAGGTGCCCCTACCTCAGTGCACAGCAAGTCATCGGCCCGTGGTGGTAGTCCTCGTGCCGGCCGCAGTGCATCGGGTGGCCCTACCTCAGTGCACCGCAAGTCATCGGCCTGTGGCAGTAGGCCTCGTGCCGGCCGCAGTGCATCGGGTGCCACCAACTCTGTGCAACGCAAGTCATTGTCCCGTGGCGGTAGGCCTCGTGCCGGCCGCAGTGCATCGGGTGCCACTAACCCAGTGCGCCACAAGTCATGGCCCCTTCATGATTGAGTGTTGTGGTGCGGATGCCATCATGTCACCTCCTGCAGTGGGGAATGTGATGTGGTAGGCCCCTTTTATTGGCAGGGTCACATGTCCTGTGACGCCTGTGCTGGATGGGTGTGGTGTGGGTGTAAACCAGCCCTCAGGGAGTGGCTGTGGCATGCTGACAACTAGACCAGTGATCAACAGATCACTACAGGGAAGACCTGGGACATGTAGCTTTGTCGTCGTCCCCTGTAAGCGTAAGCGGAGTGGGCTGGGCTGACATATGCCGGTCCAGCGTAGGGGTGTGAACGATGAGCCCGGGGCTCTGGGCGTGGTTCAGTTCTGGGCTGGACAAGAAAGTAACCAATGCGTGTGTCTCTGTCGTGGTGTCGGCGCCACCCGGACCGCAATCGGCAATGTTGCACCCTGTGACTCGAGTCCCACGACATGAGCAACATGGACGTAAGGGGGAATCACTGACCCTACATTCATCCATACTTTCATACTTGAATGATCATCGACATGACACATCTGTGTGAACTTGAATGTTTTATTCACATTCAGTGGAGTGTTGAAGCTGGAGCAGAACAGGGCCATGCAAACCCCACTTTACATTGTTGCCCCGTGGAGGGCCAGCCAGAGTCCTTCAGGGAATGACAGGTTCATCGGAAGAGGAAGAGTTCAGTCCGCAGTCTGATTGCTGTGTCATTGGTAACCAAACAGAATATGGCAGTCCATGTCGAGGTCCAAGGTGAGTGTCGCAGAGTGTATCGGGGGACAGTGGAAGGTGATGATGCAGAGGGCAGAACCAAGCAGAAACAGGCCATATGGCGGAGATGAATGCTACCGCTTCCTCCTTACCACTATGGCAGAATCATCCGCATCTTCGTCCTCTGATGTTTCATGTGCCTCACATGTGGGTGGTGGTGTTTTGCCTGAATCGCTGTGTGGCACTGACACATCAGGGGCCAGAGGTGGAATCTCTGCCGCACTGTGTGGCAGTGACACATTAGGGGTAGGAGGTGGATTGTCTGCCGCACTGTGAGGTACTGACACATCAGGGGACGGAGATGTGGATATAGATTCAGCAGCAGCATTCACCGGTGCCAGGCCTTGTGGCAGCAATGCCAGGGCATGGTAGATCCCAGCTACATCTCGCTGGTGTGCAGCCGTGGCAGCCATTCTTTCCGCCTGCATCCGCTCCCTGTTCTCCATGATCCTCCGCATGTGTTCCAACTCCCGGCTGACATCGCTGGAGCCACTCTGACTAGACAGTTGTTCTTGTCTCTGATTCAGGACTCCAGCGATGTCAGCCATGGATCGTTGGAGAGCATGGAGCAGACTGTGGATGTCCGTTAGGGACTGTAAGTGGTACCTGATGGGACTTAGACTCCCACGTATGACATCTAGTTTGGCTGACATGAGGTCGAACCCCACCCGCACCTGTTCAGCCATCTTCTCCTGGCCCGCTAACACACGGCATTGGAAGGCCATGTGCTGTTCGTGGGGGTCCTGGGAGACAGCCGGGGTAGTGGGTGCTTCCTGCTGTGTGGTCTGTGCAGGGGGTGGGGTTTCCTCGATGCAGCAGGGCTGCACTGCTCCTGGAGGTGAGGTGCCGAAGCTGTCCATGAGCTCTTGGAGGGCGTCGGTGTCGAAGGTGGGGAGGTCCTCTACGTCATCAGTGTAGAGATGTTCGGTCTGCTCTGCAGGAGGTGATGATTCTCCCTCTGCAATGTGAAGGGGAGATGCAGTTTAACATTGTGTTCACATGTATGTTGACGCATTGTACAAGTTTACATACAGACTGCATGACAATGTACATTGTGACTGTTTGGGGGGAGCTGCCTATTTGATGCGGGACAGTGGACATATCGACAACATCACGGATGTGTGTTTGTACTTGTACATTATCATCTCACATTTCCCTGCCATGCCAAATGTGATTGGCCAGTTTCTACACACAAGCGGCACCAGTTGTGTCCTCTGTTCTGTTGTGAACGTGTTGCAGTTTGTACCACATTGTTGTCACAGTTGATGTGCTCTGAATGTTATGTGTTTGTGCTGCATTTTGGGTGAGTCGCCCCTGCAGCTCTGATTTTGCTGCCCCTTATCCCTTCCAGGCGGTGTGCCTTTGACTTCTGTGCTTATACAGTGCTGAGATGTTGCATACTTGGGTAAATTGGGCTCTTGGCGGGAGTTGGGACTCTGGGGCATGGTTTGTCCGCAGATGTGTTGTTGACGTCAGGGGTTGTTTGTGCACGTGGATGTGTCAGAGTGTGACCTGCTCCTTTGTGGATGTGGTCCACACTGGGACACCTCAGTGTCATGCAGTGCAACATGTCATGATATATTGACTGCAGCCATGCTATCCGTCATGCAGTGTCACTTGCATTGTCAATGTGGCTCACAGACACGCCGCTTTGCTGGGTTTGGCACATGTGCATGGGTTGGTTGTGAGATTGGTGATGTGTGGGAAGGGCCCCCTCTGGGCACATAGTCGACGGGGGCCTACTTGCTGTTCCTAGGTGTGCTGCAGTGTTCCAAGGGGATCAGGGACATGATCCAGAGTCATTGTGGGTGTGCACTGTGCTATACTTATTTGTGCATGTGTGCCATTTTGCCCATCTCCCCCCGTCCCCCCAGTCCCTGGTTGTTACTCACCCTGTTGCTGTTGTGTCAGGACATGTTGAGAATTGTCCGGTCCCCCAACTCCTGCCACCCTCTCCACACTGATGACTGTGGACACCATTTCCTCCATCTCATCCAGCTCCTCCTGTGGCGCTGGACTCCCACCTCCAGTCTGCATTGCTGCCTTCTGGTTGTTGCCGAGTTTCTGCTTGATTTTGCGCTTCACATCATTCCAGCGACGCTTGACCTCTTCCATTGTCCTCCTCAGCACTCCGACTGCATTCACCTTGTCCAGGATGGACTGCCATGTAGCATTTTTTGTTGCCAATGACACAGTGGAGGTGACGAACAGATGTTGATGGTGTTCTATCACCTCCGTTATCAGGATCCTGTTTTCCTGCGGACTGAGCCTCGTCTTCCTCTTCTTCTTCTCCTTGCCCTTCCCTGACCCCGAAGTCCCAGGCTGGTCCTCCGTGGGGCTTGTGGGGTTCTGGTTGTCCTCTGTACTTGCTCTGGCTCCCTCCATTGTGCTTCGCAGTTTTTTTGGTTTTATTTGTGTTTTTTATTTTTCCGGCTTTTATAGTGATTTTTCCCGCTTGACGTGTGTGAATTGCAGGCCTGGCGCAGCTTATCGCTGATTTTTTTTATCGCAGTTGGCCCATCGCAACTTTTTTCACGTTCGGCTTTGGATTTTTATCACCGTCCCGGTGATTTTATCGCGGACATTTGACACGTTATCGGGATACTATTGCATGTTAAGGCCGTGTTGGGAATACGACGTTAACACGGCGTTATTTTCCCGCGATAGACGGCGATATGTAAAATTGCGTTAACCTATTTTGGCGATGATTATCGCACGTTCTTAAGACTATCCCCCTAGGGGTACATAGGAAAAATGTGTAAAGTACTTAACAGTACCAAAAGAGTTGCAAAGTAAAATGCAACACAATAAAAAGCCCACAACCAATTTCTAAAAAACCAAAACAAATAAATAATATAAATGACAAAAAATGAGTAAAATCCATTCAGTCGAACCGGAGATATGTATTTTTAAAGATTTAATGTTGAAGAGTATCAAGAAACAGCAAAGGAACTACTAGTGCAGTAGATCAAGACCTGAGCACAAGTCACAAATTAAGGCTGACCACTATGCACATCAGTACAGCTAAGCCTAGTATGAGGGCCCAGTCAAAGACGCTTCCATCGACTTAGCCTTGTTTCTGGAAGATGAATTTATCTAGTGGGGAAAGATTGAAGGCTGTATCCAAAGAAGTCCTCTCAATGTCAGATACCCGTTGGTCTGGTCCACCTGGGTCTGATGGTTTTGGTGGGAAAAGCTCAGATTAGTAAAGTTTAAATTTCTTTCCTGCCACAATCCACTCATCGATCAGACACTTTTCACACCTACGCCCAGTCATGATTTCTTGTTTACAACCTACAGCCTTATTTAAAGTTTGGCTGATGGGATTCTCTCTCACAGACATTGCAGATATCCCATCAGCCGTATTACAAGTGTATTATAGTATACAGCACTTGTAATAAGGTGGACAGGATATCTACCACGTTTTTATCGAGCATTCCATCCACCAAACTTTAAATAAGGCCCCTAGGCACAGTTTGGGATCTCAAAAACCTCCAACAGGGCAAGCCTGGAAGCTGTAGCTGGGGAGATCGCATTGAAGCCCGATACCTTAGCTGCGATGATCCGCTAAAATATTTTTCCAAGTGACAATATGCTCCGAGGACTAACTTGATTTTCTTGCCCATCAAAGTCACATCTAGCTATGGGTGGTTAGTCTTAGTCCTCTAGTGAAATTCCCAACCTTTTTTTCATTTTGAACTGGTACCTCTTGGTCACTTCTAAGGCTCTCGTTCCTGAGGAACTCAGGGACAGAACTTTGAGCCTAGGACCCACTTCAGCAGAGGTGACCGGCACAGTCCAGTCTGGGTCAACTTGCCACTTGTCAACAATTCACTCCATGAAAAGGCCTATTGCAGCTTCAGGTGTCCCCGTAGCCACAGAGGAGGTCAGCCAAGTGACCCATGAAGTCAACTTATCAGTCTTGGGTACAAGTGGGAGCGTTTCCAGCCCTTCAGGTGTACACACAAGTCATTGACAGCAGACTTCTTCCTCTTCTGTTCATCAACAGGTCCAGATGGGATCTGAGGAGCTTGGTGGGCAGTGCTACTTTTATTCAATTCACTGCACAGTGGATTGGGGTGTCTAACTAACTAATGGACACAAAGTTTGAAGAAACGACCCCCTTCCTCTTTTGAAGCACATGTTTTTTGCCTTACAGTAAACTATCCCACAGTGCACCAATCCCGGTGAAACATGGCAGAACCTCTCTGCCCATGGAGGAGGCTGGTGGACCATTTAGGGCTATGTCTAGGGAACTACACTAAACTAGTTTTGGCATCAGTTCCCACTGGGATTTGGCCAGGATGACTACAATGTGCCCTGAAATCAGAATTCACCTCTTCAACAGGGTCTCACTGTAGACTTAACTATGAATGGGCCAGCTTCACCCTGGGCCATTTCAAGTTAATTATGTATCTCATCCCACCCCCAATTGCCTTTATTGAGAGTGGCTAAGTTACATACCTTATACTAGGGTCTTCTTGACAAAAGGCCCAAGCCATTGTCTCTGCCCTGGAAGCAGTACTCCCACCTTACTAGGAAGAGCACGGTCAGGTAGGGCAGTTGTATGCAGGCTAATGCTAATTAGCCTATTGGAGCTTCAGACAAGAAAAGTATAAATTTATAAAACTTGCTTTTAATGTAGAATTAATAAACTTCTAACTTCACCATTGAACTAGATTTTGTTTTAAAAACTACAAATATTTAAATAGTGGTTGGATGGGCTGTTTTACTTATTCCAAACCAAAGTTATAAAAAAGCATTTTAATTGTAGTGTAGTTTTTCTAATAGGAACAGTTACGGCCAAATACAGTGAAAAAAGCTTTGAGGTTAGTCACTGTGGGAACAAGCGAGCCCTAAATTATTATATGTTCCACTATTAAATAGTAGTTACCCGACCTTGGCAGATACAAGGCCTACGTAGGAGGTGACATACTTAATATTTAAAAGAAGGGTTCCTTCCTGATAAGAAAAGGGATATTTTCACAGGTCAGGCTAGTGGACGTGTAAGTAATTGGGGTTACTGGCTGAGTGGGGTGAAACCCTTCTCAAGCACCAACCACAATTCTTGACAGGGTGAAGTCACAGGCAAACCCCAAATGTACCTGTGCTCAACCCTCGGATAGCTTGGCACAGAGCAGTCAGCCTTAACTCAGAGACAATGCGTAAAGTATTTGTGCTACACTTCAAACAGTAAAACACACAAGATGATGGACGGAATGCTGCACATTGGCAAACAGTCACCCCCAGTCACAGATCTGGGTTAAATCCATCGTTATTTTGCTTCACCACGCCACCCCAGTTCAGACATAGCCATATGCAAATCAGTCTTGACCCTGTGCCTCATGGGAACAGTCCAGACCGAACTGCCAAGCCATGTCTTCCCTGGACCGGAATCAAGCATCCTAGGACCGGTTTCAGGCTATCAGCCTTCATCAGCCAGGATAGCTTGACTCCAGTGGCGTAGTGAGCACGGGACCCACGTCTGGGCATACCCTTCCCACTTAGGGCGAAATGCAAAACACACAAGATGATGGACGGAATGCTGCACATTGGCAAACATTCACCCCCAGTCACAGATCTGGGTTAAATCCATCGTTATTTTGCTTCACCACGCCACCCCAGTTCAGACATAGCCATATGCAAATCAGTCTTGACCCTGTGCCTCATGGGAACAGTCCAGACCGAACTGCCAAGCCATGTCTTCCCTGGACCGGAATCAAGCATCCTAGGACCGGTTTCAGGCTATCAGCCTTCATCAGCCAGGATAGCTTGACTCCAGTGGCGTAGTGAGCACGGGACCCACGTCTGGGCATACCCTTCCCACTTAGGGCGAAATGCAAAACACACAAGATGATGGACGGAATGCTGCACATTGGCAAACATTCACCCCCAGTCACAGATCTGGGTTAAATCCATCATTATTTTGCTTCACCACGCCACCCCAGTTCAGACATAGCCATATGCAAATCAGTCTTGACCCTGTGCCTCATGGGAACAGCCCAGACCGAACTGCCAAGCCATGTCTTCCCTGGACCGGAATCAAGCATCCTAGGACCGGTTTCAGGCTATCAGCCTTCATCAGCCAGGATAGCTTGACTCCAGTGGTGTAGTGAGCACGGGACCCACGTCTGGGCATACCCTTCCCACTTAGGGCAAAATGCAAAACACACAAGATGATGGACGGAATGCTGCACATTGGCAAACATTCACCCCCAGTCACAGATCTGGGTTAAATCCATCGTTATTTTGCTTCACCACGCCACCCCAGTTCAGACATAGCCATATGCAAATCAGTCTTGACCCTGTGCCTCATGGGAACAGTCCAGACCGAACTGCTAAGCCATGTCTTCCCTGGACCGGAATCAAGCATCCTAGGACCGGTTTCAGGCTATCAGCCTTCATCTGCCAGGATAGCTTGACTCCAGTGGCGTAGTGAGCACGGGACCCACGTCTGGGCATACCCTTCCCACTTAGGGCGAAATGCAAAACACACAAGATGATGGACGGAATGCTGCACATTGGCAAACATTCACCCCCAGTCACAGATCTGGGTTAAATCCATCGTTATTTTGCATCACCACGCCACCCCAGTTCAGACATAGCCATATGCAAATCAGTCTTGACCCTGTGCCTCATGGGAACAGTCCAGACCGAACTGCCAAGCCATGTCTTCCCTGGACCGGAATCAAGCATCCTAGGACCGGTTTCAGGCCATCAGCCTTCATCAGCCAGGATAGCTTGACTCCAGTGGCGTAGTGAGCACGGGACCCACGTCTGGGCATACCCTTCCCACTTAGGGCGAAATGCAAAACACACAAGATGATGGACGGAATGCTGCACATTGGCAAACATTCACCCCCATTCACAGATCTGGGTTAAATCCATCGTTATTTTGCTTCACCACGCCACCCCAGTTCAGACATAGCCATATGCAAATCAGTCTTGACCCTGTGCCTCATGGGAACAGTCCATACCGAACTGCCAAGCCATGTCTTCCCTGGACCGGAATCAAGCATCTTAGGACCGGTTTCAGGCTATCAGCCTTCATCAGCCAGGATAGCTTGACTCCAGTGGCGTAGTGAGCACGGGACCCACGTCTGGGCATACCCTTCCCACTTAGCGCGAAATGCAAAACACACAAGATGATGGACGGAATGCTGCACATTGGCAAACATTCACCCCCAGTCACAGATCTGGGTTAAATCCATCGTTATTTTGCTTCACCACGCCACCCCAGTTCAGACATAGCCATATGCAAATCAGTCTTGACCCTGTGCCTCATGGGAACAGTCCAGACCGAACTGCCAAGCCATGTCTTCCCTGGACCGGAATCAAGCATCCTAGGACCGGTTTCAGGCTATCAGCCTTCATCAGCCAGGATAGCTTGACTCCAGTGGAGTAGTGAGCACGGGACCCACGTCTGCGCATACCCTTCCCACTTAGGGCGAAATGCAAAACACACAAGATGATGGACGGAATGCTGCACATTGGCAAACATTCACCCCCAGTCACAGATCTGGGTTAAATCCATCGATATTTTGTTTCACCACGCCACCCCAGTTCAGACATAGCCATATGCAAATCAGTCTTGACCCTGTGCCTCATGGGAACAGTCCATACCGAACTGCCAAGCCATGTCTTCCCTGGACCGGAATCAAGCATCCTAGGACCGGTTTCAGGCTATCAGCCTTCATCAGCCAGGATAGCTTGACTCCAGTGGCGTAGTGAGCACGGGACCCACGTCTGGGCATACCTTTCCCACTTAGGGCGAAATGCAAAACACACAAGATGATGGACGGAATGCTGCACATTGGCAAACATTCACCCCCAGTCACAGATCTGGGTTAAATCCATCGTTATTTTGCTTCACCACGCCACCCCAGTTCAGACATAGCCATATGCAAATCAGTCTTGACCCTGTGCCTCATGGGAACAGTCCAGACCGAACTGCCAAGCCATGTCTTCCCTGGACCGGAATCAAGCATCCTAGGACCGGTTTCAGGCTATCAGTTACTTCAAACAGTAACACAGTGAAAACACACCACAAGAGGATCCCAAACCAGTTTAGAAAATAGATTCATTTTCAATAAATTAAAACTAGATCAAAATGACAAAAATCCAATTGTGGAGATATGCAAATTTGAAGATTTCAGTAAAAATAGCACCAAAAAGCACAAAGTGCCAAATGTGGATATCTGATCACACTGGACCAGGACAAAAGTCATAAGTTCAGGCTGACCACGATAGAGCATGGGTCAGCTACAGAGAAACAGCTAGGCCTGCTGAAAAAAAGTACCTTATATCCTTGTTTGCAGAGCGTTGCGAGGATCCTAGTTAAAGATGTGTTGCTCTGCTGAAGCAGTGTGCCAGTTCGGAGGTGTAGTGAGGCTGCGATGTGAGGTCCAGCATCATCCTCGAGGATCCAGTTGATGAGGGCTTGCGATGTGAAGTTCGGCATTGAGGATGCGTCACGCAGTCAGGGTGATGCGTCATTGCCGAAGAGCTACAAGGCTGCGATGTGGACACAGGCATCGTCATTGAGGCTGCCATCGACGAGGGATGGGCGGGCCTGCACCGAGGATGCGTTGCACAGTGGCAGTTTCAAAGAGCCTGTGGAGCTGATGCGGGGTCTTTCATCGGGTTCAATCCACGCATCAGCGGCAATGCTTTTGGTTCTGCTCAGTGTTGTGTCACGCAGCAGAGCAGTCGCTTCTGCTGGGTCCACAAAGGCTGGCAAAGAACCTTAGGCCAACTTCCACGGGTCCAGGACTGGGGTGGCACGACTTGGAAGGGTAGACTCACAGATGGCAGAGTCCAGGTGCAGGGTTGTTGGAAACCTGTTATGCCACTGAAGCTTCAAATCAGGTAGCCAGCCAGCAAGCCATTGGAGTCACTCTGGTGTTCTGGGTTCTAGAGATGTAGGTCCGGTCCTTCCTATCCAAGCAAGAGGCCAGCAGGCAGCAGGTCAGCACAACAGGGCAGCAGTCCATGAGAGCAGAAGTCCAGCAGAGTGGTAGTCCTTTCAGCAGCACAGCAGTCCTTCCTCCTGGCAGAGTATCCACATGTCCAGAAGTGTACTGAAGAGTTGGTGCCTGGGGTCCAATATTTATACCAGGGCCTTCCTTGGAAGTAGGAGAAGTTTCTAGAGATTTCCCTTTGAAGTTCACAGGTGTCCTGCCTTCCGTGCCCTGCCTCCAGACTAACTACAGGGGGTAGCCACCCCTTTGTGTGGAGGTACGACACAGCCTATTTAGGTCTAAGTGGGGCTGTGCCCACTCCTCCCCGCCATCCTGCCAGTGATGACCCATCAAGGAACACCTAAGCTCTCCATTATGTGTGGCTGTCTAGGAGGAATTAACAAAGCTCAACTGTCAGCTACAACCAGTCATGTGACCCAGAGTCAGGCAACAGGCACAAAATGGCTAAGGCAGGGACATGCCAACTTTCTAAAAGTGGCATTTTTCAAAATGTAATTTAAAATCTGAATTCATCATAAAATAGGATTTTTCATTACAGTTCCAAAGACAACAAACATGAACTGGTTACCTGCTCCCATTTGTAAATTACAGCTTAATAACTGTAATAAGGTAACTCCAATGTTATCCTTTGGGAGAGGTAGGCCTTGCAGTAGTGAAAAATGAGTTTAAGAGTGCAGTAGCAAGTGTGAAATCACTTTTACAGGTGCAAAGGCATGAGAGTAGAAATTACATTGAGGTGCAAAATCACCTCTAGTGCAAAGTCATTACCAGTGAAGTGTCATATTTGGTTGTGTGATGGATCCACGCCTGCGTTTATCACGCATGTCGGTTCCACGCAGTCTCATCAACGCAAGTCTTAAACATAAATATGCCTTTACCGCGCATGCCTTTACAACTAATTATGTGTTGTTAAGGCATGTATGGTAAACACATATCCATAGTTAAGACTTGACAGGTAACTCTTAACCCCATGACCCCTACCCCTGCCCTGAGTCCTAAAACTAACCCCTCCCTCCTGAAAACCAACCTCCTCCTCCCCGAGCCCTAGAAACTTCCCTGCCTCCAGTCCTAAAAACTACCCCACCCTCCCCTAATCTCTAAAAACTACCCTGACCTCCCCCTAAGCCCTAAAAGCTACCCGCCCTCACCTAATCCCTAAAAACTACCCGAGCCCTAAAAACGACCCTGTCCCCATAAGCCCTAAAAAGTATTATGATCCCTGCCCCCCATCCTGAGCCCTAAAACGGCCCCCCAAGCCCCTGCCCTGACACCTAAAACTACCCCCTCCCACCTAAAATACAATCACTCCCCCAGCCCTGAAAACAACCTAACCCCCCGGCCCTGAAAACAATCCCGACCCACCAGCCCTGAAATCTTCCCCGACCCCCCCAGCCCTGAAAACTACCCCAAACCCCCCCAGCCCTGAAAACTAACCCAGAGCCCACAGCCATGAAAACTACCCCGAGCCCCCTCAGCCCCTGAAAACTACCCCGAATCTCCCATCCCTGAAAACTACCCCGAACCCCTCAAGCCCTGAAAACTACCCTTAACACCCCCAAAATCATACAAACTACCCCCCAACCATACAAACTACCCCCAAAGTCCGGCCCCAGCCCCACTTACCTGACTGCGTCGCGTCCCCTCCCGATCCTTCCTGCTGCTTGGCTGCTTCCTGCTTCCACCGGCCAGCAGCTAGACCGCGCACTGCCTTAACCACACAAATGCGTGGTTAAGGCATATGCATAGTTAAGGCAAGCGTGGTATTGTTTGCGTAGTCGGAACACGCGTGGCTGAGACCGCGGTGTTCCAACTTTTTCCCTGTCATATTTAGGTCAACAAAACAAGACGAAGTCTACTACATAAAGAGAGAATACATTTTTTGCACTGGGATTTGACTTTGCTGAAAACTCAAAATGACCCGACAGAAAAAGCACCCATGACAAAAGAAACTGGTGGACATATCTGCAATCATGGACAGTGAGGATTCTATACTTAATGCCACCTTTGTTTTAAATATTTTGAGAATAGACCTTTTCCATTATATCTGAGCACCTGGAGAGGGACCTCTTTTCAAATCACTGCTGCAAAATGTGCAGCAACTGAGTGATCCACTTGGCTGGCACAAAATGTGAAAGAAACGCCAAACAAACAATTACTAAAAGGGGTTTATCCAAACTAGCAAAGGATGCAAGGCAGACAGCCAAGTCTCCTAGGGACAGACCAAAGAAGGATGGATGAGATAAAAGAACCATTCTAGCTAAAGGCGGCGTATATGAGTTTTTCATAGGAAATCGAATAGCACCAATTTTTTGAGATTTGCCTTTGTCCTACTACTACCCCTTAGATCACCAATGGTGCATTGTTGAGTTTACCTAAGAATATGAATACTGCTTACAATATTTACCTGTTAATACTAGAAAGCATAAACACAGCCGAGTCATTTTCTGCTGAATCCTCTAAATCATTTGAGGCAGTTCTTTGTGTTTTTGTCATTAAATGCCAATGGGCAGATTTACAAGCCCCTTGCGCCGCCGGTGCATCACGTTGCGTGACGCACCGGTGGCGCAGCCTGCTAAGTGATATTTACAAGAACAGGTAAAGTCACCCTGCGTGACTTAACCTGTGCTTGTAAATATCGCCCCTGTTCACGCAACACTTTGCGTGTTAGGGGCGTGACATGGGTGTTGCTGTGGGTGTTCCCACGCAACACCCATGTCCACTGATGCATTTCCAGATTTACGAGAAATCGTAAATCTGGAAATGCTTCAGAAGGTGCAACGAGGAGAAATGTTTTAATTTCTCCTCGTTTTTTTCCTCTTTCAATGCATGCTGCATTCTACAGCACACATTGGAAGAGGAAATCACCTCAATTGATTGTTTTTGTGCAGGAAGGTGCCCCTTCCTGCACAAAAACAATCTCCCCACGACGCAGGTATCCTTGCACCATGGTGCAAGGGTGCCTGCACCGGTGCATGGCAGCAGTTTGTGCGCCAGCGCAGGGGGAAGCACAGAGATGCGACATATTGTTGTAAATATGTCGCATCCCTGTTCTTCGAAACTAACGCAGTGCGGCGCAGCAAAATGACTTGCGGGACCGCGCTGGGTTAGTTTCTTGTAGATCTGCCCCAACTGTTTACAAATTATTAGTACATTTTGAATCGGGAACACATTTACAGCTTGCAGCATTTTACGCTTGTCATAGTGCGTAAACATGTGACTCATTGCTGGGTTTGCACGTCAGAATCACAATATCAACCGATGCTCAGAAAGCCTCCCAGTGTGTGACATGCAATTCGACATGCCACACACTGAGCTGGATTAGTACTATTGTTTGTTAGACTTTCCACTGCATCATTTGGACAGTAGGGATTTTATGACGCTCTTAAATATACCACTGCTAAATTCTGCAAAGAGTGGGGTTTTGCATATTTTGCCTATGAACAATTTATTTTATTTCCTGTAACCTTTAAAGCGTTCCAGTTGCTAGTAATCTGCCAAATCACCATTTACATCAGGCAGTGCTCAGAATGCGGCCGGGTTGATTGTACTACCCACTGTGTGTTGCATATAATTTTAACTTTTCCTTCGACGGATGACACACGTCACCCCAAGGCTGTCACAAGGGGAGTGGGTGGAGGGAAGATTACGCCCCAGGCCCTGCGCTTTCCAGTGCCCCGATCTTCTTCAGTAACTTTTAGCTATAGCTTTTTTTTTTCAATTTGAAGCAGGCCTACTGTCTTCATTAATAATGAGGCAGCTTGCATTGTCAGACCACTTGATGAAGCCAGGTGCCATCTTTTCACCCTTGCCTTCAGTACAGGTTTAATGCTTTCAACAGGTGCTGATAAAGAGAGAAACATTCAGAGGGCCCTGTATTAGGTTTTGGCCCCAGGCCTCACTCTAACGTGTGACAGGCCTGCACCGACCAGTGTGCAGTGAGTCACATTGGTGGCTGGGTGCTATACATTACCTTAGCCAGCCCATGTAAAATGGTTATATTATGGTGTCAAATTGTTATATTATTTCAACAGGATTTTTAATTTTTCTATTGTAGTACTGCTACCATGCAGTTTATACCCATCTGCAAAGAATCAGGGTATACATTGTTTACTTGCACATATTTAGTATAGTTTAAACCTCTCCTTCCGTACACTGCAGAACCATTTGCCTTCACATCACAGTAGTATGGGCGCAGCTGTGATATCAGTATGCAGCAATATGCTGTTTCTTATAGCAGTTCATTTATTTATATATCTATTTATTTATGCATGTTTTGCTGAGTGCAGACCTCCTTACTCAGGCATTACTACCTAAAAGCAAATCACCAGATTATTTGAAAATAATAATTAAAGAACATAACTAGGATAGCATATGTAGGTATTTACCGCCCGGTGACCAATGCATGAGGGGGACATCGAGCAATTTATAGGTGTCTCTAGCAGAGGAGAAAAATACACATATAAAGAAAGGCTGATGGACATACCAGAGATAACACGGTGCAGAAAAAACTGTCACAGAAGATTCATTCTCTCTCTCGTTCACTCTTTTCCGTGGTCACTCCCGATTGTTGTGAGACTAATGCTGATGGCTGTTGAACTCTGCACACTGGAGCACTGCTGACCCGTACCTTATGTAGGTGGTTCGCCCCTAAAATATGCCAGAATTAGTTAAGTCCTATTTGGCATTGTTACCTTTCCAGTAAGACCACAGAATATGTCACAGAAAATACACCAATAGCATGGAAATGGAAATGTCAACAGTGGATTCACGCACATATAGTGCCGTCCTGTTAGACCTGGGCCTGTCTGCAGGGTCACCCCCAAACTTTTTGCCTTAACTCTGATATTTTTACTTAATTCGTTTTTGTTGGCCTAGGACTTTGTGCATTTTACCACTGCTAACCAGTGCTAAAGTGATCGTGCTCTCTCCTCTAAACATGGTAGAATGGCTTTCACCCAATTGCCATGTTTAATTTACTTGTAAGTCCCTACTAAGGTGGTACTACATGTACGCAGGCCTGTAAATTAAATGCTACTAGTGGGTCTGCAGCACTGATTGTGCCACCCACTTAAGTAGCCCTTTAAACATCTAGCAGGCCTGCCACTGCAGAGTCCAAGTGCAGTTTTAAGCAGCAATTTCGACCTGGCAAAATAAACCTTTTGCCAGGTCCAAACCTTCCATTTTACTGCATATATGTCACCCTTAGGGTAGGCCCAAGACAGCCCAGAGGGCAGGGTGCACTGTATTTAAAAAGTAGGACATGTACTTTAAAGTTTTATACGTCCAAAGTCTGCCAGAACTTATGCCATCAAAGATGGTTAACACCCTGCAGCCTTTGCTTGCTTCGGTCAACTCCATTTAGCAATTGCTTGTTTGGTGTTTCTTTCACGTTT
The DNA here is from genome assembly GCA_963921515.1 of Calotriton arnoldi. Classification (NCBI taxonomy): domain Eukaryota; kingdom Metazoa; phylum Chordata; class Amphibia; order Caudata; family Salamandridae; genus Calotriton; species Calotriton arnoldi. Next base: position 439,148 of record CAWUFW010003235.1, read on the forward strand.
TGTCAACCAAAGAGATCACTGTGACACATTTTGCAGCAGTGATTTGAAAAGAGATCTCTCTCCAGGGGTGCAGATATAATCAAAAAGTCTGTTCTCAAAATATTTAAAACAAAGTTGGCATTAAGAATAAAATCCTCGCTACCCTTGATTTCAGATATGCCCACCAGCTTCTTTCGCCAAGAGTGCTGTTTCCTTCGGGTCTCTTTTGAGTTTACAGCAAATTGAAATATCAGTGCAAAAAAAGAGAAATATGATGGCCATGTTTTCTTTTTAAGTAGTAGACATTGTCTTGTTTCGTAGACCAAGTATGATACTTCACTGATAATGAATTTGCACCAGTGGTGATTTTGCACCCTAATGTGATTTTTACTCTCATGTCTTAGCACCTGTAAAAGTGATTTCACACTTGGTACTGCACAAAGGATTGTTTGTCACCAAAATGAGGTTTGCACAGTCTTAATGGTGTTGTTCCAAGGGTGAGTTTGCACTTAAATGTGATTTTTACATCTGAAAGTGATTTTCAGCTAAAGGTGTTTCACACATAAAAAATATTTGTGCTCTTGCAAGTTTTGACATACTCCTTTTGATGTTGTGCTGAAGGAGATTTTGACTCTAACAGTGTTTGTGCTCCTATGTGTAATTCGTGCTCCTAATAATGTTTTGCACTGTTGTTGATGTTGCAACAGCAGTGACCTTACACCTTAAGATGATTTTGTACCAAATGTGCTGTTGCTCCAAAATGTGATTTTGCTCCTAAATGTAACCCCACAATCCTATACGGTAAACTAGTGATTCCAGCTGACATCTCTCAGTAATCCCAAGCCCTTACTGTATGCCATTTCTGTCCAAATTATTGCTGAACTCGAATGTAACAACATAAAAGCCAGGTTCTTGGGTGCTGTGCTGCTTTTTCAGTGAAGGAACTGTGCTGGTCTTAAGTACTTGATGTGGGGAGATTTGTGAATCTCCAAAACGTTGGGAATCTATTTAGGTTGTACATTTGTACACCTACTACTCTACACTTACTCTTGCACATAGTCCATCCATGACCTTACTTTAAATGTATTCCCTAGGCACATGGCACAGCTTTAGATAGTGGCAGTCATTTTGGATGGTATCTAGTGCTGCAGTGCTAGCGCTTGCTTTTTGGGCCTCTTTGCCTGTGCTATGCTCACCTAAGAGGATAGTAAGACTATGAGCTCTCACTGTTTAAAGGGTTTCCTTAAAATATCATGTTTAGCTCTATCTTGATTCAGTGATTATTTGTTTAGACGGTTTCATCTTCTGCCATAACTAATCTACATAAGTTCTAAAATGGTCTTCCACCATGTGTTTTCTGACACACCTCCTTTTCCCAAATTGAAGCAGATTTGCTTTATCATCAGGCCCTATCCAGGACAAGGCGAGATTCTGCATTCTGGTGGTAGTTGGTTTCCATTACCCTTGGAAGGCCTTGTGCAGGGACATGTTATTTTACAAAGGGTTGCTACATATATCTGAGAAAATAAACCCACTATGGTCACCTTTTGTTAGCTTATGAGTGTTGTTAGCTCATTGTGCAATTTTTATGGCTTTTTTATTACAGTCTGCTTTATGGCTTTTTTTATTACAGTCTGCTTTATGGCATTTTTATTACAGTCCGCTTACAGTGGGAGCAGCGCAGGTTCTCAAGACATGGCTGACAGTCCAAGCTGCCAGTACATAGGGTTTAAGGATTGTAATGCAGTTGACATGATGTCCAGATATGCATGAGCTTACATATGGTAAGCTCATACACACAAAACTAGTGTCAGAGCAACTTTAGACTCCTTGTTAATAAACAACTTAATATTCATTAACAAGCTACTGTAGTCAATATTAGAACATTGGAATGTGGAGCACTCCATTGAATACAGGGGAGTGCTCCGGGCTTTTACGGGCCGGTAGAAGCCCACAGAGCAACATTGTAATGTTGTATTTGTTCACTGCTGCTGCTGTGAATAAAGGCCTCTCGGAGCCCGAGGGAATTTAAACCCCCTCGGGCTCCGAGAGGTCTATGTTTTTAGTAATTAGTACATTCTGCCCTCTACGGGCGGGATGTTCTAATAGCCTTAGAGCTCTCATAGCGGGCTCTACCGTCCATTAAAGGCTCACTCCCTTGAGCTGGAGTGGGCCTTTAATGGCCGGTAGAGCCCGCTAGGTCAGGCTCCAAGGCTATATTATTTACTTATTCTGTGAAACAACATTCATGCATCTTTCTACAATCAGGTAGACAACAATCTATCCATCCACACTTACCCATCCAACCACACTTATCCACACATGCATTCATCTATTTATCCACAGATATTCATCCAACCCATCACAGATATCAACCCATACCTACATGTTGATTGATTCATACTATGTGTTCAGCATCAACCTTCATTGAAGCCAATGTCCATCGTCGCACACTCACTCATTCATACATCTACTCACAACTAAACATGTATTCATCCATTTACACTTGTATCCATCGTTATGCAACCACACCCATTCATGCACCCATCCACCAGTGTATGCAACCACAGCCATCTAAACAACTATTAATTCATGTGTGCACAGCCAGCATCAATCTATATATATATATATATATATATACATATGTTGAGCCAACATCCTCCTGTGTTTCCTTGTGCCCACATATATGTTGCCTGGCTGTCTGTATGTCTGGAAGTGTGTTGCTTTTGTGAAAGTATTTTCATCTGGGTAAGAGTGATTTCTGTTTGTTCATCCAACAAAATACACTGAATACAACAAACAGTCATACTGCTAAACCATGTCAGACCTACTGGTTTTGACATTGCTTGTTTACTCAAGATTTTGTTGGAGTTCCCGCAACTGCTAACTCTTAAAACTAAATCTGGTCTCCTTAAAACCTTAGCCCAGGCGACTCTTTGTATAAAATGGATGGTTGGTCGTATGTACTGGAGAGATGGATGCCAAGAATCTACAGCATGATTAAGCAAAATATCATTGTCAAGTGCAGGTTGTGAGGAGCGGGGTCACACCGGCCACTATATATCTGATGGACAACAATATTTGCCCATTTTAAAATGTCCCCCTTCTATCCAACCCAGATTTCTAGCCACTTGTCCACATTAAAGACACGTTGTTTAGAGCTGGAAACCCACTAATCAACCTGTTGTGTGTTGCTGCTCCACAGGGCAAACACCCCAAAGTTACTTCACATGTCACACATTAAAAAAAGTTGATAAACTGCTTTTCCTTCACTCCACGTTTAAAATATTGCTATATCCAAACGCACATTTGGTAGGTTTTTGGTGATCTTTAAATGTTTATAATACATGGGACCCTGCAATCCCTCCATAAAATCCAGAGTCCAATTTCCCTAATACAGGCGGCATGTGACGTCCCTATTCACCTGTAATAAAGAAATGTACCACTCGACTGTAACTACTTATTACAGCTGAGTTTCTGATGCCACAATGCCTGCTGCCAGGCCAGCAGGACACTAACATAATTAAAGCTGCCCTTTGAAACACGAAAATAAAACAATGCTTTTCATTTTTCTGCTCTATTTTTCTAGCTGAAGAACGATAAGCATAAAGGAAATATTTTTGGCAAATCATGTACTTTTCCATGCATTAGGTTATTATAGGAAAGATAGAATCTCTCTGCATGCTTCTACACTTTCCTGCTACAGTGTTTTTAAATCTGACTTGAGTTAAAATGATTCTAATATCTTTTTCCAACAATTATCCAACAGATTTTTGGTGTGTTTAATTTAGCACTGATAAAAAGGTCATCTATATAGCGCACCCACATTTTCACATGGTCGCCATATTGTAAGTAGTGGTCGGGCACCTGCGGCTCCCACCATCCCATCCCATTATTGCACTCAATAAGATTTCCAAAGTGAGTCAAGAAGTGGCACTTGCTCCTAAGGAATCAAATGAAATGACTGAGGACACCTGTATTAGGTTCATTACCACATACAATGCTGGGTCACAGGACATCAAAAGAAGTGTCACCAAGCATTGGGATGTGTTACAGATAGAACCGAGTTTGACTGCAGCTCTGGGTCATTATCCCAATGCAACATATAGAAAATGTAACTCTTTTAGTAACAAGTTATGTCCAAATGAAGTAACTCTTACTAAACCTAAAAGTAACACAATACAGGGTTTTTACACGTGTATGGCATGTTAAGCCTGTAAGTACAGTACCAATGTTAAGAAAGTTTTCTTTCCTGTTGCTAAATCCACTAGATTGGTTGACAAATATTTAACTTGTCTCAAGGATTATTGTGTGTATAAATTGACTTGCCCCTGCCACAAATCTTATGTTGGAAGCACTATGTTTCCAGCTAGAAAACGTATTCTGGAGCATATGCGTGCAATCCAGAATAAGGATAAACAATATCCGGTGGCACGGCACTTTGAAGAGCTACATAAAAGCAACAGAAATCTGCTTCGTTTTTATGTAATTGACTGCATTCCCCAAACAGTGAGAGGGGGGGACAGAATACGCAAATTGCGGCAGTTGGAATGCAGATATATACTTGATCTTGACACAAAAATGCCAAATGGTTTGAACTCTGATGAAGAGTTAGCTTGCTTTCTAGGAGAAGAAACAATTATAAAGGCTGGTATAAATTCTATAGTTCTTTGTTATATGTATAACAAATGAATTATTAGCTGTGTTGCTTCTGACATTGTTTTTAAACTCACTTTTCTTTAGGCACAATACACTTAGTTTTTAATTGTAGATATTTATTTTCTCTCTGTGCTTTTTATATTCATACAGGTGGAACCATGACATACACCAGTTGACAAGAATATCTTGGAATGTATCCAGGATTTAGGGATTCCAGGTTATCACAAACTGGGGAGAAGGTCTTTTGTATCTATACAATCACATAGGAGGATGTATCTCTCATGAGATTTTGTGTGTGAACATTGTTGAAATCATTTTGAAGTTAATTTTTATGTAGGTTTTTCAACATTTGGAGGATATATATATATATTGACAATACAGGAAAAATAAAGGCCCACTTGGGCAGAATTGGGTATTGTATTCCATTTTGGATAATATTAATGATTTAGAACTTGGATAGTGATAGCCTACTGTTTGGGGTTACGTATAGATTACAAAAGTATGATTTATTGCAAAACTTGTCAAAACATGAGTAGGAGTGATTGGAAGGGATAAGGAAAAATAGATTTATGTCTTCATTTTTGCAGCCACTTATAAATAGTAAGGGGTAACAGTATCTTATGCACGTGTCACTTTAAATAACATTTGACTGTAAAGTAAAGAAACTATGTATAATAAGTGTATCTTTGTAACGTCCTTACGAGATGTAGTACATAATTGAGCATTAACAAGAGGGTACGCTATATTGTACGTTACAAAATGTCCGTCATGTATAAATTATACATTGGAAAGTTTATAAAGTTTATAAAATGTATATTGTTAGTGGGACACAGAAAGTTATGACAGTATCTCAATAAGTTAAATATGTTCCTGATTTATTGGTATTTTCTTTATAATGTTATGTATTAATTTCATGAACTGCATTAAGAACTGGGAGAGGAGTTTTGCACATTCTAAGATGGCTGCTATTGTGGTTCAAAAAAGCTGTTGAGAGTCCTCCTTTTATGTTTATATCTTCACGAGCACTTAAATCTGGCCAACAACTGTTGTCTTTTACCCGAGATCAAGGCGTGTAGTCGCGAAACGTGTTGGGCTAGTTTGGCCATGAAATAAACTTACTATGGAACTTCTCTGAAGTCTGCAATCTTTTTCAAGAAGGAGTGCGTGCTGCACATTGCTCTGCAATGTGGTGTTTTTTTAATTAACTGGGCTTTCCTCTAACCCTGGCACGCACCAGACTGTTGGTCGCCGGCGTTTTGAGGAGGGTGAAATTCGTTATGTATATGTGTATATATATATATGTATATATATATTCACTGAAAAAACCATAGGTTTCAGGCACGTTATAGTTAGAAATTAGCATTTAAAAAACCTTTGAAATTCACAGAAAAAACCATAGGTTTCAGACACGTTATAGTTAGAAATTAGCATTTAAAAAACCTTTGAAATTCACTGAAAAAACCATAGGTTTTAGGGACAGTTATAGTTAGGTGGACATTTCACTCGTACAAAACCCGTGAAATTCCCCCGTTATAGTTAGTTCAGCTAACTATAACTCGCGCCCCACAATGCACTGCTGATGACGTCACATATTACATCACTCATGACATGGTCAGTGACATCACTGATGACATCACTGATGACATCTCAAATGACATCACTGTTGACATCATGCAGTGACTGTGTGTTTCTGTAAAGTTTAAATATTTTTAATATATATCGGAAAAGACATATTGAAGATAGAGTGGGTGTATAAGTGTCTGTATGGATGATTTAGTAGGTGCGTGACTGACTCTATAAGTGAGTGATTTAACGTATCTTACTGAATGCATGGGTTAGTGACTAAACTGGGTGAATGTCTGTATCCGTCTGTCTGTTGCTGTGTAAGTAGCTGCATGTGTTTGTGAATAGCTACATGAGTGTGTATATGAGTTAATGAATGGTTGTCTGAGTATCTGTATGGGTGCCTGAGTGTTTGTGTGGGAGGGGTGTGTGCGACTCTGTGCATAGATGTGTGAGTGGGTGATTCACTGGGTGGATGGTTTCAAGAGTGCATCTGTGATAGACTGTATGGGTGGGTAAGTGTGTGTAAGAGTGTGTTAGTGAGTGAATGTATGTCCCAGTGGTACATGTGTGAGTAACTACATATGTGAAAGGCAGTATATATGTGTGTTGGAGTATATAAATAGCTATTAGCGAGAGTGAGTGATTGTGATAGTGGCTGTATGGATGAGTGTGTGCTTGTATCAGTGATTGTATAAGAGCGTAACAATGTGCTAGTATTTGTATGATTAAGTGAGCTGGTGTGTGTATAACTGTATAGGTGAGTAAATGGCAGTGTGTTTAATTATTTGCATGACTGACTAGGTGTGTGAGTACCTCTATGGATGAGTGGCGGTGTTTGAGTGTCTATATAGGAGTAAGAGTGCATATGATAGTCCTGTACTGAGTGACCATAAGTATGAGTGACTGTACGGGTGAGTGAGTGGATGTGTGTGTGTAGACCTAAGAATCAGTGAGTGGGTATGTAGTTATTGGTGTTGGAGTGTCTATGGTTTTGCGAATGGCAGTCTGTAATTTAGAGTGGGTGTATCAAAGGTTATATTAGGGTGTGAGGAGGTGCATCAGATTATCACGTGGATGATGTCATCAGTGATGTCATCAGTGATGTCATTTGAGATGTCATCAGTGATGTCATCAGTGATGTCACTGACCATGTCATGAGTGATGTAATATGTGACGTCATCAGCAGTGCATTGCGGGGCGCGAGTTATAGTTAGCTGAACTAACTATAACGGGGAATTTCACGGGTTTTGTACGAGTGAAATGTCCAACTAACTATAACTGACCCTAAAACCTATGGTTTTTCAGTGAATTTCAAAGGTTTTTAAATGCTAATTTCTAACTATAACGTGCCTGAAACCTATGGTTTTTCAGTGAATTTCAAAGGTTTTTTAAATGCTAATTTGTAACTATAACGCCCTAAAACCTATGTTTTTTTCAGTGAATTTCAAAGGTTTTGTAAATGACAATTTTTAAATGTATTAATTGTTATATTTATTTTTTGATACTGATTTACTACATTTTTTAAAACTATTTATTATTAGATATTTTATTTATTAAATTACATTGTAATTACATTATACATTACATTACAAAATATACTTTCTCAGAATGAATTACTTTAGTTTAAATAGTTTGCAAATAGGCAATAGAGTTTTAAGTACAGTAGTTACAGTTGTTGCAATGGGCAACACAATTTCAAACACAATGCAACATTGAGCTGAATGTGAATTTCTAGTTAAATGCAATTAGTTACTTTATGGATTACTTTTCTAACCACAGGACTGGATCCTAGATTCAGTCCTGGGACATCTCCTGTAAACAGTTGAGTAAAAGCGTTTTGGTTACAGTAGTGATTTTTAAGGAATATTATTGTATTTTAAAAGTTGACACTTAGAAACTTTTTCACATAGAATCACCAATGTTATCCTATGGAAGGAAATTCACTTAGCAGGTAAGTAGTGTTATCGTTACTTTTTCTTACTCAGTGTTGGATCCTGGATCCAGCACTGGTGCATCTCCTGTAAACAGTTGAAAGAATGCGTTTAAGTCATACAGTATGAGTGACTGTACGGGTGAGTGAGTGGATGTGTGTGTAGACCTAAGAATCAGTGAGTGGGTATGTAGTTATTGGTGATGGAGTGTCTATGGTTTTGCAAATGGCAGTCTGTAATTTAGAGTGGGTGTATAAAAGGTTATATTAGGGTGTGAGGAGGTGCATGAAATTATCACGTGGATGATGTCATCAGTGATGTCATTTGAGATGTCATCAGTGATGTCATCAGTGATGTCACTGACCATGTCATGAGTGATGTAATATGTGACGTCATCAGCAGTGCATTGCGGGCGCGAGTTATAGTTACCTGAACTAACTATAACGGGGGAATTTCACGGGTTTTGTACGAGTGCAATGTCCAACTAACTATAACTGTCCCTAAAACCTATGGTTTTTTCAGTGAATTTGTAAGGTTTTTTAAATGCTAATTTCTAACTATAACGTGCCTGAAACCTATGTTTTTTTTGTGAATTTCAAAGGTTTTTTAAATGCTAATTCCTAACTATAACATGTCTGAAACCTATGGTTTTTTTCAGTGAATTTAAAAGGTTTTGTAAATGACAATTTGAAAATGTATTAATTGTTATATTTATTTTTTTGATACTGATTTACTACATTTTTTAAAACTATTTATTTTTACATATTTTATTTTTTAAATAACATTGTAATTACATTATACATTACATTACAAAATATACTTTCTCAGAATGAATTACTTTAGTTTAAATACTTTGCAAATAGGCAATAGACTTTTAAGTACAGTAGTTACAGTTGTTGCAATGGGCAACACAATTTCAAACACAATGCAACATTGAGCTCAATGAGAATTTCTAGTTAAATGCAATTAGTTACTTTATGGATTACTTTTCTAACCACAGGACTGGATCCTAGATTCAGTCCTGGGACATCTCCTGTAAACAGTTGAGTAAAAGCGTTTTGGTTACAGTATTGATTTTTAAGGAATATTATTGTATTTTAAAAGTTGACACTTAGAAACTTTTTCACATAGAATCACCAATGTTCTCCTATGGGAGGAAATTCACTTAGCAGGTAAGTAGTGTTATCGTTACTTTTTCTTACTCAGTGGTGGATCCTGGATCCAGCACTGGTGCATCTCCTGAAAACAGTTGAAAGAATGCGTTAAAGTCATACAGACGATTTTTAAGGAATATTTGTAGTTTGTGAAAATCGACACAAACTTTTCTGCTGAAAACCAGACAATGGATTCCTATGGAAGGAAATACAAGTTACTGGTAAGTACGGTTAGAATTACTTTTCAGGGTCAGTGCTGGGCTAAAAGATGCAGCACTGGGTTCTCTCCTGATAACAGGTGAGTAAATCGGAATTCGTAGTTCGGCTGATTTTAGAGGAATATTATAAAGTTCCAAAACTCCACAATTAGAAGAATTTCCAAGTGAAACCAGTCAATGTTAGCCTATGGAAGGAAATTCAAGTTACTGGTAAGTAGGGTTAGAATTACTTTTCAGGACCCGTACTGGGCTGAAAGATGCAGCACTGAGGTCTCTCCTGATAACAGGTGAGTAAATCGGAATTCGTATTTCGGCTGATTTTAGAGGAATATTATAAAGTTTCAAAAATCGACACTTAGAAGAATTTCCAAGTGAAACCAGGCAATGATATCCTATGGAAGGAAATTCAAGTTACTGGTAAGTACGGTTAAAATTACTTTTCAGGATCAGTGCTGGGCTAAAAGATGCAGCACTGGGTTCTCTCCTGATAACAGGTGAGTAAATCGGAATTCGTAGTTCGGCTGATTTTAGAGGAATATTTGCACAATGGTGAAGGGAGGGGCGGGGCCTGAGGTGACATCTGTGCAAACGCGCCCCGTGGCGCGTTTTAAGTTGGGGGATTAAGTCCCCTTGAATCATGAGGGTCCCTGGGGGCCAACTAGCCCACCAGGAACCTCCAGTATGCGCCAGGGGGCTGCGTTGCAGAGACGTGTACAGAGGCCACACCCCTTTTACACCTCTCTGCAACGCAGCTCTGTGGCGCTTTCTGGACGTACCTGTTGGGCTAGTTGGCCCCCAGGGACCCTCAGGATTGAAGGGGATTTAATTCCCCATCTTAAAACACGCCACGGGGCCTGTTTGCACACATGTCACCTGAAGCCCCGCCCCTCCCTTCACCACTGTGCAAACGCGCCCCGTGGCGCGTTTTAAGTTGGGGGATTAAGTCCCCTTGAATCCTGAGGGTCCCTGGAGTCCAACAAGCCCACCATGTACTTCCAAAAGCGCCACAGAGCTGCGTTGCAGAGAGGTGTAAAAGGGGCGTGGCCTCTGTACACCTCTCTGCAACGCAGCCCCTGACGCATACTGGAGGTTCCTGGTGGGCTAGTTTGCCCCAGGGACCCCCAGTGTTCAAGGGGAATTACTTCCCCTTCTCAAAACGCGCCAGGGCGCGTTTGTAGACTGCTGCAGGGAGGGGCGGGGCCTCCGGCACGATGCCGGTCTTTTTTTTTTTTTTGATTGGGAGGGGGCTGCGTGGCCCCCCTTCCCTTAGCCACTTTTGGCCCCGGGGACCCCATCCCCGGGGCCTGAGCATTTTATTTTATTTTTAAATTAAAAAAAAAAAAACGAGAAGGGGGCCGCGTGGCCCCCTTCCCTGGGCCTGTATTGGCCCCGGGGACCCCATCCCCGGGGCATGCCCTCAATTTTTATTTTTTTAATTTGGAGGGGGCTGCGTGGCCCCCTCATCAGGCCATTTAAGACCCCGGGGACCCCATCCCTGGGGCCGGCCTTGCCCTTTTTTCTTTTTTTTTTTTTATAATTTGGGGAGGGGGCTGCGTGGCCCCCTCCTGGCCACTTATGGCCCCGGGGACCCCATCCCCGGGGCCTGGCCTCTGGTTGGGGACTGTGGGGGTCCCCAATCCCCCACAGTCCCGCCGGCTCCCCGTGTCCTACGGGAGCCGGCATTGCTTTCCACATGGGGAGCAGCTAACATGCTGCTCCCCATGTGAAAAGCTAGTGGATTTGCATTTTGAAAGAGAGGCAGGTTTCCTGCTCTCTCTTTCAAAATGCAAACCAAGTCTGCTATGACAGGATGGGAGCCGCGAGGCTCCGGTCCTGTCATAGCAAACTACAGTGTCCCGAGGGTAGGCACCCCGGGACACTGCAGGAGCCGGCCCTGGGGGTGGCGGTCTCCAGGGCCATCAAGGGCTCCAGGAGGGGGCCGCGCGGCCCCCTCCCATCCAGTGCACAGCCCCGGGGAGGTGGTGGTCCCCGGGGCTTTGGGGAGCTGGAGCCCCCACACAGGTCAAAAATTTAAAAAGAAGCCCCGGGGAGGTGGCGGTCCCGGGGCAGCAGGAGGGCAAAGAGCCCTCCTGCACCATTATTTTTTTTAAGCCCCGGAGGGTGACGGTCCCCGGGGCTTGGGGGGGGCCTTAGAGGCCCCCCCACATATTAAAAAGAAACCCTGCATGCCCCCGGGACTTGGCCCACCCGTGGGCCAATTAACAACGAAGCGTGGTTTCCGCGCTTTGGTTTTTTTTTTTCTCGGCGGGATCCGCGCACCCTGAGCGCATCCCGCCGAATTTTTTTTAAATGCTTTTTTCTGCCCAGGGGTCCTTGAGGGACCCCTGAGCAGACCTAGGGGTCAGGGTGTTTCTACCCTGCCCCCTTTGTGCGTTCTGCGCACTTGTTTCTTCTGGGTTTTCTAATCGGCAGGATCCGCGCACCCTGAGCGCATCCTGCCGATTTTTTAAAAATTGCTTTTTCTGCCCAGGGGTCCTTGTGGGACCCCTGAGCAGACCTAGAGGGTCAGGGTGTTTCTACCCTGCCCCCTTTTGCGCTTTGCGCACTTGTTTCTGTCCCTCGGTTCTACCGAGGGTCAAAATGGCTGCCAACACTTCCTGATTTGGAGTGTTGACAGCACTTGAAAGCCAATTAACATGCAGCTCGTGATCGGGAGGGTGCGCGCAGGGTGCACTCAGGGTGCGCGAATCCGACGCGGCCATAGATATATATGTGATTTTCCTTTTGATTTTCTCTGGAACTACTGAACGGATTTACACCATTTAACAAAAGGGTTCTTTCTGAACCAAGAACTACCTCTTTGCCAAATTTGGTGTAATTCCGTTCAGCAGTTCGGGCTGTAGCCGTGTCTAAAGTTTCCTATGGGAAAATAAATGGGGAAAACACGTTTTGGGACCCCCTTTTTCTCGGCCCCCGCTTGACGAATCACCCCGAAACTTTCAGGGTAGGAGCGGACCGGAGCGGGCCATAAAGTTTGAAACTTTCGCGAAGATTCGTCAACCGGCAAGAGAGTTATTTCAAATAGAATGTCGCGGATTTCCTATGGAAAATAGGTCCTAACTATAACTATCTACTGGCGACCGCCAGTAGATAATATTTATATATATATATTCACTGAAAAAACCATAGGTTTTAGGGACAGTTATAGTTAGTTGGACATTGCACTCGTACAAAACCCATGAAATTCCCCCGTTATAGTTAGTTCAGGTAACTATAACTCGCGCCCCCGCAATGCACTGCTGATGATGTCACATATTACATCACTCATGACATGGTCAGTGACATCACTGATGACATCACTGATGACATCTCAAATGACATCACTGATGACATCATCCAGTGACTGTGTGTTTCTGTAAAGTTTAAATATTTTTAATATATATAGGGAAAGGCGTATTGAAGAATGAGTGGGTGTATAAGTGTCTGTATGGATGATTTAGTAGGTGCCTGACTAACTCTATAAGTGAGTGATTAAACGTATCTTACTGAATGCATGGGTTAGGGACTAAACTGGGTGAATGTCTATATCCGTCTGTCTGTTGCTGTGTAAGTGGCTGCATGGGTTTGTGAATAGCTATATGAGTGTCTATATGAGTTATTGATTGGTTGTCTGAGTATCTGTATGGGTGCCTGAGTGTTTGTGTGGGTGGGGTGTGTGCAACTCTGTGCATGGATGTGTGAGTGGGTGATTCACTGGGTGGATGGTTTCAAGAGTGCATCTGTGATAGACTGTATGGGTGGGTAAGTGTGTGTAAGAGTGTGTTAGTGAGTGAATGTATGTCCCAGTGGTACATGTGTGAGTAACTACATATGTGAAAGGCAGTATATATGTGTGTTGGAGTATATAAATAGCTATAAGCGAGAGTGTGTGATTGTGAGAGTGACTGTATGGATGAGTCTGTGCTTGTATCAGTGATTGTATAAGAGCGTAAGAATGTGCTAGTATTTGTATGAGTAAGTGAGCTGGTGTGTGGATAACTGTATAGGTGAGTAAATGGCAGTGTGTTTAATTATTTGCATGACTGACTAGGTGTGTGAGTACCTCTAAGGATGAGTGGCGGTGTTTGAGTGTCTATATAGGAGTATGAGTGCATATGATAGTCCTGTACTGAGTGACCGTAAGTATGAGTGACTGTACGGGTGAGTGAGTGGATGTGTGTGTAGACCTAAGAATCAGTGAGTGGGTATGTAGTTATTGGTGATGGAGTGTCTATGGTTTTGCAAATGGCAGTCTGTAATTTAGAGTGGGTGTATAAAAGGTTATATTAGGGTGTGAGGAGGTGCATGAAATTATCACGTGGATGATGTCATCAGTGATGTCATTTGAGATGCCATCAGTGATGTCATCAGTGATGTCACTGACCATGTCATGAGTGATGTAATATGTGACGTCATCAGCAGTGCATTGCGGGGCGAGAGTTATAGTTACCTGAACTAACTATAACGGGGAATTTCACGGGTTTTGTACGAGTGCAATGTCCAACTAACTATAACTGTCCCTAAAACCTATGGTTTTTTCAGTGAATTTGTAAGGTTTTTTAAATGCTAATTTCTAACTATAACGTGCCTGAAACCTATGGTTTTTTTAGTGAATTTCAAAGGTTTTTTAAATGCTAATTCCTAACTATAACATGTCTGAAACCTATGGTTTTTTTCAGTGAATTTAAAAGGTTTTGTAAATGACAATTTGAAAATGTATTAATTGTTATATTTATTTTTTGATACTGATTTACTACATTTTTTAAAACTATTTATTTTTACATATTTTATTTTTTAAATAACATTGTAATTACATTATACATTACATTACAAAATATACTTTCTCAGAATGAATTACTTTAGTTTAAATACTTTGCAAATAGGCAATAGACTTTTAAGTACAGTAGTTACAGTTGTTGCAATGGGCAACACAATTTCAAACACAATGCAACATTGAGCTCAATGAGAATTTCTAGTTAAATGCAATTAGTTACTTTATGGATTACTTTTCTAACCACAGGACTGGATCCTAGATTCAGTCCTGGGACATCTCCTGTAAACAGTTGAGTAAAAGCGTTTTGGTTACAGTATTGATTTTTAAGGAATATTATTGTATTTTAAAAGTTGACACTTAGAAACTTTTTCACATAGAATCACCAATGTTATCCTATGGGAGGAAATTCACTTAGCAGGTAAGTAGTGTTATCGTTACTTTTTCTTACTCAGTGGTGGATCCTGGATCCAGCACTGGTGCATCTCCTGAAAACAGTTGAAAGAATGCGTTAAAGTCATACAGACGATTTTTAAGGAATATTTGTAGTTTGTGAAAATCGACACAAACTTTTCTGCTGAAAACCAGACAATGGATTCCTATAGAAGGAAATACAAGTTACTGGTAAGTACGGTTAGAATTACTTTTCAGGGTCAGTGCTGGGCTAAAAGATGCAGCACTGGGTTCTCTCCTGATAACAGGTGAGTAAATCGGAATTCGTAGTTCGGCTGATTTTAGAGGAATATTATAAAGTTCCAAAACTCCACAATTAGAAGAATTTCCAAGTGAAGCCAGTCAATGTTAGCCTATGGAAGGAAATTCAAGTTACTGGTAAGTAGGGTTAGAATTACTTTTCAGGACCAGTACTGGGCTGAAAGATGCAGCACTGAGGTCTCTCCTGATAACAGGTGAGTAAATCGGAATTCGTATTTCGGCTGATTTTAGAGGAATATTATAAAGTTTCAAAAATCGACACTTAGAAGAATTTCCAAGTGAAACCAGGCAATGATATCCTATGGAAGGAAATTCAAGTTACTGGTAAGTACGGTTAAAATTACTTTTCAGGATCAGTGCTGGGCTAAAAGATGCAGCACTGGGTTCTCTCCTGATAACAGGTGAGTAAATCGGAATTCGTAGTTCGGCTGATTTTAGAGGAATATTTGCACAATGGTGAAGGGAGGGGCGGGGCCTGAGGTGACATCTGTGCAAACGCGCCCGTGGCGCGTTTTAAGTTGGGGATTAAGTCCCCTTGAATCATGAGGGTCCCTGGGGCCAACTAGCCCACCAGGAACCTCCAGTATGCGCCAGGGGCTGCGTTGCAGAGACGTGTACAGAGGCCACACCCCTTTACACCTCTCTGCAACGCAGCTCTGTGGCGCTTTCTGGACGTACCTGTTGGGCTAGTTGGCCCCCAGGGACCCTCAGGATTGAAGGGGATTTAATTCCCCATCTTAAAACACGCCACGGGGCCTGTTTGCACACATGTCACCTGAAGCCCCGCCCCCTCCCTTCACCACTGTGCAAACGCGCCCGTGGCACGTTTTAAGTTGGGGGATTAAGTCCCCTTGAATCCTGAGGGTCCCTGGAGTCCAACAAGCCCACCATGTACTTCCAAAAGCGCCACAGAGCTGCGTTGCAGAGAGGTGTAAAAGGGGCGTGGCCTCTGTACACCTCTCTGCAACGCAGCTCCCTGGGGCATACTGGAGGTTCCTGGTGGGCTAGTTTGCCCCAGGGACCCCCAGTATTCAAGGAAATTACTTCCCTTCTCAAAACGCGCCAGGGGCGCGTTTGTAGACTGCTGCAGGGAGGGGGGCGGGGCCTCCGGCACGATGCCGGTCTTTTTTTTTTTTTTTTTGATTGGGAGGGGGGCTGCGTGGCCTCCCTTCCCTTAGCCACTTTTGGCCCCGGGGCATGCCCTCAATTTTTATTTTTTTTAATTTGGAGGGGGGCTGCGTGGCCCCCCTCCTCAGGCCATTTAAGGCCCCGGGGACCCCATCCCCCGGGGCCGGCCTTGCCCTTTTTTTTTTATAATTTGGGGAGGGGGGCTGCGTGGCCCCCCTCCCTGGCCACTTATGGCCCCGGGGACCCCATCCCCTGGGGCCTGGCCTCTGGTTGGGGACTGTGGGGGGGTCCCCAATCCTCCCACAGTCCCGCCGGCTCCCCGTGTCCTACGGGAGCCGGCATTGCTTTTCCACATGGGGAGCAGCTAACATGCTGCTCCCCATGTGGAAAAGCAATTGGGTTTGCATTTTGAAAGAGAGAGCAGGTTTGCGAGGCTCCCGTCCTGTCATAGCAAACTACAGTGTCCCGGGGGTAGGCACCCCGGGACACTGCAGGAGCCGGCCCTGGGGGTGGCGGTCCCCAGGGCCATCAAGGGCTCCAGGAGGGGGCCGCGCGGCCCCCTCCCATCCAGTGCACAGCCCCGGGGAGGTGGTGGTCCCCGGGGCTTTGGAGTCCGTAACGGACCCCCATATTCAAATCTTTAGTGCCCCGGGGAGGTGGCGGTCCCCGGGGCGTGTGGGGGAGCTGGAGCCCCCCCACACAGGTAAAAACAATTAAAAAAAGAAGCCCCGGGGAGGTGGCGGTCCCCGGGGCAGCAGGAGGGCAAAGAGCCCTCCCGCACCATTATTTTTTTTAAGCCCCGGAGGGTGACGGTCCCCGGGGCTTGGGGGGGCCTTAGAGGCCCCCCACATATTAAAAAGAAACCCTGCATGCCCCCGGGACTTGGCCCACCCGGGGCCAGTTAACTAACGAGCGCGGTTTCCGCGCTTTGTTTTTTTTTTTTCTTGGCGGGATCCGCGCACCCTGAGCGCCACCCGCCGAATTTTTTTTTTTTAAATGCTTTTTTCTGCCCAGGGGGTCCTTGAGGGACCCCCTGCGCAGACCTAGGGGGTCAGGGTGTTTCTACCCTGCCCCTTTGTGCGTTTGTGCACTTGTTTCTTCTGGGTTTTCTAATCGGCAGGATCCACGCACCCTGAGCGCATCCTGCCGATTTTTAAAAAAAATGCTTTTTCTGCCCAGGGGTCCGGACCCCTGAGCAGACCTAGGGGTCAGGGTGTTTCTACCCTGCCCCCTTTTGCGCTTTGCGCACTTGTTTCTGTCCCTCGGTTCTACCGAGGGACAAAATGGCTGCCAACACTTCCTGATTTGGAGTGTTGACAGCCACTTGAAAGCCAATTAACATGCAGCTCGTGATCGGGAGGGTGCGCGCAGGGTGCACTCAGGGTGCGCGAATCCGACGCGGCCATAGATATATATGTGATTTTCCTTTTGATTTTCTCTGGAACTACTGAACGGATTTACACCATTTAACAAAAAGGGTTCTTTCTGAACCAAGAACTACCTCTTTGCCAAATTTGGTGTAATTCCGTTCAGCAGTTCGGGCTGTAGCCGTGTCTAAAGTTTCCTATGGGAAAATAAATGGGGAAAACACGTTTTGGGACCCCCCTTTTTTCTCGGCCCCCGCTTGACGTATCACCCCGAAACTTTCAGGGTAGGAGCGGACCGGAGCGGGCCATAAAGTTTGAAAATTTCGCGAAGAGTTATTTCAAATAGAATGTCGCGGATTTCCTATGGAAAATAGGTCCTAACTATAACTATCTACTGGCGACCGCCAGTAGATAATATTTATATATATATATTCACTGAAAAAACCATAGGTTTTAGGGACAGTTATAGTTAGTTGGACATTGCACTCGTACAAAACCCATGAAATTCCCCCGTTATAGTTAGTTCAGGTAACTATAACTCGCGCCCCGCAATGCACTGCTGATGATGTCACATATTACATCACTCATGACATGGTCAGTGACATCACTGATGACATCACTGATGACATCTCAAATGACATCACTGATGACATCATCCAGTGACTGTGTGTTTCTGTAAAGTTTAAATATTTTTAATATATATAGGGAAAGGCGTATTGAAGAATGAGTGGGTGTATAAGTGTCTGTATGGATGATTTAGTAGGTGCGTGACTAACTCTATAAGTGAGTGATTAAACGTATCTTACTGAATGCATGGGTTAGGGACTACTGGGTGAATGTCTGTATCCGTCTGTCTGTTGCTGTGTAAGTGGCTGCATGGGTTTGTGAATAGCTATATGAGTGTCTATATGAGTTATTGATTGGTTGTCTGAGTATCTGTATGGGTGCCTGAGTGTTTGTGTGGGTGGGGTGTGTGCGACTCTGTGCATGGATGTGTGAGTGGGTGATTCACTGGGTGGATGGTTTCAAGAGTGCATCTGTGATAGACTGTATGGGTGGGTAAGTGTGTGTAAGAGTGTGTTAGTGAGTGAATGTATGTCCCAGTGGTACATGTGTGAGTAACTACATATGTGAAAGGCAGTATATATGTGTGTTGGAGTATATAAATAGCTATAAGCGAGAGTGTGTGATTGTGAGAGTGACTGTATGGATGAGTCTGTGCTTGTATCAGTGATTGTATAAGAGCGTAAGAATGTGCTAGTATTTGTATGAGTAAGTGAGCTGGTGTGTGGATAACTGTATAGGTGAGTAAATGGCAGTGTGTTTAATTATTTGCATGACTGACTAGGTGTGTGAGTACCTCTAAGGATGAGTGGCGGTGTTTGAGTGTCTATATAGGAGTATGAGTGCATATGATAGTCCTGTACTGAGTGACCGTAAGTATGAGTGACTGTACGGGTGAGTGAGTGGATGTGTGTGTAGACCTAAGAATCAGTGAGTGGGTATGTAGTTATTGGTGATGGAGTGTCTATGGTTTTGCAAATCGCAGTCTGTAATTTAGAGTGGGTGTATAAAAGGTTATATTAGGGTGTGAGGAGGTGCATGAAATTATCACGTGGATGATGTCATCAGTGATGTCATTTGAGATGCCATCAGTGATGTCATCAGTGATGTCACTGACCATGTCATGAGTGATGTAATATGTGACGTCATCAGCAGTGCATTGCGGGGGCGCGAGTTATAGTTACCTGAACTAACTATAACGGGGGAATTTCACGGGTTTTGTACGAGTGCAATGTCCAACTAACTATAACTGTCCCTAAAACCTATGGTTTTTTCAGTGAATTTGTAAGGTTTTTTAAATGCTAATTTCTAACTATAACGTGCCTGAAACCTATGGTTTTTTAGTGAATTTCAAAGGTTTTTTAAATGCTAATTCCTAACTATAACATGTCTGAAACCTATGGTTTTTTTCAGTGAATTTAAAAGGTTTTGTAAATGACAATTTGAAAATGTATTAATTGTTATATTTATTTTTTTGATACTGATTTACTACATTTTTTAAAACTATTTATTTTTACATATTTTATTTTTTAAATAACATTGTAATTACATTATACATTACATTACAAAATATATATCACTTTCAAAGGGCGTGCGCATCACACAAAGTCCAATAGTCAATTGTATTTGCAAAAATTATGATTTCTTTATTTTCATCAATATAAAAAAGCATTGAACATTAATACTCCAGCCAACGCGTTTCATTCCCACACTGGGAACTTCATCAGGGCTGCTCCGGTGGTTGTTCATGGACCTGCTCCCAAGCGTGTGTGAGAGAACTGTCCTCCCGTTGGGCTGCACGGAAACTACTGGGTTTCGTCCCACCAGGGTTTGTCACACTTCCGGGTGCACCTCACTCCGATATGTCTTGACTCGGGAGGCGTTTATTGTGTCAGGCGTGTGCTGCTTTAGTGTAGGCTGCCTCAGGTGTGCGCGTTTGCAGAGTGCTGCCATGGAGGGGGCGTGGCCTCCGGCGCGATGCCGGATTTTTTTTTTGTTGATTTTTTTTTTAAAGGGGGCTGTGTGGCCCCCCTTCTTTTTAATTATTTTGGGCCCTGGGGACCCCATCTCCCAGGGCCTGACCCCCTTTTTTTTTTTTTAAAGTAACGGGAAGGGGACCGCGTGGGCCACCCTCCCGTGGCCAATTTTGGCCCGGGGACCCCATCCCCCGGGTCATTGCCACCTTTTTTTTTTTTTTTCATGGAGGGGGCTGCGTTGCCCCCCTCCTCAGGCCTCCTTAGGCCCCGGGGACCCCATCCCCGGGGCCGGCCTTTTTTTTTGTTATTTTTTTTAATGTTAATTTGGGGGAGGGGGGCCGCGTGGCCCCCCTCCTGGGCCACTACTTGCCCCGGGGACCCCATCCCCCGGGGCTGGCCCTATCCTTTGGGGACCGTGGGGGACCCCAACTCCCCACGGTCCCGCCAGCTCCCGCGTCCTGCGGGAGCCGGCATTGCTTTTCCACATGGGGAGCTGCTGACATGCAGCTCCCCATATGGAAAAGCAATTTGCTGAATTTTGGAAGAGAGAGCAGGTTTCCCTGCTCTCTCTTCCAAAATCCAAAGCAGTTTGCAATGACAGGGCGGGAGCCGCGAGGCTGCCGTCCTGCCATTGCAAACAGCAGTGTCCCGGGGGTAGGCACCCCGGGACACTGCAGGAGCCGGCCCTGGGGGGTGGCGGTCCCCATGGCCACCACAGGCTCCAGGAGGGGGGCCGCGCGGCCCCCCTCCCTTCAATTGCACAGCCCGAGGAGGTGGTGGTCCCGGGGGCGTGTGGGGGGGCTGGAGCCCCCCCACACAGGTTATTAAAAATTAAAAAAAGAAGCCCCGGGGGGTGGCGGTCCCCGGGGCTGCGGGAGGGCAGAGAGCCCTCCCGCACCATTTTTTATTTAAAGCCCCGGGGGTGGTGGTCCCCGGGGCTTGGGGGGACCCTAAGCGCATCCAGCCGATTTTTTTTTTTTTTAAATGCTTTTTTCTGCCCAGGGGGTCGCAGACCTAGGGGGTCAGGGTGTTTCTACCCTGCCCCCTTTGTGCGTTTTGCGCACTTGTTTCTTTTTCTTTTCTCGGCGGGATCCGCGCACCCTAAGCGCACCCCGCCGATTTAAAAATAAATAAATGCTTTTTTCTGCCCAGGGGGTCCTTGTGGGACCCCCTGAGCAGACCTAGGGGGTCAGGGTGTTTCTACCCTGCCCCCTTTGTGCGTTTTGCGCACTTGTTTCTGTGCCTCGGTTCTACCGAGGGACAAAATGGCTGCCAACACTTCCTGATTTGGAGTGTTGACAGCCAGTTGACAGCCAATTAGCATGCAGCTCGTGATCGGGACGGTGCGCGCAGGGTGCGCTCAGGGTGCGCGGATCCGACGCGGCCATAGATAAATATGTGATTTTACTTGTGATTTTCTCAGGAACTACTGAACGGATTTACACCATTTAAGCAAAAGGCACGACACTGAACCAAGGGCTACCTCTTTGCCAAATTTGGTGTAATTCCGTTCAGCAGTTCGGGCTGTAGCTGCGACTAAAGGTTCCTATGGAAAAATGAATGGGGAAAACACGTTTTGGGACCCCCCTTTTTTCTCAGCCCCCGCTTGACGAATCACCCCGAGACTTTCAGGATAGGAGCGGACCGGAGCGCCCCAACAAGTTGGAAACTTTCGCGAAGATTCGTCAACCGGCGCCAACGTTATTTCAAATAGAATGTTGCAGATTTCCTATGGAAAATAGGTCCTAACTATAACTATCTACTGGCGACCGCCAGTAGATAATATATATATATATATATATATCCACAAAAAGAGTTGCCCCAGTTGAAGATGCCACTTACAGGGAGAATAACACCTTTTTATTCGAGGACACAGACCCGCAGTCTCGCTCCTTACATCGTAGTACATAGCCCTACGCGTTTCAGACAATCAATGTCCTTGTTCACGGGCAGACTAAAGAAAGGCAGCAACATCAATGGCGAGGGACACCTGCATATTAGCCAAGTCCCGCCCAGGTGGGCGTGTGCACCTAAGCATGATGGTACTTGTGGTTCCCCCACTTCACTCCCAAGTGGGCGCTGTTGTGCCGGTCGCATTAAGTCCAAATATTGCCCCAGTGGGTTGATGTAAATCATGAGACACTGCGATTCAGTCTATAAAATGTCACATGAAATGGAACTCCCCGCTCCTTCAGCGCGCTGGTTTCAGAGTGCTGGGATCCGCAGAGGTAGCGGCAGGGCGTCTTTGCGGTTGGACTAACCGCTGAAAAATCCACAAAAAGAGTTGCCCCAGTTGAAGACGCCACTTACAGGGCACTGTAAGACTGAGACACTGCGATTCAGTCTTTTATTCTCCCTGTAAGTGGCGTCTTCAACTGGGGCAACTCTTTTTGTGGATATATATATATATATATATCTCCAACAAACTCCTCCACAAGAAAGAGCAGAGGCCACACAGGGGAAGACCATGGAAGCACTTTATTTCATTTGTGTGGCGAATGCATTTCGGCTCTAAATCCTGCCTTCATCAACGCCCAGGTGTTTAGCAGGCTTCCATCATCGCAGTAAGTTTGTCCTGCTACTCTTTTGTTGGTAGAGGTCAGCTCCGCCCCCGAATTTCACCTTACACCCGTTCCAGTTCACAAGGTTGCTGTGAACTGCAGGCCCCAGAATGCACTGTCCCAATTCCAGGTAGGTGATGCGTGGAGTGTGGAATCAAACCAAGTGGCCGGGTGGTAGCGCAGAGAATTCCGCGATGAAAGTGACCAGTTTTTTTCCTGCTATGGTAGAAATGCAGTGCCTCCTCGGGTCCCCAAACCGCTTCAGCCCTAAAGTCCAGGAGTGCCTTTAGCGGGGGCAATAATGGCAGTGCATCTCACCCAGCATGAGGTTGATAACCTCACAACCGCACTTTCTCCTCCTGAACCCTGGGGCGGGCCCGGACCAACCAATACCTTGGATCTAAGAGAAACTGCCGAAACAGAGCCAGCGACGTCCGGGCCAACTTGCAAAGCGGGGGCCTCTGTATCGCGTCTCTGGCTGACGCGAAATAATCTCCAACAAACTCCTCCACAAGAAAGAGCAGAGGCCACACAGGGGAAGACCATGGAAGCACTTTATTTCATTTGTGTGGCGAATGCATTTTGGCTCTAAATCCTGCCTTCATCAATGCCCAGGTGTTTAGCAGGCTTCCATCATCGCAGTAAGTTTGTCCTGCTACTCTTTTGTTGGTAGAGGTCAGCTCCGCCCCCGAATTTCACCTTACACCCGTTCCAGTTCACAAGGTTGCTGTGAACTGCAGGCCCCAGAATGCACTGTCCCAATTCCAGGTAGGTGATGCGTGGAGTGTGGAATCAAACCAAGTGGCCGGGCGGTAGCGCAGAGAATTCCGCGATGAAAGTGACCAGTTTTTTTCCTGCTATGGTATATATATATATATATGCAAATGGTGCTCCTTCTGACTGCCAAGGACCCAAGGGAGGTGGCGCATACGCCGGCGGAGCGTGCCGGTGAATCAGATCCAAAAAAAAAGATGTCCCACTACCATGCGCTCTCAGTAACCACAGACTCCATGACAATCCAAAGTCCACAAGGGAGTTTAATTTCACAACGCGTTTCAGCTTACTGCGAAGCCTTGTTCACGTGAAATCAGTGCACAAAACATCGTGACTAATAAAGTATTGAGGAACAAAACATAGAAAAGGGACTCTGTGTCATTTAAAGCTCGAATAACATAACCCATAGCGGCGGACATGTTGGAAAAGTAAAATGCATACAAATGATCAACAAAATGTTTGAAATGACTGCCTACCTGTTAAAAAAACAGAAAATAGAAACAGAATATTCAAACATGCGGTTGCATACCAAACAGAGTCGTGGCTACGTGTCGGTAAATATGACTAGTGCGAGGTGTAATCAGATTCATGTATCTCTCCCGTGGAGTAAACAATGCAAGAAGATTCGCATGTGTATGTAGAATGTACTCCAAAATCGAGAGACTAGGAGACAACAGAAGAACCAAAACCTCTGCTCCCAGATATCAGGACAATGTCAATATAGGTGATATTGATACGTTGATCACCATGATACAACTAGGACAGGATGTCACTGACAATACCACTGCACCCACTGATGAATCCACCTCTGATAATAACAGTGAACTCAACATCACACAAGCTTTAGACAGCCTAGGTATAATCACGGATAGCTGTCCCCTCTCGGGTTTCAGACCCAGATCTACTTTCCTTCTGACTTTACCCCATGATAACATAGATACTTTCCACGAGAGTGTCAGCAAAGCATTCTGTGCATTCAGACACAAGAAGAGGCATTATACCACGACCAACAATAATCTCTCTTACAATCAGAGACAAGCATTAAAATCCCTCACCGAGGATGCCAACATTGTCATCCGTCCAGCGGACAAGGCTGGCAATGTTGTCATATTAGACAAAGAGAAATACATTGATGAAGCTTTGAGGCAACTCACTGACATCAGGTTTTACATGCCCATCCCCACCGAGATATACAATAACAGCATTACCACCATTTGGGCTAAATTAACCACATGGAATGACAAGGGAATCTAATCAGGCCCTTAGTCTTTGACTTTTCATCAGTTGGGTTCTGAATTGGCTACTTTGTTGTGTCTGATCTCTTTTAAGAGGGTTTCCCAGGTTTGTGCATTAGATGTAGATAGTAAGTTCTTATTTACTGAGGCATGTGATTTTTTTGTTTCTATCAAGGCACACAAAACTAGGAGCACTTCTATTTTTATCCAAGGTAAGTTGTATGTGGTTGAGTATCTATAGGAATATGAGAGGCAAGCGAGTTGTGGGCAGATGGTGTACATCCGTTGCTTTTATCTTATGTAAAGCCTCGTGTACCTATGTGTCCTTCTACTGTAGCTTGATAGGACTGATTGATTACGGAAGAGGCAGGTGTGGATCTGGAAGTTTGCAGCTCACTAAACAAGGATGGAAATGGCCAGCAAGGTTTTTCAATCAGGAGGACATTTGGAGGACTTCTTCAGAACAGCAGACTGGTTGAATGCTTATGTTTTTGCAAAGTTTTATTTGAGGCAAATTGAGTGAGCTGCAGTAAGAAGCTTTGAACTTGCATATTGATACCCTCTGGTATTGCCATAAAATGTAGGTTCTCCATATACTGTGTTGGGAGACTCTTACTGTTATTAAAGACACAGGGCCACATGCATCATTCAAAATACCGGTCGCAAAAGGGCAGATTCTGCGAATCTGCCCCTTTGCGACCGGTATTTTTGCATTTGGGATGCATCATCCCAAATGCAAAAATCGCAATTTAAGTAATCACTAAATTTGCGATTACTTAAATTGCGATTGCATTTAGGGAATCGCAAATTGCGATTCCCTAAATGCAATACATTAACCCAAAATGTTTGCGATTTTGCAATTAAGAAACGCAAATTACCATCAATTCAAAGTTGTTGGTAATTTGCGAGAACTTTGAAAAATGCACAAAAGTGCATTTTCCAAAGTTCCATGTTGCACACATGCATGCCCTTGGGGCATGTGTGTGTGCAACATGTGGTTACATGGCAATTTCAGGGGTGCATCACGGTGTCCTTTTGGCACCCTTGCACCCTTAAAATTGCATGCACAATTTGCGAGTACCTATTTGGTTCTCGCAAATTGCGCATGCAATTCCCATTCCTTTCAATGGGCCTCTAGGCCCATAGGAATGAATGGGAAGCAAGTCCTTAAATGTGATTCGCAATTTGTGAGTCACAATTAAGGAATGTGTAGGAATCACAATTTATTTTGCGATTTCTACATGCATCAGCAATTGCGATTCCTAAATTGCGATTTCCTAAAAATCGTAATTTAGGAATCCCAATTACAAAGTTTGATGCATGTGGCCCACAGAGACTAGCATTATAAGTGAGGCTTGATTAAATAACTGGGTGGTTAACTAAAGCCTAGGGTTGAGTTAATTTCAGTTTTATTTCTTGCATATTAGATACTGAAGCAGTAAAGTTTCCGTTACAGGTTGAGGCAGAAGGTTATGGAGCAGTCCCAAAAGACATTTCATGCTCAAAATGGGGTTGGTGCATAAACCAACCATGCTGTCCTACTGGACTACTCACACGGTTTGGGTAACCTTCGTCTTTGCACCGCACATGAGCATAGATCGTTTTTGCTATTGCAGTGCATGCTGCATTTCAATGACAATTCTGCTGCATTGCCCCGGGACCATCCAGACCATGACAGGTTGTTCAAAACTCGGCCTGTCGTAGAACATTTGTCTGCCAAGTTTCCAGAGATTTATACTCCTGGGAAGAATACAGCAATTAGTCTTTTATCCTGTACAAAGGGCAGCTGCTGTTCGAGCAGTACATTGCGAGTTAATGCATCAAGCTGTACATGCTGTGTGAGAGTTCTACCAGCTATGTGTACAGCTTGAGAGTGTATATAGGGAAGGACTCTACTCTAAAACTTGTAGGTTGCCCTCCCACTCTAGGAGTAACAGGGAAGATTGAATGGAAGCCTGTCCAGCCACTCCTTC
This sequence comes from Calotriton arnoldi, assembly GCA_963921515.1. Classification (NCBI taxonomy): domain Eukaryota; kingdom Metazoa; phylum Chordata; class Amphibia; order Caudata; family Salamandridae; genus Calotriton; species Calotriton arnoldi. The sequence goes on from CAWUFW010003235.1 coordinate 465,718, forward strand.
ACAAAGATTATAACTTTTATATGGACAATTTCTATACATGACTAGAGTTGTTCAGTGAGCAGTACAAAGCTGGCATTGTGGCCTGTGGTACAGTTCGTTAGTGCATGAACATTTTCTTGAGCTCCAAGTAGCTAGGGATGGAATGTAGTAATATAGGTTCACTTGGCAATTATACAAGATTAGTTCGGATTCTGATGAGGACAGTGACATAAATAGGTAAGAAAAACCCAGAATCCCCTGCAAACCTCATATTTGGCTAAAGAAATCACATTTTCCTCATATTTCTGTGTGGGAAAGTTGTGGGATAACTGGCCCAGCACAAATTTCCTACCACTCAGTGTTCGCCCAGGTTCCCCCAAAAAATGCTACCTCACTTGTGTGGGTGGGCAAGTGCCTGCGACAGGGAAGGGCCCAAAACGTATTGTGGAGACATCTAAATTATCTATAACTGTTGGAAGGTGGGCTATTAGTAGTGGTAAGTAGGCACCCACCACTGGCAATAAGGCCACTAACCCAGTATAGGGTCCGGTATAGGTCTCCTAAAGTATTCACATGCTCAGCCCTTGGTAGCTTGGCTGCGAGCAGGCAGGCTTAACTTAGGAGACAGGTATATAAAGCATTTAAAAACACTCATTCAGTAAATAAGTAAAACACAACACACAATAAAAAACCCACACCAATAGGAAATATTTTTATCTTTAAAATGACACCAAAATTACAAAGAACCGGAGATCTGAATTTTTAAAGAGTAAACACTTTTTAGCACTTTGTCACCTCATGGAGCTTTTTTTCAAAGTTGCTCAAAACTTCTAGAACTTCTTCCTGAAGTTCCTCTTGAGGGTCCAAAGGGTCCAAAACACAATCCAAGGGTCTGGAAGCGTCAAGATGGTCTTTGAAAGTTTAGATATATATATTGTCAATAGAAGGACCCACTGCTACTGATATAAGTACCCAGGGCAGGGAAAATACAATTATTGAAGAAAAATTCCTTAGGCAACTATTGGTCTATTAATTATGTAAGACCTTATTATAAAAGCATGATATTTATAGACTCAGTGTACAATAATGTTCAATAAAAATTAATTTTATTCATACAAAATTGTTTTAAGTGACCATTACAGGTTCTGTGGTACTTCTTAGGAAAACATATATGAGAAAATAACATCACAATATGACCAACAGAATTGACAATAATGAATACATATGACATACATAGGCATGTATCCTGTACACATGATCATATAGGAAGAATTATATAATCAATCATAAAGTAAACTGATTATAATTTTATAAAGATAATGATAAGCAAATGAAAAGATCAAGAACACAATAAATCAGAAAGTACAATTGAGTTGCTTTTAGTTTAATGATGAATCTTCTTAGTATGTATGGGCGATTCGGCGAACAGAGTGCCTTCATTAGGAAAGCCACAATAAATCTCATGCCTAAAAGTAAAAATGTAAATAAATGAAAAAAGATGTACACTGAGTCTTGGTAAAAACTGACACATAATACATGGTTAAAAACCTTCTTAGTCTGTGAATATAGGAGTAAGCAGAAAGAATGATAACTTGAAAAATGTCACCATCACCAAGTCAAGTGCATCACTCGCTGTTCCATGATCAGGGAATATGTAAACTTGCTGTGGAATGTTTGAGAAATCATGCTCTCATGCGGACCTAAGTGAATAAAATAGATTAAGGTTGGAGAAGAACTTGCTTACCAAAACCAATTAATGTGGTGGTCAAAAAATATATGTGGTATACATATACTTGATAATTGGAATATTGTTAAGTAGCTGAAACATTAGCAATGAGAAAGATCATTACCATGGGGAGTGTAGGTGGATAGGTAGCCACTGTCAAGAATACTTTTAACATGATATATAAAATTACCTCGTAATTTGATATAGAAGGCACTGAAAACCGGTCAAACAATGATCCGGGTTACAGCCCAAGGTGGAAAATGGCTTTGAAAGTTTGGGACCACAATTCCCATAATGCACCTGACCAAAACCCTTAAATGTCCACTGGATGCACTCCAGGCAGGGGGCTCTTGGTGCGGTTGATGCAGGTGAGCTCTGTTAACCTGTAGCTTGCAGGGGTCCATTCTTTAATCCTTTTGAAGCAAGCTACCTCCACAGTTCTGTAGATCCAGATTGTGCAGCAAGCGCAGTCAGTCATAATGCATGGCCTGGTGGTGCAAATCAACTTGGCAGTCCTTCTTCTTCTCTTAGTTGCAAGCAGCCGATCTGAGAGGTTCTGCACCTCTCACATATTTATTCAGTGTTCTCTGGGGCTAAGAAGGAAAGCACTCCTGTCCAATGAGGTGCAAGGCAACAACCCAAAGCATGACTACTTCCTCCAAAGTGTGGCATAATCTTCTCCCAGAAAGCAGTATTCATTCCTCCATGTTAGAAATGGGGGTCTCAAGTTGGCAATGGTTTGCACCTTTGTCCAAGTAGAGACCCTTGCTTCTAATCAGGGTAAGGGAGTTATGCCCTTAGACAACCCCTGCTCAGCCCCTTGGTAGCTTGGCACGAGCAGACAGGCTTATCTCAGAGGCAGTGTGTAAAGCATTTGTGCGCACATAGTGATATAGTGAAAACACTACAAATGGACACCACACCAGTTTAGAAAAATAAGAAATCTTTTTCTAAGCCAAACAAGACCAAAAAGACAAAAATCCACAATACATATACCAAGATATCTTCAAAAATAGGTTATTCACACAAAGCTTGTAGCAATAAATAACTCCACCTGGAGCTATTACGACCTCGTTACAGATGAAAATCCAAAGTACGGTGCCGACCGCGAGGTGCACGCAGTCGTGCACCGAGTCACACAGACCCCCAACGAATAGTACCATGGCAAACAATGAAAGCAAAGACGGTGCACGGCGTAAGGGAGGTGATCCTTCATTGGCGCCGGGCGGCGTCGGTTCCTTACGACCACAGGGGACGTGATGCGTCGATTTCTTATGACCCCAGGGGAGGTGAGGCCTTGATTACTTACTGCGATGCAGGGGAGGTGAGGCGTTGGTTCCTTACTGTTGTTGGGGCAGCGAGGTGTCAGTTCATTACGACGGGGCGGTGTCGATAGATTCAGGAAGTTACCCACGTCAGGTATCAGCTCTGCCATGATGAAGCACCAGAGTCATTGAAGTCGGGGCTGCGGTGCGAGTCGGGCGGTGAGTCGTGAGCGTCATGAGCGGTGCCTTCGGCTCCGGTGCAGGCAGTGGCCTCGGTGACGGCTTCGGAGTCGATATGGAGCAGCAGCGGCTGGCATCCAGGCTGTAGTGTAAGTCAGGGAGGTGTATCACGCACTTCACAAGTGGTGCCCACGGCTTTGTTGCGGGTTGCGGCACCGCTGGCCGGTGTTGGGGTTGCAATTTCCCTCTGTGGCAGCTGAAACAGCAGTTCCAGATGCAGGAAGACAGAGGGGATGAAGTCTTTGTGTCCCTGAGACTTCAGAACAGGAGTCAAGCTCTACTTCAAACCCTTGGAGATCTTCTTCAAGCAGGGTACACAGCACACAGCAATATGTTTGTCCTCTCCTTGGCAGAAACGGCCACTGCAGGCCAACCCAGACAGCACACAGCAAAGGGGCAGTACTTCTCTTTCAGTTTTCTCATCTCTTCTCCGTGGCAGATGTTCCTCTTGAGTCCAGAAGTAATCCAAAGGTCTGGGCCCCAATATTTATGTTCCATTTCTCTTTGTTCTCTTGTGGCAGAGAGGCTCTGTGCTCAGTCAAAACCAGTTCTGTCCTCTCTGGTCCTTCTTCCTGGCTGGAGGTGGAGACAGCATTGCGTAAGGCATACCAGGCCTATTCAGGTGCAAGGAAATCTCCTCCTCCTACTCTAAATGCAGCCCAGGTCTATTCAGCCCAGCCCTGACTCATCCAGGAGAGGCAGAACACACCTCAACCCCCACAGTGAATGCACATCCCCAGCCCCTGTCACTCCAAAGCCAGACAGTCAATCCACAAACCAGCAGAGGCACATAGGATGGCTAAGCAAGAAAATACCTACTTTCTAAAAGTGGTATTTTCAAACGCACAATATGAAAATAATCTTTACTAAAAGATGCATTTTTATATTCTGAGTTCAGGCGTACTAAACTCCAACTTTCTATCTTGTCCCAATGGGAAGTTATATTTATAAGATGTTTTAATAAACTCCTATTCTATCCCATGGGGCAGATAGGCTTTCAATAGTGAAAAACAAAATACACTGTATTTCACTATCAGGACATGTCACACACACCAATACATGTCCTACCTTTCACATACACTGCACCCTGCCCACAGGGGTACCTTGGGCCTACCTTAGGGGTGACTCACATGTAATGCACTTGCAGGTTGACATGGCAGTAGAGACTGCACGCATACACTGCAGTGGCAGGTCTGAGACCCCTTTGAAAGGCTGCTTGTGTGGATGGCACAATCGGTGCTGCAGGCCCACTAGCAGCATTTGATTTACAAGCCCTGGGCACACACAGTGCACTGTACTGGGACTTAGTTGTAAGTCAAACAAGCCAATCATGGAAACACCAATCCATATTCACAATGTACAGAGGTAGCACTTGCACTTTGGCACTGATCAGCAGTGGAAAAGTGCTCAAAGCATCTAGACCAGCAAAAACGAAATACAGCACACAGCAAAAATACAGGAGGCAGAGGCAAAAAGACAGGGGAAAACCATGCCAATGATGCCAGGTCTAATACTCCAAAATTCATCATGGCTGAAATCTCAGCAGAGCATGAGGAGCTAACTAAACCAACTCTCAGTATGGCTCATTTATATAGCTCTCCACCTCGAAACATCTGCAGATTCCTTCCTTAAGTCTTCTTTCTGGCTGGGTCAGAGGGGATGGTGTTAGGCAGACCTGGCATTCCCTGCCTCTCCTTTGAGTTTGAGAGGTGTCCCTATATGGCCACCGAGCCTGGGACAAAAAAAGCAAGTGCCCCCCTGCAAAAACAAGTAGTTTTGTGGTAGATAATTTTGATGTATCCACAATATGTTTTGGGCCTTCCCTGTTGCTGGCACTTGGCCCACCCGCACAAGTGAGGTAGCATTTTTATCAGGAGACATGGGGCAACACTTGGTGGTAGGACATTGTTGCCAGCCCAGTGATCCCACAACTTTCCCACACAGAAATGTGAGAAAATGTTTTTTGTTTATCCAAATTAGATGTTTGCAGGGGATTCTGGGTAAGAAAACTTTGGGGATCCATGCAAGCTTCACCTCCCTGGACTTCCCCGCATATCTAGTTTATCGAAATGTCAGGGTTTGGTAGGTTTCACTAGATGGCCGCCGAGCCTGGGACCAGAAACGCAGGTGACCACCTTGCAAAACCAGGTCGTTTGTGAGGGATCATTTTGATGTCTCCACAATACGTTTTGGGCCCTTAGCTGTTGCAGGCCCTTGGCACACCCGCACAAGTGAAGAACAATTGAGGAAATTCCGGGTGGAAGGTTGTTTGTGGCTCCCTGCAGATTCCAGAACTTTCCATAACAGAAATGTGAGGAAAATTTGTTTTTTTCAGTGGAAGTTTGATGTTTGCAAGGGATTCCGGGTAAAATAACCTGGTGAGAGCTACATAAGTCAGTCCATCATGGATACCCATAGGTGTCTAGTTCTATAAAATGTACAGGTTGGCTAGGTTTCTCTAGGTGCTGGCTGAGTTAGGGGTCCAAAATTTAGAGCTACCCACATTGGAAAAAAAGTGTCAGTTTTCGGTGGAAAAATGTGCCCGGCACCATGTTGCGTTTTGGGCTGTTTCCTGCCACAGCCACTAAGTCATGTTTTTTTTTGTGGAAGTTTGAGGTTTGCAAGAGATTCTGGGTAAGAAAACCTGGTGAGAGCCACGCAAGTCAGCCCACTCAGGATACCCCTACGCGTCTAGTTGCCAAAAATGTACAGATTGGCTAGGTTTCCCTAGGTGTCGGCTGAGCAAAATGTAGAGCTACCCACATTGGAAAATAAGGGTACGTTTTCGGTGGAAAAATGTGCTGAGTCCAAGTTGGCCTTTTGGGAAGTTTCCTGTTGCGACCACTAGGTCTACCTACACAAGTGTGGTACTTTTTTTATCAGGAGGCTTGGGGAAATGCTGAGTGGAAGTTAGTTTGTGTCTCCCTGCAGATTCTGGAACTTTCCATCACAGAAATGTGAGGAACATTAGTTTTTTAATGAAAGTTTGAGGTTTGCAACGGTTTCTGGGTAAGAATCCCTGGTGAAAGCCATGCAAGTCAGCCCTCCCTGGATACCCCTAGGTGTATAGTTTTAAAAAATGTACAGGTTGGCTAGGTTTCCCTAGGTGCCGGCTGCGCTAGGGCCCAAAATGTTGAGCTACCCAGATTACAAAAAAAAAGTCTGTTTTCAGTGAAAAAATGTGCTGCGTCCATGTTGCATTTTTGTCCATTTCCTGTTGCGGGCACTAGGTCTATCCACACAAGGGAGGTATCATTTTTATTAGGAACCTTGTGGAAATGCCAGGTGAAAGGAAGTTTGTGGCTTCCCACAGATTCCAGAACTTTCCATCACCGAAATGTGAGGAAAATTTGTTTTTTAGTGAAAATTTGGGATTTGCAAGGGATCTAGGTAATAAAACCTGGGAGAGCTATACAAGCTAGCCCACACTGGAAACCATTAGGTATCTAGTTTTCAAAAGCATACATCTTGGCTAATTTTTCCTAGGTGCCAGTTAGAGCCAGGGTCCAAAATGTAGAGCTACCCATATTGGATAAAAGGGGTTTTTTCGGTGAAAAAATGTGCTGCGTCTATGTTGCATTTTGGGCCTTTTCCTGTGGTGGCCACCTGGTATACCCACATAAGTGAGGTACCATTTTTATCAGGAGATGTGGGGGAATATCAGGTGGAAGAAAGTTTGTGGCTCCCCTCAGATTCCAGAAATTTTCATCACAGAAATATGAGGAAAATGTGTTTTATTTGTGAAAGTTTAAGGTTTGCAAGGAAGTTTGGGTAAGAAAACCTGGTAGGAGCCGAACAAGTCATCCCGCTCTATATATCCCTACTTGTCTAGTTTTTCAAAAATGTACATGTTGGCTAGGTTTCTCTGGTTGCCGACTGAGCTAGGGTCCAAAATGTAGAGCAACGAATAGTGGAAAAAAAAGGATGTGTTAAGTGGCAAAATGTGCTGCATCCATGTTGCGTTTTGGGCCATTTCCTGTCACGGGCACTAGGACTACCCACAAAAGTGAGGCACTATTTTTATTGGGAGACTTGTGGGAGCATAGAATAGTAGAACATTTGTTGTTAACAAATGAAATTAGCTGCATTTGTGGCTTTCAAATGTAAGCCAGCATATAAGAAAGATGGCATTTTGAAAAATATACTCCAAATCATACGCTAGTGTGGGTACCCACAAATTCAGAGATGTAGAAATAACTGATGCTCCTGAACTCTATATGTTGCACCCATTTCAGAAATAAATTAGTTTTCTTGATACCCATTTTTCACTCTGCCTATTTTGCTATAAGAATTGGTCTATACTTGCGTACTCAGTGGAAAACCATTGTACAGTGCAACTCATTTGTTGGCTCTGGGTACCTTGGGTTCTTGGAGAACCTACAAACCCTATATATCTCTGCAACTAAAAGGGATTAGTAGGCATAATGGTATATTGCTTTTGTGAATCGGCCATCATGACAAAAAGTTACAGATGAAAATGTTGCCACAAATGGCCATTTTTTCAGACTCTATTTAAATACTTCTTTACTTCAACAGTTATTTTCCTTGTGTAAACCTGTAGGGATCTACACATACCCCTTGCTGAATTTTAAATTGTGCCTACTTTTAAGAAATCTATAACTTTTATGGATCACCCATGGGTTTTACACTGGTTCCCACCACAAACTGGAAGTATTTTGAGAGCACTAAAAATAGGGAAAATAGACGACTTCTTAGACAAATGCCAAAACTGTGGTACAAAATTAGGTTTTCTGATTCAACTCTGTATGTTCCTGAAAGCTGGGAAGATGGTGACTTTATTGCTGTAAACCTTTCATGGATGCCATTCTTAGGAAAAAAAACAGACACTTTTATCTGAAGCACTTTTTCCATATTTTTAAAACTCAAAGTTTTGCTATATTTTGCCCATTTTCTCAATCCCCTCCAGGGGAATCCACAAACCCTGGGTACCTTTAGAATTTCCATGCTCTTGGATAGAAAAGGATGCAAATTTGGCTTGGATACCTTATCTGGAAGAAAAGCTGTGGAGCCCTAAGTGTAAACTACCCCAAATAGCCAAAACAGGGCTCAGCACTGCGGGGTGGGGGGGAGGCCCAGCAGTTAAGGGGTTAACTAGCTGTTAAAGTACTCATACCTTTGAGATACAGTTTTAGTGTGCCTAATGCCTGCCTATTCCTGCTCTTCCTGGTTGTTCCTTAGCTGTGAAGATCTTAACAATTAACTAGCAAGTAAAGTGCCTGTGCCTTCCTAGTGCTAGTGTGCCTAATGTCCACCTGATGCAGTACTTCCCATTTGTTCCTTAACTACTATAGCTTTAGTGATTATCTAGCTATTGAAGTACCTGTACTAGAGAAAAATAATCTTGCAACATTAGCAATGAAAGGTGCTGTAGCGTCAGGCGTGAAAGTGCAACCTTTCCGGGCTCAACCCATCATGTGCTATGGTGTAGCTACAGGTCGCCCGGGAAACACTGCACACATTTCATGCCAATAGTTCCTTGGCGGTATCATCCTGTTCTTTATTCTGCACCTTTTTTCTACCCTCTGGAGGAATTTTACCTCTGCACAGTTCAGTCGAGGATCAGTTGGATTAAATCAAGCTACCACCGCCTCTCTCCATCTCCTTATTCCTCTTTTGTTGAATTTCCTGTGTAAAAGTACTCAGCAGTATTCCAGGGTAGCTTTGCACAGGCACAGTGCGTGAATAATGCCTTCGGGCTATTGACCACATAGCATGCAGTTTTCCTGGCCTTCAATTCTTCTCCATGGGGGGAGGTACTTTGATACGAGAGGATCCCCCAGCCTATATTTTAGGAACTTTTCCTTTGTCCAGTTGCTGCAAAGTTCTCCTAGGTAGCATTGGGGCTTAGGATTCATGTAGTTGTTAAGAGTTAGCCATCCATGACTGTGCCTGGCTAGGGTGGCTTTAGCTCTCCCAATGAGACCGGGTTTTGGTATTGAATTTTGTTATTTGTTTGAATTCAGCCATGCTCAGTGATAAGACCCATGGGGATGAGAGGCCCAGACAGGTTAGGCCCAAATTTCAGTAGGCTCTTGCTGGTGATCGTGCCCTCCCTTGAATTTCCAGTCAAAGATGATGACCTAAAGAGCCCTCCCTTGCTAGCTTAAAACTGTGACAGCAGTTCGCGAAAGCCACATGTCAGTGCCCGAGCTTGCTTCACAAGACCAAATTCCAATCTGATCTGGGCAGGAGACGTGTATGCTGGCAGATGGAAAATGGACCTATAAACTTTCAATATTGTGTTATCTAGAGTAGTGCTATCCTGGCCTCTCATGGCCTCACTCCCATAGGTCAGGGAGGGGAGAACCTTAACTTGAGCGGCTTGTAATAATGGGGTTAGCGTAGGTCCCTTCAGTTTTCTGTACAAGGACCCTAAGCCAACTGCCAGCGCATTGCCCTTTCTTTCAATTTCATCTATTTGGTTACTTAGCCTTCCGTTTGCATTCAAGAGCACTCCAAGATACCTCTAGTCATTGGCATACTCTATCTTGTCTCTGCCCAAACGCCAGGTGTGACTTTTTATCCCTTTTTTTTAATAGTTAAGGTTTTGGTCTTTTCCATAGTTATTGATGGTCCATTGTCTTAGAGAAGGTCAGAGTTGCATCTAAAAGCTGTTGGAGGCCCATCTTCGTCCTGCTAGCTAGCAGTAAACTGTTGGGATAGAGTAGGTTGAAAAGTTGGATTCCTTACAGGTTTGGGGCGTGACTGTTGACCTTGTTTAAAATCTGTGAGAGATCCAGGAGGAATAAATTGCCAGCACAGACCCTTGCTTTAAGCCCTTTGTTGTAGCTACAGCTCTGGACAGATGAGAGCCGTCCCTCAACTTGGCATGGATCCACGTGTAATTATGGAGCATTTGTATTGCCCTTAATAGGCCTGCTGGGATATTACATTCTGCCAGTTTTTTCCATAGTTTCTCCTGGGCGACCCTTGTCGAAGGCAGATTTATAGTCTATAAAGCATAAATGAACTGGTTGTAGGTTATTATGAAGTCAGTCACAGTGGCGTAGCTGAGGGGGCATCCACCTCGGGTGGCACTGTTTTTGGGGGCGGCGGGAGTCGTGTTTGTCGACTACCACCATTCCCCTGGCCCTGAGAACAAGTCGTCTGCTGGCTGCCACCTCCCGCCCCGGAACAAGTCATCTGTCACAACCCCATCCCCCCTGCACTTACCTGCACCCGGGAGGCAAACTTAGGGGCCACCCTGGTGGCAGTACATCTAGCTACGCCACTGGTCAGTCAGCAAGGAGAGAGCCATGATGCTGTTCCTTTCTGTTGTTATCAATGGTTAAGCTTTATTAGTTCTATGGGGAACGCTAATAAGAGATATTGATGCATAATGCTAGCCTCCTGTCTTTAATAAATCCAGATTCTTCCAACTCTCTATTCGGAGAACCTACATTTTCTACCAGCCAGTGTGTATCAGACACTTCCAAAATCACAAGGTATGACTGACACCTGAAAGTCATCCTCGAGTCAGCATTTTCTAAATATAATTCCTTTATCTAGTTCTTGTGATGTTTCTATATAGGTTTGCTACTCATGCCGACCTTATTTCTACCTCGTATTAATATCTATTTCATTCCCACTCCCGAGGTTTGAGAGTCATCTTCGTCTGTCAGAAGGACAAGGTTCAACTATTATACCGAAGGTGCATGTCATACAAGAAAAATGTGCCCCATTTACATTCATGTCTTTCATAGCTATATAACAAAGCAGTGGGTCATTCAGCAATTTATGTCAATACTAGCAGCAGCAGCAGCGCCGTTCCTAGGTAACCAGATGTCAGATGTGCAAGACAGAGCAGAGCACGACAAAATGAGAGCCATTGTGGGCTAGGAAGACATGTTTGTCAAAATGGACTTTCCAAGGTGTCACCGTCTTTTCCTTTCACTCTGAAAGTCGTTTTCTTCATTAGATACCATTGATTTACTTTAATTGAAAACTAACGTACAAATTTAACAGGGCAGCTATAAACACTGCCAATTGTCTTTTATCGGAATATCATATGTGCATGAATTAGAGGATGTAAAAATCGGAGAAAGCATAGTTTATTTACCACATGGTATTTACAATGAGAAAACGCTCAACCTAAGAACTAAACTAGAATTATGCCCTCGTTACAGATGTTAAGGTAATCATCGTTCAGCCGTAAATGTCTGAAAAATGAATATGAAATGCGCATGGAGAAAAGTGCCCGGAAAGAGGGAAGCATATGTAGAAATCAGTGTGCAAATACCAGTTTCCATGGTAATGCAACATTCTGAAGACTAAAACTCGGAATGCAATGGGAATTTCGTCCCTAGAGGGATACATTCCGAGCTGGTTTTAGGGAAACACATATAATGAGTATTCAAGGGATGTACATGAAAAATAAAAGAAGTAATATTTGATTTTATGAAAGCTGACTTGAAGGGCCTCATTTATGAGGAATTGAGGTAGGGCAGCGCCACAAGTCTTCTTGCTGTGCTGAACTGCGCCAATGCGTAAGGGCAGGAATTCCCCATATTTATGAAATATGGTGCATTCTTGTCCCTTCCCCTTGCACTTGCGCACAATTTGATGCCTATCGCCAACGTAGGCATCCTTTCACCATGGTGCATGGGTGCCTCCGTTGCAGGCAGGATTGTTTTGTGCAGGAAGAGGCACTTTCCTGCACAAAAACAATCCCAAGAGGCGTTTTCCTCTTTCCATGTGTGCTGCACATAGAAAGAGAAAAAAACCAAGGTGAAATAAAAATATTTCTCCTTGTTACGCCTGCTCTGGGGAAGCGTTAGGTTTTACTGCTGCCCCCAGGTTTACGTGATTAAGTCAATCTGGGGCCGCGTCAAAATCCATGGGCGCTGTTTGGGAAAACCCACTGCAACGTCCATGGAATGCCTTCTTGAGATTAAGGCAAGGCAGCTACTTACGCTGCTTTGTCTTACTCCATATCTTTGAGGCCATGCATAGCCACCCAAAGTGGCATAGCGTCGCCTCATAGATATGATTGAGAGGCTTACGGTGCCAGAGCGTCAAAAAAAGTGATGCTCCGGTGGTGCATGCCTCTCATAAATAAGCCATGAAATATTTTAAGGGACTGACACCACTGTTGAGTGAGCATCATTCAACCAGTCTCATCAAAGGACTGAATAAAACCAATCAATCTCTCATGCTGGCAAACGTACACTGGCCGACCGTCTACATCACCATCTTCACAACCTATGCATCACATACAGAGCTACAAGACACACTGCCTTGTCCTCACTGGCATAAGCATTGAATGAGTCTGGGGGGGAGAGGGGGTTGGGGGGAAAAACATTTATATTCCAGGGCATTGCCAGACTAGGTGTTAATAAATGAGCAAAAGTAAAAATCCCAGAGGTATATTTTCTCCTATTGAACATATAGAAATTGCAACGAAATCACTCTGCACATCAGATGTGCCTTATCTCTTATGCAGTTCAGATTAGAGCTCGAGACACATCTCTTCAGGAAGCAACTTCTCATTGACCACCTGCCCGGGCCTACCACAGAAGGCGCTCCTCTACTCCATCCCATCCCTGCTTGATGTGTATCAAACCCTCATGTTCTTGTCAAAGTAAAAGATCCAGATGGTTGCTTCAAGCTTGATAATGTATTCGGTCTTTTAAACAAAGAGGCCAGACGAAAAACCATTAGCTGGTCTTTGCCGTAGATTGCCACAGAAACGTGAGCACAATTCATTTTTGCACAACACATTTAGGGGCAGATTTACGAGCCCCCTGCGCCACAAGTACGTCACTTTTCGTGACGTACTGGTGGCGCAGGGGGCTGCTCCATATTTACAAGGAGAGGAAAAGCCACCCTGCGTGACTTTTCCTCTCCTTGTAAATACGGCCCCTTCACACGCAGCACTTTGCGGTGAAGGGGCGTTCCATGGGTGTTGCTGTGGGTGTTCCCACGCAACACTCATGGAACAAGACACATCTCCAGAATTACGAGAAATCGTAACTCTGGAGATGCGTCTGAAAGCTACGCCACCCTAGAGGTGGCGTAGCTAGGCGCACCGAGGAGAAATGTTTTCATTTCTCCTCGTTTTTTCCTCTTTCAATGCGTGCTGCATTCTGCAGCACGCATTGAAAGAGGAAAATGGTTGTAGTGCACAAAAACAATCATCCCTGCAATGCAAGCACCCTTACACCATGGTGCAAGGGTCCTTGTGTTGGCACTAGGAAGCCTGCACTGGCGCTAGGCAGCCAACTGTGCACCAGACAAGAGGTAAGCACAGGGATGCGTAGTATTGCTGTAAATACAACGCATCCCTGCACTTTCCTAATGGCACATCTCGGCGCACCAAGAGGGCTTGCAGTGCCACGCTGCATCATTTTCTAGTAAATATGCCCCTGAGATTCCAGGGAGTGTAGGCAAAAGGACTGGATATGGACTGCTGTTAGTGAAACGGGGAGTGGCATTATATTGGGGGAGGGGACCAGCTTTTAAAGTACAGAATTGAAGATCTGAATTTTCTTTTTTTTTTATTGAGCAGAGCAGGAGAGCAACAAAAACAACACATACAGAATAAATAAACAAAAAAAAAAATCCATATGCAATAAATCAAACATAATTGTAAGCAATCAAACTTTAGACACAAATATACATATCCATGATTTCAGTTATGCAAAATAATGCAAAAATATGCAAAATACGCAAGATAACCCAAAGCCTATAATAATTACATTATTCAACCAAAGTTCCCAATACATAGGGCATCAGTTACCTATATATATAATTTCCATTGTGCAAATAGTGCAGAAATGTGCAAAATAAGTAAAATAACCAGAGACCTACACTAGTTATATTATTTGGCCTCCCAATACATCAATATAAATAGCCAGAAGGCTAAAGCTTATATTATTCGACCTGACCTCTCATTACATAAAACATTGCTTACCTAAATATGCAATTTCAAATGTGCAAATAGTGCAAAATGTGCAAAATATGCAAAATAAACAAAATAACCAGAGACCTAAGCTAGTTATATTGTTTGGCCTCCCAATACGGCGAACACTAATTACCTATATACATAATCAATATACTTTACAAAAAAAATCCCCCTTCAATGTTAAAATCTCAACTTCACATGGCAACAGGCCTAAGAGAAAAAAGTGCTTCGTGCTTCCTACAATCAATAATTCAATAAAGTGCTGGGAGATTTTTTTTTTTAAGTGCTAAAAATAGCTATATTATAAATGCAGTTAATTAATACAATAATAAAAACCAAGTGCTAAAGTGCTATGTGACATACATAACTGGATCACTATCCCATAATTTCCAGATATTAGTAAATCTTTTTATTGCCCCAACTCTTTTGGCATAGGCCTCTTCATACTTTTTATCTTTTGCATTTTATTCACCCACTTTGAGGAAGCCCAGGAATTGCTGAGAGTAATTTCAGGAGGGAAGTGATTCTGGATGGGTCTTCTTTCTGCCGCCTTTTTTCTTTTTTTTTTAGCTCCATTATAAGGGGGGGGGTAGGTCACCCTAGGTGCAATACCAGGGCACCACTTAGTTAAATTAGGGAGGGAGAATGTGGATTGTGGGGCAGCCCACATATCTTAGGGGGGGCGGTTGTCATGGGGTGGGTTGGGGGGATGGGGGAAGGGAGGGGAAGTTAAAGCAGATAAAATAGTAGAAGCAGGAGTTATATTTTTTTTTTAGAGAAATGTATATAGTAGTCATATGTGTGTATTGCTATATAAGTTGTTATGAAGAGTATTTGTGATACTGTTTTTACATTAACGTCAATGGGATGTTAAATAAATCTAAATATGGAGCCTTAATAAGGTGGATAGTATCCTCCTCCCCTCAAGTCGTATTCCTGCAGGAGACCCATTTAAAAACTAACTACCCCAAACTGTATGTTCCTAGGTTTTTTTCGCATGTTTTTTTTGCTTCAGCTGGGTTGGCCAAAAGGGGTGTTGCTATATATTTTTGTCGTAGCTTTCCTTGGGAATTTGGCCAGATCTGGAGAGATCCATTGGGACGCTGGTTATGGGTGGAGGCTAGATTAAATGGGATAAAATTAAATTTTGTGAATTATTATGGCCCGATAGTAGATGATTCTACATCTCTAGAAAAGATTGCGGAGATTCTTAGGGGTACCTTGGGACAAATAATTCTTGGTGGCGATTTTAATTTTATCCAGGATCTCAAAAAGATACGTCAAATAAAAATAAAAAAGAACTGAAACCCCAAACAAAGAAAGTTCTGGAAGCCATAAGGCAGGAATATTTACTAGTTGATCCATGGCGTAAATCTAATCCTAGATTAATGAAATTTACTTGCTATTCTAAACAATTTCATACGGCCTCCCGGATTGATTTTTTTTATTTCACGCTCTTTGGAAATACTAGATACCACGATAGCGGTTAACCCTTTTTCAGATCATTCCCTTATTTCAATAAAGTTGCAAATTGAAGGGGGACTAAGACTGAATCCAGGTGGCAGATGGATCGTCTACTCTTGCAAGATTCTAATTGGGTTACCCAAACTAAAAAATGGATACAGGAGTTTTTCAGTATAAATGAAGAGACAGCGGATATTTTTTCAGTCTGGGGCGGGTTTAAGGCGGCTATGCGGGGGCAGATAATTGCTTGCTCAGCCGCTCTGTTGAGAAAAAGGCGGATAAAGATTAATCAACTCCAACAGGCGGTTAATGAAGCTATGAGGTTAAAAGACATTCAGTTACAGGGAGTAGAGATGCTGCTATTCAGCTAGAAAAAGCAAAACTAGCCCTTAAAGAATTTTTTTACTTGAAGAAATTAATAGTTCTAGAACGTTTCAGCAGAAAGTCTATGAGGAGAGCCAGATGGTGGGAAAAATGTTGGCAGGGCAGACAAGATCAAAACAGGAAAACGCCTTAATTTCTGAAATTATCGATCCTAAGACACAAAACATCAGCAAAGAGAAGGGCGAGATAGCACAAGTTTTTTTAGAACATTATGCTCAGCTTTACTCTACAAATTATGTGGTGGGTTTAGATCTTATTCAGTAAATACTTTGATGAAGTTAATGTTCCGATTTTATCTGACCCAATGGTAAATTTACTTGAACGTGAAATTGTGGCAGTAGAAATTGCGGATACAATTAAATCAATAGTAGGTGCGAAGGCCTGTGGAACGGAAGGGTTCCCAATTGAATTTTATAAGGTTTTTGTGAGCGAGCTGATTCCCTTTTTGGCAAAACTATTTAATGTTGTTAGAATGGGTGGTAAAGTTCCCCCGAGTTTTAAGGAGTCCATCATTGTTAGTTTTGTTAAAAAGGGAAAGAATCATAGGGATGTTAACTCCTATAGGCCGATTAGCTTGCTCAATACTGATTTTAAAATTTTTATGAAAATATGGGCCCAGCGTTTGACTCCCATTGCTCAGACATTAATACACCCGGACCAGGCTGGTTTTGTGGCAGGGAGGACAATGGCCTCGAATACGGGATTTTTGATACAGGCTCTTGATTATGTTACTAGCAATAAAATTCCAACTTTAGTTACAATGGTCGATGCCGAGAAGGCATTTGACCTGGTCAATTGGAAAGCTCTTTTTTTTGGGATGCAAAGATTTGGCTTCCCGATCCGGGTCATTAATATGTTAAAAAATATTTACCAAGGCGCTCAAGCTCGAGTGGTGATCAACGCTAATACGGTAGGGGTAATTGATATAAATCGAGGCACCAGGCAAGGATGTCCATTGTCCCCTATTTTGTTTACCTTTTTTATTGAGCCGCTTGCATTATGAAGATCTGAATTTTCACAAGGAAATGCCAGGCCTATGTGTTATGTTATTGAATTTTGTATAGCGCGCGATTACCCTAGGGCGTCTTGCTGATGGTGCCATTCTACCCTTCTAACAATGATAGAACAAAGGACAAATATAAACAGAGCATATCTATTGAGGTGAATTGCTAAAAAGGTGGGGTTTCAGTTCTTTCCTAAATATGAGGAGATTGGATTGTTCTCTGGGAGGAGAGGGGAGGGAGTACCAAACAACACAAATCTACCAATGTCATTTAAGGCGCACGATATTTGAGTCCCACTGACTACATATTTTGCCACCACAGACACTGAGGCTAATCTATGATGTGAAGTTGTGAATGTAGACGCCATGACTGAATTGAATAATAAAACATTGCACTGGACAGTAAGATAATGTGAATGTCAAACCGATACGATAGTGAAATGATACAAAGAAATTGTGAGCCAGCCCCAATGTCAACACATTGCACTTTAGAAATAAAGCGTGTTCTATATCTTGTATATGATACATTTTTCCACACGATGCGGTCTCTGAATTTTTTTTATTGTATAAAAAATGAATACAAATCTTATCTCTGTCAAAATGAAAGATGCAATTATAATTTAAAAAAATGCTTTGCAAATGCAGTTGCTTTCACAGACCATTAATCAGATGACAACACCTGACGTGTGGATGGTATCTGATTCACAATGGTGAAACTTTCCCCCTGGGACAGCGATGCCTTCCGGAATCATCTTGTGGCCTCGTGGGCAGCAGACGGTGGTCCAGGGGACCACTGCCTCCTCGTCACAATGTTATCACTGACAGGAAAACCTTTATTTTCAGAAGCAGTGCCTACCATTAAAGGGAAATCTTTTATTTTAGAAGCATCGCCTGCGCTTTTAAGGAAACAAGCGGCATTTGAAAAGCGAAAGGTTTCCCTGTCAGGAATGAGAATTCAGGAATGGATGTCGGTTGTCCCTACTTCTGTATTCACAGGTAAAATGAGGGAGTCGCAAAATGCCTACTGCCCGATAAAATTAATTCGGCAAGTGGTTTTGCAACCTCCTGTAAATCGACATGTTGTGATGCACCTGATTAGTACATCAAAAAAAGAAAAAAACGGATGGGTGGAATGCTTGAATTAATCCACGCTACTGCAATTACTTGAATTGCATTCCATGCCATCTTTTCTGTGCCCATCACCTTTTTGTTCTTCTAAGTGATAGTACATCAGTCACATCACAAAGTGCTGGGCAGACCACAAACACACTGTGCAATTTGAATCCATTACTTGTGACTCTGTACTGCCACTGCAATTTTTGGACTGTGATTCCTCCATCCCAATTGCAAATTTCCAGCTGAGGAAAATCTGCAATCATATGGAATTTCGGCATTCATGCAGATAGATTTCCTCCATTGTATGCAGGCTTTGTTTGAACCAAACTGTAATTGCAGCTCTAGGACGCTCCAATAAAGATCCTTGCCTTCCCAAGCCAAAGTGCAAAACACAGGCCCAATTAGAGCGTCAAAAGGCAGCAAATCTTCTCCCGGGTTCAACCATATACCCCTCTGGGAGACTTAGGATCATTATTAAAAGAAACATTCTGGGGGCTGCAGCAGTCCCTGCAGCCCTCAGCATCTACTAGGACGCTGGTGGTGACCCTGCCCCTTCCTGGGTCACCACAAGGAGAGCAATAAGCAAATGTTGAATTATCGCTTGTGTTTGTGAGGTGATCCCCTGCCCAGCGTTATACATATTGAATGAGCAGCTTTCTGCCACATTCTGAATAGTATATGCGGTAATGCGCCTCATTCTTTTCAATATTTTAGTGGTGTCTGGTCCCACCCAGAGCCTTCATTTTTAGTGGAGGCCGCTTGTGGAGGCCCGAAGGCCCCAGCGACCCCAGCCGGCTTTCTGCATGTATGCTGTGAGAACTGGCACATCTCTCCCTACACTTCTGACTGCTAGGTTTCTAGCGCAGGTGGGAGTAGGCTGTAGTGTGGCTCCTGCTGCAGGAACTGTGTTATTGACATACTCATCCCCAGACGTAGGCAAAATAATGGGACCCCACACATGCCCCCTCCTCAAAACGGGATCATTAGAACATTGCACTGACACTCAGTCCCTGGCATACTCTATGGGGAGGGATTTTTAAAACTGCTGCGAAGCACGCCATGCGCTTTGAGTTCTACCCAGTCCCTCAGCGGCCCCAGGCCATCTCTTGGGCCCCATAGGGCCAAACCTGCTGTTCTTGGTCTAATTTTGCTCCTGATGGCCGACCCTAGCCACTAGGAGCATGTTTATCAAGCCTCCTGGCCTTTAAATGACACGTGTTTGCAGGGAGCTGGGCTTTCTGGGTCCCTATGCCAGCCCTGTCTTCTGCCTGGCTCCTGGTGTACTTCTCCTGTCTGTAGGAACATTTTGTACAGACCTTAAACAACCAAAAAGCAACACATTCTACCAGCCACACTCCCTGGGTACTTGTAGGGCACCTGTGTGTCAGCAGAGTCAAGTGCCAGTCACCAAATTCCAGGCGAATCATCCAGAGTCCCCCAGCAGGTTAATTTCTCCAACTGTTCATTAGGGCAAATAAGATGACCAGTGTCACTGGCCCTGGAGAGACCCATCTAGTCCTGGGGATCAGCTGGAATCAAAGTCTCAAAGACCACCCTTGCAGAGGCAACAAGTGTCTTCTCTTTCTAGCTGGGCATTCTTTCGCGGTTGTCGTTCTCCGGTCCAGTGTCTTCTCATCGGTCTATCTCTCTCTCTTGTGCAGCAATTTTTAATGCAAACTTCCTACCCACCCCTTCTTTTCCAGAAACTGAGTCAAGCACTGTTAATGGCTCTAATCTGTGCAGAGGCCTTTGGGCCTCCTGTTGGAGAGTAGAGTAATTAATTTAACCCAATAGGGGGGGACAAAGGCCTGGAATCTGATTTTGAGCTGAGCCAGCGAAATCTGACAAATCTTTAAAGTGACATAAGGAGTGTAGCTATGATGTCAGTGACTGTCAATCTACACTTGGGTACATGTTTTGCCCTAGATTGACACCTCCTTGGACCCTGTATGCCTAAGTTGGGTGAAACTGTACTTTGGAGCAGATTCCACCTATAATGTGTGATTTATTTAAACACCACAGAGTTTCAGTACAAACCACAGGCCTACACTATGAATTCCCACTCACATTATAAGGCCTACACCAGGTCAGCACCAGTCTTTTAAGTGTCCCTTCTGAAACAGGCTACCTGTGCACAGATATTAAGCTGCACAAGAAAGATAGTTTCACATGTGCAGCCTTGCCACGGGTGCACACACGTGCTCATATGTTAGTGTGTAACCAGCTCAGAGCATCTTACCCTAGCTGTGCAGCAGCAGCCTTATTTTAAAAGGTGGACTCTGGCGGACAGCACTGTCAGTTGATTTCCACAGAATTTACCTTCAGTGAGTCTCTATTAGTGAGATTTGATCACAGTAAAAGTCCAAAACCAAGTATCCAAAATGGAGGTTAAATTGGTGGAACTAATTTCCTGAAATGATTATACACATTTGATTTAGCTTTATTTTAAAGTGCTATTTCTACCCAATCTTTCATTAATTTCTGGCCTCTTTTAATTTAATTTTATTTAGGGGGAGAGAAGAGTTATTATTTTGCCACAGAATCAGGTAAGGATCAGGATTGTTTGCTCATCACATAGTTGAGATGTTATGAACATCTTTAAAAGTCAATTCATTTGGCAAAGGGTTTCCACAAAAAGTCATGATGTGAGAAAACGTAATTTATTTATTAGAAAATGTGAACCAACTTAGCCGTTCTTGAAGAGCTTTTATGGGCCTCCTGTGCTAATACATATTAATGCACAAGGAACTACATAGGAATGGTTCAATCTACCTTCAAAACCTGGCCACAACTAATGGCCCCTTAAGGAGTGTATCTAAGCCCCTTCCACATAACCTCAGGAGATTAAACACAAAGGAAACTCCATAACATTCCTGGATCCTTGCTTCTGGAATTACCTTCAGCCAGTCTTAGGAGGTCAGGAGAATTTTCTCCAAATTAGGAAAGACTTAAAGCCCTTCTTTTCAAATACACCTTCATCCTAACTCCATGTTTTGAGGATAACCCATATCAAAGGACTTACCTAGCTTTTCTAAGCTCCTCCTTTCCTTTGATTAACATGAAGAATCATTCCCACAGAAAAACGCTTCTATTACCTTTGTTGTTATTGTTAATTTGAATTTATAGAGCGCTTAATACCAGAAGGTCTCTAAGCGCTGCAAGAAGAGTGGCGTCAGTCCAGGGCGAGTGGGAAACAGTTAAGCCCAAGCTTCTGTGAAGAGAATGGTTTTCAGTTTTTTTCTGAAAGGAAGAAGGCAGCTTTCTGCGCGGAGCTGGCTAGGCAGCTTGTTCCAAAGGGTGGGTAGAAGGATGGAGAAGGCTCGGCCCCCCTTGGTGGCATAGTTGAAGCGTGGGCAAGTTAAGAGGCCCATCGTGGATGACCTTAGCGAGCGGCATGGGACGTATTTCTCAAGGCGTTGTTTAATATAGGTGGGTGCCTGTCCATAGAAAGCCTTGTGAACAATACAGAGGCCCTTAAATTTGGCCCTCTTTTATGGGCAGCCAGTGAAGACTTTGCAAAAGGGGGGATGCGCGCGTATGCCTGGGTACTTTAAAAATTAGCCTTGCCGCATCATTCATGACTATCTGCAGTTTGCCTACTAAAGAATCTGGCAGTCCAATGTAGAGCGAGTTGCCGTAGTCGAGGCGGGACAAGATCATGGCAGTCACGTGAAGACTTTGCAAAAGGGGGGATGCGCGCGTATGCCTGGGTACTTTAAAAATTAGCCTTGCCGCATCATTCATGACTATCTGCAGTTTGCCTACTAAAGAATCTGGCAGTCCAATGTAGAGCGAGTTGCCGTAGTCGAGGCGGGACAAGATCATGGCAGTCACGACTGTTCTCATGGTCAAGAAGGAGAGGATAGGGGAAAGTCTCCTAAGTAGCCTGAGTAGGCCCACACAGGTTCCGAACACAGTGGAAACCTGGTTAGCTAGCGAAAGCTTAGCGTCCACTTTGATTCCCAGACTTTTTACCACTTGGACTGGGGCCGGAGCATCACCCAGCTCCTGGGGCCAGTAGAGGGAATTCCATGGGTTGTCAGCATCGGCCATGGCCAGAACCTCAGTTTTGTCTGGGTTAATCTTTAGGGAATTGGCAGTCATCCAATTGACCGAGAGACGTAGAACATCTTTCGCCCGGGAGTATGCTTGGGGGGTCTTTTCAATTTGCAGAATAATTTGAGTATCGTCCGCATAATTGAAGACTTGGCACTCCATAGCCAAGAGGGCATTAATTAATGGTCTGAGATATATGTTAAATAGGAGGGGTGATAGGGCCGACCCTTGTGGGACTCCACAGGGAACGAACACCCTCTCTGAGACCCAGTCACCCATCTGAATTCTTTGGGAGCGGTTCGTCAGGAATGAGGTGATCCATTGTAAAACAGCACCCCCGATCCCAATTGTTCTTAATCTTTCCTGGAGTAGAGCGTGGTTGACCATGTCGAACGCTGACGACAGGTCAAGGAGGACTAGGACACAAGGCTTTTTATTGTCGGTGGTCCTCCTGAGATCATCAAGCACTGATAACATTTCTGTGCTATGGTGAGCTCGGAAACCAGCCTGCCTGTCCTCCAGAAGGTTGTAATCCTCGGTAAACTTGACTAGGTTTTGCAAGACATGTTGCTCTAGAATTTTAGCAAGAAATGGAAGTTGGGAAATGGGTCTGTAGTTTTTCATATTGGATGGATCCGCGCCAGTCTTTTTAAGCAGGGGGATAATCCTGGCTTCCTTAAAATAACTCGGAACCTTCCCAGTCTCCAGGGAGAGGTTCAACAGAGCGAGGATTTCTTCCTCGATTTCTGGGAGAGCTAAATTAAAGATCCTAGGGGGGCAGGGGTCGGCGGGTGAGCCAGATTTAATTTTTGTAGCAATGCGTCGGAGGGTTTCAATGTCAAGGTTTTGGAATGAAGAGAGCATTTCTGCTTGCCTTCCCTGTAAGACCTTCTCTACAGCGGGAGGTTGCTTAAATGGGGAATTATCAATCTCAATCAGGATGTCCCGTATTTTGTTGGAGAAATGTATTAAAAATTCATTGCATTGTTCTTGGTTAGATGGAGACGTCAGTGATTGTTTTTGGCTGAGTTCTTTCAGGATTTTAAACGTTTCTTTCTGTTTATTGGTTGCTACTAGGATCCTGTTTTCATAATAATCCGCCTTCCTATGGAGGAGCGCCGTTTTGGCTCTATACTCTGCAAGGGCCAGAGGCTCATAGTGTTTGCGCCACTGTCATTCGTGGTGGCGAAGCGTACGTTTCAGGGCTCTGAGCTCTTCCGTAAACCATTGAGCGCCTTTGCCTTTATTGCCAGTTTTTCTTTTTCTTTCAGGGGCTATTTTATTGATGGCAGAAAGAAGCCGGCTGGAAATAGCTTCGGACCAGCCATCAATATCCGCTGTTTCTGGCTTTTTACGAGGGCAGTCTCGGAGGGCGCTTACCAATATTGGGGCCTCGATTTTTGACCAGCTACGGACATGTTTCCAGTCCGAAGGGGGTCGGGCATTGCGCTTAGTAAGAGGAAGGATCAGGTTAATACAATAGTGGTCAGACCACGCACAAGGGGTGATATTCTTTAGTGTCGTAAGCGGGGTGGTGGACCATACCAGGTCTAGGGTATGTCCAAGCTCATGCGTGGAGGTTGTTACTAGCTGAGTAAGGCCAAGATTAGTGAACGTCTCTTCCAACTGACGGGCCTGTGCCTCTCTGGGTTGTTGGTCCCAGTGGTAGTTAAAGTCTCCTACCACCAGGAGTTGTTGAAAACGTGAGCGGAGATTGGCGACACATTCGGTCATACGGTCTATGAAATGTGGGGGGCATTTGGGTGGGCGATATACAATGGTGATAATTATACTAGATGAATGGTAGCAGACCTTGAAAGTGAGGGAATCTGCCCCTTCTAGGGTATCTCTAGACACCTTTTCAATGGTCAGGTATTTTTTGAACAGGACCGCCACCCCACCTCCCCTTTTTCCCGCTGGCCTGTTATGCCAAAAGGCGTCATAGCTGTCGGGTAGTGCAGCCCGTAAGGTGGGGCCAGAGTCATCGTCTAGCCAGGTTTCAGTCAAGGCTAGGATGTCTGGTGCCTCATCTTGTAGGAGCGTATGGATCTCGATAGCATGTTTCTGTAGTGATCGTGTATTCAGGACCGAAAGTTTCAGGGTATCAGTGCCGCTAGAGATCGGATGGCCAGGAATGTTAGCCTGATTGGGACTAAGTGTCTCTCCCCTCTGTGAGATAAGGAGTCCTTCTCTCCTGAGTACACTTGCTGTCTCGGGTTTCAAGGGGCACGGTCTATGGTTGAGTAATCTAAGTTCATTACTAGTATAGGCCTGTAAATGGCCAGGGGTCCTGGCCCCTGGATCCGTTTGGGGCGGACGGGCGCAGACGGGCTTGCCTTAGGCGCGCCAGCGGCGTGCCCGCTGCGCATCCACTCCAGCGTGCGTTTTATGCCCCCGTGACCCCTGGCTCCTCCCCGCCAATCAGCCCTGTTGTGCAGCAGCTGACACCCTCAGGGTCGCTAGACCAAGTGCGAGCGCGCGGGGGAGAAGAGGCAGGACCGGTCAAGGAGAGGAACAGGTAAGTAGCGCTTCAACTTAAAAAAGAAGTATTACACTCAAATGTTTAAAACAGGTTAAAAAAACGGTAAAACTTTGCTTTGCTGATCTGGTTTTAACATGACAAGGCATTGACGGTAAAACTTTGCTTTGCTGATCTGGTTTTAACATGACAAGGCATTGACTTGAAAGCAGAATACTGTCTGGGCGCAATCTGTCAAAAATGAGTGGAGCCATTTAAGGGCAAGATTATCAAGGCCAACAATTTTCAAGCTGAAAAGCAACACTGATTGGTCAGTGTAAGAAATTGGGTTGTTGATTGACTGGAGTGTGAACCCAGGTCAAGCAACAACCATGACCCTTGTCAGGGTGAGGCACAAGCCAACCCTAAATTAACTTGTGCTCAATGATCTGATTGCTTGGCACAGAAAAGTCAGGCTGAACTTAGGGGCAATGTGTAAAGTATTTGTGAAACCCTTCAAACAGTAATAAAGTGAAAAACACCAACCAAAAATGATCGCACACCACATTGGAAAAATAGAGCAATCTTTAATGAGTAAAACAAGACCAAAACGACAAAAATCCAATCAGTAGAACCGGAGATATGCAAGTTTAAAGATTTCAATGACAATAGTGCCAAAAAGCACAAGCTGCTAACTGTGGATATCTGGCTGCACTGAACTGAGACATAGCCACATGTTCAGGCTGACCACTATGTGGCATGGGCCGGTTATGGGAACCCAGTTAGGCCCGTCAAACAAAGTACCTTAAATCCTGTTTGCAGAGCTTTGTGAGGTTCTGCAACGAAGATGTGTCGTGCAGCCGAAGCGATGCTTCGGTTTCGAGATGCAGTGAGGCTCCGATGTGAGGTCCTGCATCGTCGTTGTAGAGGATTCCATCAACAAGGGATTGCAATGTGAAGTCCAGCATCAATGATGCGCCATGCAGTCAGGGCGATGCGTTGGTTCCGAGGAGCTGCGTGGCTGCGATGTGGAGTCAGTTGTCATCATCAAGGCTGCCGTCAGTGAGCGATACGAGGGTCTGCAGTGACGATAAGTTGCATAGTGGCAGTTCTGATGAGGCAGCCGACTGCAATGTGATGCAGGTCTTTGAGACAGAGGAGGCTCACACAGCGATGTGTCGGTTCTACTCAGGGTTGCGCTCTACATCAGTCAAGATGCATCAAGTTTCATTGGATCCACAGAGGCTGGCAGAACATGTTAGGCCCACTTCCAAGGGTCCAGGACTGGGGTGCACCACTTGGCAGGGTAGACGCACAGATGGCAGTGTACAGGTGAGCCTTCTGTCCCTGAGGCTCAAGTCACTTGGAGTCACTCTGAGGTCCTGGGTTCAAGAGAAACAAATCCAGTCCTTCGCACCCAGGCACGAGGGCAGCAAGCAGCAGGTCAGCACAGCAGGGCAGCAGTTCCTTCAGAGCAGCAGTACAGCAGAGTGACTGTCCTTTCAGCAGTACAGCAGTCCTTCTTCCTGGCTCAGGTCCAGAAATGTATTGAAGAGTCGATGTCTGAGGTCCATTATTTGCATCCAGTTGTGCCTTTTACTCTGATGAGTGTTTCGCCACAGAGCACGTTCTTTTTGCATAAGGCATAAATATAAGAGCACATTATTTAGTATATAATTGTATGATGAATTTTATGTTTGTTTTGTTTATGTTGCACAAACCATTTTGTTTATTTTTCACATATGCATGTGTTTCATTAGTATCTTTCTAGGTATTGGAGGTTTTTGATGAGGTCAGATTACATAATTTTAGCTTGATGTTACGCAATAGGGGATGTTTAATTCATGCTGGCTATTGTTGGTAATTATGTGATTTTTTTCATCACAGTTATGCCCTGAAGATGGGCAGTTTGCCCGAAATGCATTGGGTTATATTATCTAAGTTGAGTTATGAGAAACAGTGAATAGCCATGTGTTTTGGATAAAAGCCTGGATAGGCATCTTGTTGAACCTGTTGTTGAAACAATAAAGTATGAAAATACATGGATTAAAGTGGATTACCAATGGATTAACATTTTTTGAAGAAACTGAACTCATGTGATTGTCATGTCACACTTGCTGACTGTGCGTCTTGGGCCTGGGGGACCTGACGAGGCTCCAGCTTCTACACTAACGTATTCACGCGCACAGATGGGCGCACTTCAGGGTGGCATGCCTAAATATTGCCTTTAAGCATCATAAAACTTTGGGGTATATTTACAATAAAGTGGCGAAGAGTGTCGTTATGCCAAGAAGGCTAATAACATGCTTCGTCACTTTAGAAACGCAGGGCTGTACCATACTTACTAGAATATGGTGCAGCCCTGCGTTTCCCCCTGCGCTGGCGCTACCTTTAGCTGCCTGGCACCAACGCAGGCACCCTTGCACCATAGGTCAGGGGTGCCTGTGTTGAGGGGAAGATTGTTTATGTGCAGGAAGGTCCCCCTCCCTGCACATAAACAATCTTTAAATGCTGTTTTGTAACTTCAATGTGTGCTGCTTAATGCAGCACACATAGAAGTTGCAAAACTGCATTTTTTTTTTTTAAATGATTATTTATGTGCAGGAAGGGTCACCTTACTGCACATAAATAATCATAGGCAATTTTCTGTTTCTATGTGTGCTGCACAAGGCAGCTCACACGGAAACAGCAAAAATGAGGAGAAATAAAGCATTTCTCCTTGTTTCGCCTGTTTAAGACCAGGTTTTCCCAGGTCTTTATTTCGGATCTGCCTCCTATTTACACTGCCCTTGTAAATAGGGGTCAGCGCCAAAATCAATGGTTGTTGCAGTGGAACGCCCACCGCAACACACCATTACCCTCCACTTTCACGCTAAATACAGGGTGAAATGGTGTCTTATTTACAAGACAGCGTTAAGCCACGTTAAGTGGCTTAATGCTGTCTTGTAAATAAGGCGAGGCCCCTATCGCAATCACAACATCACTGAAAGTGAAGTTGTGGTGGCGATAGGAGCTTGTAGATATGCCCCTTTATTGGAAAATTACTGTTATTTGGTATGCATTCTTCACCTTGTGATGAACTTTCTAAAAGTGGCATTTTCAAAATTGTAATTTAGAAGCAGACTTCACCATAAATAAGGATTTTTCATTACAAATCCAAAGACACCAAACATGAACTGGCTACCTTCTCCTATTTGGAAATTACTGCTTAAAAAACGTAATAAGGTCATTTCCATGTTATTCAATGGGAGAGGTAGGCCTTGCTGTAGTGAAAAACAGATTTAATTGTTTACGACTATAAGGACATCCAAAACTGAAGAGTACATGTCCTGCTTTTTCAAATATATTGCACCCTGCCATCTGGGCTGTCCACGGCCTACCCTAGAGGTGACTTCTGTGTGTTAAAAAGGAAGGTTTTGGCCTGGCAAAATGTTTATTTGGCCAGGTTGAAATGGTAGTTTAAAACTGCACACATAGGCTGCAATGGCAGGTCTGAGACATGTTTAAAGTGCCTCTTAAGTTAGTGACACAACTAGTGCTGCATGCCCACTAGTGGCATTTAATTTACAGGTCCTGGGCACAAGCAGTGCTACTTTACTATGGACTTACAAGTAACTTGAATATGCCAATCGGGTATAAGCCAATTCTACCATGTTTTAAGGAGAGAGCACAAGCATTTTAGCACTGGTTAGCAGTTGGTAAAGTGTGCAGAGATCTAAAGCAATCAAAAACGAAGTCAGCAAAGCAGGAGGGTTGAAGGCAAAATGTAAGGTGGAAAACCACGCCAAGAATGCCATGTCTAACAGTCCATGATATCAAAGACCGCAAAAGTGTTCAAAAGGACGACAACCCCTTTAAAACAATGGTCACTGGCCTCTAGAGGTCATTCTAGGTGGATGTAAGTACTTGGTCTATGCTATGATAGGATCCGAAGCCTGCTTCAAGGTGATGAAAAATATTATTAGTCTTGATAACGGTGTATAATTGTGTAAATATCACTTTTCTTAAAAACATTCCCAAGATACGGTCACAGGAATATTGGACAGACGTTGTTAGGGCCCTCTACTGAGGCTTTATAACA
This sequence comes from Calotriton arnoldi, assembly GCA_963921515.1. NCBI lineage: Eukaryota > Metazoa > Chordata > Amphibia > Caudata > Salamandridae > Calotriton > Calotriton arnoldi. The sequence continues at coordinate 494,414 of CAWUFW010003235.1, forward strand.
AGGGTTTGATCATGGCTGCCATCCACCCTGACTGGCCCATACCTTAATTTAGGGAGTTATTAAACGGACTAACTATAATTGAAATGAGGAGCGGATCAAGTGTTTTATTATAAAGTTAGGACAGATATCATCCGGGGAGCCTGAGAGTCTAGTATGGAACAGAATTTTAACTACTTGCATTGCTGAAGTTTCCACAAACTGGGTGAATTTGTTTTGGTTCTGCCCTGGGATAGGGGATGCTGAAGCAGTGGTAGGAAGCAGGGCTTCCTTCTCAATCTGGGAACTTATTTTACTGATATTTTATGCAAACAAATGTGTTGTTTGTTTGTGGCTATTGCCTCATTGGTGTAATTTGACTACCATATCCTTTCTGCTCTCTCGACTTTGAGTTAACAGGTGTGCAACTCAGGATAAACCAATGTTGCTCTTGTGCGAAATATTTTTGGTGTATGCCACTAGACTCAGATGTAATTCGTACCAATTTTGATTAAAGTGGCAAATGAACAATTTAGGTTATGAGGAGGAACTGTAAGGGGGCCAGCTAAAAAGATGGTTGTAAATAATTCACTTGCTCCATGGATAGAGAAGGATCTCCAATATCTGTCTGTTATGACCTTCCTTCTTTTGGTTTTCATGGTTTTGGGTGTTTTGAGAGTGAAAGAGACTCTCTGACAGTCTATCTGGGGTTGCAATACACAAGAGTCTATGGTACACTATAGGTCAGAGCAGGCAAAAATTGCATTAATATGTCCTAAAGATGAGTGGGTTCACTGATCATTAGCATTCAACTGTAAATCTTGGGCTCTTTTAATTTTGCAATGGTCTACCCCAACCAGATGATAGCTGCCCAGAACAATGGAACAATCATTATTGAGAGTGAACATCCTCTATCTTCTTTATTAGATATGTGATATTTAAAAAGTTCCAAGGAAATGGGGATCCATATTGAGCAGGTTTTTCCAATGGGTAACACTGACTGAGTTCTTCCATGAATCTTGGAACAGAGCTATAGTGAAACCCATTCATAAAAAGGGGCAAGATGGATCAACCGGATAACTATGGCCTGATTTCTCTTCTAGATATCCCATCCAAACTTTACGCCCAGACATTATTAAAACATCTAGCGGCCTGGCACTTTGATACTGGATTGATTCCAGTGGAGCACGGAGGCTTTAGGCCACAGCACTCCACAATGAATCACTGTTTCACACTGTGGGGAGTCACAAAGAAGTCAATGGAGTCGGTAGGATGACTGTGCTGCTGTTTCGTTGACTTCTGAGCGGCCTTCGACAGGGTGCAGAGAGGCACGCTTTGGCATACATTACAGCAGTGGAGGATATCTGGACCCTGTTGGGCCTGGTTATGAAGCTCCACAGTGGTAACTGGGTACAGATTGATCTCAATAGACATGGAAGCCTTACTAGTAAAATTCCGGCTGAGAACGACTTGCGACAGGGGTGCGTACTAGCACCCCTGCTGTTTAATCTGTTCATTGCAGACCTCCCCAAGACGTTATGCTATAAGCATAGTTTTTCACCAAAGGTTGCAGGTAGGCATATTAGTTGCCTCATGTACGTGGACGATATGGTGGTGATGGACATTACGCCTATAGGGCTTCAATGGAAATTAAAGGCCCTTAATGCCTACTGTTTGTAATGTACTGTTGAAAACAAATTAACTACAAATGTTGACAAGACAAAAACAATGTTTTTTGCTAAGAGGCAAAGGAAATTTGGGTGGTTCCTAGGTGATGTTCGACTAGAGCAGGTTAGTGAGTATAAATATCTGGGTGTAACCTTTTCAGATGATTTGAGGTGGGACAAACGAATGGCTTCCAGAAGACTTGTTAAATCCACAGTAATGGATGGGGTGAAAAGATTTGAGTGTAAGTTCTATTCCTTTACCTGTATAGCATTCCGGATAAATGCCTACATAATGAAATCTTGTGTTTGAGGGTGGAAATCGACCCTGGGTGGTGTATCAAGGTTTTACAAATAAAAGTTGCTAAGAACGATGGGCAGGGCCCCTATAGGTAAGGTAGGAAATAGTCAGTAAGCCATATTTTGATGGATTGTGCATTCTTTATTGTGGAAATTAAAAGGTTTCTCTGACCTGCATCTAACAAATATGGAATCCAAATGAGGTAAATGGGTCTGTATTTGATACATGACCTTTGGTTCCGAGATGTAGCGATAGCCATTGGCTAGTATTTGTGTAAAATCTTAAAGTCACCTGAGATATTTCTCCTTTTTAGGATTTTAACATAATGTTGGCATGGGTGTTTTCTTTACTTAGTAATAAAAGCCCAATTGAAATGAGGAGCTCTCCAAATAGGAATATGTAAGAAGACGGGAAGTATGTCTTTAACTGAGGCAAGATTAAGAGTGATCATTGAAGCTGTGATAAGCTGCTATTACTTTACACTTTGTAAATGCTGATAGACTTAGGGCCCGATTCTGATGCGGTTAGGAAATCTTCCCAATCGAATCGGTTTGGAAATGGTTTCCGACCTACTCGGATCGGGAGAGTCCGACCGACCGAGTAAGATGCATTCGGATGCTTCCAGATACGATTTGGTTGGACTCCCATTGACTTCTATGGGAGCCTATGTTCCTAACCGCATCGTAATCTGGCCCTCGGTCGGGAAGACATGTTCCCGATCCGATTGGGAAGGAGCAAATGCGGTTAGGAGGCCTTCCTAACTGCATCGGGCCATAGGTGGGAATGCATTCCTAACCGCATCGGAATCGGGCCCTTAGTATGAGTTGGTTGTCATTGGCTAAAATTTTAGCATGTTTTATTAGAGCTATAAAATATCTGAGAGATTTTAGGCTGTGAACCATATTGAGTCACAGTATGGAGAAATTTTAATGTTTTGTATGTTTGTAAGTGCACAAATTGTAATTATATGGGGTTGCAAGATACAATCATAAATTGTTGTTTAGGCTCTTTAACAAAATATTGTATACTTATGAAATGTGTGTATATTTCTATAAGATTTTACTTCTTGGAAATAAAAGTATTTGGCTATTGGATATGGAGTTTGAGGCAGAGAATTGTATGTTTTTGTGGAGAGATTTATTTTCAAGTTCAACTCTCAATATCTAATAGTTATCTGATAAGACTTCATGCAGTGTGCCATCTGAATTTTTCTTATGTAAGTCTCAGTTCGGCAATAGAAGTCAAGATTATGAGATTCACAGTGATCAGCAATCTGAAGGTGATGTTTCACCACTGATCTCACATTACACAATATAACCTTCAGATTATATGTGGAAGATGACCTAGAAGATGACATGGAATAGTTAGGTGGCCAGTAGGATGAGACGTGGTAGAGAGGAATATTGTGGCATGAATTCTCAGATTTTAGAGAACCTTTACTAGCATCAGAAAGAATATAATATGGGGAAAATGTGTAATTCATTGGATCTAGAGTAGGAGGCTCAATTACATCACCATTAGGATTCCTAAACCCTAGTAAAACGTGGCTGGTTTTGAGCATCTCAGGAAGTGAAGGGTTGAGCATGGTAAAATGCTGCCCTGCTCAGTGAAGTTTAAAAAAATGTTTGCACTGATTGAGCTTTTCACAAAAGTATATTTTAAGCACTAATGGCAAAATGGCAAGAAATGTAAACTAACCACAAATCACTTTTTCGACCACAAACAGGTGGTGGACTTGTCATCCACCTAATTTGATCGATCCTGTACAAATTCAGGGGCTTAGTTACAAGCCCCTTTCACTGCCGGTGCGTCACTTTTAATATGGGAAAAAGTGATGTAACAGTGGCGCAAGGGGCTAGTAAACAAGCCCCCCAGTTTCACAACAGGCAGGTGTCTTAACAGACTGGGGGACCACAGCTGTGAATAAAGAGTCGCCGATAACTCAACACATTGAGGACCAGGGCATGACAGAATGAGTGCTGAAGCAGTCTACACCCAATATGACCAGCGCAAAGAATGGGAAAGATCTTCATGGCTCAGAGAAAGAAGCACACACTTGGCCCACAGGAAAGATAGAAATGTTGAGGTTTTCACAAAAATATATTGTAAAATATATTATAGGAACTAATGTCATAAAAGAGAACTAGACACAAATCACTTTTATGACAAGCAGAGGGGCGACTTATAACCCACCAAATTGATTTTATTCTTTACCAATTTGATTTCACAATGGCCAGGTGTATAAACAGACTTTGGCACTATGGCCGTGACTGAATAGTGACTGCTGGCTAAACACATTGGGGCGTATTTACAAACACCATTGCGCCACCGATGCATCACTTTTAATATGGGAAAAAAGTGATGTACCGGCAGTGCAAGGGACTTGTAAATGAGCCCCATTGGGAGCAAGAGCATGATACAAGTAAGGAAGCAAACACCCTACATGGCCAGCAGAGGGAAAACGCGTAGACTCTTTGTGGTATGGGGAAACGAGCATCCAACCAACTTGGAGGACAGGTAGAAAGTTTGCATTCTGCCCATTGCTCCCTTCTTCTTCATGGCCCATGCATGCTTCTGCATCCCTCCCTAGTTCCTCTGCACAGCCTTTATAACCTAAAAGCGAGTTCACTTCCAAAGTCTTACAGCAAATGGTAACCACGCCATCCGTATTCAATCTAGCAGGCCGACCTGAAGAAGTAGTGGGTGAATCCCTATATAACGAAACACATGTTTGCTGGGCATGAGAAGAAAGAAAATAAAGATAAAGAAAGAAGAATAACCATTATAATTAGTAGGCTGCCTGTGAGATGGAACTTAGAAGGATGAAGTAGGAGTCATATGCTGCATTCTGGAGCCACCTGAGAAGGCTCTTCGTGACCCCCTAGGTAAAGAATATTTCCGCAATCCAACCTGGAAATGACCAAGCCCTGGATGACGGTTCACTGGGCAGAGGTAGGGTGACATCCTAGAATTTTTTGGAGTCATCTCAAGATACCAAAACAGGTAGCAGCCAGTTTGGTGATTTGGTCACTCATGGATAGTCTCAGTCAGCCAGACTCCCAGATTCTTGACCACAGGTACAAGAGTGGTGATAGTACCTATAACCTCAAGCCATAGGTGTGGGCCCCACATGTGGGGGAGGTTGCCCAACAATAAAACCTTGGGTTTTTTCTACATTTAACTTCAAGGAATTAGCGTTCATCCAGGAGCAGACTTGTGTGAGGCAACTATTCAGAGTCTCTGCGCTGTAGTTCTCCAGAGATGACAAGGGACAACAATCGGAGTATCGTCGGTGTAAGAGAGGAGAGTGAGATCACACTTCTACAACGTTTGAAAGGGGCCTTATGTAGAAGTTAAAAGAGTTGGACTAAGAATGGAGCCCTGAGGGACCCCAGAAGGTAGAGGGAGTAGCTTAGAGCGATGCTGATAGGTGTGGACTTGGGAGACATGATCCCGTAAGAAAGAGCTCAGCCAGGGCAGGGCCATGTTCTGCCTCCCCACGGCCTCTAAACTCTGGAGTCAAGTGTTGTGGTTCACCATATCGAAAGCTGCGCTGAGGTCTAGTAGAATTAGTGCAGCAGTGATGCCATTATCTAGTTGTTGCCTTAGATATTCTGTTACAGAGAGGAGAGCTGACTCCGTACTGTGTCCGGCTCTAAAGCTCGATTGTGAGGGGTGGAGCAGGCCATTGTGTTCACTGTACATTGTGAGTGGCTGATTCACATGATTTTCTAGGACTTTAGACATGGTAGGAAAGAGGGATATCGGCCTATAGTTAGACCAGATAAAGGGGTATAAATTGGGTTTTTTGAACAGGAGCATGACCACTGCATGTTTCCATGCCTTTGGGACAGTGTCTTCCAAAAGTGAGGCATTTAGAAGCTGTGTCAATAAATCCATAGAATATGGTTTGAGTATGCCAACCACCAGAGGTGGGCAAGGGTTGAGAGGTGAGCCTGACTTAGTTAGGAGGGTACAGAAAGTCAGAGTGTCAAGGTGCTGAAATGAGCTCAGTGAGCAGGCCCTGCCAGGTTGACCCTGTTGAGAGTAATAGTCTGGTGTGGAGTAGAAAGTGGCTTGAAGTCTGCAACTTTTTGAGAAAAAAGTGCCAAGCTCATCAAATGCCTACAATTTGTCCAGTTACTGGCAATTGCTTGGGGTATCATCCCAACCCATTGTTCTTTTGCTCATCATGCCACCTCAGTTTGGACCCAGTAATATGCAAATCGGTCTTGACCCTGCTCCTTATGGGAACAGTCCAGCCCTTACTGCTAAGCCACATCCTCCCTGAACTGAAACACAAGCAACCCAGAACCGGTTTCGGCTAAGTTATGGGCTCATCAACCGGGTACAGCTTGGTTCCAGTGACACAGTGAGCATGGGACCAATATATGGGCATACCCATGCCAATTAGGGCGGTACATGTAGCACACAAAAGGTGATGTGAGGAATGTTTGCAATTTGTCCAACCACTGGGAATTGCTTGGGGCAGCATCCCAACCCAACGTACTTTTGCTCAACATGCCAACTCAGTTTGGACCCAGCCATATGCAAATCAGTCTTGACCCGGCTCCTTATGGGAACAGTCCAGCATGAACCGCTAAGCCAGGTCCTCCCTGAACCAGAATGCAAGCAACCCAGGACCAGTTTTGCCCTAGTTATGGGCTCATAAACTGGGTACAGCTTGGTTCCAGTGACACAGTGAGCATGGGACCCACCCCTTAGCATACTCATGCGACTTTGGGTGGTACATGAAACACACAAAAGGTGATGGGATGAATACTTGCAATTTTTCCAACCACTGGCAATCGCTCGGGGTAACATCCCAGCTCAACATTCTTTAGCTCACCATGCCACCTCAGTTTGGACCCAGCCAAATCAGTCTTTACCCTGCTCCTTATGGGAACAGTCCACGCAAAACTGCCAAGCCAGGTCCTCCTTGAACCGGAACGCAAGTAACCCAGGACCGGTTTCGCCCTAGTCTAGAGATAGAATAGAATTGACTTGTGCTAAAGAAGTATAGAGGGTAATGTTTCCTCTACAAGGCACAGCATGAAGCATGCATATAACAGATTTGTACTTTTTGTAGAACGCTCACTAGGTTACTGCTTTTGTCACAGTGCAAACTGCAAGGCATAGGTTAGGATCTTTTCCCTTTTTTTCTTAATCTTTCATCATTCTAATGTTGGTAAAAGGGAATACTTTGGGTAGCAATGCATTTGTTTAGTATAGAAAACTCCAACTACTGTATTACGTTTTTGTTAGACCTGGCATCCTTGGCGTGGGTCTCCCTTCCATTTTTTCGTAATGCCTCCACTGTTGCCGATATGTTTTTGCTGGACTAGATGCTCATGGGCACTTTGCCACTGCTAATCAGTGCCAAAGTGCAAGTGCTCCCTATCGTTAATTGATGTATGTATTAGTGACTCCATGATTGGATGATTGGTTTACTTGTCAGTTCCTAGTATCGTGCACTGAGTGTGCCCAGGGCTTGTAAATCCAATGCTGCTGGTGGGCTTGCAGCACGGGTTGTGCCACCCACAGAAGCAGCTTGTAAAGTGTGTCTCCGGCCTGCCATTGCAGAGCCTGTGTACAGCCTAGGGCTGCCATGTCGACTTGGTGAGTGCACCCACTTACCAGTCCCTAAACCTTCCCTTTACTGCATGTTGGTCACCCCTAAAGTAGGCCCTAGGGCAGGGTGCATTGTAAGTATAAGGTAGGACATGCCCTGGTGTGTGTGGCATGTCCTAATAGTGAATTACAGCCATTTTCGTTTTTCACTATTGCAAGGCTACCTGCTCCCCATAGGCCAGAATGGGCAGACTGACTATTACACCTTATAGTCAGAACTGACCCAGGAACATGGTAGAACAACGAATTTAGTATGCCTGAACTCAGGATGATAAAATACATCTTTTAGTGAAGTTGGTTTTAACATTCTGTGTTTGAAAATACCACTTTTAGAAAGTGGGTATTTTCTTGCCTAACTATCCAAGCCTGCCTCTGCTAGGTTGTGTATTCCTTGTCTGGAGATTGAGTGACAGGGGCTGGGGGTGGCTACAGGAGACAGGGTGAGTCAGCGCAGGGCTGAATAGAAAGATCTGCATCCAGAGTGGAGGGAGGAGTTGCACCTGGGTCTGAATAGGGCTGTGCCTGCCTTCCACAATGCTGGCTCCACCTCCTGCCGGGCGGCTGAGCACTCTGCCCCCCATTCTGAAAGGAAAGAAGGAGTCAGAAAAACAAAGTGCTCCAGGACTGACCAGAACTGGTTTTGGATTAGGCAGAGGCCTCTCTGCCTCCAGAGAACAAAGAGAATCAGAGTATAAGAGGGGCACCCAGACCCCAGGAAAATTAGATCACTTTTGGGAACAAGAAGAAACCTTTGCTGAGGAGCAGAACCAAGAAGAAACTGAGGAGAGACTATCCCTAAGCCTGAAGTGCTGCTTGGGGGATTGGCCTGCAGTGGTTTGCCTGACTGCCAAAGAAAGGAGAAAGGAACTTTGCTTTGCTGTGACTTTCATCAACTTGTGAAGGATCTCCAAGGGCTTGGAAGAGAGCTTGCCCCCTGACCGAAGTCCCAGGACCATTGGACTTCACCCCCTTTGTGAATTGCTGCTGGAAACTCTGTTTCAGTGGCTACAGAGGTAGGGAGCTGTGACCGACTCTCATGACCGACTCGGTGTCCTGCAAGCACCGCATCGAAGCACCGTCTCGCCCTGCAACGCACGGCCCTGGTCTCACCGACTCCGTCAACGAGCCGCTGCCTGCACCGCATCGAGGGACAATGCTTCGCTACGCCGAATCGAACTGGTCCGACCGACACGGTCACTGCTGCTGAGTTCGAGTCCTGTGACCGCACCGGAGTTGGGCACCGCTCGCACGCTTTGCGACGCACCGCCCGACTCGCACCGCTGTCCGGACTGATCGACGCCAGCTCCTGAATCCGGCTCCGTCGCAGCACCGCATCGAAGCACCGTCTCGCCCTGCAACGCACGGCCCTGGTCTCACCGACTCCGTCTCGACGACGTCAACGAGCCGCTGCCTGCACCGCATCGAGGGACAACGCGTCCTGCAACGCTTCCATTTTTGCATCGCGACCGCGACGAACAGCCATCCGGCTCGCACGCCCGTGCCTGCCGCTTCAAGTAAAAGGTACTGTGACCGAGTCTGTCTACGCTGTGTTGGCCCGTCTCGACGCGGTCAGCTGGATTTGTTAGACTCTGTTTGTTCTCGACATCGCCGTAGCCGGAGGAGGCTACCGACTCGCACAGAACCTTGAATTAAGCCTTTTTGATCAGAACTAAGCACTCTTGACAGTATTGTGGATTATTTTTGTCGTTTATGGTCTTGTGATAAATCTATATAAAGCATACCTATTTTTATAAATATATAACCGGTGTGGTGTCCATTTGTAGTGTTGTCACTTGATTACTGTATGTGTTCACAAATGCTTTACACACTGCCTCTGAACTAAGCCTGTCTGCTCGTGCCAAGCTACCAAGAGGGTGAGCAGGGGTTCTTTCAGGAGTGTACCTACTTTCCCTGACTAGACTCAAGGGTCCCTATTTGGACAAAGGTACCTACCTCTGCCAACTAGAGACCCCCAAATCTAACATTGGTGGTCAGCGGTGAGGATTCTGGACTTGCATTTGTGACTCATGTACAGTGATTGGTGAACACTACTTAGTGAAGTGCAGACCAAAACGCAACCACATACTTTTATAGCATTTTTTCTGGGATTTCCTATTTTTGCAAATGCCAAATTTAATCACTATGGAGAAACCAGCATCAGTAGCCTCTGTTGAGTGTGATTGAGAAGAAGAGAGGCTAGAATGCTACACCCTCAAGCAGCTCAGGCAATTCTGCAAAAAGTTTAAAGTGTCCATGACCGGGCTCTCCAGGAAAGAGGACCTCCAAAAGGCGCTGAGGGCCTGGGTCAATCAATCAATCACAGAATTTGTAAAGCGCACTACTTACCCGCGAGGGTCTCAAGGCGCTGGGGGAAAAAAGGGGGGGGTGCTGCTACTGGTCGAACAACCAGGTCTTGAGTAGCCTCCTGAAGGTCAGCAGGTCTTGGGTCTGTCGTAGGCTTAGTGGAAGGGTGTTCCAGGTCTTGGCGGCGAGGTGGGAGAAGGATCTGCCGCCGGTGGTGGTTCTTCGAATGCGAGGGACGGTGGCGAAGGAGAGGTCGGCAGAGCGGAGTTGGCGGTTGGGGACGTAGAAGAGGAGTCGTCTGTTGAGGTAGGCTGGGCCAGTCTTGTGGAGTGCCTTGTGTGCGTGGATGAGGAGTTTGAAGGAGATTCTCCTGTCGACGGGGAGCCAGTGCAGGTTCCTCAGGTGGGGGTGATGTGGCTGTGGCGTGGTACATCGAGGATCAGGCGTGCGGAGGCGTTTTGTATGCGTTGCAGTCGCTTGATGAGCTTGGCCGGGGCTCCCGCGTAGAGGGCGTTCCCATAGTCAAGTCTGCTGCTGACGAGGGCCTGGGTGACTGTTCTTCTCGTGTCTGTCGGGATCCACCTGTAGATCTTGCGAAGCATGCGGAGGGTGTTGAAGCAGGAGGATGAGACTGCGTTGACTTGCTTGGCCATGGAGAGCGTTGAGTCGAGGATGACTCCCAGGTTGCGTGCGTGGTCGGTGGGTGTCGGGTCGAATCAAGGAGTGCCCCTGTGGAGGGGCTGAGAATGCAGAAGGGCAGCTGGAGGGGCTATTGGGTCTAGGGGCTGGAAGACCACCTTCCCCAGTAGGTAGCAGTGTTTCTGCCAGAGGACTGTCTCCAGAGGAGTTGGAGGACAGGAAAGAGAGTAGGATGCACGAAATGGAGCTGACCAAGCTCAAGCTGAATGGGCAGTTAGAATTCGAAATGCAAACTAGGAAATTAGCCCTAGAGGAAAAGAAAATGCAGTTTGAACATGAGAAAGTTTTGAGGGAGTTGGAATTGAAGGCCAAAAGCTTAGAGATTACTTCCTCTGGTGGCAGTGTACCGCCTGTGCCTGTTGAAGCTAGGGTGTATATTCCCAAAGATGTGGTGAAGGAGTTTTTAAAAAATGATGACATTGGGCAGTGGTTCAAAGCCTATGAGGTAGCCATGTCTTCCCACCGGGTCCCTGAGAAGGATTGGGGAGCGGGGTTGTGGGGACGGTTCCTCAGTGAAGTGCGGGATACCTTGTTGGATTTGCCCTCTGAAGTCTATAATTCGTACAGCCACATGAAGGATGCCTTAATGACTAGGTATGGTTTGACCCCTGAGCTTTACAGGCAAAGGTTCAGGAACTGTAGTAAGATTGAAAGCAGTACCTGGGTTGAATATGTGACCTTCTTTTGCAGAGCCTTGGATGGTTGGGTAAAGGGTAGCAAAGCGACTGATTTTTCAGGCGCTCTTTGATTTGATTTCATGGGAGCACTTGTCCAGTAATTGCTTTCCTGAGCTACGCCACCACCTGATTGATAGTAAGCTGACTAACCCTAGGCAGCTTGCTGAGGAGGCGGACCGCTGGGTGAGTACCCGGGTCCACAAGGGTCACGTGGGAGACTCCGCCAAGGGTGGGCAGGGTCCCCAGCAGAAGAGTGGGGGGGACAAGGGTAAACAGAGGGAGTTCCATAAAGGGCCCCAAAGTAGACCCCAAGGGAACCAAGGGAAGGGTTCCCAGCCTCCCCCTGAGAAGAAGCCAGTGGCCCTGACAGGCCCCCCTGTTCACCAGGGACCACTGGTGTGTTACAAGTGTGGCGCCCCTGGCCACAAGGCAAATGATCCTCGTTGCCCTTTGCATGGAAAACCAGCACCCCCTAGTGCGGTCCCCCGGCAGTTGGCTAGTGTAGCCCTGGGGGAGGAGTTGGGTGTCCAAGGTGGGGGGGATCCCACAGTGTTTTCCCTTGTCTCCTTAGGAGACTCTGAGATGGTCCCTAGGACCCCGCTGCCTGAGAACACTAAGAAATACAGGCAGTGGGTGACCATCAATGGCCATAGGGTGGAGGCTCTGAGAGACACAGGAGCCAGTGTGACAGCTGTCAAGTGTCACCTGGTGTCTAAAGAGCAGGTTGTCCCTGATGCATTCTATCCGGTTGTTGCCGCTGACAACACAGAGAGTCACTGCAAGGTGGCTCAGGTTCCCTTTGAGTGGGGGGTCTCGGGTACTCTTCAAGTAGCTGTGAGGCCAGCCATGCCTGTTGACTGTTTGTTAGGGAACGATTTGGAGAGCTCACCTTGGGCTAAGGTGGAGCGGAGTGCGCATTTAGAAATGTTGGGCTTGCCTGATTGGGCATGTGTGACCACCCGGTCAATGGCAGCTAAAGGTGTTCAAGAGGACCTGGAGCCTGAGAGGGAGGCCCAGGTGCCTGCCGGAGAGAGAGGAGGCAGGGGCGCGGGAAACCGGCTCCCCGAAGTTCCCACGGTCCAGGAGGAGGCAGACCCTGAGGGGGATGCCCTGGAGCCTACAGGGGAACAGGTAGCTGAACTGGGGGACCTACCTGAGCTGACCCATTGGCAGCAAGAAGGAGGACCCTCCAGGGAAGAGTTCTGCGAGGAGCAGAATACATGCCCTTCTCTCGTGGGTCTGAGGCAACAGGCCACAGACCAGGCAGCAGGTGATCAGTCTGGATCACATTGGATTTACTGGGAGAATGGTCTCCTGTATTCAGAGCCTAAGGTTGCTGAGCCTGGGTCAGCCCGTGTGCTGGTGGTACCCCAGCGCTTCAGAGCCTTCCTACTGGGGTTGGCTCATGATGTACCGTTAGCAGGACATCTGGGGCAGGACAAGACCTTTGACAGGCTTGTTACCCATTTCTATTGGCCCCAGATGTGCAGGAGTGCCGCCACTCACTGCAGGACATGCCAGACTTGCCAGGCAAGTGGAAAGAGTGGGAGGAAGCACAAGGCTCCTCTCCAGCCATTCCCTGTGGTCAGCACCCCCTTTGAACGGGTGGGTATTGACATTGTGGGGCCACTGGACCCCAAGACAGCCATGGGCAACAGGTTTATCCTGGTCTTGGTGGACCATACCACCCGGTACCCTGAAGCCATCCCTCTGAGGACAGTGACGTCCCCCGGGGTGGGACGGGCACTGATGGGAATTTTCTCACGTGTGGGATTCCCTCAAGAGGTGGTGTCTGACAGAGGTACCAACTTCGTGTCCAAGTACATGAAGTCCCTGTGGCAGGAGTGCGGTGTAACTTACAAGTTCACCACTCCTTACCACCCTCAAGGAAATGGGCTGGTTGAGAGATTCAACCGGACCCTCAAGGGCATGATTATGGGTCTGGAAGAACCCATGAGGCGTAAATGGGACGTCCTCTTACCATGCCTGTTGTTTGCATACCGGGAGGTGCCACAGAAGTCTCTAGGGTTCAGTCCCTTTGAGCTCCTCTATGGACACCCGGTGCGAGGACCTCTGAGTTTGGTCAAGGAAGGCTGGGAGCAATCTCCCAGGAAACCTCCCCAGGATGTATACAGTTACATGCTGGCCTTCAGGAACCAGACTAGGCGTTTCAGAGAACTTGCTGAGGCAAATCTGGAAGCCAGCCAGGAGGAGATGAAGCGGTGGTACGACCAGAATGCCACTCTGGTAGAGCTTCTGCCTGGTCAGAAAGTGTGGGTCATGGCCCCTGTGGAGCCTTGTGCGCTCCAGGACAGGTGGACCGGCCCTTTTACGGTGGTGGAGCGCAAGAGTCCAGTTACCTATTTGGTGGACTTGCAGTCTCCCAGGAACCCCTTGCGGGTCCTGCATGTGAACCGCCTGAAGCCCCACTTGGAGAGGTCCCAAGTGGGCATGCTCTTAGCTACAGATGATGGGATGGAGGAGGAGACCGAGCCTCTTCCTGACCTCCTGTCAGCCCGAGAGCAAGATGGATCAGTGGAGGGAGTAAACCTCTCTACCTCCCTGACACCTGAGCAGCAGGGTGACTGTCGCCAACTGTTGGGACAGTTCCCTGACCTGTTCTCCCTGGTTCCCAGTGTCACTCATTGGTGCGTCCATGATGTGGACACTGGGGACAGTCTTCCTGTGAAGCACAAGGCTTACAGGGTGACTGACGGGGTCAGAGCCTGCATCAAGGAGGAGGTCTCCAAGATGTTTGCGCTAGGGGTGATTGAGTCCTCTAACAGCCCTTGGGCCAGCCCAGTGGTCTTGGTTCCAAAGGCTGCCGCGCTTGGTGCCACACCAGAACTCCGGTTCTGTGTGGACTACAGGGGACTCAATTCCGTCACCAGGACTGACGCCCACCCCATCCCCAGAGCTGATGAGCTCATAGATCGGTTAGGGGCTGCGCGGTACCTCAGCACGTTTGACTTAACGTCTGGGTACTGGCAGATCGCCTTGACTGATGGGGCAAAGAGAGGTCAGCATTCTCCACACCAGATGGGCACTACCAGTTCCGGGTGATGCCCTTTGGGATGAAGAATGCCCCTGCCACCTTTCAGAGGTTGGTCAACCAGGTGTTGATTGGACTGGAGGATTTCAGTGCCGCCTACCTGGATGACATCGCAGTGTTCAGTGCCAGTTGGGAAGAACATCTGCGCCACCTCTGGTAAGTGTTGATGGCGCTGCGGAGGGCAGGCCTCACAATCAAGGCAAGTAAGTGCCAGATTGGGCAGGGTTCTGTGGTGTACTTGGGACACCAGGTTGGGAGCGGCCAGGTGGCGCCCCTCCAACCGAAAATTGATACCATTCTGGCTTGGGAGCCCCCCAAGACCCAGACAGAGGTGAGAGCCTTCCTAGGACTCACCGGGTATGACAGGAGATTTGTCAAGGGGTATGGCAGCATTGTTGCCCCCTTGACAGAGCTGACTTCCAAGAAGCAGCCCAGGAAAGTGATTTGGACTGACGCCTGTCAAAAAGCTTTTGACACCTTGAAGACTGCCATGTGCACGGCGCCTGTGCTCCAGGCACCCAACTTCTCCAATGAGTTCATTGTTCAGACGGACGCTTCAGAGCATGGTGTAGGGGCTGTTCTATCACAGATCAATGAGGAGGGCCTAGACCAACCTGTAGCCTTCATCAGTAGGAGGTTACTTCCCCGGGAACAGAGATGGAGTGCTATTGAGCGGGAGGCATTTGCTGTGGTCTGGGCACTGAAGAAGCTGAGACCATACCTGTTTGGGACTCACTTCCGGGTTCAGACAGACCACAGGCCCCTCAGATGGTTGATGCAGATGAGGGGTGAGAATCCAAAACTGTTGAGGTGGTCCATTTCCCTACAGGGGATGGACTTTACGGTGGAACACCGCCCTGGTACAGAGCACGCCAATGCTGATGGACTGTCCAGATTTTTCCGCCTTAGCGATGAGAACTCCCTAGGGGTAGGATAGTTCTCCCCACATTTCAGCTGGAGGGGACACGTGTTAGACCTGGCATCCTTGGCGTGGGTCTCCCTTCCATTTTTTCGTAATGCCTCCACTGTTGCCGATATGTTTTTGCTGGACTAGATGCTCATGGGCACTTTGCCGCTGCTAATCAGTGCCAAAGTGCAAGTGCTCCCTATTGTTAATTGATGTATGTATTAGTGACTCCATGATTGGATGATTGGTTTACTTGTCAGTCCCTAGTACCGTGCACTGAGTGTGCCCAGGGCTTGTAAATCCAATGCTGCTGGTGGGCTTGCAGCACGGGTTGTGCCACCCACAGAAGCAGCTTCTAAAGTGTGTCTCCGGCCTGCCATTGCAGAGCCTGTGTGCAGCCTAGGGCTGCCATGTCGACTTGGTGAGTGCTCCCACTTACCAGTCCCTAAACCTTCCCTTTACTGCATGTTGGTCACCCCTAAAGTAGGCCCTAGGGCAGGGTGCATTGTAAGTATAAGGTAGGACATACCCTGGTGTGTGTGGCATGTCCTAATAGTGAATTACAGCCATTTTCGTTTTTCACTATTGCAAGGCTACCTGCTCCCCATAGGCCAGAATGGGCAGACTGACTATTACACCTTATAGTCAGAACTGACCCAGGGAACATGGTAGAAAAACGAATTTAGTATGCCTGAACTCAGGATGATAAAATACATCTTTTAGTGAAGTTGGTTTTAACATTCTGTGTTTGAAAATACCACTTTTAGAAAGTGGGTATTTTCTTGCCTAACTATCCAAGCCTGCCTCTGCTAGGTTGTGTATTCCTTGTCTGGAGATTGAGTGACAGGGGCTGGGGGTGGCTACAGGAGACAGGGTGAGTCAGCGCAGGGCTGAATAGAAAGATCTGCATCCAGAGTGGAGGGAGGAGTTGCACCTGGGTCTGAATAGGGCTGTGCCTGCCTTCCACAATGCTGGCTCCACCTCCTGCCGGGCGGCTGAGCACTCTGCCCCCCATTCTGAAAGGAAAGAAGGAGTCAGAAAAACAAAGTGCTCCAGGACTGACCAGAACTGGTTTTGGATTAGGCAGAGGCCTCTCTGCCTCCAGAGAACAAAGAGAATCAGGGTATAAGAGGGGCACCCAGACCCCAGGAAAATTAGATCACTTTTGGGAACAAGAAGAAACCTTTGCTGAGGAGCGGAACCAAGAAGAAACTGAGGAGAGACTATCCCTAAGCCTGAAGTGCTGCTTTGGGGATTGGCCTGCAGTGGTTTGCCTGACTGCCAAAGAAAGGAGAAAGGAACTTTTGCTTTGCTGTGACTTTCATCAACTTGTGAAGGATCTCCAAGGGCTTGGAAGAGAGCTTGCCCCCTGACCGAAGTCCCAGGACCATTGGACTTCACCCCTTTGTGAATTGCTGCTGGAAACTCTGTTTCAGTGGCTACAGAGGTAGGGAGCTGTGACCGACTCTCACGACCGACTCGGTGTCCTGTAAGCACCGCATCGAAGCACCGTCTCGCCCTGCAACGCACAGCCCTGCTCTCACCGACTCCGTCAACGAGCCGCTGCCTGCACCGCATCGAGGGACAACGCGTCCTGCAACGCTTCGCTACGCCAAATCGAACTGGTCCGACCGACACGGTTACTGCTGCTGAGTTCGAGTCCTGTGACCGCACCAGAGTTGGGCACCGCTCGCACGCTTTGCGACGCACCGCCCGACTCGCACCGCTGTCCGGACTGATCGACGCCAGCTCCTGAATCCGGCTCCGTCGCCGCACCGCAACCTGCCAGCACCGCATCGAAGCACTGTCTCGCCCTGCAACGCACGGCCCTGGTCTCACCGACTCCATCTCGACGACGTCAACGAGCCGCTGCCTGCACCGCATCGAGGGATAACGCGTCCTGCAACGCTTCCATTTTTGCATCGCGACCGCGACGAACAGCCATCCGGCTCGCACGCCCGTGCCTGCCGCTTCAAGTAAAAGGTACTGTGACCGAGTCTGTCTACGCTGTGTTGGCCCGTCTCGACGCGGTCAGCTGGATTTGTTAGACTCTGTTTGTTCTCGACATCGCCGTAGCCGGAGGAGGCTACCGACTCGCACAGAACCTTGAATTAAGCCTTTTTGATCAGAACTAAGCACTCTTGACAGTATTGTGGATTATTTTTGTCGTTTATGGTCTTGTGATAAATCTATATAAAGCATACCTATTTTTATAAATATATAACCGGTGTGGTGTCCATTTGTAGTGTTGTCACTTGATTACTGTATGTGTTCACAAATGCTTTACACACTGCCTCTGAACTAAGCCTGTCTGCTCGTGCCAAGCTACCAAGAGGGTGAGCAGGGGTTCTTTCAGGAGTGTACCTACTTTCCCTGACTAGACTCAAGGGTCCCTATTTGGACAAAGGTACCTACCTCTGCCAACTAGAGACCCCCAAATCTAACAGTTTTATATCCTGAGTTTATGGGGCATGGTTACTAACATTTTGCGCCAGACTTCTAAGTGACAGAAACCTGGCACAAAGTGTTTTTTGGGGGGATTTACTTCCAGTGCAAATCCGCAATTTTGTTTTAAAGAAGCCCTAAAGTAATGTGGAGTAAATTATGCTCTACTTTGTCCTACTTTGTGTCCAGGGGATGTATCATGGGTGGTACATGGATGGTCCCATTCAACCAACTACAGGTTTTGATGCTAATCCCAATCTATTATCATTGGTAGAAAGGGATTTTCATCCAAAAATTACAACTCCTCGAAGCAGGCATAAACTGTTCAGCAATCATACAAAGTGCAAAAGTGTTAAACCTTATCAAAGCATAGATGTTTGTACTAGAAGGGTACCCTTCCCGCACAAAACCAAAGGGTACCCTTCCAGTACAAAATTAAATCTAAATAATACCCTTACAGTACAAAACCTATGCTTGACATCCCATACACACCCTTGCACTATGATGCAAGGGTGCGTGCGTTGGTGCAAGGCAGCCGAAGGTAAGCCAGCACTCGGGAAAAGAGCACCATATCTTAGAAGAGATGGCAATGTTGTGCTTTCTCCTTTTCACACAACACAGCTCTGTGTTGCATGTGCTGTGTTGCAAGAAAACTTAGTAATTTTCCTCTTTGTTTCTCCAGATGAAGCACTATTACCATATAATGCCTAGTGTGGGTGACATGTGACTTCTAAACCTTGTGGTCCTCATTATTTTATGTAACATTTCTTTTACATTGATTTACACATTCATTCATTGTTTCTGCATAATATGAGGGTGTGAAGTAAAGCGCTCTGACACCCTACCCTAGTATAAGTATTGCTGTAAAAGGAATTGGGGGAGGGGCCAAAATGGTTGACGGTTGAGACGCATCTCCCTGTCTCTCTGTCTGAGATTCCGGGCCCACACGACTAATAGCTTCCACAGCCGGAATAGACGTTCTAAATTGAGTGGCAGCAGCCCTGGCATCTTGCCGGGCACCTCTTGGGCGTGTTTCGGGGGACGATTGCCCCGAGATGCGTAGCTGACTGCGCTTCACCGGAGTCTGGTCTCGTGTGAGAGCAGAGTGGCTGGCCTAAGAACCTAGATCCCCGGTCTCTAGTTGCCTGGTCCCTGGATGAGGCGGAGACTATATCTGATCCTTGCCAGTGCCTGCCGGGGGCTGAGATGTGGAGCTGAATGCCCGGCTTGGGCTGCCCCCTCAGAGCATGCCAAGCAGCCCGGCGTCCTCACCTGGCGACACCCTCCCGAATATGGGAGATGAGAACGATTTTGACGCTGCGGTGGCAGTCCCGAACCGGCATTTTGACCACAAAATCAACCCAGATTTTGAGCGGTTTAGGTTGAGACAGGCCAGACAGTCCGAAACAGAGTTAGTCGATGTCCTCAGCTGCTACACGGCGGAGGACCTGGGCTTGGTCTTCTTTGCCAATCAAGTCCACGACACCAACACCGATGCCATTCTGCGGGAGTTTCCACAGTTATTCAAAGGTGTGGGGAAACTCAAGGGGAAGCAGTTCAAGCTACATATTGACTCCTCAATCAAACCGACCGCGTTGAGGCACAGAAGGTTGCCTTTCCACCTACGGCCACAGGTGGAGGAGTAATTGAAGAAACTCGAGGATCTCGGCGCCATTGAACGAGTCACAGGCCCGACCCCGTGGGTATCGCCCCTAGTCATTGCCCCAAAGCCCAAGCAGTCGGGGGCCATCTGGCTGTGCGTCAACATGCACTTCCCCTACCAGGCCGTGAAGCGACAACAACATCTGACACCCACTATGGATGACATCGTGGCTGATCTCAACAGGGCAAAGTGTTTCTCCAAGCTCGACCTAAATGCTGGCTACCATCAGCTGGAACTCGCCCGGAGAGTAGATATATCAACACATTCTCCAAGCCCGTGGGTCTAAGGAGGTACAAGTGGCTAAGCTTCGGGGTGTCGTCCGCAGCAGAGGTCTTCCAAAATGAGACCCTGTCTGGTTTACAGGGAGTCATAAACCTCAGCGACGACATCCTGGTGTTCTCGAACACTCTGTAGGAACATCATGCACACCTGCCGGATGCACTCCAATGACTGGCAGCCAGTGGTCTCACACTCAACAAGGCGAAGTGCTCCTTTTATCAGGAATCCGTAGATTTCTTCCGATACATCTTCTGCCAAGAAGGACTCCAGGTAGACCCTAAGGAGGCCATCGTCATTCTGGCAACTCAAGTACCCACCACTCCGACTGAAGTCTGCAGCTTCCTGGGGATGGCCACGTACTGCAGCCATTTCATTCCAAACCTGGCTTCCCTGTCAGAGCCACTACGAACTCTCACACACAGTGGTGCACTCTGGAAATGGACACCGAAAGCTAGTGCAGCCTTCCACGCCATCAAGCAGGCGCTGATGGACAAGACAGTGATGGCATACTTTCACCCGAAGAGGCGCACTGAACTAGTGGTCGAGCGAGCCCAGTCGGTCTGGGAGCAGTCCTTCTCCAAGAAAGCGAAGAGAAGAAGTGGGTGCCCGTCGCCTATGCCAGCAGAGCACTTTCAGACAACGAGATGAGGTACGCCCAAATTGAGAGGGAGGCACTCGCCATCAAATGGGCATGTCAGCACTTTCATCTATATCTGTTCGGTCATGATTACTGGGTGGTGACCGACCACGAACCTCTGATTCCCCTGTTCTCCGGATCGTCCAGGTTGGCCGCTCCCAGAATAGAAAGGTGAGCCGGCCAGCTCCAAGCATACCGCTTTGAGGTCGTGTTCCGCCCGGGAGCCGGAAATCCCGCCGACTACCTCTCGAGACATCCAGTCACAACCGACATGCGGCAACCACAGGCTAAAGAAGAGCGCACGGAAGAGTTCATACGGATGGTGTCCCAAGAGGCATGCCTCAAGGTGTTACCACTGGAGGAAATTGAAGCCACCACAACCCTGGATGACAACATGGTGAAAGTCAAAGAGGCACTGCAGTCAAGAGGGTGGCAACACTTCCTAGACGGAGCACGCTCCCTAAACACTGAGGACCAGCAGGCAAGGCAGCAGCTATGGAGAGTCCGCAGTGAACTGAGTGAAGGGATGCATGGAGTCATTTTGCGCTTCCATGCCACCGTCACGTCATACCGGGCAAGCTGCAGGGTTAGGTCATAGATGTTGCACACGTTGGACACCAAGGGATGGCCAAGACCAAAGCACGCCTCCGTTGCAAAGTGTGGTTTCCAGGGATGGATGACCTAGTAGAAGAGGTGATTCAGAACGGCCACTCGTGCACAATCACCGGAAGTGACCCCACTCCGGCCCCGGTCATCACGGAGGAGCCCTGCATTGAGCCATGGTCCAAAGTGAGTATCGAATTCGGGAGCTTCCCTGATGGACGCTTCACTGTCGTCCTGATGGATTCGCACTCAAAGTTCCCTGTCGTCGAGGTGGTGTCTTCCACGGCATTCGCTCAAGTCCAAGCCGTCTTAAACAAGACATTTGCACCACTTGTGCCTCCCCGATGAGATCAAATCCGACAATGGGCCCCCATTCCAGGGCAGGGAGTTTCAAGACTACCTAGCGAGAAAGGCCATCCGACACCGGAAGAGCACTCCCCAGTGGCTGCAGGCGAACAGGTAGGTCGAGCGTTTTATGCGGACCCTAAACCGGGCACTGAGAATTGGAGTGGAGAAGGGGGAAGACGCAGATAGCTCACTCCACAAGTTCCTTAACGCATATCGTTAAACCCGGCACAGCACCACCCGCTGCGCCCCATCCCATCTGCTTTTCCGGCGTGCCCCGCGGGCCGGCATCTCGACAGACCCAGCTTGCCGCCCTGCTGAACTAGACTGCGAGGCCACTCAGGCCCGGAGAGAACTTACCAACAGGAAGTCAAGCCTCTGAGGAGCTCACCCGCCCTCGTTGTGCGTAGGCGACTATGTGATTGTGAGAGACAGAAGCCCCGGATGGAAATTCCGGACACCTTATGAGCCTGATGTATGGAAAGTCATCACCGTCCAAGGGACCATTATTTCCGCCAAGAGGGGCATGCGACTGGTGACCCGAAATGTGTTGTGGTTCAAGAAGGTGACCGGGCTTCGGCCCAGTCAGGAGCAGACTGAAGATCCCGAGATGGAAGGCGAACCATTAATAGATCCTACACCATTCCCGGCCGCAGCCGAAGAAGACCGTGGCCTCACCGGGACTGGTGGGGTCGCCCCAGGTGTCAATCCAGCCTGCAGCCCTGATGGGGTCCGGCCCACGTCCAACACCAGGAGCCAGACGTATGGTCTCCAGGCCAACTCTGCCCCAGCCAGCGGCTTAAAGCCTTTGTGTGTATCGTGCCGCCACCACAAGAACCCAGTGTGTGATGGACACTAAAGAAAGCGAGGGATGTGGAGAGCAATCCGGGCTCTCCCCAACATTGTTGCATTTGTATCACTCCTCAGGGCAGGCTCACCCGAGGAGATAAATAAACGGGCGGAAGGCCGCTTGTGGTCTTTGCCCACACTAGCAGCCAACTGTGTGTGCGTGTGTTCTTTTGGGCTGTGGGTAGGCCTTGTTACACGGGGGCTGTCAAGATATTACAGCCGTGATAGGCCTTTCCTAAATTCTGTGCCAGTCAGATCGGTTGTGCTTCTTGCACACGATGCAACCGAAGGAAAAGGCCCGGAGCTGAAACCCACGGTGGAATGTGAAACTCGCGCCCCAGACTGGACCCGTTCACACGCGCGCTTACCAACGAGAAGCGCCATGAACCTTGCGCTAATGGCTGCCCATCGACTCCATCTACTTGCGTACTGCAAAAGAGTGTAACTTCCGAGTAACTCACTCCAAGGAGAAAAAAAAAATAGCAGGCTCTGTGTTTACAAGGCAGCGTGACCTTTTTTTCCTCTCTTGTGTCATTTTCAACCATGCCAGCTGTTTGCATGCATTTCAGCGCTCATCCACTCCCAGCCAGAGATGTGCTTACTTCTAAATCCGCGGATTATTAATAAATAAAAAAACATCCCGGGCAGTCAGATAGTGATGTTTTTCTGTTATCCCTCGGATTAGCGCTTACATTTGGAGCCCAAACCCCAGCGATCAGCTGTTTCTCATCCGGGTGCATCACTGGGTGGAATCCAGGCAGCAGATGGGACATGATCAGCCGGCAGTTCCCAAATCCCAGGCGAGATTACTTCCGGGCGCAGCGATGGCATTTGGACATTAGTAGAGATTGAGAAAATGAGGGTGAGGTGATTTCAGGGACTTGCGAGGGATCAACAAAGCAGTTACAGGAAAAATCGCCACGTTTCCTGGGAGCCCCGTCAACTCTATCACCAGAAATCTAATGCACGCAGTGCTTTCCCGAGCAGCACATTACTTGTAATAAAGTTAAAGCGAAAAATATTGGAAAAAGAATATTTGGGTTACTAACACAAGAACAAAATCTTGATCAACATATGCTTTGTATAATGGAAATAATAAAAAAATATATATATATATATATATATATATGTATATATATATGTGTATATATATATATACATATATATATAATATAATTTCACTGATATAAATATATATATATATATATATATATATATATATATATATATATATATATATATATATATATATATCAGTGAAATTATTAATTCGAAGCATTCCCGTAAATCAAATCGCCTTATTACTGAAAACATTTTGTTTAATCAAGCATGTTCTGCAACAACACCAGAAGATAGAGGTGGTAGATTTTTCTAACATTAGGTAGTCAAGAAGATCCTTTTACTTGGACCTGAAAATGATGTTTTGAGCAATAGGGGATTTTCACCGCTGGTAGTTCACCAGCTAGGGAAATATTCATTTGTTTTTCTTGATGAATCAAAACTGTGCTCCTATGGCGCCTTAAAACACCGCATTAGGAGTAAAACAATGCTGGCTTCAGCTGTGCATAATAAGGATGCCTGTTGTGATAGCATCCTAGAAATGCCATAACCACACAAGAGGAGCTCAATTTTAACGACTAGCTCAATAAACAATAGGTGGCTAAAGCGGTTTTAGCTTCTTTCTCTGTTGGCGATAACTGGATTGTTTCTTTGCATTGGAAGGAAGCTATTTTCACATACGCACCTGAACAAAACAAAACAATAAGCGATTGAATCACACATTTTATTGTCAGTGTGTGAATGAATCACACTGTTGGGGCATTACAGAGCATGCAGCCATCATGTCATCCAATAGGAGAGCACATTTTAAAAAAACATGTAAAAGTGTTTTCCATGCTGTTAACCAGGACCTAGGTATCGATTCACCAGTAACCATATCCAGGTTAAGGGTGGAGGTTGGTCCAGCTGAACGTTTTTACATTCGTACTTCGAACCCTTTCTGGTAATCAAAAATGAGAAGGGTCTATTCACAAAGGCATTTTGGAGTACTCAAAGTAGTACTCCTGTAGAACTTTCTCACGTACTATCACATGTCTCTGAGAATTAACCCCAACACATCTAAAACAGGAATACAATGGGAATATTCATATGCAAGCAGTAGAAATAGACATAACTGGTTGCTCTTTCCACTTCTACTAATAGGGAGTTGAATGTTTCCGGGTCAAACCACAAAAAGAACACTCCTGTAGTACAACTTACAGTGCTCAAAAATACATTTGTGAATCGAACCTAGAAGCTATATCCAAAAAGGCCTCAAGATAATTTAATACATTGCTCGGGCAGCTTTATTTATCTGAGGACCTTCCTGGCATTACAGCCACAGAAGGGGTGGCCATCACCTCGCAGATGGGTAAGCAGGCTTTGCTGGTAGGACTTGGACCACTTTACATAGGTGGGCCAGCAAGAGACTGACCTAGCTAGTCCTGAAAAAAAATGCAGTAGCAAATGTGCAAGACAGAGCTGGAGATAATTGTCTCCACCCCTTAAGCAGGCAATCGCGAATTTATCAGTGCAGCAGCACCCCGGGGATCTTTTTTCTGCTTCTGTTCCAGTTGTATTTACTCCATCAATGGGCAAGAACAGTATTATTAATGCTAAACCAGTCGTCTTTTGGTGATGAGACACAGTATATCCCAATCCAAATCACAGACTTTCCTGTAACAGTTATTTTTAGTGGTGTGAGGCATTTTCTTTCTTGGGAACATACCTTTATGGCAAAACACTTTCCAAGATGTATATGCCCTCTAAAAGCAAGATGGTGCTCCTCTGACTCAGGTGTGGACCCCTCTCCTTTCTTCCATCTCTATCCATGCCCCTCAAATTCTACCCATGCCAACTGCAGTGCATTGCTAAAGAGAAACTGGAAGGACTCCTGCTCTAAATGAAATCATGCATGGTCTATGCAGGCATAACATATAATGCCTTGAGAACCTAAGCAGGGCTCCGTATTCCAAAGGATCATCAAAACTTCCCTGCTCCTATTGGAGAGTGATTAGTGTCATCTCCAAAGAATGTAAAAGTCTAACACTTGTGTCAGCATTTTGGGAAAGGATGAAGAGCAGGCCCTTTTTCTGTTGCCTTCAGTGGCATGATGCTCACAGAACCCCACTGTTTAAAATGGTATACCCAGTAAGCAGTGGCGGCCCGTGGTGGGGAAGGTGGGGAACTGCAGGGGGGGACATGTTAATAATAATAATTTTAGAAATGTACCTGACGCCACCAGCCTCCTCCCGCATCGCGTCACTCCTGCTGACCTCTTCCTGGTCCCAGCAGCCCCTGGGACGGACTTCCATCCAATCCCCGTACTGCAGAGCAGTGCAGGGATTGGCCTGACTGAGCAGGAAAGACGCTCCACTCAGGTCATGGAGTCTGTGGGGTTTCTCCAGTCCAGCTGCTGAATGCAGCCGGGCTGGAGAAACCTAAGTGCGCATGTGTGTTTTGATCGGCCTGAGACGGCCGGTCAAATACATATGCGTACTTAGGAGTGCACAAGTTCTCCTCCTCCCACCTCCCATGCCCTGTCCCTTCATGTACAAGCTGGCTCAGAGCAGGCAAACAAAAAATAAAACAATGCTAGAGCATCGTTTTATTTTTCGTTTGCTGGCTCTGCGCCAGGCAGTGGGCCGACACTCTTCCGCCATTGTGGAGGAGCCGCCACTGCCAGTTAGCTTATCACTTGGATTCTATGCGCTATCCAGGTTGGATAAGGATGGTTAATGTTTTTTTACTGTGGGCCTGATTCACAAAGGTAAACTTGCACATTTGTGCAAATGTACTATTGGTTGCTATTCATAAAGGAATTTTACGAGTAGTGGTATTACGAGTGTGGAGTCTCTTCCCATAAAAAAAGATAGGACCGTCCTAGTCAGATCAGTTTGCAAAGGGCCTCTGTTCTTTTGTGCCTTTGTTCTTTATCTCAAATGAAGTGCCAGCGGTTCCTGGGAGAGGAGGGGATGTTGATCCCTAAAAATTATGCATTCCTGAAACAGAGCAGAGCACTAGATTGTACATTTTAGTCTGCTAGCAAGGGGTAAATACTGTGTACAATTTCAAAGTCAATATTACATGGATTTCTCAATGACTGCTTGTAGGCAGCACAGACCTGTTGGAAGCGACCATCTTTTGTGTGTTGCACCTCCAGATTTTTACCTTGACTGTTTTTGCAGCATATAGAACTATGTACACTTTTCCCCTGCTAACGAGGGCTACAGTACATGGGCTCCCTCTTTCAACATGTTGAGATTGGCATACCCTAATTGGCATATTTAACGTACATACAACTCCCTATTATTTGGTACAAAAATGTTCCCAGAGTCTGTAGGTTAGATGTCACAAGTAGACTATAACACCCATTGTGCCATCCACTACAGTGACAGTGGAACCCAACAGCAGGCCTACCATATGTGGCCTGGTTATGCAGTTTTAAACTGCAAATTCAACCTGTGAAATAAACCCTTTTGTAAACCATCCTTTTGAATATTAATAAGTCACCCCTATGTAGGCGTTACGGAGTCATTTTATTTCAAAGTAGGACCTGTAAAAAGTTAATGTTAAATATATGCCAAAAGTGAAAAAGCCCCCAAACTATTTTCCCTGTAGCAAGACTGGCTGTTCAATAGGAAAGCATTGGGATGTAGTATTACATTCGATAATGTTCTCTCCACGTTTGGGGTGGTTTCACCCCAGGGCCACCCTCAGCATGCCCGCGATGCGGTACAGACCCCGCTACATTTGTCCGCATAACCTGGAGTTGCATGCGCCTACAAACATATTGGCATCAGGTGACTCAGATACTCCTTACCACAACGGCAATGCGAGTGGAGGCCTCCATTAATAAGTGCCTGCTGGGTGTCCTTTTGATGGCAAAAAAGGGGACTTGGATACGACACAAGTTCGCACTACTGGGCCTGGTTCTGGCAAAACGTCGAATCGCAATACCCTGGATCCACTCTGCTCCCCCCACTCTAGATAAATGGAGGGAGGACATGCGAGAGTGGGGCGTGGCTGAAGAGTGTCACCTAAGGGAAGTGAGAGTAGATGAGAATGCAGAGGAAGACCTAATAGAGTGGAGACACATGCTGGAGAGAATGTCGCCAGTGACAGACCAGAATGAAAGTGAGGTGAACTCTACACAAACCCAGAACCACACCCCCACCTATACCTAACACAAGGAATGGGAATAGCCCTCTCGCCCAAACATAAAGCACAACACACCAGTCTCCCTGAAGGCTGGGCCCTAGACGATTTATATACATCAAACATGGGTCGGGCGCTGCCGCCAGTCGCTGCCAAGGTTTTTCTTGTTTAGTTGTTTCTCTTTTTCTCATTTAGCTTTACTTTTTTTTTTTCTTGTTAACAACTCTAAAGAGCATTGCTATGCACATTGATCCGCTGGGTAAGAGGTAGGGTTTGAACACCGTCAATGGCCATGATATGCTTAAAAATGGTACTATTGTATGCAATAGCTTGACAGATTTACGGATTGGCAAGTAATAATTTGCTCTTAATGGTCTGTCAACGACGCACTGTAGATTGTATATGACGGATATGCAATGTGATCCATGTGCAATGTCATTAATAAAGACAACTTAAAAAAAAAAATAATGTTCTCTCCAGCTTGGAAATACCTACAAATCTCATTCTTGAATTTTCTGAAATATTTAATACAAGCCCTACACACTGCTGACATTAGATGTGCAATAAATAGTTTGAAAAGGGTACTTTTAGACTGGCGGAGTTTGCGGAGTTTTCCGCACTCCGCGTTACGCGGAGATTGCGGAGTTCCGAAAAAGTCCACTTCGTGTTGTGGAGCGGAGTATTTTTCCTTGCTCGCATTCGTCAACGCCATGTTGGCGAGCGCGAGTGAGGAAAATCCACCTCCCAGTGAGATTTTTCCTCGTTCACTACTGCTGGCATTTAGAAACCATCTGTTCGCGTTGAGAAAGCTGCCGCTCGAGTAAAAATCTACTCGAGCGCCAGAAAGGAAGCAGCCCCCGCTTGTGCTGTGCATGGTGCCGTTCGCGATGATTGCACAGTGCGGACAAGCACCTGGCACTGAAAATCACCGTGAACGGCATTTATCTAACGCACTTCGCTGCTCGCAGAGCTCCGCGTAGCTCCTCGTAGCGCAGCAGAGTTTTTTTTGCACTTCGCAGAGTTCCGCGCAGCGGAACTTCGCGGACTCCACCCAGGCTTACTTTTAACTGCCCAGAGTGTCTGTAGGCCAATTTGCATTAGTTACATCTGTCACCTGCCAGCTGAATAGCCTCCCCTTGATGAGGTGTGAAAACTGCTTTATGGAACACTGAGGGAGAAAGGGAGGCTGAGAAAGGTCTATGCCTGCCTCTTAAGTAACTATGCAACACGAAAATGGTGTGGTGTCCTTATAGTGGGAGCCTCTGGAGGGAAATGCCAGAAGCCAAGGTATGTGAGTCAACAGTTTTTTATGTAAAGAAACATATTTGTTTGTCTGTCTCCTACTAATAATGGCAATTCCAAGAATTGGACAATGTGGGCTCACTCACCTAATGTAACATGCTTCATCATAGGCCACCTTGTCCTACCATGGTAGGATAGTGCCACCATGGAGGACTCAAACCTCTGGTTGGGATAGCTCGGGGGTTGTTGAATATTCTTAGCTTTTTCTGGGTAACAAGAGTCCAGTTGCTAACTAAAAATACCTCAGGGTATACCACAAAGTAACCTTTTATTACTGTGGTACCCTGGGTATAGATAAAAGGATTACCATATGATAATGGCAGGGTATGGAGGCGGATATTATGATCCTTGCCTACCCCTGGTTTCAACCAACAGGTTTCTGCCCTTTCCTAAAAGCCTAAGAGATCTTGGGCATTTATCAGGGTTAGTAACTGAAGCCCCTAGCCTATCAAAAAGTGAAGGTAAGAGGGGCGTTAGTAAAACCAGAGAGGACCTACCTTTCTGAGATTAAACATTTGATTTAGATACCTTAGTTCCAGGAGACAAAAAGGAGGCAAATATTGTAACAGTGTAGACAATATTAGGCATATTTCAGGTAGGTATATCCTGATAACCCTGACCACATACCCTATGTGTGGTTGGGTAAAATCATTTTAGCAGCTTTTATAGAAACATAAAAATACACTTATTTTTTTACACATATAAACACAGTGACACATGTGGGAAAAGAAGCAGGCTCACACAGGTGACAAAGACACACGTGAAATAAGTAAAAACATATGCGTAAAAGGGAAGTCCCTGTGCAACTTTACCTATACTCTGGTGGCTATTTGCCTCATGGTTTGTTGAGAGGGGTCACCTCTTGTAGTCACATACTTAAAGATTTTATATACACAAAAGGGTAAATTATACCAATGAATGTATTGCTGCATCTCTTTACTTCATTGCAGGAAGGTTAAAAATTTACCAAGTGCATAAGAGACAGCCATCTCTAAATGGTGGGTGTTTGAAAAAGCACAGAAATACCATAACTTACTTCGTCACGGAGTGGTCCCCTCTTGGATCCTACCCACCCCTTACCAACAGCCGGATGGTAGGATAGCGAGTGTGCTGCATCCTCGCATATTTAACGAGCCAAATCACATCCTGATCCTGTGATATAACAGCCTTCACCTGGCCGCTAATGAGGTTAGGCAGGAAATGATGCCTCAAGCCACGGCATGGTCATGCATTCTTCAAGTTGACCCGTGTCTCACTGAACTGGGGCGCCCCATACTAGTCCAACCCCCCAGGTTGTCAAATCCATTGCAGTAACTCAATGCCGCGTTGTTGGCAGAGAGGGCTACACTGTGGGCGCCCTCCTGTCATGTACCCATAGATGTTGTCCATGGGTGCAGTTGCCTGTTTGTAGAGGCTGTATAGCAAAGCCACTTCGAGGAGACTCCAAAGCACTAGGGGAGATGGGGGGATGTAGTCTACTCCTCATGCTGTCTCTCGAAGTGCGCATGTGCGAGGCATCGGGTTGGGAGATCGGCAACCTCCAGTAGTGAGGCTCTTCTGATCGAGTTCCCGTGTGTTTCATAGTGAGCTATGCCAAATGAGCACCAAGAAAAAGGCACAAACCCACACACCTCAATCAGGTGTGTTTTATGTTATCCTACACATTGGAATTATGCAAAAAATATATATACATGCATGGCTCAGTAACTAAATCCTGTAGGATTTTCTTTCATAATCTCTATGTGACAACCTGATATCGTGATGATAAATTCCTATGCTTCCCTGGGATCGTATTTCTTATATATTTGGTGCTCAATAATAAGACTTCCAATCCTTTCCTGATGGGTGTATTATGGGACAAGTGGTCAAAACTTCCACTTGGCTCTGATGAAAGATGCTATTTCAGTTTATTATATATTATGACATGATGGCTCAAAGGAGGATATTTTTAGGGGTCATTATTATGATGGGATCTGTCCCTATCTGTAGTCAGTAGGATTCTGCCTATTATTCTGGTCTCACTTTTACTGGCTTATAGAGGCCCAGTGAATATCATCATTCAGGCCATGAGTGTCAGTCTTCAAACGGAAGACCCATCATTGTTCATATTTCAGACGTGCCCTGCTCGTATCTGTATGTCTATGTTCCAGTTTCTCTATATATACCATTTAATATCATCTACAGAAAACTGCTCCCAGAGCAGGACAGAGGCTTGCATGTGAGGAGAGGTATTTCTGCTCCTCTGGTAGGAAGACCACCTAGGCTGGCCCAGGAACTTGATTAACTTAAAGGAGGCCTACACTGTTACAGGCAAATGTTAGCAGACACCTGGGCAGGGCCATCCTTTGTTCACCCAGTTAGGCAGCAACCAATCCCAGTGGGAGAGTCGATTCACCCAGAACTGGTTTAGAGTGACAATAGGGGAGGGGTTGCTCATTTCCCAGGTGCTAGACGTGGCATCCTTGGCGTGATTTCTCCTGACTTTTTGCCTCTACCTCCAGTATTTTTGATGCTGTGCTGGATTTCTTTTTCGCTGGTTTAGATGTTTTGGGCACCTTGCCACTGATAATCAGTGTCAAAGTGCAAGTGTTCCCTAGGGAAATTGTTATTATGATTGATTATCCATGTTTGCATATTTGATTTACTGGTAAGCTCCTAGTAAAGGGCACTGAGTGTGCCAGGGCCTGTAAATTAAACGCTACTAGTGGGCCTGCAGCACTGATTGTGCCACCCACATGAGCAGCCCTGTAAAGGTATCTCAGACCTACCACTGCAGTGTCTGCGCGCAGTTTTAAACTGCCATGTTGGCCTGACAAGTACACCCACTTGCCAGGCCCTAACCTTCCCTTTTCTTACATGTACAACATCCCTCAGTTAGGCCCAAGGTACCCCCATAGGCAGGGTGCAGTGTGTGTGAAAGGTAGGACATGTATTGGTATGTGTGACATGTCCTGATAGTGAAATACTGTGTATTTCGTTTTTCACTATTGAAAGGCTATCTGTCCCATAGGCTAACATATCGTACAAGGTTAACTTTCCATTGGGACAAGATGGAGAAATGGAGTTTAGGCTCTCTGAACTCAGAATTTAATAAGACATCTTTTTAGGGAGATGGTTTTTAGATTGTGTGTTTGAAAATGCCACTTTTGCTGTTCGGTCTGGACTGCTCCCATGAGAAACAGGGTCAAGACTGATTTGCATATGGCTGGGTCCAAACTGGGGTGGCGTAGTGGGCAAAAGAACAATGGATTTAACCCAGATCTCTTGACTGGGGGAGAATGTTTGAATCATTCAGCATTCCGTCCATCATTTGTTGCAGCTACACTTTTCGCCCTAAGTGGGACGGTATGTCCAGACGTGGGTCCCTTGCTTACTGTGCCACTGGATTCAAGCTAGCCTGGCTGATGAAGGGTGACATACCCCGAAACCGGTCCCAGGATGCTTGTTTCCGGTCCATGGAGGACCTGGCTTGGCAGTTCGGTCTGGACTGTTCCCATGAGGCACAGGGTCAAGACTGATTTGCATATGGCTGGGTCCAAACTGGGGTGGCCCAGTGGGCAAAAGTGCGATGGATTTAACCCAGATCTCTTGACTGGGGAAGAATGTTTGAATCATTTAGCATTCCGTCCATCATTTGTTGCAGTTACACTTTTCGCCCTAAGTGGGACGGGTATGCCCAGATGTGGGTCCCTTGCTCACTGTGCCACTGGATTCAAGCTAGCCTGGCTGATGAAGGGTGACATACCCCGAAACCGGTCCCAGAATGCTTGTTTCCGGTTCAGGGAGGACCTGGCTTAGCAGTTCGGTCTGGACTGTTCCCATGAGGTACAGGGTCAAGACTGATTTGCATATGGCTGGGTCCAAACTGGGGTGGCGTAGTGGGCAAAAGAACAATGGATTTAACCCAGATCTCTTGACTGGGGGAGAATGTTTGAATCATTCAGCATTCCGTTCATCATTTGTTGCGGTTACACTTTTCGCCCTAATTTGGACGGGTATGCCCAGACGTGGGTCCCTTGCTCACTGTGCCACTGGATTCAAGCTAGCCTGGCTGATGAAGGGTGACATACCCTGAAACCAGTCCCAGGATGCTTGTTTCCGGTCCAGGGAGGACCTGGCTTGGCAGTTCCGTCTGGACTGTTCCCATGAGGCACTGGGTCAAGACTGATTTGCATATGGCTGGGTCCAAACTGGGGTGGCGTAGTGGGCAAAAGAACGATGGATTTAACCCAGATCTCTTGACTGGGGGAGAATGTTTGAATCATTTAGCATTCCGTCCATCATTTGTTGCAGTTACACTTTTAGAAAGTAGGCATTTTCTTATTAAACCATTCTGTGTGCCTCTGCTGGTTTGTGTATTGACTGTCTTGTTTTGGAGTGACAGGGGCTGGGGATGTGCAATCACTATAGACAGCCACCAGAGGTGGGGGGTGGGCGTTGAGGTGTGTCCTGCCTTTCCGGGGTAACTCAGAGCTGAGATGAATAGAGCTTGGCTGCATTTACAGTGGTGGGAGGAGTTTCACTTACACCTGAATAGGCCCTGTCTCCTGTGCACAATGCTGTCTCCATCTCCTGCCCAGATGCTGGACCAGAGAGGAAAGAACTGGTTTGGACTGAGCTGAGACACTTTCTGCCACAAGGGAACAAAGGAAAATGTGGTATAAATATTGGGGTCCAGAACCCAGAACGTTAGATTACTTCAAGGAAGAAGAGGACCCTGCCAAGAAGAAGAGCAGAAGGACTGTGTGAAGAGTGCTGCGATTTCTGTGTGGGGGTGGATTGGCCTGCAGTTGTTGCTTCTGTCTGTGGTGAAGAAAAAGGACTGACTGTTTTTTTTTTTGCCCTTCTGAGGTATCCTGCTTGAGAGGAAATCTCCAAGGGCCTGTGTTTACTGGCCTCCTATTCTGGGAAACTCAGAGACATCAAAGTTTCCATGTACTTTGCTCTGCAAGCGCTCTGTGTGCTTTACTTTCACAAAGCTCTGTGTGCTTTGCTCTGCAAGTTCTCTGTGTGCTTTACTTTCACAGAGCTCCATGTGCTTTGCTCTGCAAGTGCTTTGTGTGCTTCACTTTCACAGAGCTCTGTGTGCTCTGCTCTCCAAGTGCTCTTCCCCGGAGCTCCGTGTGCTTTACTTTAGCAGATCGCCATGGGCTCTGTTCTCATAAAAGCGCTGTGTATCTTCCCGTCTGAGAGTTCGGAGGGCTCTCCTTTGCGTTTGTTTGGGAGGAAGCAGCCTGCCTGGGGCACTGCCTCATGCACCGCCTTGGGCCCGAGTCCAGGGCCGAGACCCTTCCGCTGCGCAGGAAAACCTAGAAAATCGCTGTGCGGCCGCTTCACAAATGCCGCTGGGGCACAAGGCATTGCCTAGCAACCTTCCAAAGCCAGGGAGAAAAGCAGCGGCTCGTCACAGCCCCGCCCAGCAGGAAGCCATGTCGAGCCCCGAGAGCAGCGAGGATGCTCTCCGGCAGCCAGGAGCCTCACCAACATGCTGCGGTGAAGGGAAACCTCTTGTGCCTCCAGCTCCGTGCAGCAGGGTTGCCGACTTCGAGAATCTGCTGTTTCTGGCCACGGTACCGGGTAAGTGCCCTTACCCACTCCTCCTAGTCTCACCAAGCCCTCACCGCGGTGCCGCCAGAGCGCGAGCAGCCGATGTTGTGATCTAAGGAAGGGGGCATGATCAGCCACCCCACGGCTAGTGGTAGCGCACAATTGCAGCCTGGTGTTAGAAATGGGGGTCTCTAGTTGGCAAGGGCTTGCACCTTTGTCCAAGTAGGGACCCTTCTTCCTAGTCAGGATAAGGGAGTTACACTCCTAAAATAACCCCTGCTCACCCCTTGGTAGCTTGGCACGAGCAGTCAGGCTTATCTTAGAGGCAGTGTGTAAAGCATTTGCACATAACCAACAGTAATACAGTGTAAGCACTACAAACGGACACCACACCAGTTTAGAAAAATATCCAATATTTTTATATACTTAAAACAAGACCAATACGATAAAAATCCACAGTACAGTACTTTAAAAATCTTCAGTTATCACAGTGTCCTTAAAAACAGTTCCTTGATGTCGATAGCTCCGTCCGGGGTTATCATGGCGTCGTGAACAAACAAATCCACACAGTTCTGG
This sequence comes from Calotriton arnoldi, assembly GCA_963921515.1. NCBI lineage: Eukaryota > Metazoa > Chordata > Amphibia > Caudata > Salamandridae > Calotriton > Calotriton arnoldi. The sequence goes on from CAWUFW010003235.1 coordinate 529,067, forward strand.
CTGACCGCGGCGTCGCGGGTCAGCTACGGTGTCGGGAAGACCCGCAAACAGTACCTTTCAGAAATGCAGGGCGTCGATGACCTCGCGGTGAGTTTCCGAAAACACGGCGTCCGCAGGCGTCGGTTCCGGAGGTCGGTGCAGGCGTCGTCGGGGCCCTCAAAGTCACACGCGTTGCAGATCGATCTCCTCTCGGTTGAAGTCAGGAGCGCTGGCGTCGGCAGGCGTCGGGTGCTGCGGTGCAAAGTGCAGCGGTGCGGCGTGCGGTGCCCTCAGGTCGCGGTGCGAGCAGCGGCTCGGTGGCGGCGTCAGATGGCGTCGTCGGTGAGACCAGGGTCGCGGCGTGAGATGAAGGCGGTGCTCGTCACGGTGCTGGCAGGTCACGGTGCAGCAGTGGCGTCGTCGTTGCTGAAGCGCTGTCGTCAGCTGACGAACTGGAGTCGATGGCACCGGCGTCGGTAGGCCAAGGCTGCGGTGCGGGATGAGGGCGGTGCGCCGTGTAACTGTACGAGCGGTGCCCTCGAACCACGGTGAAAGCAGCGGCGTCGAGTCCGGCGTGGAGCGGTGTCGTTGTGGATACCAAGGCGTCGTCGTGAAGCGAGGCGGTGCGGAGTACGGTGCCCACAGGTCGCGGTGCGAGCAGCGGCTCGGTGGCGGCGTCAGCAGGCATCGTCGGTGAGACCAGGGCGCGGTGCGGCGGGGCCCTCTGCGGTGCCTTCAGGACACGGAGTAGGCAGCGGCGTCGTAGACGGCGTCGGCCTTGAAGTCTTTGATGTTCCTGAGACTTCTTGAACAGGGGGCAAGCTCTACCTCAAGCCCTTGGAGAAACTCACAAAGTAGATTGCAGAAAGTTCAGTCCAGTCCTTTCACTGCCCAAGACAGAAGCAGCCACTGCAGGCCAACACAGCAAAGCACACAGCAAAGTGGTAGTTCCTCCTCACAGCTTCTCCAGCTCTTCTTCTTGGCAGTCTTCTTGGTCCAAAAGAGTTCTAAAGTTCTGGGGTTTGGGTCACCCTTTTGATCCTCAATTTCTCTTTGTTCTCTGAAGGCAGAGAGGCCTTTGTCTAGTCCAGTCCAAACCAGTTCTGTTCAGTCCTGGAGCACTTTGTTGACAAGACTCCTTCTTTCCTTTCGCAGTGTAGGCCAGGGACATCAGACACACCACAGGAGGTGGAGCCAGCATTGTGGAAGGAAGGCACAGCCCTATTCAGGTTCCAGGTGCTTCTCCTCTCACCCATCTACATGTAGATCTTGCTATTCAGCCCTGTGCTGACTCACCCTGTCTCCTGGAATCCCCCAGCCCCTGTCACTCACAATACAGACAAGGAATACACAACCTAGCAGAGGCAGGCTTGGATGGTTAGACAAGAAAATACCTACTTTCTAAAAGTGGTATTTTCAAACACAGAATGTTAAAACCAACTTCACTAAAAGATGCATTTTATCATTCTGAGTTCAGGCATACTAAACTCGAATTTCTACCATGTTCCCTGGGTCAGTTAGGATCATAGGATGTAATAATCAAAAACTGCCCATTCTGGCCTATGGGGAACAGGTAGCCTTGCAATAGTGAAAAACGAAGTAGGCTGTATTTCACTATCAGGACATGCCACACACACCAGGGCATGTCCTACCTTTCACATACAATGCACCCTGCCCACAGGGGTACCTTGGGCCTACCTTAGGGGTGACTAACATGTAGAAAAGGGACGGTTTAGGGACTGGCAAGTGTGTGCACTTGCCAAGTCGACATGGCAGCCCCAGGCTGCGCACAGGCTCTGCAATGGCAGGCCAGAGTTACACTTTACGGGCTGTTTGCATGGGTGGCACAATCCAGTGCTGCAGCCCACCAACAGCATTTGATTTATAGGCCCTGGCACTCGCAGTGCACTTTACTAGGGACTGACACATAAATCAAATAAACCAATCATGGAAACACCAATCCATAACACATTTTCTACAGGAGCACTTGCACTTTCCCACTGGACAGCAGTGAGGAAAGTGCGCAGAATCATGACACCAGCAAAAACAGAGTCAAAACCAGGAGGTCAGAAAGCAGAAAGTCAGAGGAAATACGCCAAAAGATGCCAAGTCTAACACATGTCCCCTCCAGCTGAAAGTAGGGAGAACTACCCAACCTCCCGGGAGTTCTCTTCACTAAGGCGGAAGAACCTGGACAGACCATCTGCGTTGGCATGTTCTGTGCCAGGGCGGTGTTCCACCGTAAAGTCCATTCCCTGTAGGGAGATGGACCACCTCAGCAGTTTTGGATTCTCACCCCTCATTTGCATCAACCATCTGAGGGGCCTGTGGTCTGTCTGAACCCGGAAGTGAGTCCCAAACAGGTATGGTCTCAGCTTCTTCAGGGCCCAGACCACAGCAAAAGCTTCCCTTTCTATGGCACTCCACCTCTGTTCCCTGGGGAGTAGTCTCCTGCTAAGGAAGACTACAGGCTGATCCAGGCCCTCTTCGTTCAGTTGTGAGAGCACCGCTCCCACACCATGCTGTGAAGCGTCAGTCTGCATGACAAATTCTTTGGAGAAGTCAGGTGCCTGGAGCACGGGCGCCGTGCACATGAAATTAAATGAAATGGGCATTTATAGAGCGCAGACTGTCGCTCCCAAAGGAGCCTCCTGGCGCTATTCAGATAACAGGCGAGCTCGTAAGGCGATAGAACCTAGATAAGGGCAAGACTGGATACGTCACTTAATCCATAGATCCAGGTCTTTAGAGCTTTCCTAAACAGTTTTTCTGAATACATCATTCTCAGTTTGTTAGGCATAAAATTCCAGGCTTTTACACCAAGTACTGTAGCAGTTTTCCCTCCCTGGTTTTAAGTCTAAAACCAGGTAATTTGAGGAGGTTAGCAGATGTGGATCTGAGTGTCCTTCCTGGAATGTAAGGTGTAAATCTCCTAGAGAGATATTCTGGTCCGATTTGACGGATAGCTCTGAAGATGATGACCAAAAGTTTGAATAGAATTCTCTTATGCAGCGGAAGCCAATGAAGGGTTTTCAAAGCTTTTGATGCTGATGACCTGCGTGGAAGTTTCAAGACAAGTCTGGCCGCTGCGTGTTGTACTACCTGTAGTCTCTTCAAGATGGATTTATTGACCCCTACTAACAGGCTGTTACAGTAGTCAAGTCTTGAAAGTAATAACGCCACAGCCACTGTTTTCCTTGCAGCCAGTGGAATCAACTCAAAGAATTTTTTCATGGTTTTAATCATTCCAAAGCAGGAACCCACCACCTTAAGGGTGTGGTGTTTGAAGGAGAGAGAGAGTCAAACCATACCCCCAAATTCTTGGCCACCTCCACTGTGGCAGGGGAGCTGCTGCCTCTTCCGGCCACCAATCCTTCGGTTGAAAGGGATTGTCTTTCCCGATCAACAGGATTTCTGTCTTGTCCGTATTACAACGGAGATGGTTGTTTTTCATCCAAGTGATGACCGCTGTGAGACAAGATTTAAAATTTTCTTCAGCCTCTGTAGAGTTTTTCTCAAGGGACAAGATCAGCTGCGTATCATCCACATAGGATGTTGTTTCTATCCCGTAGGCCGAAATGAGGGAGATAAGTGGGGCCATATATATGTTAAACAAGAGTGGGCTAAGTGAGGCTCCCTGGGGACTCCTGTGTTGATGGTCCGTTCTGAGGAAAGAAAGGTGCCCAGGGAGACTGCTTGCTTCCGATTGGACAGGAAGGATGTGATCCAGGCCAGAGCTGTGTTGGAAATGCTGCAAGATTTTAATCTGGCCAAGAGGATGTCATGAGATATAGTATCGAAGGCAGCTGATAGATCTAAAAGGATCAACACTGCCTTCCTGCCATTGTCGGTGATGAATTTCAGAGTGTCAGATATCTCCAGTAGGGCTGATTCTGTGGAGTATTTCGGGCGGAAGCCCGATTGTCGAGGATGGAGGATCTGGGCTGACTCTACAAAATTAGAGAGTTCCTTAAAGACCATTTTTTCAGTGATCTTACCCAAGATTGGTAGTAAGGATATGGGCCTATAGTTGGAGAGATTGGCAGAATCGATATTTTGTTTTTTCTCTAGGGGCTTCACTATTGCGAATTTCCACGCATCAGGCACTATGCCAGAGGACAGCGAGGAGTTCACAATCCTATTGATCACGGGATTCACTATATCCAAAATGTGATGCAATATTATTGGGGGACAAGCATCACGTGGGGAACCTGATTTACATGCTAAGATAGCTTCATATGTCTGAGATAGAGTGACTGCTTGAAAGGTATGAAATAAGGGTCTATCCTGCGTGTGATCTAAACCCAACTCATTCCCCACTTCTTCTGTTCTTAATACTCCGAAATCTTTTTGGATATTGATGATTTTTTCCTCAAAGAATGTTGCGATGTCATTACAGAGAGATTGAGAGGGAGGGACCTCTGAGTGTGGGGCTTTAGGATCCATAAAAGAATTCACGATAGTGAATATCTCTTTTTGGTTTTGCTTTGCCAGAGCTATTTTATTCCCAAAATATTTTTTTTTTGCGAGTTTGATGGCTGTATGGTATTGCTTCCTAAATGATTTAAAGGTCTGAAGATGTGCTACCTCATAGCCCCTTCTCCATCTACGTTCTAGTTGTTTACTGTGTAGGTGGAGCTCTGCTAGCTCTTTAGTAAACCAAGGATCATTACGTGATTTTATTTTGCCCCTTCTAGAGGAATGTTTTAGAGGCATTAAGTCATCACATACGGCCCCCATCCAGGTATTAAAGCGATGGGAGTCTTCCGCTGGCTCTCCGGTAGTCCACACAAAACCGGAGTTCTGGAGTGGCACCGGGTGCAGCAGCCTTTGGGACCAAGACCACTGGGCTGGCCCAAGGACTGTTGGAGGGCTCAATCACCCCTAACGCCAACATCTTAGAGACCTCCTCCTTGATGCTGGCCCTGACCCGGTCAGTCAACCTGTAAATGTTGTGCTTTACAGGAGGGCTGTCACCAATGTCCACGTCATGGGTACACCAGTGAGTAACACCGGGGGTCAGAGAGAACAGTGGGGCGAACTGTCCCAACAACTGGCGACAGTCCCCCTGCTGCTCTTGAGTCAGTGTAGGGGAGAGGATCACACCCTCCACTGACCCATCATGCTCCTTGGCAGACAGGAGGTCAGGGAGAGGCTCACTCTCCTCTTCCACCCCATCATCTGTCGCCAAGAGCATACTCACTTCAGACCTCTCGAAGTGGGGCTTGAGGCGGTTCACGTGAAGGGCCCTCAAAGGGTTCCTTGGAGACTGCAAATCCACCAGGTAGGTGACGTTACTTTTGCGCTCCACCAACTCATATGGCCCAGTCCACTTGTCCTGCAAGGCACAAGGTTCCACTGGGGCCATGACCCACACTTTTTGCCCAGGTTGAAATTCGACCAGAGTAGCATTCTGGTCAGACCACCTCTTCATATCTTCCTGGCTTGCTTCTAGGTTCGCCTGAGCGAGTTTCCTGAAGTGGGCAGTTTGGTTTCTAAAGGCCAGCAGGTAACTAAATACATCCTGGGGAGTTTTCCTGGGAGCTGCCTCCCAGCCTTCCTTTACCAAACTCAGAGGTCCTCTGACAGGGTGGCCATACAGGAGCTCAAAGGGGCTGTACCGAAGAGACTTCTGAGGCACCTCCCTGTATGCGAAGAGCAGGCATGGCAAGAGGACGTCCCACTTACGCCTCATGGGTTCTGTCAGACCCTTGATCATGCCTTTCAATGTATGGTTGAATCTTTCCACCAGACCATTTCCTTGTGGGTGGTAAGGAGTGGTGAACTTGTAGGTTACACCACACTCCTTCCACAGGGATGTCATATACTTGGATACGAAATTGGTCCCCCTGTCAGAAACCACCTCTCTGGGGAAGCCCACACGGGAAAAGATCCCCATTAACGCCCGGCCCACCACTGGTGCCGTCGTTGTCCTGAGAGGGATTGCCTTCGGGTACCGGGTGGCATGGTCCACCAAGACCAGGATATACCTGTTGCCCATGGCTGTCTTGGGATCCAGTGGCCCCACAATATCCATCCCCACCCTTTCAAAGGGTGTTCCAACAACAGGAAAAGGTTGGAGAGGAGCTTTGACCTTCCTCCCACTCTTACCACTTGCCTGGCAAGTTTGGCAAGACCTACAGTGTGCATCTGACTGCCTTCGCATTTGGGGCCAAAAGAAGTGGGTGACAAGCCTGTCAAAGGTCTTGTCCTGCCCCAAATGTCCTGCCAAAGGCACGTCATGAGCCAGACCCAGTAGGAAGGTCCTGAAGTGCTGGGGTACCACCAGCACACGGGCTGACCAAGGCTCAGCAACCTTAGGCTCACTGTATAGGAGACCATTCTCCCAGTAGATCAGATGTGACCCGGACTGATTACCAGCTGCCTGGTCTGCAGCCTGCCGCTGCAGACCCTCTAGGGTAGGGCACTCGTTCTGCTCCCTGCAGAACTCCTCCCTGGTGGGACCCCCTTCCTTCTGCCAATGGGTCAGCTCAGAGATGTCTCCCAGTTCGGCTACCTGCTCCCCTGTAGGCACCGGGGCGTCCCCCTCGAGGTCCGCCTCCTCCTGGTCCGTGGGAACTTCGGGGCCGGTTTCCCGCGCCCCCTGCCCTTCCTCTTGGCAGGGACTTGGGCCATTGTTCCAGGCTCCAAGTCCTCTTGATCACCCTTTCTGGCTGCCATTGACCTAGTAGACACGCATGCCCACTCTGGCAACCCAAGCATCTCCAAGTGAGACCTGAGCTCAACATCCTTCCATAAGGACTGCTCCAGGTCGTTACCTAGCAGACAATCTACAGGCATGGTAGGGCTCACAACCACCCTCAAGGGACCTGAGACCCCCCCCATTCAAAGGGAACCTGCGCCACCATACACTGGCGCTCAGAGTTGTCTACAGCAACTACTTGGTGGAATGCCCCTGAGACTACCTGCTTCTCAGAGACCAGGAGATACCGGACTGAGGTCACACTGGCTCCAGTATCTCTGAGAGCCTCTACCCTGTTCCCATTGACGGTCACCCAGGTGCTATATTTCTTTGTGTTAGGGGGCACCTGGTTTCCTGGGACCATCTCACTGGCCCCTAGTGAGACGAGGGTCATTTCTGCGGGATCCCCACCCTCCTGTGGGCACCCCTCCTCCCCAAGCGCTACACTAGCCAATACCTTGGTCTGCCCACCGGTGGGTGGCTGTGTCCCCTTTGGGCACTTGGGGTCCCCCTTCAAGTGACCCACCTGGTCACATGCATAACACTTGCGGGGGCCGGTCTCAACAGGCTTTCCTGTAGAGACCCCTTTCTTCTTATCACCTGGGGGATGGGAACCTTTACCCTGGGTACTAGTTTGGGGCCCTTTAGAGAACTCCTGTGCTTTACCCTTGTCCCCCCCACTTTTCTGCTGGGGACCCTGCCCACCTTTGGCTGAGTCTCCCCCAAACGCTTTCTTGTGGACCCTGGTACTCACCCAGCGGTCCGCCTCCATAGCAAGCTTCCTGGGGTCAGTTAGCTTACTATCAACTAGGTGCTGGCGAAGATCTGCAAAACATAGACTAGACAAGTGCTCCGATGCAATCAAATTGTAGAACCCCTGAAAATCTGTTACATTACTGCCCTTCACCCAACCATCCAGCGACCTACAGAACATATCCACACATTCCAACCAAGTGTTGGCCTCAGACTTTTTACTGGACCTAAACTGATCCCTGTACTTCTCAGGAGTGAGCCCATACCTAGTGAGGAGAGCGTCTTTCATGTCAGCATAGATGAGGTCCTGCCCCTTACCCAAAGCTATCAGGGTATCCCTAGCTTCTTCTGGAAAGAGAGGCCACAAACCTGCCCCCCAGTTCCTTTCAGGGACCCCATTCATATGAATAGACAACTCGTACCCTTGAAACCACCTTTGTATGTCATCACCCTTTTTGTACTCCTTACGTACGTTCTTGGGGATGTGTACAATCCGGTCTGTGTGTGCTGAAGCGTTGCTGCCACCATCTGAGCCGGTTCTACTCTTTAGCTCCAGCTCCTTGATAATTCTCTCATGATCTAACATCATTTTCCTTTCCTCCATGGCTATTCTCTTGTCTTCCCTCTCACTTTCTATTCGGAGTTTCTCTAATTCAAACTTCCTGCTTCCCGCCTGTCCTCCAGCTCCTCTGGGGACAAGCTACTGCTGCCTGGCCTGGAGGATTCCCCCCCTCCCAAAAGCACATCCACCCTATGAACAGGCTCCTCCACCTCTACATTGAGATCACCAGATTGCCCACTGGCATGTCTGGCTGCTACCCAGGCCCTCAGTGCCTTTTGTAGCTCCTCCCTCCTGGTGAGGCCTCTGACCTGGACTTTCAGGTTCGTGCAAATCGATTTTAACTCCTTGACATTGTAGGCTTCCAATCGATCCTCCTCAAAGGCAATTTCTACTGATGCATTTGATGATACTATAGATTCAGGCATGTTGAAGTAGCAAGTTCAAACTGGCAAGATCAAAAATAGCCCCAAAAAAGAAAAAGAACCTGTAAGTGGTACGTAATGGTCTGCGATATGGTAGTAGTGCACATCAATCACTGTAAGTCAAGTGCAAACACAAGTCCTATCCTCACCGCTGACAATCAGTGTTAGAAATGGGGGTCTCTAGTTGGCAAGGGCTTGCACCTTTGTCCAAGTAGGGATCCTTCTTCCTAGTCAGGATAAGGGAGTTACACTCCTAAAATAACCCCTGCTCACCCCCTTGGTAGCTTGGCACGAGCAGTCAGGCTTATCTTAGAGGCAGTGTGTAAAGCATTTGCACATAACCAACAGTAATACAGTGTAAGCACTACAAACGGACACCACACCAGTTTAGAAAAATATCCAATATTTTTATATACTTAAAACAAGACCAATACGATAATAATCCACAGTACAGTACTTTACAAATCTTCAGTTATCACAGTGTCCTTAAAAACAGTTCCTTGATGTTGATAGCTCCGTCCGGGGCTATCACGGCGTCGTGAACAAACAAATCCACACAGTTCTGGCTGACCGCGGCGTCGCGGGTCAGCTATGGTGTCGGGAAGACCCACAAACAGTACCTTTCAGAAATGCAGGGCGTCAATGACCTCGCGGTGAGCTTCCGAAAACACGGCGTCCGCAGGCGTCGGTTCCGGAGGTCGGTGCAGGCGTCGTCGGGGCCCTCGAAGTCACACGTGTTGCAGATCAATCTCCTCTCGGTTGAAGTCAGGAGCGCTGGCGTTGGCAGGCGTCGGGTGCTGCGGTGCGAAGTGCAGCGGTGCGGCGTGCGGTGCCCTCAGGTCGCGGTGCGAGCAGCGGCTCGGTGGCGGCATCAGATGGCATCGTCGGTGAGACCAGGGTCGCGGCGTGAGATGAAGGCGGTGCTCGTCATGGTGCTGGCAGGTCACGGTGCAGCAGCAGCGTCGTCGTTGCTGAAGCGCTGTCGTCGGCTGACGAACTGGAGTCGATGGCACCGGCAGGCCAAGGCTGCGGTGTGGGACGAGGGCGGTGCGTCCTGTAACTGTACGAGCGGTGCCCTCGAACCACAGTGCAAGCAGCGGCGTCGAGTCCGGCGTGGAGCGTCGTCGTCGGGGATACCAAGGCGTCATCGTGAAGCGAGGCGGTGCGGAGTGTCCACAGGTCGCGGTGCGAGCAGCGGCTCGGTGGCGGCGTCAGCAGGCGTCGTCGGTGAGACCAGGGTCGCGGTGCGGCGTTGCGGCGGTGCCCTCTGCGGTGCCTTCAGGTCACGGAGTCGGCAGCGGCGTCGTAGACAGCGTCGGGCTTGAAGTCTTTGCTGTTCCTGAGACTTCTTGAACAGGGGGCAAGCTCTACCTCAAGCCCTTGGAGAAACTCACAAAGTAGATTGCAGAAAGTTCAGTCCAGTCCTTTCACTGCCCAACACAGAAGCAGCCACTGCAGGCCAACACAGCAAAGCACACAACAAAGTGGTAGTTCCTCCTCACAGCTTCTCCAGCTCTTCTTCTTTCCAGTCTTCTTGGTCCAAAAGAGTTCTAAAGTTCTGAGGTTTGGGCCCCCCTTTTTATCCTCAATTTCTCTTTGTTCTCTGAAGGCAGAGAGGCCTTTGCCTAGTCCAAACCAGTTCTGGTCTGTCCTGGAGCACTTTGTTGACAAGACTCCTTCTTTCCTTTCGCAGTGTAGGCCAGGGACATCAGACACACCACAGGAGGTGGAGCCAGCATTGTGGAGGGAAGGCACAGCCCTATTCAGGTCCCAGGTGCATCTCCTCCCACCCATCTACATGTAGATCTTGCTATTCAGCCCTGTGCTGACTCACCCTGTCTCCTGGAATCCCCCAGCCCCTGTCACTCACACTCCAGACAAGGAATACACAACCTAGCAGAGGCAGGCTTGGATGGTTAGACAAGAAAATACCTACTTTCTAAAAGTGGTATTTTCAAACACAGAGGGGTCGATTCCGATTCGGGCCGGAAATCTCTCCGACCGAGCCGGACCCGGAGAGATTTCCGACCGAATCGGCCCCGTGCAGTCCGACCGAACGAGTCCGATGCATTCGTATGCCACCGGACACGAGTCGGTCGGACTCCCATTGAACTCAATGGGAGCCGGTCGTACAACGCGTACGCGGGCTCCCATTGCCTCAATGGGTGCGAGGCGGACAAGGGCGCCCCTACAGCGAGTACGCCGCGAGCGCCCGCGGCGTACACGCACAGGTAGGGGGACCCATGGGTCCCCCTGTGTGCGCCGCGCGGGTACGCAGTACAGGGGGTCCGACACGGACCCCAAAGTACGGCTCCGACAGCGAAGTTCGAGTCAGACGACGCGAGTCGGTCGGAGCGGTCGAGGTGCGCATCGTACTTACCCGGCCGGAAAACGCTCTCCATTGCGCCGGTGCGAATCGGGTCCGAGCGAGTCGGTCGGAGCGGTACGATCCGGGTACGAGTCGGTCGGAGCGGTCGGGTCGCCCGGACGAGTCGGTCGGCGAATTCGCATCGTACTCGCTCGGCCGGACCCGCGTCACGATTCGGTCGGGAAAAAGGGCTCCGAATCGGATCCGGTAAAGCCGAATCCTATTCGGAGCCCTACCGGCCGAGATCGGAATCGGCCCCAGAATGTTAAAACCAACTTCACTAAAAGATGCATTTTATCATTCTGAGTTCAGGCATACTAAACTTGACTTTCTACCATGTTCCCTGGGTCAGTTAGGATCATAGGATGTAATAATCAAAAACTGCCCATTCTGGCCTGTGGGGAACAGGTAGCCTTGCAATAGTGAAAAGCGAAGTAGGCTGTATTTCACTATCAGGACATGCCACACACACCAGGGCATGTCCTACCTTTCACATACACTGCACCCTGCCCACAGGGGTACCTTGGGCCTACCTTAGGGGTGACTAACATGTAGAAAAGGGAAGGTTTAGGGACTGGCAAGTGTGTGCACTTGCCAAGTCGACATGGCAGCCCCAGGCTGCGCCCAGGCTATGCAATGGCAGGCCAGAGTTACACTTTACGGGCTGTTTGCGTGGGTGGCACAATCTAGTGCTGCAGCCCACTAGCAGCATTTGATTTATAGGCCCTGGCACTCGCAGTGCACTTTACTAGGGACTGACACATAAATCAAATAGGCCAATCATGGAAACACCAATCCATAACACATTTTCTACAGGAGCACTTGCACTTTCCCACTGGACAGCAGTGAGGAAAGTGCGCAGAATCATGACACCAGCAAAAACAGAGTCAAAACCAGGAGGTCAGAAAGCAAAATGTCAGGGGAAACACGCCAAAAGATGCCAAGTCTAACACCTGGGAACAAACAGAGTTGCTCCTAACCTCAATCCAGTACCACATTGTTACGGTCAGGCCAATTGTGACCAGCTGGTAACTCACCTCCACGAGCAGGATTATTGCAATGCCTAGCTTTAAGGGCCTGTGCAGATAACAAAGCAAGCATTAACCTATGTGATGTGATCTCATGCCTTTTTGCCTATGCCCCTTACAAAGTATGTGCCTCAGTGCACTACATGTGATATGATGACTATTGGCTAGTTGGCAAGGTGATTAGTGATTTATATGATTGTGGTCTAATGTGTTCTATGTATAATACAAAGAATATTGTTATATAACCTTGTGTGGAGTCTCTTTTGTGGTATGCCTAGTGTGTCAATGGTGTGTGCGTGTGTTGCACAAACGCTTTATACATTGCCTCTGGGATAAGCCTGACTGCTATGAAAGCTACCAAGGGGATGAGCAATGGTTATCTTGTGTGTGTAACTCCCTAACCCTGACCAGAGTGGTGGGTTTTGCCTGGCTTAGGTGCAACCACACAAAAACTCAATTTCTAACACCAGGTCACATACCTTTGGGGAGGGCACACATTCTGCAGAGGAGAGAAAGGTTTCTGATATCTTAGTTTTAGATAGAGAGGGGCACTGGGGGATTGTTTGCGTAGGGAACACAGGAAATGCTGGAAACGTTGGTAGGGTTACTCCTGAGGCCCATAGGCACACCCAAAATAAACATGCTGAAGTTCAGTAGTTGAATCATCAGTAAAGATGCCTATAAATTTTATTTTTATCTTGTCACATTTGTTATACATTCAAATGTCACGAAATGAATTCTAAAACATTACTGCTTATTCTTATAAAAAGTAGATTTGTGTTTACTTTTGTGTCTCTGACTACAAAGTTAGAGGATTTTGGAAAGTGACCTGACAATCTCGCTGGGGTACTGGGAGTATGAAACTAAGGCTATAGAATATCAGTGTTTTCTAACACTCAACAACATTTAAACAACTTTAAATGAACTATATATTTCAAAACAGATCAGCAGTTAGGAAAGCACAAATGATGCACATTTTTTGTCATTCTGAATTATGATGGAAATAATTATTTTAATAGGATCAAAACAGATCAAGACACTTTACTTGACGATGTGCAATGGTAAATATTTGCTGAGACCCAATTTACGCACATTATCATTTGTGCGTTGTAAGAAACTGGGTTACTGATTGAGGGGCGGTGAAACTCTACTCAAGCAGTAACCACAATGCTTGTCAGGGTGAGGCACAAGCAAACCCCAAATTAACCTGTGATCAGCCCTCTGGTAGCTTGGCACAGAGCAGTCAGGCTTAATTTAGAGGCAGTGTGTACAGTAATTCTGCATCACTTCAAAGAGTAATTAAGTGAAAACACAACACAAGAAAAATCCCACACCAATTTAGACAAATGGAGCAAATTTAGTAAATACATCAAGACCAAAATGACAAAAATCCAATCAGTAAAACTGGAGATCCAATTAGTAGAACGAGAGATATGTAGTTTAAAGATTTCAGTCAATATAATGACAAAAAGTACAAAGCACCTACTGTGGATATCCGGTCGCGCTAGGCTGGAACAAAGTCACAAGTTCAGGTTGACTGTGATGGAGCATAGGCTGGCTACAGGGACTCAGCTAGGCCTGCTGAACAAGAGTAACATAAATCCTGTTTCCGAATAGCTGCAGCATCCCATGTCAAGGATACATTGCGCAGCTGAGGTAATGCGAGATCCTGGTTAGAGATACATCCTGCAGCAGCAGTTCTTATGGGGCTGTGGGTTGTGATGCGAAGTACTTGCATCTGGAAAGCCAACACAGCAGAGGTGATGTATCCGTTCTGCTTGGGGTTGCGCAGCAGAGGAGATGCAGCAGTTCCGCTGGATCCACAGATGGGCTGGCAGAGTACCATCAGGCCCACTTCCAAGGTTCCAGGACTGGGGTGGCACCACATGGCAGGGTAGGACTCACAGATGGCAGGGCATAAGTGCTGGGTTCAAGAGTGTTGGAGCCTTCTGTCCCTGAGGCTTTAGTCAGGAGGCCAGTCAACTAGCCCTTGGAGTCACTCTGGGGTCCTGGGTTCAACAGATGAAGGTCCAGTCCTTCTCTCCTAGGTAAGAGGGTGGCAGACAGCAGGCAGCAGCACAGCAGTCCTTCTCAGCATCAGTCCAGTAGAGTGGCAGTACTTTCAACAGCACATCAGTCCTTTTTCCTCGCAGAGTCCACAGGTCCAGAAGTGTACTGAAGATATAGATCTAAGGGTCCAACTTTGAGACCTGGTGCCTACATTTAAATGTAGGAGGCTTCCAGTGGTTACCACCCCCTGAGGTGTCAGACATCCCCTTCCTCCCTCTTCTAGCCCCTGCCTGTCTGGGGTCACAATAGACCAGTGTCAAGCCATTTGTGATAGTGCTTAGGCAGAGCCTTTATAATGTGCAAGTGTGCTCGTGACAGCTCCTCCCCCTCATTAACTCAGAGTGGCCCATCCTGCCAACACCTTTCTTCCCTTTGTCTCCCTGTCTGAGAGCAATACACAAAGACTAACTGCCAGCTACACCTAGTGATGTGACCCAGGATCAGGCTGCAGGCACCAAATGGTTAGGACAGGAACATTCTGACTTTCTAAAAGTGGCATTTTCAGAATTGTGATAAAAAAAATCTGACTTTAGCATTAAAGATGGCTTTTCATTACAATTCTTTAGACACCAAACTCAAACTGTCTACCTGCTCCCAATTGGTAGTTACAGCGTATTAGCTGCAATAAGGTAACTCCAATGTTATCCTATGTGAGAGGTAGGCCGTGTAGTAGTGAGAAATGATTTGAAAAGGTTTTTCACTACCAAGACATGTTAAACTTAAATGTCCTACTTTTTAAATACACTGCACCCTGCTTTCTGGGCTGTTCAGGGCCTACCTTAGGTGTGGCTTATATGCAGGGCCACTGGAATTATGCAATTGTGTGGCTGTGGCGGTTTTCGAATAATTATGGATCTGCCGCATTTGCCACATAAGCAATCATTTGCTGCATATTCTGCAGATATAAAAAAATGTTTCTTGCTCAAATGGCTTAAAAGTTAATAAAATCATAGCAACACATGTTACCGTGCAGTGGAAGGCCATTTGCAGAGATTGATTGGTCACCTTTCTGTTGATTATTGCTATGTTTGGGTGTTACACTGGTACTAATAAGGTGTAACATATGCCAAGACAGTGTTAACAAGTGTAAAAATTATGAAATAATGAAGTAATACTATCAGTAAATGTGCCGCATTACGGCACATAATTTAGTTGACCCTGGCCTATCATTTGGCCCTCTCCTGCTGCATAATTCTAGTGGCCCTGCTTATATGTATTACGAAGGAAGTTTTATGCCTGGCAAAAGGTTTATTTTGCCAGGTCAAAATGCCAGTTTTATACTACAGACACAGGCTGCAATTACAGGCCTGAGACATTTTAAAAGGATTACTTAAGTGAGTAGCACAGTCAGTTCTGCAGGCCCACTAGTAGCATTTAATTTACTGGCCCCGGGTACAGTAGTGCACTTTACTAGGGACTTACAAGTACATTAAATTTGCCAATTGGGTGTAAGCCAGTTTCACCATGTTTTAAGGAGACAGCACAAGCACGTTAGCAGTGTTTAACAGTGGTAAAGTGTGCGGAGTCCTAAAAGCCAACCAAAACAGGATAGCAAACCAGGAGGGTGAAGGCAAATGTTTAGAGGTGACCCTGCAGAACAGGGTTAAGTCCAACATGACCCCTCTCCAGCCAAAAATCAGGGTACACTAACCAATACCTTGATGGGCTTCCCTGCTTAGGTGATAGAACATGGACGAAGGCCCTGTTATACAGGGGCATGTGACAGCTCTACGCCTCTCTGAAGTCATTTGAAACCCTCACTCTATACTCTCTTAGAGCCACTGGACTGACCCATGGGAACCCTTCTACTCACTTCTGTACCCCATCTGTGAAGCACCTAACCTTAACTTGCTCACAGATGCATCCCAGTAGGCAGACAGTACCACCACGGCCAACAAAGCGGTATGTCCCATCCCACCACTTGGATCAGACTTCTATCCCGAACCCCAACAAAATTCTGTCCATAAGAACAGCAAACAACTGAGGCCCCTGACAGCTGTCAGTGTCCAGAGCAAGGCCCCAGGCCATCCAGGGGTCTCTGACATCTGCAGTTTCTCAGAGTCCAGGTAACATCCCAGATTATTAGGCACCCTACTTCCACCTTACTTCAAAACCAGTTCAGAGTTGGTAGCCGAGAAGGGCCACTCAGCTCAGGGTCTGTGCCCTGCAGCTGAACAAGTGCCTGGGTGAGCTAGGACTTCCGGGGGGGTGGGGGGGACCTCACCACCCCTGGTATAGGTCTGCAGCCCCCTGTCTCTGTGACAGCGCAGGGACCACCCCCAAATCAGAAGTGGTCTCAACAGGGTCAATCTTGGGGTGCTCTGTTCTCAGAACTGGCAACCCCTGATTCACTAGTCCTCCCATTGTGGACTGTTTCCACCTTCTGCCCTCCATCTGGGCCTCTGTACCCTCACTTTTGGAGTAGTACTCCCAGAAAACTGAACTGCTAGGGTACCATGGCGGCCTCCCCTCCCAGTTCTCCTGACACTGGGGGAATGTTATTCCCTAGATTGCAGTGTATAGGCATCTAGGGACTAACTATGACCCTGCTCTGGGTCACCTCCCCACTCCAATTCAGGGATACCAGGGCCATGGAGTGGAAAAAGGTCTACCCTTGGGCCTGAGTCACCCTGCACACCTAACCGGTGTACTGCTATCGATAAACAAGCCTTTCCACTACTGTGGTCTGGCTAGCCGGGTGTCCGTCAGAGCAGTGACAGGGATCCTATTCACTTTCAGTTAGTGGAAGTGATGACTCCCACCCTCAGGGATCACATGTCTACTCTATGATTCTACCTCCCACCGCTGAGTCCACCTTCTAACTAAAGGAGATTAGGGCATGATAAACCTCTTGCCCCTGGGACTACTTACCCCTAAGGCCATATTGGCCACCCCTGTAGAGGTCCAAACAGTGGGTGGTTTCTTAGAACAGATAGAGTCTCCTTGCTTGTGTCCTAGATGAGAACAATCAAAGCAGCAGGGTTGGAAATGGGGTGCCCTGGCCACCGCCCACCAGAACCTCTGCCCCATTTCTCAGAAGGGCCATGGGAACCCTTTCCTCCACCCTTACTCTGTGACTTGTCTGTGTCACCTTTGACCTCCCTCTCACTCTGCTGGGGGTAACCTGAACCACTCTTTATCTAGTCACCCCTGGTACCTTCATATGGACCCTCATGCTGAGTCAGAGGTCAACGTCCTTAGCAAGCCCCCTGGGGTCAGTGAGCTTATTATAAATCAGCTGTTGTATTTGCAAAACAAAGACTGAACATGTACTCTCTTGCAATCAGGTTATACTGCCCTTGGTAATCCTTTACTTCACTGCCCTTCATCCAATTATCCAGTGCCTTGCAAAAAGCAATCAACACGAAGGTGGACTGATGGACTGATGGGCCACCTTCTGGCTGCTCCAAATCTTCTGCCTCTACTTTTCAGGGGTGAGTCCATACTTCTTGACAAGGATTTCCTTCATGGGGGTTAACCTCATCCTGTCCCCCTTTGCCAGTAGGTTGTCCCTTCCCTCACTAGGGATATGCTTCCAGCATCTAGCCCCCCAATCCTCTGCAGGGATCCTATGCATCTGCAAAGCTAGCTTATAAGCTTCAAACCACTTGTCAATGCCATCCCCCAGAACAAATTCAGGCATCAGACCTTTCGGAATGTGGTCCCTCTTATCTCCAGAGGGCACTACAGGTACACTACCAACAATATTGCTGGGCTTTGCCTGTCTGGCTTTGAAGACTAGCTCTCTGAGGCTCCTTTCAGAAGCCAGTTGCTCTAAGACCAATATATCCTCCATGGCCAGTTTCATTTCCTCCATCCTGAGTTTGGCCATCTCCAGCCTGAACTCCCTTTCTTCCTTCCTGTCCACCAGCTCCTCTGGGGACTGGCCTTGAGAAGACACACTGCTCTGTGCTCTGGCAGGGAGCTTCAACTCAAGAGGCAAGTCATTCCCCTAAGCTAACTGCTGCCTTTCAGGACTGGTATCCAGATCCTCTCCTTGCCTTTACATATCATCATTCCTTCTGTTGCTGTAACCTTTGACTAGTGGACTTCCACCCAGGCCTTCGGAACCTTTTGGAGCTCCTCTTTCCTGGTTTAGCTCTTGACTAAAAGTCCCCTCTCCTTGCAAAGCTCTTTGAGCTGGGTCACAGTGTAGGCCTCTATGGTGGCCAACTCAAACTCCATCCTTGCAGCTATTGTTTCAGGCACACCTGGCAAGTAGAAGGAGAGGGAAAAAATGAAAAGACCAATCTAGGAGAAATGAAAAAATGAAAAACTCGAAGTGGTTGCAGATTATTTATCTTGGATTTTCTGTGTAACACAAAATTACTGTATGGCACTGCACGAGCATAAGCCCTAATCCCACTGCTGCCACCAATGTAAGAGACTAGATTACTGATTGATGGGAGGTGAAAACCTACTCAAGCAGAAACCACAATCCTTGTCAGGGTGAGGCACAAGCAACCCCCTAATTAAGTTGTGCTCAACCCTCTGGTAGGTCGGCACCAAGCTGTCAGGCTTGACTTAGAGGCAAAATTTAAAGTATTTATGTAAAACTTTGAATAGGAATAAAGTGAAAACAAAACACAAGAAAAATCCTAGACTAATTTAGAAAAATAGAATATATTTTAATAAATAAATCAAGACAAAAATCCAATCAGTAGAGCTATAACTATAAGTATTTGGTCGCACTAGACCGGGACAAAGTCACAACTTCAGGCCGACTGCAATGGTCATTTACAGGAACTCAGCTAGGCCCGCTGAACAAGAGTTCCTTTTAGGGGGGCGTGGCTAGCCAACACCCAAGATGGCCGTACTGATGTGAGGCTCCGAGCCCCGACACCGTAATATCCCCCAAGATCCGCTAAATATATCTGTTTTGCTCGATTAAGACACTGATCCGGGTGCCTACTGCACTGTGGAGGCACCCGGTCGAGCATCGGCGAAGATCAAACAACTCCGTCCGGAGATTTCCTCGCCCGACTCCAGACCGGACCCAGTGACGCAGCTCCGCCCAGGCCACGACCGGAGCTGCTCCGCACTGTCCTCGCTTCCACCGTGGTGCCTGCGGCATCGCGAGGAGGAGCGTTGTGGGCGCCCCTTGTCCCGTGGAGCCCCCGGCTACTAGGACCTTTCGCGCGGTGTCGGGTGAGCTCCGACACACGCGCAGACTTTGTGGGAAGGCAGCGCGGCGGATGAGAGGGCTTGAGGAGGTGGGAAGGCGCCTCTCTCCCCGCGCTGTACATACTGGCCGATCGTGCCGGGGGGCGGACTTTGAGGCTCCCGCTGGGACTTGGACCGCGTGAATTGCTTTGGGCACAGCGCTGCATTGGGTGGGCTCCGATATAAGTGCGGTTTGGGTACCAGTCCCCAATGCCGTTAACACGCTGCTCCCGAGGCGGGGAGGGCTGAGGACGGTGAGACGGGCATTCCCCCTCTCCCCCGCAGTAATAGCACGAACTCGTTTGTGTGGGAGCTTGCCGGCACTTTCCAATGTGCAGGGGGTCCAATACTGCCTGCCCACGCTGTGCACATCTTCCATCTCGTAAAGGGACTTCCACCACATTTATTTTGGTCTACATCGGTGATCCGGGGGTGCCGCTGAATGGCCAGCCTTGAAGCACTGATTGCCTGGGATGCAGAGTGATTCTGCGTGGGTCTAGGGAGGGACGGACTCACCTCCAATGTACTGGGTCTGACGATTGTTGATCGAGAGTGTCTCACGCCCTTTGCCTGCGCAGATCCCTTACTTCATTTGCTAAGGAAGCATCAATCAAGGTCTCTACGAACCGCGACGCAGCGACAGTGGTTTGAGTGAAGTAGGACGGTGGGCATAATCCTTGCACCACTATCACATCTCATCTACTCCGGAGGCCCGGTCGGATTTCTTTCTAAGAGTTGGCAGTCTCTACTCAATACTATTAAATCACGCCACCGGCTACCCTAGTCAGCTAAGCCTATATCACTCCTTGTGCCCCACATCGCTAGCCTACAGCTAAGCCATAAAAATGGCCACCGCGAAAGGTTCAAAGCAGACCCACGTCACGAAGCTGGCGAAATTTGCACACTCTCAATCAGAAGCTGCGGACGGGCAGCAGGGTGCATCTGGCTCCAAGCTACAAACGGGAGAAGGGGCTCTGACATTGGCAGATGTCATGGAAGCCATCCAAGGGGTTCGTACGGCCTTGGAGAATAAAATCGATACAGTGACCACGGAGGTCACTCTCATCAGAGCTGATCTGCGCAACTGGGGGGATAGGGTCAAGGCGACCGAGGACTCCGTTTCCACCCTCCAACACTCTACAAAATCACTGGAGACCACGGTCAAACGGCTGCAAGCACAGACATCGGACCTCGAAACTAAGCTGGAGCATTATGAAGGTCGAGCACGCAGGATCAATGTACGAATTTTGGGGGTTCCAGAAAGATCGGAGGGGCGGGCCACAGACTTATTTGTCGAAGACTTGATCACAAAACACTTGCAACCCCGGTCCCTCTCACACTATTTCTCGGTGGAGCGTGCCCACAGAGTACCGGGGGCCCCCCCAAACCAGGGGCTCCGCTTCGTCCCATATTGGCTCGGATCTTCAACTTTCGCGACAGGGACATTATTCTTCAGACAGCTAGGGCCGCTCCACCGTTGAAATTCGAGAACTCGACAATCACCTTATTTCCGGACTTCACCCACAAAGTGCAATTGAAATGCAGGTCCTTGTTAGAGGTGAAACGGGCGCTCAGGGGCCACAATATGAAATATGCGATGCTGTTTCCAGCGAAACTCCGAGTGCAGGCGGATGGTAAATCGTGGTTCTTTCAGTCACCAGAAGATACTTGGGACTGGTTGGACAGTTGGCGTTCCTCCGAGTCGCAGAGACACTCCTCCCCTACTCGTCAACACAGATCAAGGAGTCCTTCGGAAACAGTCAGCCAGGTGGAGGCAGTTTGAATTTTTTGATTCTTCTACTAGACTGGCAGCAAGAACGAACTGGCCGAATTGCGAGTGAGTGATACTAGACTTCACTCTCCTGCAGTGGAGACCTTGTTTGCCCGACGGACCGGGGTAGGACCCATGCCATAGTCCAGTTACAATGAGTATTGCTCGGCACTCCGGATGAGGGGTTGCATTTAATAGAGTGGGTTGGAGGGGGGGGTGCTAATGGCTAATTCCATCTGTTTTGAATGTTTATTGGACTTGTAGTCAGTTGATGCTGATCTCCAGCACACTATATAGACCTGTAGATCTGTGATAGGGCGGGGGTTGAAATATGTAGATCTGTCCTGTTTGATTGAGCCCCAGGCCCGGACTATATTGTTCTCAAGGGCTTTTTTATTGTCTTTTTGGGGGATTAGCGGAATACCTATTTGGGTTGTTTGGCTGTGTGACATTCCCTCCATAGAATAGTTCATTGGGGTTTACAGGCACTCTGCAAAATTGGGGGGTGGGCAGTTTGTAGTCCACGTTGCAGGGAGGCAGGGTGGGGGGGGGTTCTAGGGTTTGTTCATGGGTGTTTTTGCATTTTTATGTGTGTGTTCAGTATAATTTTGCTGATGAGACTTCCTTCATGGCGTACAGGGGCATTCCTAATGTCGATTCCATATTCCTTTGCGTGTGTAGACAATACATTGTGCTGCCTCGTTGGGGGCGGGGGGGAGATTTGTCAGTATTGCCTCTCACTGATCCTTCTTCTATATATGTCCGTTATTGTCGGTTAAATGAGTATTGCTCAAAGCACAAACCCGCAATTGGGGTGCCTTAAACTGCTTTCCTGGAATGTGAATGGGCTGGGGGACCGAATCAAGAGGGGAATTGTGTTGCAATATCTGAAATGACAGGCCCCAGATCTGGTTTTGCTACAGGAAACCCATATTCAGGGTACCTCCTACTGTGCCCTTAACAGATGGGGATATAAATTGGTGGCGCATGCTGGTTTTGCTAGGGGGTCCAGAGGAGTGGGTATTCTGGTACGAAAGTCCCTCCCATTTCAAATACAATCAGTTACCCGTGATCCATTGGGCAGGTTCGTCATGGTTTCGGGGCGATGGGAGGGGAGGCCCCTTGATGTAACTTCTCTCTATGTGCCGCCCCGGCTGCATTCCACCACACTCGCTGACCTGGGACCACACATGTTAGACTTACCAGACGGTGACTTACTGGTGGGGGGCGATTGGAATGCTGCACTTTGTGGGGAACTAGACCAACTGCCATCCAGAGGTATGGAACCTGCTGGGACATTATTGGGGGAATTTTTAGAGGCATTCGGCCTTATCGATGTGTGGAGGTCCTGTAATCCCTCCTCTTTACAATACACCTTTCATTCAGGGGCACATGGCAGTCTGTCCCGTATAGACTATATTTTTTGTAAAGCCCCTGTTAGACTTGGCATCTTTTGGCGTGTTTCCCCTGACTTTTTGCTTTCTGACCTCCCGGTTTTGACTCTGTTTTTGCTGGTGTAATGATTCTGCGCACTTTCCTCACTGCTGTCCAGTGGGAAAGTGCAAGTGCTCCTGTATAAAATGTGTTATGGATTGGTGTTTCCATGATTGGCCTATTTGGTTTATGTATCAGTCCCTTGTAAAGTGCACTGCGAGTGCCAGGGCCTATAGACCAAATGCTGTTGGTGGGCTGCAGCACTGGATTGTGCCACCCACGCAAACAGCCCGTAAAGTGTAACTCGGGCCTGCCATCGCAGAGCCTGTGCGCAGCCTGGGGCTGCCATAGTCGACTTGGCAAGTGCACACACTTGCAAGTCCCTAAACCTTCCCTTTACTACATGTTAGTCACCCCTAAGGTAGGCCCAAGGTACCCCTATGGGCAGGGTGCGTTGTATGCGAAAGGTAGGACATGCCCTGGTGTGTGTGGCATGTCCTGATAGTGAATTACAGCCTAGTTCGTTTTTTACTATTGCAAGGCTACCTGTTCCCCCTAGGCCAGAACGGGCAGTTTTGATTATTACAGCTTATAATCCTAACTGACCCCGGGAACATGGTAGAAATTCGAGTTTAGTATGCCTGGACTCAGAATGATAAAATGCAGCTTTTAGTGAAGTTGGTTTTAACATTCTGTGTTTGAAAATACCACTTTTAGAAAGTGGGTATTTTCTTGTCTAACCATCCAAGCCTGCCTCTGCGAGGTTGTGTATTCCTTGTCTGGAGTGTGAGTGACAGGGGCTGGGGGATGCCGGGAGACAGGGTGAGTCAGCGCAGGGCTGAATAGCAAGATCTACATGTAGATGGGTGGGAGGGGTCGCACCTGGGCCCTGAATAGGACAGTGCCTTCCCTCCACAATGCTGGCTCCACCTCCTGTGGTGCGTCTGATGTCCCTGGCCTACTCACTGAAAGAAGGGACGGAGACTTGTCAACAAAGTGCTCCAGAACTGGTTTGGACTAGGCAAAGGCCTCTCTGCCTTCAGAGAACAAAGGAATTTGGGATATAAATATTGGGGCCCTGACCCCATGAATTTAGATCTCGCTGGAATCAAGGAACCTGCCAAGACGAAGAGCTGGAAGAGCTGCCAGGAGGAGTACTGCCCCTTTGCTGTGTTGTTGCTTTGTTGGGTTGGCCTGCAGTTGCTGCTTCTGTCTTGGGCAGTGGAAGGACTGGACTGAACTTTCTACAAACTTGTGCTGAGTATCTCCAAGGGCCTGGAACCGAGCTGGCCTCCTGTTAAGAAGTCTCAGGGACTACAAAGACTTCACAAGCCTCTGGGTACCGCTTCTGGAACGCTGTTTCAGTTGCCACAGAGGAAGGGAACTGCAACCGACTCCGTCAACCGAATCCATCCCTGGCCGGTGACCTGTTTGCACCGCAGACCGCATCGCCCCGCTTCGCATCGCAACCCTGGTCTCACCGTGGGCGACGTCCGACGGCGCCAACATCGAGCCGCTGCTTGCACCGTGACCTGTGGGCACCGCAGTTCGCATCGCTTCGCTGAACCAGCCGGACCCGACCGACGCGGTCGCTGCAACTGGCCTCAAGAGTCGAGACCGCACCGCATTTGGGGCACCGCTCGCACGTCTGCGACGCACCGCTCCGACTCGCACCGCTGTCCGACGCCAGCTCCCGCACTCCGGCTAGGTCGCCTGCATCGCAACCTGTCAGCACCGCATCGAGCATCGTCTCACCCTGCATCGCACGCCTTGGACTCACCGACTCCGTCTGTACGACGCTCATCGAGCCGCTGCCTGCACCGCATCGAGGGACACCGCACCTTGCATCGCTCCGTCTTGCACCGCAACCGCGCCGAACGCCGAACGGCTCGTACACTCCGTACCAGCCACAACGAGAAAGGTACTGTAACCGAGTCTGTTCACGACTCTGCTGGCCCGTATCGACGCGGCCGGCTGGAACTGTTAGACTCTGGGGTTTTCAGCATCGCGGTAGGCTCGGATGGAGCTACCGACTCGTACGAACTTTGCTTTTGTGCTATTCCTGCAAAGAAGAAGTTACCGTATCAAGCATTCATTCGTAAAGTATAGTATTGTGGATTTTTGTCGTAATTGGTCTTGTCTTGAGTATATAAAATATTGGTTATTTTTCTAAACTGGTGTGGTGTCCGTTTGTAGTGCTTACACTGTATTACTGTTGGTTATGTGCAAATGCTTTACACACTGCCTCTGAATTAAGCCTGACTGCTCGTGCCAAGCTACCACGAGGGTGAGCAGGGGTTACTTCACGAGTGTAACACCCTTACCCTGACTAGGAAGAAGGGTCCCTACTTGGACAAAGGTGCAAGCCCTTGCCAACTAGAGATCCCATTTCTAACAGCCCCCCAGCTTCCCATGTTTGATGAGATATCCTTTCTTCCCAGAGGCATTTCTGACCATTCCCCGATTGTGATGTACTATGGCGGTGTTTCCCCCCTCCTACCAGGCACGAAATGGTGCTCAATTCTTGGTATCTCATGATACCGACGATTAGAGAGCAATTGGTGAAAGCCACCCAAAGTTATTTCGCAGAAAATGATGGGTCGGTGACATCGGATGTCACGCTCTGGGAGGCATATAAGGTGGTGATCCGGGGTAGTGGGGTGGCAGCGGTCACAGGTCATAAGAAAGAGAAGCGTAAACAACTGGAGGATTTACAAGCAGAGATAACCACGTTGGAGTCTGACTTGGTAGCCTCCCATACTTCTGCTACTGCACATAAATTATCCATAAAGCAAAAAGAGTATAGGGATGTTGCCACAGAGGCCGCTAGGTTTCAGTATCGAGCAACCCAGCACCGTATTTACGACATAGGGGATAAGGCCAGTAAGTTGCTGGCGTGGTTGGATAAAAGTGAGTTGGCTAATAGGTGGGTGGCCCAGATCGTGGGGCAGGGGGGAGAAGTACAACGGGACAGAGTCGAGATTGCAGATGCCTTCGCCAGATATTTTAAACAAGTATACACATCCAGCCAATCGACTACTCAGACCGAATCAGCCGAGCTGTTGGCTACCTTGTCGCTACCAGTTTTAGATGCCCAGGATGCTGAAGGCCTTGAGGCAGAGTTCACAGCCGAAGAGGTCACAAAGGCTATTGGCTCTCTGCAATCAGGTAAGGCTATGGGCCCGAGCAGTCTTCCAATTGAATTATATCAATCTAACGCCAAAACTAAAGCCCCATACTTAGTAAGAATGTATGAAGAGAGTCTGATTGAAGGTACCTTGCCTGAAACGCAAAGGCTGGCCAATATTGTGGTGATCCACAAAAAGGGGAAACCCCCCCCCGAGGACTGTGGTTCCTATCGTCCTATTTCTTTATTGGACCCGGAAGTGAAAATCCTGGCCAAACTGCTTGCACAACGTCTATACCCTGCCTCCTCAAATTAATACATTCGGATCAATCTGGCTTTATGCCCACTAGGAATACAGCATTAAATCTCTGACGGTTATATGGGGTATTGGGCAGAGCCACCACTATCCAAGAGGATACCATCATAATGTCCCTAGATGCTAAAATGGCCTTCGATATGATTGAGTGGTCCTTTCTTTTCGCTGCACTTGAGCGATATGGATTCGGAAGCCGATTCTTGTCTTGGGTGCGTCAGCTTTATTCTGAACCCCTGGCTAGGATTTCGGTAAATGGAGCGCGTTCTGCGTCCTTTGTGTTGGGGAGGGGTACAAGACAGGGTTGCCCACTCTCGCCTCTGCTTTTTGCTGATGATATTCTGTTGTACCTAGCCAGACCCCCCTTTTCACTTTGGCATGTCCTACATATCTTTGCGCTATTCCAAAAATATTCCGGATACACCATTAACTGGGACAAATCCTTGATATATGTGTTGAGTGGTGTACCTCCGGCTCTACCGGCGGATTGTGAGGTCCGCATAGTGACCGTCGGCTTTCAGTATTTACTGCCCCCCCCTGCTTCGCCTCAGGGCAGACATACGTCATTGGTAAACACTACCCCTCACATTGTTAGGTAGAGCGGCCCTCTACAAAATGATGGCTCTTCCGTGCTTTTTGTATGTTCTACAGAATGCGCCATATCTAATTCCACCGCGATATTTTCAATTAATTGACTCCGAAGTCAGGGCACTGCTCTGGGACCAGGGTGCCCCCCCGCATTGCCCGCACAAAATTGACGAAGAGCTGGTACGATGGTGGTATTGCCTTACCCGACATCCAGTCTTACTATTGGGCCTCGCAGCTAGTTGTTTTAAACTGATAGGTCCATCGACCCGTTTCGGACCCCGCTTACAGAATGGACCGACACAATATGCTCCATGGCACTTATCTCAGGGCACTCTACGGAGGCCCACGATATGCACCTAGGTTCACTCCTATGTCATCCACGGTAGATTTATGGCACAAAGCAACGCGGGCTGTGGGTGGAAAGATAAAATAACACAAGTCACCCCTCTATTGGAATCAGGCCGCCTGGGTCTGCTTTCCACGCAGCCAGGATTTGATAAATGGAACTTGATTGGTCTCTCGACAGTCGGGGATATGTGGGCGAAGGGGAGGGTGATTCCTTTTTCTGATCTTCAAAGGGACTACCAATTGCATGAACGAGAAACCTTCCGCTATCTCCAGGCCCGGAACGCTTTGTATAAAGTCATCCCCAAGGACTCGGAGGTGCCGGTTTCCTCGCCTCTGGAGGATAGATTGTTGGATGATTATCTCCCGGAGAAAGCCATCTCATTGACTTACCGGAACATCCTCCATCATACTCCAGACGCCCAGGAGAAATTGCGTGTTAAGTGGGCTGATGATGTTGGAGATCTGGACGATGATGATTGGAGAGAGACATTAGCATCCCCACGCGAAGTAGCGATCCTATCACGATTCAGACTCATACAGCTCAAATTGCTGCACCGGACGTATTATACCAGCTCTGTACTGGTCAAGATGGGTGTGAAGGGTTCTCCTGCCCGCCCCCGTGGCTGTGGCCAGGATGGTACCTATATACATCAATGGTGGCATTGCCCCGTCCTTCAGAGGTATTGGGAAAAAGTTGTCGCTGGTCTGTCTCGTGTCTGTACTTCAACTGTAGCCGGCTCACCCCCGGCTGTGTCTCCTTAATATCTGGGATGCCACTGACTTGTCACGGACCGAGAAGATCTGGGTTACCCTGGGCTGTATGGTGGCGAAACGCAATATAGCTAGAACATGGAGGGGTGATGTACAGTTGAGCTATAAGGATTGGGAATCAGATATGGACTGGTGCATGCAAGCTGAGAGGGTGGTTTATAAAAGTAGAGGCTGCCCACAAAAATGGACCAAAATAAGGGACCCTTGGAACGAAAGTAGAGGTTTGTTATGCACTCCTGTTGTCCTCCCTCACTCCCTAGTGGTGGACGATGAAGATATTTAACAGCGTTAAATACGGATCGATGATGAGTCTCTTTTGTAACACTGCCTAACGCCTACATATGTAATTGTATTGTGTAATGTGCTTTTTTGAAGTCTAGATTAATGCAAAGTATTGCTTTTTGGTTTTGTTGTTTGTTTTATATTTTCTTTGAATAAAAAAGATTTAAAAAAAAAAAAGAGTTCCTTTTAATCCTGGTTGCGAAGAGTTTTGGAGTCCTGTGTCAAAGATGCATGGCTCAGCTGAGGCAATGCAAGTGTGGAAAAACAAAACTCTTTTCTTCTCCACCGTAAAAAAAAGGCCAGTAGTAGGAGGTCTTTTAAAGTAACTCGTAATTAATAATATTTGTGCGGGTGCACATATTCATAGCGCTAGGGTGGCTATGAAAAGAGTGGACATCGTTCAAAGATGTGCGAGGTTATTTATACATGTTGCACGGGCTGGGGATGTGCAAAACATTTACAAAAAGGAACAATCCCTGATTAGGTAACAAGGACATTGCTGATTCCTTCGCATACATTGAGAGACAATAGAACAAACGAGTATAAATATTACAAGTGGACATTGCTTGTTCCTTCTCATACTGGACAGACAATCCAGCAATCGGTTATAAACTTTACACGTGGACATAGATGAGCCCTAGACGGGCAAAGAGCAGGTAGGTCAACACAAGGCGTGTAAACGGCATGATCAAAACAAGTCTGTTTCTGCTGACTTGAAACACAAATAGAAAGGCACCAAAGCTTGTGATTCAACATCTTGGGGAAATACAAACTGGAAGAACTGATGTTCAGAATAATATCTAAAAATAAGTTTTTCACACAAGGATCTGGTTGGAGATGTGCCGTGCAGTGGCGGTTCCAATGGGGCTGCAGATTGAGATGTGAAGTCCTTGCAATGGGAAAATCCACACAGAAGAGGCGATGCATCGGTTCTGCTCAGGATTGCGCTGCATAGGAGATGCATTTGCTCTGCTGGATCCACAAATGGGCTGGCAGAGTACCTTCATGCTCACTTCAAAGGGTCAAGGATTTGGGTGACACAACTTGGCAAGGTAGGACTCACAGTTGGCAGAGTCCAGGTGCTGAGTTCAAGGTAGTTGGAGTTTTCTATCCCTGAGGCTCAAGTCAGGAGGCCAGACAGCTAGTCTTTAGAGTCACCCTGGGGTCCTAGGCACAAAAGATGCAGGTCCAGTCCTTCTCACCCAGGCAAGAGGGTAGTGGGCAGCAGGTCAGCACAGCAGGGCAGCAGTCCTTCAGAGCAGCAGTCCAGCAAAGTGGCAGTCCTTTAAGAAGCACAGCAGTTGCAACTTCTTGGCAGAGTCCACAGGTCAAGAAGTGTTCTGAAGAGTTGGGTCCAACATTAATACCCCAGATACTCTGCTCTTGTGCCTCACATGACAGTCACTTAACTGCCACGTGTGACACTCAGCTGGCATGACTGTCCAACCTCAAACACTAAAGATACGGATTGCTTGCTTTACAGACCTCAGTTGAGCATCTGCCATAGTTCACACAAATCAGAAATGACCCTTGTGAGAAGCTGGCCTGGTATATGATGTCCACTAATGTAAGTGGGCACCTTGCACCAGTCCAGACAACCCTTATGGTGATTTAAGAGGTCTTAGACGACCTTAAGAAGCTCTCTAAGTGGTAGCTGTGGAGAGCAGCCTTCAGGCTTAGTCCAGAAGGAGTGTAAAGCAGCTTGTTTTACCAGAATGCAATCTTGTAGTATAGATTAAGTGAAAAAGAACCACACAAAGTATTTATAAAAATATGTATTTATTATCTAACATTCTCTAAACACATAGAAATATCTCCTTCCCGGAGATATGCACAATGTACACAATAATTTAGCAAAGAAACACAGTAAATAGCACGTAATACACAGTGGGCCACAGGGGGGGACCAAACCATATACAAAGAAAGTGGTATAAGAACCACGACTTGGGTCAAGAAAATGTCAAGAGGACATTGTAGTGCTGGGGACCCAAGGAACCACCCATGGTGAGTAGATAGGGACCCCACGAAGAGCGTGTGCAGTGTGGGAACACAACCACGTGCTCCGTACAACTCTACGGGTAAGTCGCGGTTGGATTTTTAAAAATTAAGGACCCTTCCCTGTGGACCCTGAAGAAACCCCGTGGAAGACAGAAGGTTTAAGAGCCACCCCACCTGTGGATACCCTAATACCCACATTACCTACACCAGGGAAGCCGGGTGCATATGGGTAAAGTGGTGTCGGAAACCGCCTTCAAACCCAATGGAGAACTTCAGGAAAGTGCCGCTGTTGAAGAAGGAGAAAGTGTCCGGTGGAATCCGAAGGTGGATTCTAGATGAGAGATACCTGCAAGCAGAGGAGACAGAGTCTATGTCACTCAGGAGTAACCAGGAGACTTGGAAGACTAATGCCCTCCGATGTCGGATGTTGCAGGATGGATGACGATGACCTTGACTCTGCAGCTGTGAGGACCAGGCGATGCTGAGGAGGACCAGGAGCCATGCACAAGCTGTCTCACAAAGGTTGTCGAGTGCTGAGGGGTCGGTGTCCGGCGGGAGCACGAACAAACCTTGGCATATGCAACCAATGCAGGAATCGAAGAAAGAGCAACGTCGGGACCAGCAAGGTCCAGGGGACTCACCAAAAGCTGGGGAGTCAGGGCAGGGCCCGAGCAATCAGTGGAGCCCCAAAGAAACAAGTGTGACCCTCAAATGGACCCACAGGCCAGAGGCACTGGAGTCGCGAGAGGACCTCAAGCAGCTCACCAAAAGATGCAGGCCAAAGTGCACACGATGCGGTGTGGCTGAAGATTCTGGTCACTGGAGGTGCTCGAGGTAGGGGCTACTTGGAGCCCGAAGATCTTCTTGGAAGGAAGCCAACAAGCCTTTGCAACTGCAAGTTGACGCGGTGCACAGGGGTTCGGTTATTGCAACCCCCACGAGGGATACTGGCCTCAAACTTGGTGAGAGCTCAGGGCAGACCTCTGGAGCTGTGGAAAACCACCACATGTGTTGCAGAACCTTACGGAGTCCGGAGGTGCTCAGGATCAGCAGACCGGTCGACTTAGTTGCAGTGCCTGCGAATGCAGGAGAGTGACTCCTTCACTCCAAGGGAGATTCCTTCAGGTGTCTTTGATGCCCACAGGCCTTGGAAGGTTCCTGTATGGTGCACAGACAGGAATGCAGCAGACTGGAAGGGAGATGAAGTCAAGCCTAAACCTAGTCCAGCGAAGTCCAGAATTCCCAGATGGTAGAAGTAGAAGTGGTGTCTGATCTGAATCTTATCCCCTGACAAATCTAGGGACCTACACCCAGGTAAGCCCTTAAGTACCCTAGGGAAAGGGTTGGGATGATTCAGGGGACCCTGGACAGAGGGGAGGTTACTTCCATGTCCTTTGTCCATTTTCACGCCAGAGTGGGAGCAAACGGCTCCCAGG
Organism: Calotriton arnoldi; assembly: GCA_963921515.1. Lineage (NCBI taxonomy): Eukaryota > Metazoa > Chordata > Amphibia > Caudata > Salamandridae > Calotriton > Calotriton arnoldi. The sequence goes on from CAWUFW010003235.1 coordinate 560,183, forward strand.
ACTGGTTTGAACTGGACTATGCATGGGGACACCAAATGTGCCCCTCATGCAGACTGAGTGGCGCTGGCAAGCGCACCCACCCTGCCACAATACACTAAATCCTGTCTGGGAGGTGGTCACACCTCCCTGTGACAGGATGCCTATTGTTCTGCCTTCCCCTGCTCGAGCTTGGCTCAGCAGCAGGAGGGCAGAATCCTGTCTCTGGTCAGCAGTAACCATTTTGTGCTGTACGGGACAAGAAGGCTGGTACCAGGAACATTGAGAGCCTAACGGAGGGCTCTTTCAGTGCTTGCAATCATACCTCCCACACCGTTTACGGTGTGGGAGTATGATTCCAATATGTTTGATACCAAACTTAATAGGATTCGTTGCAGCTGTTTTTCGAGATGGTCATCGCGTAATTACGCTGTGCCCCTCTATATAGTATATGACTGCTTCACTGACAACCCGGTAGAATGGACTCCGTAGGCTGTAGGGGTGTCCTGCTCATGCAGAGGCACCCTCTCACTTAGAACCAAGCACCCTGCCTTCAGGATTATAAAGGCCTGCTCTAGGGGAGACTTATAGGTTTTAAGTGCAGTGACCCTAGATATAGGAAAACTAGATCTTTAGTAAGTGGTGCTAGCACCAGCTTACACAGGCTGCAATGGCAGACCTGTAGTTCCATTTTGAATGGTCTCTCATGGGTGGCATAATACATGCTTCAGCCCAGGGGAGAGCTCTGTGGTACCTATGCCCTGGGTACATGGGTACCATATACTAGGGACTTATAAGGGTATCCTAGTATCCAATCTGGGGTGTACCTAAGTACTGAACATAACCATTTAGGGAGAAAGCAGATAGACTGGGGTCCTGATTAGCAGGATCCCAATCAGACTAGTCAAATACAGCTTAACACCAGGCAAAAAGTGGGGGTAACCATAGAAGCAGATCCTACTTTCCTACAACCCTCATCTGATCTCTGCATGCGCTATATTCACCAAACACTCAATTCCTGAATCCCACATGCCTCAATCACCATACACTCCTGACCAGTCTTACATAACATGCCTCAGCCACCTACTGCTTAAATTGGAAATTAAAATGTGCTGGGGCCCAAACCTGTGTTAGAAGCTCATGGACACTGCTGCTAAATGTCAGGGGTGCCGAATACCAAGACTGTGTAGTCTTGATTTTACATCATGCCTCATTCTTCCACCTACTTACATTCCTGACCCTTTACCTTACTTCTATTTCATTCCTGCTTTCTCCTTTTGTCACTATTTTTCCATCTTATGCTTCCCCCTCCTTTCCCCCTCTGCCGAGTTTCTCTCTCTTTCACTGGGTTAAAGTCTGGTGATTAAAAATAGGTTCTGGTCCCCAGGAAATTGTGTTACTGGGCCCCACTTGCATCCATCGGTACAAAGTAAGCACTTCAGCTACCTCATACCCCCACTTGTGCATGCCCTGTGTCCTGACATGCCACATAGTTTAGGTGCCCTGGATGCTAAAATCATATACCTAACACTCACACTTTGGACCCTACACCATAGGCAGATGATTTATATGTCTCTAGCATCTCAGGTTTCCCATATATTGGCCCAATATGCCTCCTTCACTACTTGCATTCTTTATACTTATGTCCTCAAACATGCACGATCTGTTCTTGCCATGCATCCCTCATGTGTCCCTGATCTTTCACCCTTGAGCCTAATGTGTTCTGGACATGTGGCGTACATCACCTGTTCCATAGACACTAGCCTTACATGTGTCACATGCAAGCCCTGATCACATAAAAGCATAACCACCACTTATCAAGCAACTCACATCAATATGCTTTTGTGCTGCCCACAACACCACTTGCCTATATCAACTCTCACCACAGTGGCAGGTTGATGTACCCTTTGATAGTGGCCCTGCCCTCTTTGTGTGAATACCAAGACACCAGTCTTTAATTCTTAAGAACTTGGGCCCATATTTATAATTCTTTCATGCAACACAGCAAGCCACCTCTAAAATCAATTTGTGGATACATGGAAACACCCACGCTCCACCCATAGAACTCCTCCCTGGGGCAGAGTAATGCAAGGCAGTGATTTGCACTCCCTTGCATAACTCCAGATTAATCAAGCCATGCAGGCCACGTAAGGTGGCCTCGCATGGCTTGATAAATCTCACTTAGGTTTTGCGCCGCCATTGCGCCCCCTTTCGTGGCACAAGGATAAAGCAAAAACATTGATAAATATCCCCACTGGTATTTCTAATTTTGCAAATGAATGATACGCCCTCAAGTAGGCATGAAATCATTATTGAATAATTCAACCTATTTAAATATGTCATGGAATGATCCTGGTATTATCCCACAGCCCCCATGCTATAGTTGTCATGGAGGCATTTTGGAGTGGTCCACCCCCATTCTGAGGTCTTCTTGGAATTATCCTGGAGTAGTTTACCCCCATTCTGGACATGTCGTGGGGTATTCCAGGAGTACGTCATCCTTATTATCTAAGGTTAAAAAAACATAATTCAGTATTAAAACATAATTACATATTGTATTTCTAAATTAACCAGATAACCACACAATGTCTGGGTGGCTTGGGATCATAAAGTCTCTGATCACTGAACGAGCTCAAGATTGTTTCTGCATGGACTTATCTGATGACTTCATGTACGTTTGCATGCAGGCCTACTTGCACACACTAGTTTTTGCTATGTTGTGTTTTCACTCGTATATTTAGGTTTCGCCTGCACAGCGCTTGTGCTGTGCTTGTGAATTCTATTGTATATAATATAAATCTTAAAAGGGGTTTACATCCCGCCTCCTTGCTTTAATTGCTTTTCATTGGTTCCTGTGCTTGCCACTTACTTTTCCTCCATTTCTACTGGCTGTAGCATACCGTTTCCTGCATTTACCAATGCTTGTTCCTGTGTTGTTCCTCATGTGCTTCTCTTATCAGTTTCCCATTTCTGAAGAACTTTTTCCATCTGCGTTTCTGGAATTATTTTCTTTGCCATCAGCCATCATTCCCCTTCCTCTATCGCTCTTGCACTGGCTGCCTAGTGCATGGCTCTCTACATTTAGTCTCCGTCCCTCATGTTGCTCCTCTACCCCTTTTCCCTCCTCCCACGCACCACTTTAATTACAACAATCTCCACACATTCCTGTTTCAGCCCTTGTCAGATTGCCGCCATATTGAAGTCAGGCATTACTTTTAGAACCCCTAACTTGTTGCCTGCTTCATATCTTAGTGTTTAGAAGACAGATTAGAATTGCAAACGCGCAATTCATACTTGCTACTAATGTTACTCAATAACTTGTGATTTATGGTCTAGTATGACAGGTGCCCACGCAGAAACAGTCCTTTCTCTGTGTCTATAGAATTTTCCCAGCAGCTGTCTCTGCTAATGTGTAGACCTCTTTCTGTTTCCAACCTGGCTGGTAGGCCCTCCCTCATTTTAATTATTTTTTAGTGTTCACAGGGTGGAATGGCAATTGAGGCTACTAATGAAAACATAATTATGTGACTATGAGAGAGCAACATGGTTGTCCTAGTCACAGAGTAAATATAGTATTTCTGTTTTTTCCATGCACAATTCGACAGTTGTGTGGGTGGCTCAGAAGAGATGTCCTCCAGTTTCTCTATTACCTGCTTCTTCACTAAGTAAACTAAGAAAATCTATGGCATGCACTAGAAAATTCCTGGCACTTCGCTTCTACACTGAAAGTGACAAGTACCTCTCCAATGAGCTGCATGTGGGGTAAGTTCCTCTGGGATTGCGTGCCAAAGCTTGCTTGTGACATGCCAGAGTTAAAAGGGAGATACTTTATTGATTTTTATTGTTTATTTTTATTGCTTTTTGATTAATTGAAAATTAAGATACACTGATTTCGTCCCTTCATAGTGATACAGTGGAAGCGGTGAACATCTTGTGGGCTTAAACATGAGTTTCCCACCACACTGTAAACTTTAGTCACAGCTACGCAATCCACAAAGAACACAGAGTTTGGCCCATAGAAACTCTACAATAAACCACAAACCATAAGGTCCTCCGATAGATATTTGTAGGAGCTAATAGGGACTCAGGTAACTAGAGATGGAAAGCCACTCCTTCATGAGGAACTGTAATAAAGAAGTGCCAATCTAATAACAATATTCATACAAGTCCAACAATTCATTCACATTAACTGCATAGATTGCTCCTTTTTTGGATCCACTCTGGCATATGAGCAATGTTTGCACTGTGACCCCATGGCCCAAGATGAACCTCTTTTACTATTCAGATCTCACAAACAAGCCTTTCTAAACACTTTCCTTTGACTCTTCTCCCCTCCACCTCCGCTTTACTCATCCAAAACCTCCTCCTACTGCTATGATCTCCAAATAGATACGTTCTAGACCCTTCCCTCTTCTATCCCTCCACTATCCTTTTCAATCCTACTAACAGACTCACATGTCCACCGCTCAAATAAATTTCATATTTCCCTAAACTAATTCACCACTAATCTTGTTAGGGGTCCGGAGTAGTGTGATACTCGCCAAAAAGCACTTCAATGCTTCATCAGGGGTAGCAAGTGCTATATAAATGCAAACCCTTCCCTATTCTATTCCTCCACTATCCTTTTTCAATCCAAATAAAAGACTCACATGCCCACCGCTCGAATTCATTTCATATTTTCCTATAATAATTCACTACTAATCATGTTTAGGTTCCGGAGTAACTTGCTACTCCCGAAAATCGCTTTAACGCCTCTTCAAGGGTAGTAAGCGCTACATTAATGCATATGCAATTACTGAAAGCAAAACTGTTAGTTTCACACCAGGTAATTAGAGTGACAGATGATTTGTCGGACATTGCAGGACATGTTTTTTCCTTGGTAGGCTACATGCCGTTCCTAGCAGATTCATTTTAAACTTGTGTAAGACTTGATGGCCAGCAGAAGGCCCCTATTGTTGTTGTTTTTCTGTTTAGATTTCGTACACACAAAGAAATTGATGAATGTGGAAGCAGATAATTCAAACATGGATGCATATGCCTATTACAGGTTTTCTACAAAAATGAACAATTAAAAAGACCCGAACCTCTTCTCTTTATGGCACAGAAAGTGGAACCCAGCAGCTGGACGAGCTCTACAACATCAATAAGGGAGACTGTTGCTAAATATTATGCGGAGTGGGTTGCCAGTACCAAAAGGCCGAACCTTAGAATTTGCTGCTTTCAAGTTTTTCATTGAGAAACTCCAGACCAATCAGGATTGACAGTTCTGTTGTAGTGCACCAAAACTGTTTTCATAAAGCTTGAAACAGTCCTAAAGGGGTACCTCAAAAGTTCAGACCTACTATAACAGAGGAAAAATGCTTTTTGAACTCTGTTATAGATTGTAAACACTGGCCGTTGTGGTGTAATGCTAGTTAGTAACAGTACAGGTAATTTGCTAATGCTGCTTATTCAACAGGTTTCTGCTGCTTTTGTAGGGCTTTAGTATTAAGGACTGATGAGGGCCATTGCACCAGTGGGTTTTTAAGGAGTTGGATGAGGAGGGGGAGTGGGCTTAGGGAAGTGGCTAAAATGTCTAAATGGGAGGCCGTGCTATTACCTGAATATGGGATATACACAATGCACATAACCTAAACCATGACAAGTTACTTCAGAAGTGTTCTGGTTACCGTTAGAATGTATGTAATGTTTCATGCTTCAGCGGGGAAAAACAAATACGGAGTTAAAACACAACATCAAATTTGTATACATGCTTCAGTGTAACTCGTGGTGTTTTGATTTCTAAAATTGTCCCCAGTTATCTTCATCACACGCATGTGAACTGTGGAGATGAGGGATGGAGGGCTTCATAATGGTCTGCAGCAGTCTTATTGGGGTTGGGCAGTGGCGGCTCTTCTGCTATGGCAGAGGAGCGTCGCCCCACTGCTTTCAAGCAATGTGAGAAGAGGAAACATAAAATGATAATAACTTTCAGTTATTATATTTTTATGTTTGTGCTGCTTTGCGGGCGGGTGGGTGGGCGGGGCTGCTCTGCTCTCGGAGCAGGGCTGGGGAGGATTGGTTTGCCCACTCCTAAGTACGCAATGACTCTTTGGTCGGCCCCCTGGGTCCGCCCAAACCAGTCATGTGCACATTCCCCGTTCTGCATTACAGCCTGAGTGGGGAACATGCCCAGGCCCCCATTCCCTGGTTTAGCATCAAACCAGGACGCTCAAAACCAATCACAACGCTGCATTGCAGCATTGTGATTGATCAGGGCAGCCTGGGTGCCTACCAATCACAACGCTATGATTGATCAGTGGGGCCTGGCTGTGCTTCCTGTTCCTCGAGCGGGGCAGAGGCGCGGGACCCGGCGGGAAGGTAAGTTATTTTTTTTAAAATTATGTGCATCCTCGCGTGGCATCGCACGCAAACCCTCCCACGCCCTCCCCCACCCAGCCACCCGCGAGCCATGCCGGCTGCCACTGGGGTTGGGGAGGCATGCATCCCCCTCATCTGGCCCCTCCTTTCTCTTTTGCACCACCCCTGCAACCACCTCTGTATTCCTTCTTTTTCCCTCTCCACGCTCATTCTCTTTTGGTCTTTTATCCTCTCATAGAGAAGAACATAAACCACCTCCATATATGTCCAGCCAACATATGAAGCATGTATGCGAGGCAGGGGTCATGTCTAATGAATACTTTCGGTGTGCCATAGATGTTTTCTTAAAATCTGTTAAATGCAGGATTGTGCTATGGGAAAAAGCATAAGGAGATGCAATAAGAACTAGACTATCAGATGCATAGATCCTTGCTGCTTGTTTGGTTAGGTTTGAGGGATCAATAAATACTGAGATAGTAAATAACTTGGTGTAAATCACCCTCTTCCTGACCCTGATAATTCAGGGAAAGGAAACTCTACATACAGGAACAGCCTGTGGGACAGTGGTGCTTGAGACCCCTGCCTTCTGTAATTACAGTAATGTTGTAAATCTTTGTTTCGCTCATCTCTATTGTGATGTCCCACCATACTCAATGTTCAGCATATCCCTGTGTATATAAGCATTTAATTAAATGATATGTACGTATCTATATATGTGTATTCCTTTGTATAAATATGTATAATAATTATGCTTATAACTATATAGATATTCGTTGGGTCGGCTTAACAAATTATCATATTAATTATGGTTATATTATTCTATGCTTAACATGTATATAGGACATGGCATCGTTTTCATATAAGTTATGTGATTATATGCTTATGGTCATCCATGTATTTATTTATCACAGTATGTACATTTTATCATAACTATTTTCCTACAATTGCTCCATTATTGAATTATTAACAGGAAAAAATAATAATAATTAAATAAACAGAAATAAATTAGCTTAAAGTACAGCAGCACTTGAAAGTCTGAGTTTATTAAATAAAACTTAAATATTTATATATTACCTTCCTTACACATATACACCTTCCATGTACTTATGTATCTAAATATTTATTACCTTACTCCTACTGTATAAAAAAACAATCAGACTCTCCAATGCACTACCCTAAATTTCACCCTATACCTCTCTCAATATATCCTCTAACTACACTCTCTGACTCATCCTAAACCTCATTCTACTACTATGATCCCCAAAATAACCCTTTCTAGACTCTTCCCTTCTCTATCCCTCCTGTCATTGTCTCAAACCTGTTTTTACTATTCAGATCTCCCAAGCAAGCCTTTCTAAACCCTTCCCTCAGGTATCTCTCCTAGACTCATCTGATACCTCATCATCTTTCTACCTAATCCACTTCTAGAGATTCTTTTCCCCTCCATCTCTCCTTTACTCATCCCAAACCTCCTCCTTCTGCTATGATCTCCAAATAAACACTTTCTAGCCTCTGCCCTCTTCTATCCGTCCCTCATCCTTTTCATACCAACTAACAAGGTCACATGTCAACTGTTCAAATTAATTCATATTTCTCTATCTTATTCGCCACTAAGGGGCCAATTCCGATCCCGGTCGGAGGCGCACCTAATACCATTCGGCCGGGGAAAAAGCCAGGCGAATGCCTGTTTCCCGACCGAGTCGCACATACGTCCGAACGAGCAAGTACGATGCGCACAACTGCCCAAATCCCGACCCAGTCGTACTCACCCAATACAGGTCCTGTTCTCCTACCGAGGCGGATCCGGAAACGCAGAATCGAGTCGCACGGAAGCCAAAATGCAGCCCCGTCCGGCCGGACAAGTACGATGCGCCATCCGTACGCGCCGAACCCGTCGCTACGCACGGCACGTCAAAGCATCCGGGAGAGGCGCACATAAGCTCCGATTCGCGCCACAAGACGATCCACGGCTACGAGACGAACACGCCAGCGACGAGGACGAGGCGAAGCAAAGAGAAAGACGAACGAGACGAACCAACCATGAATCCCATCGTGCCGATCCTACCAATATTCTACATCTATTACCGGAACTGGCACGGACGCGTACGACGCAGAAGGTAAGTCAGACACCCACCACACAAACAAACCACACGTACCCGACAAATCACACACACACATAGGGATGCAGAAATTACTTACACCAGCAACAGCAGCACCATAGGGGCGGGATGGCTATCACCAATGCCACATATTCACATAGGGGCCTGGATGCCAACCACTAACACCACCCCTACCCAGGGGTGCTAGATGCCTGTCACTACTACCACCTCTACCCATGGGGGCTGGATGCCTACCACCACTACCACCCCTACCCAGGGGTGCCAGATGCCTACCACTACCACCACCCCTACTCAGGGGGTGCCAGATGCCTACCACTACCACCACCCCTACCCAGGGGTGCCAGATGCCTACCACTACCACCACCCCTACTCAGGGGTGCCAGATGCCTACCACTACCACCACCCCTACCCAGGGGTGCTAGATGCCTACCACTACTACCACCCCTACCCATGGGGGCAGGATGCCTGTCACTACTACCACCTCTACCCATGGGGGCTGGATGCCTACCACCACTACCACCACTACCCAGGGGTGCTAGATGCCTACCCCTACCACCACCCCTACCCAGGGGTGCCAGATGCCTACCACCACTACCACCCCTACGCAGGGGTGCTAGATGCCTGTCACTACTACCACCCCTACCCATGGGGGGCAGGATGCCTGTCACTACCACCACCCCTACCCAGGGGGTGCCAGATGCCTACCACTACCACCACCCCTACCCAGGGGGTGCTAGATGCCTACGACTACTACCACCCCTACCCATGGGGGCAGGATGCCTGTCACTACTACCACCTCTACCCATGGGGGCTGGATGCCTACCACCACTACCACCCCTACCCAGGGGGTGCTAGATGCCTGTCACTACTACCACCTCTACCCATGGGGGCAGGATGCCTGTCACTACCACCACCCCTACCCAGGGGGTGCCAGATGCCTACCACTACCATCACCCCTACCCAGGGGTGCCAGATGCCTACCACTACCACCACCCCTACTCAGGGGTGCCAGATGCCTACCACTACCACCACCCCTACCCAGGGGGTGCTAGATGCCTACCATTACTACCACCCCTACCCATGGGGGCTGGTTGCCTGTCACTACTACCACCTCTACCCATGGGGGCTGGATGCCTACCACCACTACCACACCTACCCAGGGGGTGCTAGATGCCTACCCCTACCACCACCCCTACCCAGGGGGTGCCAGATGCCTACCACCACTACCACCCCTACCCATGGGGGGCAGGATGCCTGTCACTACTACCACCTCTACCCATGGGGGCTGGATGCCTACCACCACTACCACCCCTACCCAGGGGTGCTAGATGCCTACCCCTACCACCACCCCTACCCAGGGGGTGCCAGATGCCTACCACCACTACCACCCCTACCCAGGGGCTGCTAGATGCCTGTCACTACTACCACCCCTACCCATGGGGGGCTGGATGCCTACCACCACTACCACCCCTACCCAGGGGGTGCTGGATGCCTACCACTACTACCACCCTTACCCATGGGGGCAGGATGCCAGTCACTACTACCACCTCTACCCGTGGGGGGCTGGATGCCTACCACCACTACCACCTCTACCCAGGGGGTGCTAGATGCCTGTCACTACTACCACCTCTACCCATGGGGGGCTGGATGCCTACCACCACTACCACCCCTACCCAGGGGGTGCCAGATGCCTACCACTACCACCACCCCTACTCAGGGGGTGCCAGATGCCTACCACTACCACCACCCCTACCCAGGGGTGCCAGATGCCTACCACCACTACCACCCCTACCAAGGGGTTGCTAGATGCCTGTCACTACTACCACCCCTACCCAAGGGGGCAGGATGCCTGTCACTACCACCACCCCTACCCAGGGGTGCCAGATGCCTACCACTACCACCACCCCTACCCAGGGGGTGCTAGATGCCTACCACTACTACCACCCCTAACCATGGGGGGCAGGATGCCTGTCACTACTACCACCTCTACCCATGGGGGCTGGATGCCTACCACCACTACCACCCCTACCCAGGGCGTGCTAGATGCCTACCCCTACCACCCCCTACCCAGGGGGTGCCAGATGCCTACCACTACTACCACCCCTACCCAGGGGGTGCTAGATGCCTGTCACAACTACCACCCCTACCCATGGGGGCAGGATGCCTGTCACTACCACCACCCCTACCCAGGGGTGCCAGATGCTTACCACTACCACCACCCCTACCCAGGGGTTGCCAGATGCCTACCACTACCACCACCCCTACTCAGGGGGTGCCAGATGCCTACCACTACCACCACCCCTATCCAGGGGGTGCTAGATGCCTACCGCTAATACCACCCCTACCCATGGGGGGCAGGATGCCTATCACTACTACCACCTCTACCCATGGGCGGCTGGATGCCTACCACCACTACCACCCCTACCCAGGGGGTGCTAGATGCCTGTCACTACTACCACCCCTACCCAGGGGGTGCTGGATGCCTGTCACTACTACCACCTCTACCCATGGGGGGCTGGATGCCTACCACCAACAACACCCCCATTCATAGGATGGGTAATGCATGACACAACAAGCACACACCAACATAAGGAATGCAACAAAAAGACATCCCCCCCAACACCATGACAAGCGTGTGTAGACTGTGTCAAATGCCTACAACACTGAACATGACTTTGAACATACAATGTGACCCCTATCACATGTGTCACACATAAATGTGTGTGGCCCACACAATGCAAGCAGACCATGACCACTGTGGCAATGGGGTCCAACCCCCATCATCACAGTGACCAAAATGTAAGTGTGGGGTCCATAGCTGAAGCACATTTTGAACATTGTGGCAATGGGGTTTAAACCCCCATCATCACAGTGACCAAAATGTAAGTGTGGGGCCCATAGCTGAAGCACATCTTGAACATTGTGGCAATGGGGTCTAAACCCCCATCATCACAGTGACCAAAAGGTAAGTGTGGGGTACATAGCTGAAGCACATTTTGAACATTGTGGCAATGGGGTTTAAACCCCCATCATCACAGTGACCAAAAGGTAAGTGTGGGGTCCATAGCTGAAGCACATTTTGAACATTGTGGCAATGGGGTTTAAACCCCCATCATCACAGTGACCAAAAGGTAAGTGTGGGGTCCATAGCTGAAGCAAATTTTGAACATTGTGGCAATGGGGTTTAAACCCCCATCATCACAGTGACCAAAATGTAAGTGTGGGGCCCATAGCTGAAGCACATCTTGAACATTGTGGCAATGGGGTCTAAACCCCCATCATCACAGTGACCAAAAGGTAAGTGTGGGGTCCATAGCTGAAGCACATTTTGAACATTGTGGCAATGGGGTCTAAACCCCCATCATCACAGTGACCAAAATGTAAGTGTTGACATTGAAAAAGCTGCAACTGCCAAACTGCATGGATGATTCCTGGTCACAGAACAACAAACACATCAGTGGCAAAGTAGTGCTTGTGTCCCATAGCAACATAGATTGGGGAGGCAAACAGTGCAGTGCAAATAAGACATACCTTTGGCCATGTGCAGACAAACATCACCCATGGGGGCTGACACTGTCAACATCCATCAATGACACAATGACAGAAGTGACCATCATACTGCAGACCCACATATTTGCATCAATGGCCACACAAATGGAGATACCCTGTGGAGACTGTAGATGTGAGGTGAACAAATAACATACCATGGCAGCAATGGGACACACAAACAATGATCATTGTGCTGACTGATGACCTAGGAGTCCCAGGGACAGCAGGTGAAACCCACCAAACACCATACAGCCAATGGCACACTAAAGATATGCCAATGCAGTGGTGCAGATGCACAAACACAAACAGGCAGACCCACACTGCACATCAAACACAACAGGTGAGGGGGGGGGGTGCCAGAGTCCCCAGGCAACCACACAACACAGGATGAGGCCTGAATACCAATTACACAGATGCACATACAGTGCCACACAAAAGTAACTCATGGATCCAAATCCCCTATGTGGGCAATCAGGCATTGTTAGATGAGAGGGAGCACAAATTACACATGTCACACAAGCTTGTAGGAACAGCAACTAACACAGCAAGAGACAGACCCACCACAGCACTACCCCCAGGGACCCCATATTGTGCTGACACTAGCCTGCATGATAATCCCACTGTGATGACAATGTCAGATGTCGTTCACACTGTGAACCCCAGCCATGTGTCCTGAGCAACTAACTACCATCACACCTACACAAGCTCCAATCAATCAGCACGGCCTGCCAGCCAAGGCCAATATGGAGGTAGGGGTCTGGCCGTGCAACAACTCACTTTTGCACACACTCAACACCACACACCCTGATCTCCACCAATGTGCAGCAGTGAAGCTCACATGGACTGGTGACATTGCACATGCACCCATGACAATACCAGGGGTGGTGGTGGGAACTAAGGTGCAGAAACCCATCACACATGGCCAGTCAACAAGACTCGTCAATGTCTGACACACAGCACAGTATGCCGTACATGGGCATGATGTGAAATCCACCACAATCAATGGGATCCTGGCCATAGTCACACACCAATGAAGAAGCCAAGGTGACACACGAAGAACACACGTACACAACTACCAACATTGCAGCTCTGACCCTGAGCAGTGGCAGCAGTCACACACACAACGTGTCACAATCACTGAAAGCTAACACAAACTGAAAATCACATGACTCGTGTAAACAACAAGTGCCAAGGGGAATCCTGAATGTGTCCCATCTGCGTTTACCCACATCCCCAGCACTGACAACAAAGACAACCTGGGATGACAACCTCATGAACATTAGTTTGCCATGCACCCACATCACAGAGAAACCAGGTCCAAGATGCTGGATGAACACAGAACAACTCAGCAAGCATCACAAACAGGAACATCCCTAGGGACACAGCCTGTGTAGGAAAAGGGAAGGGAACACGCACAGACATGCTTACACAACACAGGCCCACGCAATGTCAACAGATTACACACTGCCATGAGGGCACTCCACTCCTGTGGAAGGTCCGCTGTGCCAAACCTTGTCTGTGCATGACCCAAACATGTCAGCAGAACACTCCGTCAGTGAGTCAACAACCACAACACACAGAAGGCTCTGCTCACATCAGCCTGGGTACGGGAGTGTCACGTCAGTCATCTGCATACACACCAAACACGTGTCAAGCAAGTTGCACTGTATACACAGATGAGTCCTTCGACATTGATGTGCAAAACTGCATGTCCAGTGGAGCTGGACACACAGTCAGGGAAATCGGAACATTGAACAGTGGTAAGCCCACCAGATGTGCATCTGTGTAAGACAAAGATGTTCATTTACAAATGAAAAAGGACATCCCTGTGTCAAATGCTGAACATTACACCCTCAGACTGTAGCAAAGGATGCCATAGATCCAGACTACAACAGGACACATATCCCATGGACCACATGGAGTCCATCACTGCAACACTTCTTCGTCCTGATGTGAACACTATTACAACTGCAAATGCAGGATGCTACTCATCCACATCATGTACATCAAAAGAAAACCCAAAAGTAAACAAAAAGGGGCTTTATTCAGCGAATGTCAGGGTAAACACGGAAGTCCAAAAGAAACTAAGGCCAATGGCCAGTCCAAAATCACAGTACCAACGGGGTGAGAAGTGACAACTGGTCACACATTGCTTGCCTGCACTGGTACGGTTGGGGGACATCCCCTTGGAGGGGCATACAAGGGGCAGGCCAGGCACCGCAGGGACAGGATCAGGGGATGGCAGAGTGAGGCAGTGAAGGGGTGGTGGGTGCAGGAGTGTCACCGGCAACTGCAGTGGAGGTGTCTGACTCAGGGGGGCCGGCACCACTGTGGTACACAAGTCAGTTGGTGTGGGTGCTGCAACCACTGCAGTGGGCTGGACTGATGTAGTGGACTGGGTACCCACTGCAGTGCCCGAGTCAGACGTGGTGGTTGTGGACTCCACTGCAGTGCATGACTCCAAGGGAGTGGAAGGGTGGGCAGATGAGGTGGGCAGGACAGAGGGGGGACCCGGTCCCCACAACAGTGCCACTAACAGGCAGAGCGTCTGGGTTGGGGGTGGAAGAGCAAGTGGCAGGGGGAGGGCCTAAGCAGTCTGGGGATGCGGTATCAGTGTGTGGGGGAACCTGGGGCAGGGTGTGGCGGGGGAACCTGTGCAGTGGTGGCCTGGGGGATGGAGGAGAGAGACTGGGCGCTGGAGCTGCGTGGTGGTGGTGGGGTCTTGCTCTTCCTGCCCGGGGGACTTCCTAATGGGCTCCTGTGTCTGCGTGCGCCTGGGGGAGGGTGTCCGGGGGCGAGGGCACTCCTCTCTGTGTGGGTGGACTTCCTCTTCCCTGGTATGCTGGATCAGCAGGAAGGGAGGGGAAGAGGCCGAGGTCACACAGGAAGATCTGCTGTGTAGGTGGGGTAGCAGGCGAGGCAAGGGAAGGGGTCTTGGAGGGAGAGGATTTGGAGGACTGCGGAGTGAATGTGGATGCCTGTGTGTGTGTGTGTTCCCCATCCCCTGTGTCTGTGGTATCAGTCCCCTGAGGATGCTTGTATGCACGTCTTGCCTTACTCTTGGGTGTGTCTGTGCTGCTCGTGTCTGTGTGTTTGGTTGACTGTGCAGGTGTGCATGTGCTTTGGACAGGTAGGGGGGCAGGAAGTGTGGATGGGACAGAGGTGGGAGGGGTGAGGGACTGTTGGAGGAGGGACACTGCTGCCGTCAGGGAGGAGTCCATGGACCTATTGCTCCTCTGTAGGGCAGACATACCTGTCGAGATGCCCTCCATGAACGACACCAGCTGTGTCAACAGAGTGGTGTGTGCATGGAGGACACTCAGCATTGCTGTCTGCCCTACATGGAGCTGCCGAAGGAGGTACACAGACTCCTCACTCAGGGCAGCAGGGGACACAGGGGCAGGGGCTGGGGTGCCTGGCACGAAGGAGACACGCTCCCGAGCACGGGAGCCTCCACGGACCTCAGGAATGGGAGCCAATGGGAGGGCGGTGGTGGGGGAGGGTGTCCGGGGGCAAGGGGCACTCCTCTCTGTGTGGGTGGACTTCCTCTTCCCCTGGTATGCTGGATCAGCAGGAAGGGAGGGGAAGAGGCCGAGGTCACACAGGAAGATCTGCTGTGTAGGTGGGGTAGCAGGCGAGGCAAGGGAAGGGGTCTTGGAGGGAGAGGATTTGGAGGACTGCGGAGTGAATGTGGATGCCTGTGTGTGTGTGTGTTCCCCATCCCCTGTGTCTGTGGTATCAGTCCCCTGAGGATGCTTGTGTGCACATCTTGCCTTACTCTTGGGTGTGTCTGTGCTGCTCGTGTCTGTGTGTTTGGTTGACTGTGCAGGTGTGCATGTGCTTTGGACAGGTAGGGGGCAGGAAGTGTGGATGGGGCAGAGGTGGGAGGGGTGAGGGACTGTTGGAGGAGGGACACTGCTGCCGTCAGGGAGGAGTCCATGGACCTATTGCTCCTCTGTAGGGCAGACATACCCGTCGAGATGCCCTCCATGAACGACACCAGCTGTGTCAACAGAGTGGTGTGTGCATGGAGGACACTCAGCATTGCTGTCTGCCCTACATGGAGCTGCCGAAGGAGGTACACAGACTCCTCACTCAGGGCAGCAGGGGACACAGGGGCAGGGGCTGCGGTGCCTGGCATGAAGGAGACACGCTCCCGAGCACGGGAGCCTCCACGGACCTCAGGAATGGGAGCCAATGGGAGGGCGGTGGTGGTGGTGGTGGTGGTGGGCCCAGACAGACTAGCTGGCCTTTGGTGGCTGCTGAGACCCGCCTCCACAAGGGAGTCATCCTCCGAGCTGCTGTGGTCCCCAGCTGAGGTGGATGGTGCTGAGGACTCCTCGGTGTGGCTCCCCTCGCCCTCCGTGCCACTGGGTCCCTCTGACCACTCGTCCGATGCTGACCCAGTCTGGCTCCGCTGCTCCTCCTGGTCCATGGAGCTGTCCCCTCCTGTGGCCGTGGATGTATCTGCAAACAATTAGGAAACAGACAAACATCAGTCACCTGCACTGACCGCACACACCACAGTAAGTACAGCACATTACAGAGCAAGCCCTGGCATCCTTAGTTGAACATTGCCTAAAGTCCTCACACAGATTCGGGAAGCCAATTGTCAGTCTGATGGTCAACCATGGGACTCACACCCTCCTGCCCTTGCACCCATCTGTCTGGTGCCTGTCTGATGGTAAGACCCCAGTGTGGACACATGCACCACCTACACAGTTGTTGGACATTGCAGGGAACACGGTGAAGTATGTGAACATGCACACATCACATCTCTTGCCACTGAGTCAGTGCAGGTGTCCGGATAAAGGGATGGCCAGAATCTAATTAGAAATGCATGTGATGCATACCAGCACCAGACACCATGATGCACCCATGTCCAGATAGTCAATGCCACAATGGGGTGCATGTTGCACATGTCACTCCCCTGCAGGATCAGTCCCAGGAAGTTTAATGCCATGACACAGGAATGCGTGCAAAGTCTTACATTACTGTCTCAAGTCACATGGCCATGGCAGCCAGCCAACAACAGTCTGCACTGTGTCACAATCCGAGGGCATGGGGAATGCAAGTTATGTGACTGACATGTGCACATGTGCATCCCCCAAAAACCACATCATCTGTACTACTATTTGTCCACGTCATACCAACTGGACATATGGGGGACATGAAACACAACTCACTGAACATGAGCACCTCACAGTGTGCTGTGAATGAAAATACAGCTGCCTGAAAGTCACAGTCGCAAACACCTGTGTGCACAGTCAACTGATCAGACACCTATAAGTCACAGAAGTATTGTCTATCATGGTCACATCTCAGATGGCATGCTGAGCCCTAACCGATAAACATACCAGTAGTCCTGACAACGAAGACACAGCACAATGAGACAGAGGCAGACACCTGAGGGTACATTTCACTGATCACAACATGCCAGATGATACACGGGAGTGGGAGTACAGAGTGTATTGTATGCCCTGGAGTAGGCATGACTGTCCAGCTCCACCTGTAAGAGGGATGAGTCCTGGACAGTAGGCAGGTGGCTAAGCATGTGTGACACACTGGATACACATACTCCTGAGGCCCAAACACCCAGCAGCATGGGTGTGTGCCAAATTCCCCAGGGACATGTGGTGAGTCAGAGCAGCAAGCGGACCACATATCAAAGTTACACCCAGATCACATGTCAGAACTTAGGCATTGTGTAAGCAATTGACCCACCCATGAATCGCACAACATAGTCACAGGAACAAATGCTGTCCCCCACCTTGAGCAAAGCAAAATGCAATGACACAGTCCCCAAATGACACAATTTCCTGACTATAAGGGCCACACATATGCGTATCAGAGGAGAAGTGGGCATGTCACAAATGAGGGACATGGGTCCTGGACCACATGACTGATGTACTGTGGAAGTTTAACCAGGCCAGAGGAGGGCACATAGCATGTCAGACAAAGTGCACAGTGCAGTCATGGACTCACCCCCTCCTTGCTGCTGTCTGTCCTTCAGCTGCCCATCCAGGTCAGGGAAGACCACCGCCAGGATCCGGAGCATGTGGGGGTCAGGGTCCGGTGTCCGCCCCTCCTGCGAGGAGGCGACAGCTTCAGCTGGACCCTTGCGATCCTCCGGGTCCAGCCACGAAGGTCCTGCCACCTCTTTTGGCAGTTGCGGATCCTGCACCTGTAGACCCCCACGGATCTTACTTTCCGGGCGATGGTCAGCCAGATGTCCTGCTTCTGGTGGGCATCAACCTGTGAGGATGACAAAGTGAAAAGGCCATTACTACACATGCAACATATACGTGCATCACACAGTTGGATATACATGTCTCAATCACAGGGGCATATGATGTACACAGGCAGTGCAACAATGGCTATGAATAGTTTGCCAGCAGTCACTACATGGTATCATTGCATGGGAAGTAAACCTAGTTGGAATGCACTGTTACTGCACTGTACCAGTTCAGTGCATGTAACTACACACTTTGGGGTGTGACAACTACTCAGTGGGCATGCTAGCCAGTGGTGTGCACACTGAAAGTCCTGCTAGTCAGACAACATGCACAATTAGTGATGCAGTGGACAGCACACTCACCTGCTCCCTGGTTTCCCATACAGCTTGCTGTACTGTGGAGGAGGCTGTCCAGCAGGGCCTGGTTCTCCTCAAGGCTGAAGGCTGGGGCTCTCTCCACAGTACGTGCCATTGCAGGAGCCAGAGGATGCATAAACAGCAGCAGTGTTGGTGGCAGATGTCGTCCTGGAGCATGTAGTGCAGGCAAGTGAGCTCTCAGGGGAACAGCCAGCATTATATGTGTGCTGCAGAGGCAGATACTGTCCCATGTGTCCAAAGTGATAGGTCCAAGTCGTTTGCATCTTCTGAATCTGACCAATCCATGGAATAGCAGCACTAATACACGCCCACAGCATCCTTCAAATCTTCAATTCATGACACCCATGATTTTGCAACATTGTTGTGGCTAGCCAACTGAATTCACTGCATCAGACTCGTTGGAGCTTCGAAAACGCGTCCGTTGCCATGCCAGGCCCCAGCCAATGTGTGCGCACCGTTCGGTCCATTGCTGTACAACGCGTACCCGCTCACATTGAATGCAATGGGCCGGCAGAGAACACCGATCGGTCCATTGCTGTACAACGCGTACCCGGGATACAACGCGTACCCGCTCACATTGAATGCAATGGGCCGGCCGGGCACACCGATCGGTCCATTGCTGTTCAACGAATACCCGGGATACAACACGTACCCGCTCACATTGAATGCAATGGGCCGGCCGGGCACACCGATCGGTCCATTGCTGTTCAACGCGTACCCGCTCACATTGAATGAAATGGGCCGGCCGGGCACACCGATCGGTCCATTGCTGTTCAACGCGTACCCGGGATACAATGCTTACCCGCTCACATTGAATGCAATGGGCCGGCCGGGCACACCGATCGGTCCATTGCTGTTCAACGCGTACCCGCTCACATTGAATGCAATGGGCCGGCAGGGCACACCGATCGGTCCATTGCTGTTCAACGCGTACCCGCTCACATTGAATGCTATGGGCCGGCCGGGCACACCGATCCGTCCATTGCTGTTCAACGCATACCCGGGATACAACGCGTACCTGCTCACATTGAATGCAATGGGCCGGCCGGGCACTCCGATCGGTCCATTGCTGTTCAACGCGTACCCGCTCACATTGTATGCAATGGGCCGGCCGGGCACACCTATCGGTCCATTGCTGTTCAACGCGTACCCGGGATACAACGCGTACCCACTCACATTGAATGCAATGGTCCGGCCGGGCACACCAATCGGTCCATTGCTGTTCAACGCGTACCCGCTCACATTGAATGCAATGGGCCGGCCGGGCACACCGATCGGTCCATTGCTGTTCAACGCGTACCCGGGATACAACGTGTACCCGCTCACATTGAATGCAATGGGCCGGCCGGGCACACCGATCGGTCCATTGCTGTTCAACGCGTACCCGCTCACATTGAATGCAATGGGCCGGCCGGGCACACCGATCGGTCCATTGCTGTTCAACGCGTACCCGGGATACAACGCGTACCCGCTCACATTGAATGCAATGGGCCGGCCGGGCACACCGATCGGTCCATTGCTGTTCAACGCGTACCCGCTCACATTGAATGCAATGGGCCGGCCGGGCACACCTATCGGTCCATTGCTGTTCAACGCGTGCACCGGGATACAACGCGTACCCGCTCACATTGAATGCAATGGGCCGGCCGGGCACACCGATCGGTCCATTGCTGTTCAACGCGTACCCGCTCACATTGAATGCAATGGGCCGGCCGGGCACACCGATCGGTACATTGCTGTACAACGCGTCCCTGTACAAGTCACTGGCATATGTCACTATGCCTGTCACAGGTGAACATATGCCAGCCACATATACTTCCCAGGGAGTGAGGGGCACACCTACAACACCACAGCCTGTCCACACTCTATCCTAAGGCATGTAAGGCTGCATTACCTGTTCCGTGTATGGGGGTCAACATGTTGTTTTTTGGGTGGCACTTGGGGGCAGCCACTCCCAGGCTGTGCACGTGTTCATGGTGACAGAATCCTTGGTGTGTTGTGCACATGAACACTGTGGTGTGCAACTGTTCATTTCAGGGCATGTGGCATGGTCACATTTCACGGTTGTGTATGTGTATGTGATGTCACATACCCCCTGAGTCCCATGTGGGACAGTATGTACGTCCCAGGGTGACCCATTGCCACAATTGTGATGGTCCTCCACAGTCTGTGTGCATGTTGTGTTTACAATGTCTCTGATTCCATGTGCACAATGGGAGACAGTCTCCACATCCACATTGTTTGTGCATGGACTTTGATGTTGTGCGTGTGTGTGTCACAGACGTCCATGTCTGTCCTGCCGAGGCAACAGGGACCACTACCTGTGGGGGTCATGGTTGTTTAGCTGTGGTGTATTAATGATGCACCATGTCATGCCAGTGTCCATGTGGCAATACAGGGTCCCTGGGAATCTACCTGTCGATGAGCTGTGATGCCTGGGGCACATCTGTCCTCACATGTCACTGTGGTGTGTGTTTGGAACGTGACAGCAGTACATGGGTACTGTGACACAGCCTAATGATATCCCATAGCACAACCTGGGACTTGTTGAGGGAACATGTTGAACTGTGATGTTAGATGTTAGCCATGTAGGTGCCATACATGTCCTTACGGAACGGCACACGCATCATGTACTTGTGTCTCGTAATGATGTATCATGTGATATTGAGTCTGGTCTATGCCACATATGTGGGGTGACTGACAATCTTTCTTTCTTCACCTATGCACTGCAGGGCACCAGCTGTCCATCGGCCATTCCCTGACCTTGCAACAGAGGTTGAACGGGACTGCATCCGACGGTACCGCTTCACCAGGCCACTGATTGAGGAATTGACGGTGCGGTTGGCCCCACATTTGCAACCTGGCCGGACATACCCTACAGCACTGACCCCCAAGGTGAAGGTGATGGCAGCCCTACACTTCTTTGCCACCGGTACCTTTCAACACACTGTGGCGTCTGCTGGTGGGATGTCATAGACCATGTTCAGCCGTGTGCTCCGCGATGTTTTGGAGGCTATGTTGAGATACCTGAACCAGTACATCTATTTCCCTAGACTTCAACAACTCACTGACGTGAAGAGTGACTTCTATGCCCTGGAGAGGATGCCGCATGTCATTGGCTCCATTGATGGGACACATGTGGCTTTGGTACCACCACAGGCCCAAGAGCAGGCATACAGGAACCGCAAACACTATCATTCGGTCAATGCACTGGTGGTATGTCTTGCAGATATGAGCATCTCACATGTGTGTGCCCGTTTCCCCGGTTCTGCACACGATCCCTACGTGATGAGGAGTAGTCGCATCCCGAGGATGATGTCACAGATGCGGAACCAGCGTGCCTGGCTTGTTGGTGTGTACTGACTTTGTACCATTGTGTGTGTTCTGCAATGTAGTGTTCCACCCTCTTTTCCAACTCAGCTAATGTGCAATTGTCTGTATGTAGGTGACTCTGGATACCCCAACATGCCGTGGTTGCTGACGCCCCTCAGGAACCCTGTGACACCAGCCCAGATGCGCTACAATGAGGCACATGGTCGGACCAGGAGAGTGATTGAGCGGACATTTGGTCTCCTGAAGAGCCGCTTCCCCTGCCTAGATAAGACAGGAGGGGCCCTCCCATATGCCCCAGCAAAGGTGTGCAAGATTGTCATCGTCTGCTGCATGCTACACAACCTGGCAGTGCGGAAGGAGTTGCCTCTCATCCTGGATTACGATGACCAACATCCGCCACCTGTGGTGGATCCTGGGCTGGACCACAATGCCAGTGATGATGATGATGATGAGGGTGATGTCCGCACACAGCTCATCACCAACTTCTTCAGCTGAATGTGAGTATCCAGGGATGTTATGTCAATGATGTGAGTTTGCATGATATGTGTTGGTGGTGCTCTGGTGCTGTTTGTGTGTGTCCATGTGCCACTTGACTGGATGCGTGCAGCGATGTGTCCTTACAGGTAGTCTGTACTCCCCAACAGTGTTGGCATGCTAACTTGGTTCTGGGTGGGTTTCTTGTGACATGTATTGGGCATCAGTATTGCAGTTCCTTCCTGTTCTTCAGTGCTTTTGACTGTGTGTCATTTCTGTCCTTCACAGGGTACTTTCAGAGTTGTTTGGTCAACTGTGATCCCCCGACACCGTGAATCAACTTCCAGGGTGGTAGCTGTCATTTCCCTACAGGTGATGTGCGCCACACCCATGGACTTCCTTTCTTCTACACTTGTTGACTGTGTGCCCACTGCCAGGTGGGATTACCTTGCATCTGTAGTGGTTACAACATGTTGCAAATGTGTAATAAACCTGTGCTTACTTTGTGATGTGCGTTGTCTGTGGTCACACATCTGACTGACATTTGCTTACTGCACCAGTGGGCTAGTTGACACAGACTGGGAATAGGTGTTGGGTCTGTGCATTGCACCGTATTTCCTGCAACATCAGTGTAAGCGATGAGTCAGATGGCCCTGGTGTGTATGTGTTGTGTAGCCCTGGTGGTGTGTCTCCCTCATATGTGTCACCTTGCCATGACTCACATGCCAGTGTTGTACTTGCTGTAGCAGTTAGCATGCACAGTGTCATTTCACAGATCATCATCTCGACTTCAGAAACAACGTTGGAGTCACAACAGAGGCAAGTATGGTGTATTAGTGAGTTTATTGACATACATGTGTGAGTATAGTGCACAGGATGGTGGGTGCTGTACATTGTGATTGTAATCCAAAGTTCCAAGATGATTTGGAAGTCCTGGTAGCAGTAATGTCCAGAGTAAAGTCCACAGTCATCTGATACATTGGTCCAACTTGAGCTCCCCATGTCATGTGGGAGAGTTGTGTTGCATTCGACAGGGTGAAGAGTTTGGGCACAAAGGTGATTTTCCAGAACAGGTGTTGGCTTC
This sequence comes from Calotriton arnoldi, assembly GCA_963921515.1. Taxonomy (NCBI): domain Eukaryota; kingdom Metazoa; phylum Chordata; class Amphibia; order Caudata; family Salamandridae; genus Calotriton; species Calotriton arnoldi. The sequence goes on from CAWUFW010003235.1 coordinate 583,692, forward strand.
CTGGGGGTTGTGCATGGCCATCTGCCTCTCAGTTGTCCTTCCTCGGACGACCCCTCTTCTTTGGGGGGGACCTTCAAGTGCAGGCTGCTGCGGTGCAGGGGACTCTCCGCCAGAGTCATCCTCCCTCCCTGTGGCAGTTGCAGTTGTTGCAGCACCAGATGTTGTGGGCACACAGGGAGGTGTTGACATGTTGGTGCAAATCTGGCGGAGGCATTGCAATATGTCCCTATGCACCGCCGTCTGTTCTTGCACTGTGTCCCACTTGGACTCCATGCGGGACATGTGTAAGTCCAAGCGGGCATGATGGGCAGCCTGCTGCTGTTGAATGTCCCTGAGGATCCCCACTACCTGGCTGAACTCTCCGGTGCTAGTCTGGTACGCATCAGCTATGCGTACCAGTTGTGGGTCATCATGCAGTCCAGACCCCTCTGCAAGTAGCGACCTATGTCTACCACCCCTCCCACCACCCCTGGCGACACGTGAAGGACCTGCGGTGGCACGCACAGGTGACCCTGGGCCCCCTTTGGGGTTGTTGCTGGTGTTGTTGTCCGTAGCTCCACGTTTGGCGCCGGGGTCCTTGTGCTGTTGGTGGTGGTGGTCCTTGGTCTGTCCGTGTCAGCAGGGGTGGTCTGTGTGTTGGCAGTTGTTGGAGGGGTGGGTGCAGGGGGTGCAGCTGGAGGTCCTGCTGGTGCTGCATGATGACTCACTGCGGAGGTGCCAGGTAGGTCTTCGTCATCCGAGGTAGGCAGAGGCTGTTCCACACCAGTGAGCTCAGTGTCCCCCGGAGCCTGGGACAGGGACTCCTCAGCGTCTGCTGCTATGTCCCCATCATCACCTGTATTTGGAAGAGACACACAATGTATGTAATGTTTCTACAGGCATCAATGGTTCAAACACCTGACAGCTGTGACTGTACCTCTGGATGCGGGCCTGTACATTGCATTGTCCTAAGTTGTCACAGTCAGCTGTTGATATTGGTGTAGCGCATTGTCCTGACAACACGAAGCATTTCAATGTGAATGTTGAAGTGTGTGCATGGCCAGCATTGGTGGTATTTGGTTGACATCCGTACATCCTTCTCCCTCCAGCCCAGTTATCCCACCATGAAGCATGCCACCCTTGCAGTGGGTGCAGGTTGACTCTCAGGATGTCAGTCAGTGGTGTCCTGCTGTTTGTTGGTGCCCAGTTCCCACCAGGGCCTTGTGCTCCCCACAGCAGTACCCAGTGTCAGCCATCTTGTCAGTTGTTTTCCACTCCCTGTGATGTGAGCATGGTTCAGAGTGGTGTTGATGGGCCAATTGTGAGGGTGAGCAATATCTGTGACTACCACTCCCATCATGCTATTGCCTCCACCCCCCTTCCCAGCATGCCCATACTTCCTTCCTTTTGAGTGTACTTCACTGTGTGTGGGTGTGACAGCAATGGCAAGATGGCTGACAGTGGTGTCCTGCTGTTGGATGGTGGCCAGTTCCCAGCAGGGCCTTGTGCTCCCCACAACAAAGCACCGGTGTCAGACATCTTTGATGGGGCTTTCCACTCTCTGTGAGGTGTGCATGCTTCAGTGTGAGCTTGCTGGGCCATGTGGTTTGGGGATGTTGAGCTGTGACTACCACTCCCATCATGCTATTGCCTCCACCCCCCTTCCCAGCATGCCCATAATTCCTTCCTTTTGAGTGTACTTCACTGTGTGTGGGTGTGACAGCAATGGCAAGATGGCTGACAGTGGTGTCCTGCTGTTGGTTGGTGGCCAGTTCCCAGCATGGCCTTGTGCTCCCCACAACTGAGCACCGGTGTCAGACATCTTTGATGGAGCTTTCCACTCTCTGTGAGGTGTGCATGCTTCAGTGTGAGCTTGCTGGGCCATGTGGTTTGGGGATGTTGAGCTGTGACTGCCACTCCCATCATGCTATTGCCTCCACCCCCCTTCCCAGCATGCCCATACTTCCTTCCTTTTGAGTGTACTTCACTGTGTGTGGGTGTGACAGCAATGACAAGATGGCTGACAGTGGTGTCCTGCTGTTGGTTGGTGGCCAGTTCCCAGCATGGCCTTGTGCTCCCCACAACTGAGCACCGGTGTCAGACATCTTTGATGGGGCTTTCCACTCTGTGTGAGGTGTACATGCTTCAGTGTGAGCTTGCTGGGCCATGTGGTTTGGGGATGTTGAGCTGTGACTCCCACTCCCATCATGCTATTGCCTCTACCCCCCTTCCCAGCATGCCCATACTTCCTTCCTTTTGAGTGTACTTCACTGTGTGTGGGTGTGACAGCAATGGCAAGATGGCTGACAGTGGTGTCCTGCTGTTGGTTGGTGGCCAGTTCCCAGTAGGGCCTTGTGCTCCCCACAACAGAGCACAGGTGTCACACATATTTGATGGGGCTTTCCATTCTTTGTGAGGTGTGCATGCTTCAGTGTGAGCTTGCTGTGCCATGTGGTTTGGGGATGTTGAGCTTTGACTCCCACTCCCATCATGCTATTGCCTCCACCCCCCTTCCCAGCATGCCCATACTTCCTTCCTTTTGAGTGTACTTCACTGTGTGTGGGTGTGACAGCAATGGCAAGGTGGCTGACAGTGGTGTCCTGCTGTTTGTTGGTGCCCAGTTCCCAGCAGGGGCTTGTTCTCCCCACAGCAGTACCCAGTGTCAGCCATCTTGTCAGTTGTTTTCCACTGCCTGTGATGTGAGCATGGTTCAGAGTGGTGTTGATGGGCCAATTGTGAGGGTGAGCAATATCTGTGACTACCACTCCCATCATGCTATTGCCTCCACCCCCCTTCCCAGCTTGCCCATACTTCCTTCCTTCTGACTCTGCTTCCCTGTGGGGTAGTGTGCCTGTGCTGATTGGATGGCTGACAGTGTTGTCCTGGCGTTTGTTTGGCTACAAGTCCCATGTGTGTCACTGTGCTTCCCACAGCATGACCCAGGACGGTGGTTCTTTGTGGGATAATTAATTTTAGTGTGAGGCAATGCATTTTCCCAGGTGTGTTGTGTGTAGTTTGTGTTAGGGGTGTGTGTGGGGAGAGCTGCTGGTAACTATGGTCATAGCTGTCAGTCCTCCTTCCCACCCAGCCAGATATCCCACCATGGAACGTGCTTCCATTGCAGGGAGTGCAAGTTGTCTTTCAGGATGTCAGTCAGTGGTGTCCTGCTGTTGATTGGTGCCCAGTTCCAGCAGGGCCTTGTGCTCCCCACAGCAGTAGCCAGTGTCAGCCATCTTGTCAGTTGTTTTCCACTCCCTGTGATGTGAGCATGGTTCAGAGTGGTGTTGATGGGCGTATTGTGAGGGTGGGCAATATCTGTGACTACAACTCCCATGATGCTATTGGCTACACTGACTTGACCAGCATACACAGAATTCCTTCCTTTCTGTGGGATTCCCTGTGTGGTGGTTTTGTAGTGGTGACTACATATCTGACAGTGTTTGTTGGTTATATTTGTGCCACTGCCTAGCTTTATTTGTTGTAGGGTTTGTACATGTCATGACACAGTTACATATCACTATGAGATGGCATGTGTTGTGTTTATCTGACTGACATACACATCTTGGGATGATTCTGTTTTTGTTGCTGTGTATTTGCTAAGGCTGCATGGTTTGACTATCCCCTTGACAGTGATGTGTGTGTATTGTCACACAATATTGGGTATATTGGTTGTGTACTCACCAGGCTCTGGGATGTTTTCTAGTCCATATACGCTCACTGGTGGTAGGATGGCCCGCACCTTCTCCTCCCAGGGCCTGAGGTATAGTGGTTTGGCAGGAGGGCCACTGCCGGTGTGTTGGCTCAAGATGTAATCCTTCTTCAGTAGGTCCCTGACCCTCCTGCGCACATCATACCACCTGTTCTGGATGTCTTCCTTTGTGCGCAAACATGGTGATTGTGCGTTCACCCTGTCGACGATCCTCGCCTACATCTTGGTTTTCTGCGACATGGGGGTCTGTTGGACCAGTGTACCAAACAGCTGTGGCTCTACCCTGAGGATGCAAAACACACAAGATGATGGACGGAATGTTGCACATTGGCAAACATTCACCCCCAGTCACAGATCTGGGTTTAATCCATCGTTATTTTGCTTCACCACGCCACCCCAGTTCAGACATAGCCATATGCAAATCAGTCTTGACCCTGTGCCTCATGGGAACAGTCCAGACCGAACTGCCAAGCCATGTCTTCCCTGGACCGGAATCAAGCATCCTAGGACCGGTTTCGGGCTTTCAGCCCTCATCAGCCAGGATAGCTTGACTCCAGTGGCGTAGTGAGCACGGGACCCACGTCTGGGCATACCCTTCCCACTTAGGGCGAAATGCAAAACACACAAGATGATGGACGGAATGTTGCACATTGGCAAACATTCACCCCCAGTCACAGATCTGGGTTTAATCCATCGTTATTTTGCTTCACCACGCCACCCCAGTTCAGACATAGCCATATGCAAATCAGTCTTGACCCTGTGCCTCATGGGAACAGTCCAGACCGAACTGCCAAGCCATGTCTTCCCTGGACCGGAATCAAGCATCCTAGGACCGGTTTCGGGCTTTCAGCCCTCATCAGCCAGGATAGCTTGACTCCAGTGGCGTAGTGAGCACGGGACCCACGTCTGGGCATACCCTTCCCACTTAGGGCGAAATGCAAAACACACAAGATGATGGAAGGAATGTTGCACATTGGCAAACATTCACCCCCAGTCACAGATCTGGGTTTAATCCATCGTTATTTTGCTTCACCACGCCACCCCAGTTCAGACATAGCCATATGCAAATCAGTCTTGACCCTGTGCCTCATGGGAACAGTCCAGACCGAACTGCCAAGCCATGTCTTCCCTGGACCAGAATCAAGCATCCTAGGACCGGTTTCGGGCTTTCAGCCCTCATCAGCTAGGATAGCTTGACTCCAGTGGCGTAGTGAGCACGGGACCCACGTCTGGGCATACCCTTCCCACTTAGGCGAAATACAAAACACACAAGATGATGGACGGAATGTTGCACATTGGCAAACATTCACCCCCAGTCACAGATCTGGGTTTAATCCATCGTTATTTTGCTTCACCACGCCACCCCAGTTCAGACATAGCCATATGCAAATCAGTCTTGACCCTGTGCCTCATGGGAACAGTCCAGACCGAACTGCCAAGCCATGTCTTCCCTGGACCGGAATCAAGCATCCTAGGACCGGTTTCGGGCTTTCAGCCCTCATCAGCCAGGATAGCTTGACTCCAGTGGCGTAGTGAGCATGGGACCCACGTCTGGGCATACCCTTCCCACTTAGGGCGAAATGCAAAACACACAAGATGATGGAAGGAATGTTGCACATTGGCAAACATTCACCCCCAGTCACAGATCTGGGTTTAATCCATCGTTATTTTGCTTCACCACGCCACCCCAGTTCAGACATAGCCATATGCAAATCAGTCTTGACCCTGTGCCTCATGGGAACAGTCCAGACCGAACTGCCAAGCCATGTCTTCCCTGGACCAGAATCAAGCATCCTAGGACCGGTTTCAGGCTTTCAGCCCTCATCAGCCAGGATAGCTTGACTCCAGTGGCGTAGTGAGCACGGGACCCACGTCTGGGCATACCCTTCCCACTTAGGGCGAAATACAAAACACACAAGATGATGGACGGAATGTTGCACATTGGCAAACATTCACCCCCAGTCACAGATCTGGGTTTAATCCATCGTTATTTTGCTTCACCACGCCACCCCAGTTCAGACATAGCCATATGCAAATCAGTCTTGACCCTGTGCCTCATGGGAACAGTCCAGACTGAACTGCCAAGCCATGTCTTTCCTGGACCGGAATCAAGCATCCTAGGACCGGTTTCGGGCTTTCAGCCCTCATCAGCCAGGATAGCTTTACTCCAGTGGCATAGTGAGCATGGGACCCACGTCTGGGCATACCCTTCCCACTTAGGGCGAAATGCAAAACACACAAGATGATGGACGGAATGTTGCACATTGGCAAACATTCACCCCCAGTCACAGATCTGGGTTTAATCCATCGTTATTTTGCTTCACCACGCCACCCCAGTTCAGACATAGCCATATGCAAATCAGTCTTGACCCTGTGCCTCATGGGAACAGTCCAGACCGAACTGCCAAGCCATGTCTTCCCTGGACCGGAATCAAGCATCCTAGGACCGGTTTCGGGCTTTCAGCCCTCATCAGCCAGGATAGCTTGACTCCAGTGGCGTAGTGAGCACGGGACCCACGTCTGGGCATACCCTTCCCACTTAGGGCGAAATGCAAAACACACAAGATGATGGACGGAATGTTGCACATTGGCAAACATTCACCCCCAGTCACAGATCTGGGTTTAATCCATCGTTATTTTGCTTCAACACGCCACCGCAGTTCAGACATATCCATATGCAAATCAGTCTTGACCCTGTCCATCAATTGTTGTTTTTGCATCTACCCTGAGGATCTCATCTACCAGGACTTCCAATTCACTATCTAGAAACTTTGGATTCTTCTTGGGGGGCATGGTGATGGGTGGTGGTGGTGAGTGATGTGTGTTGGTGTGCAAGTGAGGGTGTGTGAGTGTGTGTTTTGCTGGGTGTATGTGAGGGTGCTATTTGTTGAGGTGCTGATGGTGTGTGGCTTGTGTGATGGATGAGCTGTGAGTGTGTGTGTGGTTGCTGTCTGTTGGTGTTGTGTGCTGGCAGGTAATTTGAATTTGCAAAGGATCATGGTAGAGATTTGTGTCCTTTATATGGGTGGAGTTGTGGGTGTGTCTTTGTTCCCTGTTTCCCCCCCCCAGTATTTATTGGCTTTGTAATTGCTTGTTTGGCCTTTTCATTTTGTGTTTTTCCCTTTGTACTTTTTGTGCATGTAGGAGACGTTCTTCTGACCGAGTCGGACCCTGCAGTTGTCTCGTGCGAGCTTCTCCGAGTCGTTCACGCTGGGTTTGTGCTGTTTTATGTGCTGCGTACGCGTCGGTCGCGGTGTATTGGGTTGCTTCGGCTCGCTGTTTTGTATGCGTGTCGGTCGTACGGCTTGTGCTCCATGCGACTCGGTCGTGTTTTCCACGCGTTGCATCGTACTTGGCGTGTCGGAGTTCGCGGGTACGTTTCGTTCGGGATTCTTCCTGGTTCGTGTCGGTCGGTTCGATTTGCGTGCTTTTCCGGCCGGATAGCTGTTTTCCGCGCGGTTCGGTCGTTCGTATTGTGTTCCATACGAGTCGGTCAGATTTTGCACGCTTTTCATCGTACTTTGCGGGTCGGGCTGCACCGGTACGTGTCGGTCGGAATAAATTCCGGCTCCGAGTCGGTCGGAACGTTTTTCGGCCCGGATCGGATCGGCCCCTAAATCTTTTTGGGTCCCGGAGTAGCATGCTACTCACCAAAAGGCCATTCGGCATCTCGTCAGGGATAGCAAGCACTATAAGAATGCAATTACAAGTATTGCTTATGAAATGAGTTGTAAGACGTGGATTTTGGTGGCCTCCCCACCAAAATCGGTATGTCTTGTTATTCACAAGACATTTTTTCACAGTAAATATTGACGGGTTTTAATAGTAGTTGGTTGCTTTGCAGCATATTTTTCCATGCCTATACATTCATGCAATAGAATCAAGTATGTGCTTCGACTGTCAGTAAACACGTGAAAATAGCAATTGGTTGCAGCATCAGCTATACTCATAATGATATTGGTACTGAAGTGATATGGCAAGTCACCAGTAATGTTGTTAATCTGATCTCATTTCTTATATCATCTGTGTATAGAAATACAATTCCCATTGCAGATAAAAATACTAGCAATATCGTTATAGCTTGCTTGTAAGTGCTTCGTATAGAAACAGACTGTACTTCCATTGTCAGAAAAACTATCTCAAAAAGACACATTCAACCATGATTCAGTCATAATATTAAGTAACTGGTGCCATCATTGACGACACCAGTGTTATCATCTTTGATTCCTCCTGTAAAGTGCGTTGAAAGAGTTACAGTTGCCTATGGCGCTTAAAATGAAGAATTTCAGTGGGGCCATACAGCTCCTTTAATAGAAGTCTCATGAGCGATATTATATGAGGTTTTTGATAAGGTTAACTAGACACTTAATGAAGAACCATAAAAGTTATCTGTGATTCTTTTGAGTCTTCTTTGGTATAGTTCCACAACTCTCTGTAACTTGCTGCTACCTCTGCCCTCAGTATTTGTCAGTATACATTAACATATAAGCTCATTTTATGACACTTGACCACACCCTCCTGCAGCTATAGTTGTCCAATAAGCCAACTGAGCCCATAACAAGGTTTTTGACCTTGGCCTGCATCCAGTTCCTTGTCCTCAGAGTCCACTGGGTGCTGAGGGTAGGGCAATGTTGTTCGCCCCTGTCGGAAAGTGCACCTTTTTAGGTTTCGCCTGCACAGCGCTTGTGCTGTGCTTGTGAAAACTATTGTTAATTTAAATCTTAAAAGGGACTAACATCTCGCCCCATTGCTTTTCATTGGTTCCTGTGCTTGCAACTTACTTTTCCTCCGTGTCTATAGGCTGTAGCATACTATTTTCTGTTGTTCCTCATCCAGTCGCGGTCGGTGGAGGAGTGCCGGCCGGGCGGTGACGTGGGCGGGGAGAGGCAGGGTGGGTGCAGTATGGATTACGGACCTATACAGGTAAGTAAACATTTAAATCAATGAAACGAATTTCGCATGCGCGCACTGCATCGCCAAATGCGATGCAGTGCGCGCAACGAAATTCGTTTTATTGATTTAAATGTTTACTTACCTGTATAGGTCCGTAATCCATACTTTGCTACCCCCCACCCTGCCCCTCCCCCGCCCCACGTCACCGCCCGGCCGGCACTCCTCCACCGACCGCGACTGTCCTCATCTCTTTCTCTTATCAGTCTCCCGTCTCACCTTTGACATACCTCTCAACCAGCACTCACATACCTCTCACCCAGCACTCACATTCCTTTCACCCTCCACACACACTTCTCACCCTGAACTCAAGATGCTCATATTGCACTTTTAATTTTCCCTCGTTGTATGTCGAATTCCCCCCACCCCGCCCCACCGCACTTACCTGCACGGCTGCTCCTGTCGGCAATGAACACACATCAATCACCAGGCATTGAGGCACTTTCACCCTGCACTCAGACACTTATCAACCTTCATTCATGCACCACTCCCACTGCACAGAGAGCACTCACTCCATTCTCCCTGCGCTCATAGACTGCTCCCACGCCTCTTAACTTATTAATCCCATAGGCGCAAACTAATGCGTTTACCACTGCTTGTTTCTTCCTCCTCCCGCTCTTTATGAAGCAATTCCACCCTTCCATTGTGTACACGATCCCTGGAGTCACTATTTAATATCTGACCCAAGTGGCATATGGACAGGACTGCACGCGAGTCCATTTTGTCTTACCCTCCTCACTCCTTTTACAGCTCAAAAGCAATTTGCGGAGTAGTGCTCCATTCCCAGCCCCTCCCAATTCCTGTCTAAAGCACTCTAATATAAAAACGCAACTTCCGAACTCACACAGGAAATCTTGTTGTTGCCCGAGGGCTATTGAGAGAGAAAACGAGAGGTTAATAAAGCGCCCAAAAGAGATGTCGCCTTGTATATTGCGCGTGCTCTGCCTTTTTATTGTCTTTCTCCTTATTATTCGTCTATCGGCTGCCACAGCATATTGCATGTAGTGCCCAGTGTAAATGCCGACTTTATTACTGCAATATTTCCATGTGTTATATTTATTCGTTTTTTTGTTCTGTAATTATCTTTCATTTCCTACGCAGTCTCTCTTGTGTGGGAACCAATCTGCTGCTGACAGACAAGTCACCGACTCTCAAGCTGGCTGCGGGTTGCAATTAGCCGAGCTGTGGTAACAGCCTTCAACCCTCTAGGGCAGGAGAGCGCGCGCTGGGGGATAATATAGTTTTCCGAGGCACAAAGGCCAGCATTCTAGCCTGCAGGGCTTGGAATACTTAATGGCACCTTACGGAAAAGCAAAAGCTCGGCGCTGTTTTGTTTACCCGCTGAAATATTGTTGTCTGGCGTGCACATTTTAGGCGGGAAAAGCGCCAGTCAGCGTTCAGGAAATGCAGATATGGAACGGGGTCCTGAGCGTGCTGGAAACGAACGCACGCCCAGAGTTCGCCACGATAGAACAGAACAAAGGCGAAATGGTAATCTCCTTTTAGAAGAGGTTCCTCAAGGGCTCTCGTGAAGCTGATGGGCTGCTCTGAAACAAAACGTAAGTTCGAGGCACAGCCTGCCAAACACACCACACTGCACAAGGCGCCGGCACTGATAGCTTGGCCGAGGAGACGTCTAATCCGAAAACAATGCGCGAATTGCAAAGAGGAGGTGATTCAGTGGAAATTATTCTTTGGCCCTGCTTGGTTGCAGGTTCATAGACGAAGCCAAACAATGAATAAAGGAAAGGAGAGAAGTTAATATTACTGTAAAGGCAGAAAGCAAAGAATAGTGTTGAATTGTATGGATAACGGGCAGAAGGTCATGAAAGCATGTTGACACCATTGAAGAAACAACACATCTTGCCCCATTTTAGGAAATCCGGTGCACAATCCTTGAATAGAAAATAAAAAAAAATTCACCCGTTCTTCCCTGCCCAGGAAGACCCATCAGAATGCAGATGAATGCGGATGAGTGCTCAGAATGCAGATGAGCCTCACCTTCCTGTGTTTGTGGCTGTCTAAGAGGGAATGCACAAAGTGTAGCTGTCACCCAACCCAGACACATATTGGAGACAGGCTGCAAGGCACAAAAGAGCCAGCAGCGGCCCGTGCAGGTAAGAGTGGTGGGGCCGGTTGGGGGGGTATTTCGATTGACGATGAGAGATTAATTATTTATTTAATTTTCCCTCGTCATCGTCCAACGAAATACCGCCACCCGGCCCCACTGCCCCACCGCGCCCCACTGCCGCACCGCTCTTACCTGCACGAGCCGCTGCTGAAAAGAGCTAAAAACAGTAATGTTAAATCCAACTTCACCATTAAAGAGGATTAATCAAGACCATTCCAAACATATGAAGCATGAAAAAGCTACTCCTCTCTTAAAATTCTATTAAGGAATTCCCAATGTTAGCCTGTGAGAGGAGTAGCCCTCACAGTAGTGAAAAATGAAATAGGCTGTTTGTCACCACCAGGCCATGTAAAACATAAAAGTATATGACCTACCTTTTACTTACAAAGCACCCTGTCCTTTGGGTTATCAAGTGACTTTCTTAGCAGTGACATATATAATGATAGGGAAGTGTAAGGCTTGGCAAGTTGTTTTAAATACCAAGTCGAAGTGGCAAACACAGGCCCTGCAATGGCAGGCCTGTGACAGGTTTGAAAGGCTACTTGTGTGGGTGACACAATCGGTGCTGCAGGCCCTCTAGTAGCATTTAATTTACAGGCCCTGGGTATATTAAATATACCAAACAGGTGTAAGTCAATCATAGCATATTTAAGGGAGAGAGCACATGCACTTTAGCACTGGTTAGCAGTGGTAAAGAGCTCAAAGTCCTAAAACCAGCAAAAACAAGCACAGGTAAATGGAAGGAGGCAGGGAAAAAGTTGGGGGAATACCACCCTAAGGCCGTCAGGTCTAACGGCCTGAATCCATAACTCACACAACAGCCATGCAAATCATAACTCGCACACAAAGTACAATGTTCGCACCCTTAATAAAAACAGATGCAATTGCACGTATTATAAATCATCTTAAAGATGAGATTACATATTACATTGCCCATACCACTTTGACACAGATGACTGTGAATGTAGTATCATTAATTGGTTAATTTGTGTTTGGTTATTTAATTACATTTTGCTTTCAGGCGTTTTCAATTATTGGTATAAATCATGTTTGAGTATAAGCATTGTGTTTGGTGTGTGAGTTATGGTTTCCATTGTTGATTTGTGAATTATGGATTCTGATCCTAACTATAATTTCAAAATTTCAGTGTTTTTTCAGTTTTAATTCATAACCATAACTGCACTCTGTGTGTTTTTGTAGGTGAATTTCTGAGGGTGTTTTTTTAACATATGTTAAGATGCTATAACAAAGACAACCAATAAATATGCTTGAACCCTTTTAGTGAATTTCTGTTTTTTGTCTGTTTATATCTATGTGGCCCTGTGTGCAGGTGTGAGTGTGATTTTATTTTTTTAGCTCAAATGGTGAATGTACTGTGTTTTTGTACAATTTTGTGTTGTTCTTAGTTTTTTGTATTGTTCACCAGCTTTTCTTTCATTCCCTACAGTTTCAAGAACGTTCACCATCTTCTTTTGACATGCATTATTCGAAGGTGGTATTTTCTAGTGGTTTGTAATGTCTTCTCATACTTGTAATTGAGTTTTACTTATCATATGTGTTTTTTTGTATGTGGTAAATATATGCAGAAAAATCACATGCAATAAATAGCACATATGGACCAAGGACAGGTGGTATTTAGCACATGTAATAAATATTTCTGGTGATCAGACAGGTAAATACCTTAGCATGCAATAATTACTACTACCCATAACTCATAATCAAAGCCTATGTTTTGATATGACTATGACCCTAGATCTGGTACATTGACATTACTGTTCTGGTCTAGACACTAGTATCACGACAAAGCAGTATTGCATGCATTTATTAAGTTCACTATCACCATTAATTATAGCATTAGCACGAGGGGTTTCTCATTTTACTATCATCACTTTAGACAACAATGTGATTGCAAATAGATTGAAATAGATCAGTGGGATAGTCTGAAATCGGCCTTGGAATCCAAAGATATGAAATCATTCTGGAGCATTGCAACCACTGGTAGCAGTAATAGCCAAGCGGCTTTTGAGCCAAACATTGCGGCCGACTGCTGGAGAGAGCATTCTTCAGCCCTTTATGCCCCACCAGACGGCACAGAGAGTAGTCAGACCCTAGCAACCCCGACTCACTTAGGGCCGGTGACAGCCACCCCTGAGATATCCCTGACAGAAGTTTGTAAAGCCCTAAATAAAATTGTACCTGGCAAGGCTGTCGGTTTGGATAAGATCCCAGGGGATCTCTATCGGGCTGAACCTAAGATCTGGGGCCCTTACTTCTGGGTAATCTTTAACGCCATTTTATTGGGAATGGCTCTTCCCGCAACCTGGCTAGGAGCCGAGATCATCCCGGTATATAAAAAGGGATCACCTTTGTCACCGGCAAATTATAGACCGATCAGTCTGATCGATGTCTCACAGAAAATCTTTGCCAGGGTTCTTCTAGATCATCTGCAATTTTGACTGGAAGAACAAAAAATCTTGACCCCCTTGCAGGCTGGCTTTAGGGAGAAAACATCAACAATAGACCAGATTTTCAGGCTCCAGCTTTTCTATTGGAAAACAGTCCATTTAGAAGGGGGTAGCCTGTATCTGGTCTTTGTTGACCTGAAGAGTGCGTTCGACTTGGTACCCAGAGATGCTCTATGGAGGGTTTTAAGCGAGCTAGGATTACCCCCTTACCTTTTAAATGTATTGAGAAGGCTACATAATGGAAATTATGCCCAAATTAGATACAGGAAAAATGGGGAACTAACGCAGCCCATCCCTGTAAATAGGGGCGTTAGACAGGGTCGCGCAAAAGCAAATTCCTGCCATGATGTTTGGAGACGATACCCTTCTTCTCTCTAAGTCACCAATGGGTATCCAAAGAATCTTAGATGGGTTTTGTGAGTTTTGTAGGACCAGGGGACTAGAGATCAACATTAACAAAACAAAATTTATGATCTTTAACCCTAGCAAATCTACACGCCCTAACCCGCACATGAATGGTATCTCTTTGGAGCAGGTTTCTGTATTTGATTACTTGGGCCTAACTCTTACAGAGAATATGACTTGGGGGGCCCAAATTAGCAAGTCTAATCTCAAAATGACACAGACCACAGGTGGCCTGGCTAGGTTCTTCAGGGATACATTCCAGAAACCAGTGAGCCCGGTCATGGAGATATACAAAACCCAGGTCAGGAGTGCTGCCTTATATGGGGCTGAACTCTGGGGGCATTCCAACCACAGGCCTTTGGTCACAACTGAGAATAAATTCCTTAGACAATTATTCAGTTTACCGATCAGTTCCCCTTTGGTCCCACTGCGTATGGACCTAGGGGTGAGATCTATTTCTGAGGAAATTGGCTGCAGGCCATTACTTTTTTGGCGGCGCCTCTGGGTAACACCGGAACTCCAAGAGTATAGACTAGAGCTAATGGAAATCCTGAGACTCCCCGGTTCAGGAAAGCTGCCATGTCTTTTATTCATCAGGGAGGGCCTTTATGAAATAGGCCTAAAAGAACTATGGGATAACCCTGACATAGCTTGCTCGAGAGCACCACGCACAAGATTAACCACCAGCTACTGGGGCAGTTTATCTGCAAAACTCCATGCAGAATCCGCTCATGGCTCCCTCACATCACTCTTCCTGGAAGTAAAGGACACTTGCAGGCTGGAGGAATGCCTTGACGTAACCCGCCCGGCATTAGGCAGAAAATTATATGTACAGTTTTGTCACGGCTGTCTCCCCCTGCGTGCCTTTACGTGTACATGGTCGGGTGGTAATCTAAGTGGGTGTCCAGCCTGTAACATGTGTGTTGAGACTGAACTTCATGTGTTCTTCTTTTGCCCAGGATATCACTCAACAAGACAAAGATGGTTGGTCCAGCTATGTAAAAACCTAGGCACAACTCATTGCATGGAAGCTTTCAGAATGTTAAAATACAACACAGATTCCCATATAGTCTTTGCGGTTTCACGTTTTTTAAATTCTATGTGGTGTGTTAGGAGGAATTTCCTTAATATGTAAAATCAAGGATTTGATTGTGGCTGACTCTTTTCACTACCCTTTTAACCTAAAATGTACTATCTTAGATGAATTGTTTTATTTCTTTTAAACTTTTTAATTATTTTTAACTTGTTTGTATATATCTGTGTTTGTTCTTTTATGGTGAATAACCGAAATAAAGAAATATTGGAATTGGAATTGGATTGCATAATGGTCACATTGCCTTTATCTTACAGCCTTTAAAAATGCTTACTTGCGTCTTTCTTTAATTATTTTCCACCCGTTTTAGATTTATGACTTTATAATACTACATATTTTCTCATGTTCAAATTGTTAATTGCTTTTTATCTTCATTTACTGTGCATTTTTACCTTTTCCTTTGCATTTTGTCTCAAAATCCATTTGACTTTATTGCTATTAATTGTCCTTCTATTTAATAAAATGTTCAAACTTAACACAGAACATACATAATGGCTGTATAAAGGTGAAGCATATTGCCAGTGCCAAGGGTTGTTTATTATGATTGCAAATTACCTCATTCTGAGACGATTGATGTTGAGCTTTACCATCACCTGGTAAAAATCACATGCACACGCCATCAGTAGATAGTACATGCGCTATTAAAACATATCTTCATGAGGGTATGGGTAATCACAGCACAGGTTCTCGGAATCTGCCTGTGACAACACGTCTAAAACTGACGGCAACGGCTGCTTTAACCCTACATTGTTTCCATAGCCCCTAGAAATCACATAATAATTTTGTACTTTGTGGTTCATTTTGAGGGCCGTTTAAACCACAGAAGCCCCCAAGACTGCATCAGTTTTGGTCTCAAGGGACACAGTTATCCAACCTTGGGATAGGAATACCCAACATTGATATTTCCACCACAAAGTTACAAGAGCATGCACCTTCTGAACAACCTGCCTGCCTGTTAGACCTGTCATCCTTAGGGTGGTCTTCCCCAAAATTTTGCCTGCATACCTCCACTTTTTGCTCTATCGTTTTGTTGGCCTTAGGACTCTGAGTACTTTACCACTGCTAACCAATGTTAAAGTGCATATGTTTCTCCCCTAAATATGGTGGCATTAGTCTATACCTGATTAGCATATTTAGTTTACTTGTAAGTCCCTTGTAAAGTGGTATACCATATACCTAGGGCATGTAATCTAAATGCTATTAGTGGACCTGCAGCACTGATTGTGTCCCCCACATGAATAGCCTTTCAAATATGCCTCAGGCCTGCAAATGCAGGACCTGTGTGTGCAGTTTACTGCCACTTCAACTCAGCATTTAAAACCCCCTGCTAAGCCTTAAACTCCCCTTTTATTACACATAGGTCACCCCTAAGGTAGGCCTTCGGTAGTCCTAAGGGTCAGGGGGATGCTGTATAAGTAAAAGGTAGGGCATGTACTTTTAAGTTTTACATGTCCTGGTAGTGACAAACAGCTAAATTTGTTTTGAGGTGAGGCGTAGGAGTGGTGCTATGAGGAGAAATATTTTTATTTCTCCTTGTTTTTTCCTCTTTCTATGCATGCTACATTACGCAGCATGCA